>OX453266.1:2849531-4049531 GCA_949709985.1 Luffia ferchaultella | reverse complement strand
CATTCCTGAACCCAAAATAAATATTTTAATTTTTCTTTTATTCTGTTCAAGAACTATTATCAGATTTTGAAGAAATTTACACGTTTGAATGGTTCCTATTACGATATAAAATATATGTATCATCACGCTGCTAGTTTTAGTACCTAGACAGTAAGAAAAAAGTGGGATTGCAGGAAATAAATTAGATGTTCAAGTGCGTTAATATTTATGGACATATAAAATATATTTTCTGAAAGGTAATTTCATTTTATATGTACACCCTTATGGACTCTATTACAGACTAAAATAAATTTTAAAGTACCTAAACAATCAAGAGTTTACCGACCGTGAAGATATTAATACTATGAACATAACATTTAATGAGACGCACCGTAGTGTATTCACCTCCCCTCGCATACTAAATATAAATCTGTTGTTCTTAAAAAAAACCTCCTAGTATCGAGTTGAGTGTTTTGTGAATCATTAACAAGTTTTGTATTTGAATAGCCGACTAGATACATATAAACTATGAACTTTATGTTGTGTATCGTTTAACTGCTTTCGTTTCGAGAATTATTATCTATTAATATTCCTTTAGACAAGAGTATGGTAATTTATACTCAATAAAGTGAACGCGATTCGCCAACGCATCGTGTCGGTAACAGATGATTTTTTTTACTATGCGATGAATCATGTTGTTTTTTTTTTTTTTTTTTAATTTTACATTCATCCCCCCCGGCATATTTACCGGAGCCATTAGTTGCACGGCATGCATTCACATACTGGCAAAGTACGTACTATGTTTACAATTCATATTTCATTAATCTAATACGTTTCAACAACTTAATTAATACATTCCCATTTATTTTCTGAGTGATTTGACTTATAACAGTACTTTGCCTCATGCTGAGAACAATTTTATTCGCCTCCTCCCGGTTCGTTCCCTAACTTTAACAAATAAATCCTTTCCCCGCTCGATCCCCACAGACTCAATCAGCAATAAGTTAAGATGTCAATTTCCATTAATTTTTTTCATGACAACAATGTTTCATGTTGTTTGAGGTTACATACAATAAACATAGGCCGGTGATGCTTATGTGGAGTCCCAGAGCCAAGTATAGTGAAAATACCAAAATTAAAAAAAAAATTTAGACTTGCTTAAGAGTGGTATAACAAAATCGCACTGAGTTTAGGCATTTTTACGCTCGGCGATCTTATAAGCGAGGTCTTTCGTTGCGTCATTTAAAAGTTCTTTAAAAAAATATATTTCAGAAATATTTAAACAATTAAAATCAGATAGGAACAAACTGGATTAAGTAACTACTGAACTTTGCTATTGATAACTTAGCTTGATGATATTGTAACAGAATAATGATAAAATAACAGAAATAAAATATATTTCGATGCTCTGACTTCGGCGGATTTGCAATTATTTAGCATTTTTTTTTACAGTCATTTTGTATGAACATTCTATAATCTGATTAATACACTCCAAAAAACAGTCTATATTCGTATTGATAATATTTTTTATTTAACATTTTTACCCATTCTACATAAGTAAAAATTAAATTTTGTAACTCCCAAAACACCAAATCCTAAAAAGCATACCAGAAAGTAATTGCCTAACTTAGGTGTTGAAATGATGTTGAAAACAGACTCATGAAAAGGAATTAAACTTTCGCGCGTACGTATTATTTTGATTCAAATGTTTTGACTTTAGTCACAGTCATAATTCAAAAATCCGTTGAAATTGCGCTAACTATGAAAAAAACTGTGGAACGACTGTTAAGTACTTATTTCTTTTACTTGTACCTTTCCAGAGCTTGATATGCATAATTAACGGCAACTGTACTTAATTAATTAATGTAAAATCTAATTGAGCTTATAGGGCTAATAAATATTTATATTTTAAACCATCATCTGTTAATTTTCTTCGTAGAAGTAGTGAAAAGCAGAGGTTTTCTTCATCAGCACTTTTTTACCCCACTGCAGGGGCTTCGGCCTCCCCCAGGGTGAGAAGAGTCTTGGAGATTAAATCCACCACGTTGCTCCACTGCGAGTTGGCGATTGTAACGACCGCCATCTATTGACAGCACCCAGGACCGACTGCTTAACGTGCTCTCAGTGCACGGAGTCAGTGATAGTTATGTACTTAAGTTAGAAAAACTCATTGGTACACGCCCGGATTCGAACCATGGCCCTATGGCCTTATAAATTTGTGACAGTTTCGTTTCGCTTTGGGCCATCACGACAGAGGTTTTACATGGGATGCAAAATTATTTACCTCGCGGGCGGCTTTGAAACTTTTGTTACGTTCTGGATCCAATGTTATACCCTCGCCGGTAATATACTATTTTACCCCCTGGTTAACAATCTAATATTATTTTGTTCAAGCGGACATAACAATTTATTAATACACATAATACACTTTAAATCAAATACGTCGAACGAAACTAAATCTACTCTGCCCCTTATTGGGTGTGTAAAGTACTATTTAAGTCACGTATATTGTGGTAACGTTATCTGCTATTTACGTCAACATGGCCGATACGTTGAAACCCCTTCAAGTATCTGTTCTACCGAGTCAATAGAATAAGTAAATAGGGAACTCGCTTTGAGGTAAAAGCTCTTGTTGATAAGTTCCTTAACGGGAAAGTGACATGACATTAGTTGTGTGAAAGATATTTTGTGGATGTAAATATATATTTTTTTGTAAACTCAAGGTTTATGCTTCGGTATCAACCAGGAAGTATCGTGTGGTTACTACGTCTTAATTCGAAATGAAATTATTTTTTACTAGCGACCACCCGCGGCTCCGCACGCGTGGACTACAAGTTTGTCTATGTCGTAATCAAACTTAAACAGTGTTTATTAGGTTAGTGGGATCCATTTCCTATCGTCTTCTCCTATATTTTTCAGTTTCTTCTCCTTTCTTCCCTTGTCTTGTCAAAACTGAAGTCCTGCGATAAATAAGCTCATATTAAGAAAATTCTTCATTTGGAAATCACCGACAGCTACTTATATTTATGTGTATAGATCAAAACTAACCTAAATTACTCTTTGGAAAGTTTTCTTAATGCCAATGATAGTCCCATCATAATCGGTTCAACCCACAGAGTATTAGAGTAGGTTAGAGTTGGCATGTAGACGATTACGCATGCAGTATGTTGCATACTTGAGACGTATCTCTTAACCTAAACTCTAAAATGCGACATCAAATTATACCAAATATGTAGGTGAAAAGGATGAATTAACTGCTTTCTAAAATGATATAAATCTGAGACAAAACTATTTACGTATGCGTAAAATTATTACTCATATTTATTTGTAAGTTTTTGGGACACGTGTCTCTGAAATATTGTCACGTAGCACCTTCAACCTACTCAATTCTCTGTAGTTCAGCCATTGCAGAGGTTAGCCCAGACAAACAGATAGACAGACAGACGCGATAACATTTAGCCTATGTCCATTAGGAAAGTCAATTCTAAATATAGGAGAAAGAATTTTTGAAATAGGATGAGTAGTTTTGGAATTAGTTATCTCTTACACCCAGCTATACTTACAAACTTTACCTCTTTATAATATTAGTGAAGAAGTAGTTCTATTATTCTACGAGCAGCATACTACGTTTTTATTTACCATTAAAATTGGGTAGATACTTCAAATATAATAATGGCGGGAGCTAAGGGCCCGAGCGGGTTGCTTTTCGTGGTTTACGCATGCGTCATAAACAGAATGCTCGTTTGTGATTGATGTAAAGTGAAAAGGCCTAGTACTGTAAAATACAACATTACGGTACAAGTTTAGATGTCATGAAGACCCTATTATTAGCAAATGTAGGTATTGAAAAGAAGTATTTTAATCATTCAATTTTTTTAAATGGGGAATTAACACTATCCTGGCGATGATATCAAAAAGGTATGATTGTCCTTTCATTGGTCACTGTTGCCGCCTTCATATAGTGTGAATTGGTCGTTTCGGAGAGGGCATGGGTCCATGAAAAGAATATAGCATCATATTGACATATTGTGTATGACTTAGTTAATTTTTACAATTTGATGTTGATTTGTACTTTGTTTTAATTTTGACTGTTATGTTACTAACGCTTAGGTTATAATGTAGGCGTTTTACTAACAAACGAGTCTTTGTTACTTGATATGAAATAATAAATAAAATAAATAGCCACGTTGTATAAAAATTATCACTTCTTGTACATTTTATATAAGAAATAAACTAGCTGTACCCGCTACTTCGTTCGCGTGTAGTTAGATTTTGTTATATTAAATTATAAAACGCAATGCGACTCTGTCCCCCGCGACATCTCCCCTCAACACCGGGCACGCGTGCTATGTTTCTAATTAAATTTAAAAATAGAATATCTTCTAATTTTGTGCGTCGATTTTGATGAAATAAACACTAAATATTACACAGAATAAAGCTTCATATTTTACACTAATTAGTTTTTAAATTCGATGGGTGCTTTTTCCGTGATGCGTGTACAACGGAATAAATAAACCGACAGGCAGACAAAAATTTCGAAAATCGTTTTTTTACGTTTTATTGCGTCTTCCAGTTATTATTATTTTTTTTTTGCAGTAATCGTTAATGTACGGATACGGAAAGTCTACGATTTTATTATTAATTAGATTATGCTTTTACATTGCCTTTACTCATTTACGTGCTCAAATTTAATTTTGACACTTTATTTATGTCACAACTTTCTTGTTATACCAAACACAACCGGCTCTTGTGGAGGCGCGGTAGTCACGTTGGGCGCATTTCTCGTTCAGGCGGGAATGACGTTTATCGCTCGATCGTGTAAACAAACACTCTAGAGTCACACGGCGTGCGCGGACAGATGGCCGAAACGACAATATTTGTCGGCGCTATCTTATCCGAACACCGTGGGCTGCACTCCGAATATTAGTTAAGCTTCACGCCCACTAAACGTCCAATAGACGTAACTTTTACCATTATTTGTATACACGCCAGCGTGTATAGACAATTAAGGCAAATGGTCGTTCGTTATTTGGAATTCAGGCGACTAAGAAATATGTAAATATTGTATTTTGTGATAGGGTGTGGTCACTGTCGCTGGACCACCTCTGAATTGTCGCTCGTTACTATCGTGCGCGAGACGGATAGGTGACTCTGGTCTGACCACAGAAAGCGAAATGCAAGTTGTGACTAATAACTGAACGATTGATTTAGGGCCGGTATTTCAGTTCTCACTTAAACGTTAATTGAAACTTAGTTTTTAAAATCCAATACAATAAAGCTTCACTTAACGTTATTCCTAGGATAAGTGAGAACTGAAATACCGGCCCTTAGTGGTCGGAGACGCCGGCTAGGTTCAACAAATATTTGTCCCAAGCGGGGATCGAAACCATGACATTTGGTTCTGCAAAAGGTTGTGGGTTTCCGTATACATGTTTGTATTATAAAAAAGTGTGTATATCAGTTGTCTAGTAAGTACCCATAATACAGGCCATAGTTTGAAGCTAGATGGCGTTGTATGAGATACCTCAGATATTATTATAATTACTATGTAATTTTTGAAGCGCTTCTAGCGCTTTTCTAATTAGCACACCATTTAGCGCATTAACTGCAACCTAAGACAATCTGAAACTGTTGTGGAAATGTAAAATATTAATATGCCGTGGTTTTTCATATTAGTTTTTCCGTTTTCACTTCATGAATACAGATTCCCGCGAAAGTTTCATTCGTCCGCACCGACTTAAGTATTCGTTGCGCGTCCGCCCGTGCCACAGCGATATTATTACTCTCTAAGTACCCACTTTTCATAAACTTCACTTCTGTCTTTTCGGCGTAACGTTCGAGTTCGACACGCCACGTATTTTGTATCCATCACCGTAGATGCATATTTGATGATATTTTTGTGGGAATTCCGCCGCGTTCCAATCCAACTGTTTAAGTTTTATTTGCTGTAAAGCCACTTATTTGTCTACCTCTCTCGTCGCTTAATTTTCTTTTCTCGTATTTCTCAGTTTCACTGTATCGTGGGATGCTATTTAGTCTGAAATTTTTGAGACACTTGGGGACACGTGTTGTATGAGTGTATTGCGTCAGAATATATTTTGTCTACGGATGGAGCGGTACAAAACGTGATTTCCCCGTAACCGTGAAAATCGCTCGTCATACAGATACTTATCTATAATGATCTAACGTCTAGATTGGTCTAGGGTATTTGATTTGTCTTTGAATTGAGTACATGAAGTGACGAAAAGTCTTGCATTATATATACAAAAATTGGCGAAGTGTGACTCGCCCGGAGGGTTCCGTGGGTATACTTATATAACGTATTTATTTATAGCTATTCACCGCTGGGTGGCACAAAACGCATGTCGATTTGAATATATTAAAAAAAAAATATGTGACATAATTACAAATTAACAATTTTCGGATTTTGCCCTTTATTTGTACTTATAATTACTTACTTATAAGACCTTGCTTATTGTCGAATTTCATGGCTCTAGGAGCTAGGGCCTAGATCAACGGTAAGTACCCTTTAGGTTTTCATTTACTTATTTGCGAGTGTATTTTTATTTGTTACGTCCACGCGTTCCCAAGAAAAAGGGTCTTGACAGACAGACGTTCAACGAAGTGATCCTATAAGGGTACCTTTTGTATCAGCATCGTCGGCAGGCTTCAAAGCTTGAAGCCACCGTTAAAGTACAAGCTGTTCTTTACAGCCGTTTCAGGGCCTTTTTACCATAAGCCCACCACGCCAGCCCATCACAGAAGTGACGATATCGGTGGAACTTTTAATATACCTAAAAATAATGCCGGGGATATCCCACACAGCACCATATAGTCCCAGCAAGCAAGTATATGCTTGTATTATGGGTACTAGACAATTGATATACAAACTTAAATATTTTTATAATATATTTATATATTTGTTTCACTTAAGGTCTTATATTAAAAAAAAAAACTTATTGGTCAATACGCCTATAACGGGAATCGAACTCACGACCTTTGTATAAAAGGCGGCTGCCTTGGTGAGCTAGCTACTCGGCCACTAACTACAGCTCCAGTATGATTTTCGGTGTTTTATATCAACAAGACACAACTGTACTCATGTATCTTTATAATATCACTAATAAAGATATTACATAAATACTGCTCATGTAATTACCCTACACTTGACACATCGTCGGCCACACGCTGGGAACCATTACTTCTTAAATGTGGGTTTCATCGTAATTTTTTCTTTAACATTTCAAAAAGCAAGTATTGTGCACACAAGTGTAAATACATTGTTCCAAATTTCAAGCAAACGTCACGCGTTATATTTAAAATAGTAAAATATTACTAATAATTTTTATTTATAATATAGAATTTTATCCAAGCAGTTCACAGAACTATGTTACCTATTTATCTTATTGTAATTTTAATTGTATAGAGAAATTATTCTTCATTTTATTATAATGATTTCATTTATAAAATTTGTTCCGATTCACAGTTATATTTATTTTTATTTTAATTAAACTGGACGTTTTTGGAACCTTAATTACTGAGTTCAACTTAGATTGGACAATTTGATTCAAAGTACGTCGTGTAAAGAACCAGGGGAGTGAGTCGCGGAACGTTCGACTTTATCTCTCATGAGACTATACCAAAGCAAAATATATTTTTTCTAATGAAAAAGTAATACGATATTCTCAGAAATCATATAAAACACTACGATTTTTGAGAATCATATAAGACGCGACTTTTCGAAATATAGAATTACGTTGCCTATAGAAAAAAATGTTCTTCAATGATATTGTCTCATGAGACATACTTAAAGTCATACGGTTCGAGAATCATCCCCCAGATAAAAAAACTTTTTACCAGCACTGCTACTGGTTTAGTTTTTACCTTGTACACTCAGTAAAGTAATATAATAAATCCAGATTTTATTATGATGGTTTCACTATCAGTAGAGCAAGCGATGATCTCGATCATCATAAATACGATGAAACCGAGGAACAAAAACTACACTTCATCATAATTACGTTACAAGAACCATAATTTCCGGTGACGCATATTTTTCCTCTTCATATTCCTCGTTTTTTATTATGGGGGTCATCGATTGCCCAACTGATCATGAACACTTTTCTCAGGACTTTTACGATGTTTTAAAATCGTGATAGTGTGTAAGCAAATCAATAAATAAAAATTTAATAGTTTCTAAGCCATTACCTATAAAAACTAAAATGTTAAGGTGAAAGTCAGCAAACTGTCGGACTCTCCCTTACTTACAACTTCTAAAACTTTAGCAACTAAATGCGTCGTGAAATATCGTGCCATTCATACGAATACTGGTGATAAATGAAAGCGCTTGGCATAGAAAAAGCGTGCAGTGCACCTGCCTTTGACACGGCAGGTTTTCGTGAAAAAATGTGCATGAGGAACAAACTTTTGATTTATATGGTACCGTCAATGTGTATAATGCCAGCATTCCGTAGAATGCCAGCAGAGGTTTGCATCTTGTAAAAAAACCAAAACCAAATATTTACTATATACAGAGCGCACTTACAACACTTACACTTCTTGATAGTTTTTTCAAAAGAGGTGTAAGGGTTGGTGTGTCCAGTATAATGGACATAGGGATACCACCCCTTCCCCGACGTAATAAACTGTGACACACTAGTTGCCAGGTCATGTTTAGAGTATTAAACTTTAAAAAAATTTATCACCTTAAAACTAAAGGTAAAATCATTCAATTTATGTTGTAGATAGCGCATGCTAATTGATGCTCAATAGTATATTGTTAACCAATAGGGAAAAATAATATATTTATGGCAAGGGTGAAGTATTGAATCCACAGCGCAGCAAAGAATTTGTAAAGTTTAATCCTGACCGTGGCAAGGGATTCAATGCCGCCCTTGAAGAAAAACATATCTTTGGAAAGAGTACCTAACTATTCGGAAAAGAGTCATTACTCGGAAAAGGACATTATTAGATCTGCGGAGTGGGAGCAGAAGACGTTTTTGCTCCATCGTTAAGAAAAGTAATTTGAATTTCAAATGTAAATAACTGCTTTGAAAAACATGGTGAGACCAAAGGGTTTTATGCGAAATTAAGACTTACCTCAATAATACTAGTCAAAAACATGGTTTCAGCTTATCAAGTCGAAAAATAATTTATCAATCTATACTTAATAAATACTTATTTTAAGAGTTTAAAATAGGTAGGTGAGTATCAATAAACCTTCTTCTTCAGGTATTTTGATTTGCACTATGGATACTGCGACACGAAACAGCGATTTTGTGCTTTGACCAAACCATTCTCTCAGGTTCTTCAACCAGGATGTCTTCCTTCTGCTAGGGAACCTTAAACCCTGAATCTTGCCTTGCATCGCTTACTGGAGTAAGAGCTATTTGTGGGTCAATCAATAAACCTCATCAGTGTAATATATTATTATGATTACCTACTACTAAATGAGGATAACTACACACTTAACATAAAAATTTAATGCAGTTGAATTTATTTAAATTAATTGTAATATATATCAACTGTTATTTATTTACAAAATAAAATATTCCATCTTAGGCTTACCAATAAATAATGAAAATAATTTATTGTTATTGACGACCGCTTAGCCTAGTGGGTAGTGACCCTGCCTACAAATCTGGAAGTCCCGGGTTCGGGTCCCAGGTCGGGTCAGTATTTAAATGACGAATATTGATACTGGTACTGGGTCTTGGTTGTTATATGTGTGTTGTCTTCACTTGGTACCCAAGACACAAGTTAATGCTTAGTTTAGGGCCTAGTCGTTGTTGTGATGATACGTTATTATTATTATTGTAATTATAAAAAATGGAAATTATGATATATATATTAAATATAATCAGGAACTATGATGACTGAGCGATTAAGCACACTTCTTTTGATACAAAGATCGTTGGTTCAATCATCACCATGGACGCATTGGCCAATCAGCAGTAATTGATTAAATGAAAACTTAAATAAATATCACAGCTCCGCTGACGTCGCCACTTCTGTGACTGTGAGGTCAACAACCCGCAATCTACACCAATGGGCCCTACTCTGAATGTGGTCGCTAGGACTATGGGCGAGGGTACGAATTTTTAAAATGGCGCGTATTCGGCGTTACTTCGGCGCTGCATTATTTTACCAGAGTACGACCGCAGGTCAATGTGATGGGTTCGTGGTCTAAACTCCTTAGCTAAAAATTGAAAAAGGGCTGTACTCCAGCACTGTAAATAAAGCTTATCGAATAACTCAAAATATTCCTAGTCATTACTAATATTTCTTTATGAAATAATACTAGCTGGTAAAACAGATTTGATTTAGGATAATAAAATACACTGGCTGGTATACGTTTTATGTTAAACGTTTTATTAAATGTCATCATAATTTTTTAGTACCTAATGAATGTAAAATGTAATCGAGCTGCTTTGTGAGAAATATATTTTAGGTCTATAATATAAAATTCTTTGTGTTGGTGTGTCCGTTTGTTTGTGACGATATCAACCTAAAAACTGTTTGACGGATTTCAATGAAACTTTTTTTTTAAATGTTCCTTATGATTCTATAAGTGACATAGGGTTTTATTGTAGTATAGTCTACCAGGGATGCAGCATTAGATATATATTTCTCTAAAGCGGCTAAGGTAATTTTAATGTAGTATTTTGAATTCAGTATCATCTTAGAACAGGTTTTTATGTTGGTTTTACATTTATAGGCTACGAGGAGGCGCTACAATTGACTTTCTCTAAAATGGTTAAACCCATTTTGATAAGGTTTTTCTTTACATAAGTATCACCTAAGGGCAGGTTATTAGACAAGAAACACCGAAGGGCGCTGCAGTAGATTTGTTCCTTTGAAAACGCTAGGTTAGGTTGATTTTGATACGGTTTTTTGCATCACATTGGTATAAACGTAAAGGAGATTTAGGTTTGACGGTTTTAGTTAAAATTTCTAATATCCACGGCGTAATAATGTTAAATGTAAAAGTATTAAAAAGATGTTCATAGAGTTTCAGAATTTTCTAGAAAGTTCTACAATACCCTCGAACATGGGGTCCGTTTTGTGGTTCCGTAGTCCACACTGGCGAAGTCGCGGGCGAAAAGCTTGTTTTTTATGCGGATATATATCACGGGTACAATATTATTTTTCTCGCTATGCTCGGGATTTAACATTTCATACTCGCCGGAAATGTACTATTTTGCCCCTTAGTGAACAATCTATTATTTTATAAAGTTACTATATATTTTTTTTTTATGAAAAACTTAATTCTGTTTTACCGTCCTAAAATCCAGTATTCTGCCCTGCTTTAGCGAAAATGAATGAATCCAAGTAGAAAGGTAACGGCCGGAACGGCATTGCATTAAGTACGCTCGCCCGCTACTAATATAATATGAAACGGGCCCTCAGGAGCGGCGTCCCGTTGCGGTGATACCATCAATTTAAGAACGGTGAATGTCCCGGCACGATTTCAATACGGTCTCAGGCACAAAGGCGTAAAATGAACCGAATAATGAGGAGTGTCGGGGAGAAAATTACAAGCTGCGGTGAGCACATGTTGCTGTAATAGTTGGGCGGGCCCCAGTCGGCCAGGTATGGGGATCTTTTATCTTTCTTCGACACGAATCTTTTATCGATCCGTCCGCGTCGATTCGACGGGTGGTTGATTTTTTTACTTTTTTTGTAGGTATTTTATAAATTCCACTTTTAGGTTACTTAATGTTGTGTATTCTGGGAATCGACAGTATGAATTAGTTGTTACATGTTTTAAAATATCAATATACTAAAACGAATGCGTGTCGAACTACGCACAGTGAAAAGTTCTTAATCGGGATGACATTTGTGATTACGATTTAAATACTACTGAGTTTAAAAAAAAAATCTCGAAAACGATTTGACATATCTTATTCAAGCTTTTTATGGAAAGTGTTTTTTTAAATTGTGCTAACTTATTTTTTTTTCAGAATCTTCCACCTCATAGTTAATTCTTTAATAATATGATAAATAGTATATATAAATAACAGTATATACATACAGAATATAATTTTAGTTTTATACATAGTTAAGAAGTTAAAAAGTGGGGGAGGGTCATAAAATTACGAATTGACTAGAAGCCCTCTTCTGCGTTTACCGTCTTACCATTCATACTCTAGTAAGCTCGTGGAATATGACGAGTTTCAGTTTCAGCCGGCCTTCACCCCCGCGAAATTGCGTTTGACATTTTACATACTGTGAAATGACATTTAAGTGAGTACTAAAACCAAACGCTGCTATCAAATTAATTTACTCTATAGGAAGAATACCAGACCTTCAAGAGTGCATATTTCAACAGCAATTGACTTAAATTAATAAGTCGCTTAACTTCCACATTATTTTTATAGACCTATCTATAGGTATTATACACGTTAATATGCGATAGTATTTTTTTTTTGTCGTGTATGGCGATCTGCCTTAGGAAATGTTTTTCGGTCAATTCACATTGTCCAGCGGGTCATAGATTACACCTATCTTACAAATTTCATCTAGGTATTAGTGTCAGTAGTCTCCGAGTAAAATGACTGACGGACAAACAGACAGACAGATAGACATAAGGATAGAACGAAATCATAATGGTTCCATTTTTTGAAATTTGGCTACGGAACCATTAAAAGCACGTAGAAGTTTCATATAATAATAATCTAGATTTCGTCTCTAAAAATATAATTTTCATTTACCGTACAATAAAAAACAATAATAGGAACAATAGGAAAATTAATGCTAATAATAGCCTATCATAAACAAAGCTCGAAAAGTAGGTCTTACGTCTATAAAAATATAGTGATGCCTACAATAACTTCTTATCTGTGACAATAACGCCATGATTACTCTGTTATTTGGGTCAGTGCTATGAAATATAAATAGTTTTATTAGTAATAATAGCCTCACTAGGATGAAAATTAGACACAGGTTTCCTGGCGTATCAATTGATTAGGTTGGAAACTCAACATTTTATTTATTACTTTGCATCTAGATCCAGTAAGTATCTGCCCTGAGGATAGTGGCAAACGTCTTCAAATATTGTTTTTCTTCTATGGCAAGAAATCTCTGCTTGTGTAACTCGAGCTGCCGATACTCGACCTTTATAATTTGTGCATGCTAAAACTTTATTATAGCCGAGTTCCAGCGAGCCCGCTTTTTGTTTAGAAGGCGGTGGTTCGAATCCCAGGGCATGTTCTAATAAGTTTTTTCTAACTTGTGTACATATCACTCTGTACCTCGGAGAGCACGTTAAGCCGTCGGTCCCGGTTGCCATCAATAGATGGCAGTTGTTAAAATCCACCAACCCTCACTGGAGCAGCGTGGTGGATCAAGCTCCAAGTCCCTTCATCTCGAGGAGAGGCCTAAGCGCCTGCAGTTGAACATCAATGGGCTGACGGTATGGTAAACTGTATATACTGCGTAGTCTATAAGTTCAGTTCTTTTCTCATTATTTGATACTTAATTTAGGTATTCAACGTATTTAAGCAATATTTAACCAGAAAATGGGTATCAGGTATTCTGAAATAATTACAAGCCTAACGCAACTATAAAATCGACATATAAGGTAATATGAAAATTCATAATGTTCACACATTCTCCGTACCGCTAGATATCAAACCAAATATATTATGGATAGGCAATTTACTCATATTAAAGTACGAAGAGGTGTATTAAATTTGACATCATGACGGAGTATCATTTGCATGTCAAAGAAATACGGAATATACGTCTTTATGCGACATTTTTCTTCGAGTTTTCGCCAAAGGCGTTCGTGAAACTGACGACGAGATGAGTAAGCGGTGGGAAAATGTATTATGGTCTGATAACATTTTCATTTTGTTGAACATTTATATTTTTCTTTATTTTCTACTCGAAAATCAATTTTAAAACCCGATGACTTAATCATCATCATCATCAACATCAGCCCGTGTCTCTTCACTGCAGGATATAGGCCTCCCCAAGGCTCGTCACCACACACGGTCCTCCGCCTTCCGCATCCAATTACCCCCGGTATGGTGCTTTAGGGATGAGTTAATAATGAACAAGAAATTGAAAATAAAGTAGAAATATTTTTTATGGAAATATAGACAATCTGGAAAATAATACTTTTTTTTTGAGGTTAATGCATGGATTTTCAAGGAATGATCGATTGTTAAAAACGTATAACTTATGACATTACCAATACTAATTATAGTTTAGAAATTGTACATAATATTGCATTTGTTTGTATGGTTGTCGATCACTGCATGTAGTGACGTCACTTTGATATTTCACGTTTTCTTTTCATCATATTTCTGTTATGCCTCCAAAAATGTCATGTATTCTTTTGAATAAGAAATGCGCAGGTCGATGAAGGACATACCTATTCCATGGACCTATTCCTATAAATACTAAAATTGTTTGGACTATGTTGCAAAATTTTAAACAACGCCCACTGCAGAAGTATAGCGTAAATAAACGTACATTAATTTTGGAGGGCAAATTACAAAAAAAAACTTCTCAAGTGCATCATGTGACCTAGGAATTTAAAGTACCTACTTATTATAAGAAATATAAATATATCACTACGTATTATAAAATAAAGTCCCACGCCGCGTCTGTCTGTATGTCTGTCTGTTTGAACACGATAAACTCAAAAACTACCGCACGGATTGGCATATTATTGACACCAAATGGACGAAGTGGTTCAAGAGAAAGGTTTATGTATATAACGTATTAATGTTTTGTGGAAATTAGTTGAAATATGACGATTATCGTAGAAGAAGTTGGAAAAAAATCAAGTCGGCTGGGAGCTTTCATTGAAAACGCTGCCTAATCTCTTTGAGATATAACAAAATAATGTATGGAGGAATTGTCTCTCTTTTATGGGAATAAAGAAAAGTCCGTGATGGCATATGTCTATCTTTTATGTATAGCTTGCTATACCTATTTTTATGTTTAAAAAAAATTGTGTCATATGATGAGGTAATTGGAAAGCATTTTATACCGATTCAGTATTAATCCTTATCAAATTAAATACGTCATTTATCTTCAGCATTTCATGCACATTATGATTGCCTTTTACACTATACAATTTAATTTAATATCTTAGGAGCTGTCGCGAAATAAAAATATCGCGCGACCAGCCTGGCGCCGCGCCAGCCGGCCATACGGTACGTGGTTAGGTTAGGTTATATGTATTTATTCTTTTCTTTTTTTGATATTTATCGAATTGGTAATAAAATACTTTAAAAATACTCCATATAGGATGAACTTACGTCACATTTAAATATGTTCGACACAACAAGCTGATTTAACATTACGATAGAAATAACATTACGGCTTATATGTTCTGCTACCCGTGCCAAGCCGGGGCGGGTCACTAGTTTTTTTTATAATTTTAAAATGCATAGTTTAAGACATTTAAAGGCAATTCCTCAATGTCAAAGGTCAAGGCTAAAATGCAAAAAAAAAATAGGGAATATGGGCCCTCATAAACGAAACAGCAAAACATAAACGAAAACCTTTAAATTCCCACGGGAAACGGAAAATTTTCACGAAAGGAAAATGCGTATAAAATGTGCTGCTTAATTTATTCCATTCCACAAGCCAATTATGCCCCGTTGCAGGTGCTTAGACCTCCCTCACGGTGAGGGAGCTTGGAGCTTAATCTACCACGCTGGTTAAATTGTACTCATAAGTTCAATTGATGTAATGGTTATTATGATAGCCTTCCTCTACAAAAGAATTGGCTTCTACTTCTAACTTTTTGATTCAGATTTAAAAAAAAAAAACATAGTAAGTAGTGTGATGATTTAAAGTACGGAACCCTCTCCATGCAAGTCCGACTCGCACTTGATATTTTTTTTAAATTAAGTTAATTCGCTAAATCAAAACTTCATAAAACGTTTAAAAAGTCACTTAGGTTTTTACTGCGGCCATGCAAGTTTCGACACGGCTCAACGAGTTGGCTCGTGACCAAACTGTGGATTACTAAAAAGACAATAAAAACCTCCTAGTCTATTCCCAATTTGGACTGAATTCAATTACGGCCTTTTTTATCGGAATCGATTTTAATAATAATTAGTTAAATTAAGGAAACTGTTCTTAATGAGAAGTTTACCAGTACAAGTAAAAAGAGAGATTTAAACCTAGTCTTTGGGCTTTTACCTATTACATTTTTCAATATTTGTCTGTGTGTTTATAAATTGTTAGTTCTTTACTCCTACTTGATGAATCAGTTCCTAAATGACAAGATACCCGATGGCGTTCTAGGATGCGTCGAGCTGTGTGAACTGAAAAATTGGAATTGTAACTTCTCATCACTAATAAATGATAATAGGTTTCAGGGTTTTTGGGTTTTCACATTTTATGGGGGATGAAGGAGATGGGGCTGGAAGATTATATGGGAGTAACCAAAAGTTGGTTCCAGAAAAAAGTACTCAGAAATTATTTCGAATATTAATACTACCTTCAACAGGAACGTGTGTCTACGCAGGCAAAGCTGCGAGTGGCCGCTAGTCTTTTATGAATGCGTAACACTTTACTCTATAAAACTGTTATGAACTTTTTCAGGTGATATAAGCGCACCACTAGCTTATGTCTATTTCTGGTCATAGAAGTCTTTGTTTCGGGTTGTGAACGCCATTGTGTTTATTAAATTTATTTATATTTTAATGCACAAATATTACCTTACTATAGACAATTATTGCCTTGTTCATGAACATTTTGTAGCTTGATCAGCGTGCACTTCTAGTATATGAATTCCTAGTGATTCCGTGGAATAAAATTCTTGTACGAGTACTTTATTTGAATACCGAACTGATGTTATTAGGCTTGGACTATTTTGCTAATTCGAATTATGTCAAAAAGAAAAGAGTTTAGAGTCAAAAATTTTAAAAAATAAAATATACACAAATTGTAAGTCTAGCACGCCCTTTCATATCATGATCTTGTTAAGAAACAGTATGATTTTTTTTGTATGTTTTTCACTACTATGCCGTGCAAGGGAATACATGAATTCCAATTATTTTTTTTTTTAAATAGTTTTCTAATTGTCAATTAAATTTACACATTCTGCATAGAAAGCCGGTAATTTCGACACACATTTCGATACACAACAGACTGATACAGATGTCAGCGTGTATGTAGCTATTACAGACATCGCAACAATGACGTGTACGCCTGTATTTGCATGTTTCACGATTATGCAAAACAGTCTTAATCGAGTCAAGAGTCGCGCCGAGCGGCCATTACGCGATGAAAATGTGTTTGACGTGTAATTTAATTATTTTATTGCACTGAAATTCAATTACCCCACGGCACTCTCGGTCGAGTTTTGAAGCGGATCCGATTACCCACGTTTTTGTGGCGTTTATATGGCTCTTCGTTGAGATGGATTTATGGAAAAATATCTACGACAACTTTTTTTTCTTTTAATGGGTTTTATACGTAATTATTTATTTATTGTTACAAAGTAAACTTACAGCTATTAAATAGTTTGTAAATTTAAAATTTAACAAAATTACATTCATGATTGATACAACTCGATTTCTGGATTTATTTTGATAAAACCTTAAACAATATGTTATTTAAGAGTATAAGCTTGTGTATATCCACCGAACTTTAAATGTCGCAGACTAGAAGACGCAGTCTTGCGTACTTTAAATCGTTAACCGTCTTTCATTCAATAATATGTAACTAGATGTGACGGGTAATACACAAAGATTTAGATACAACACAGCATCTATGTGACAATAAATGGACTTGGATCGAAATTTTTAACACATGGTTTTTATGTTTTGAGTCAAACCTTCTTCTAAAAATTAAATTAAATTAAGCCTCTAATTTTCTTAGTCATTTAAAAAAAAATTGATTCAGTTGATATCCTAGTGACGTCATCTGGAAAAATATTTACAGTTTACATAATCTTAGACTAAATAAAGTCATAATTTTTTTTTGTGATTTAACAGTATCACAATTTCATTTGACACAGTGACGTTGCCTCAATATTTTTTATTTATTTTTAGTTTTATTTTTTTACTGTAAAAATCAGCGTAATTACTTCCAGATACATCACAGCGACGATTTCGATGCAAATGAATTTTTATAATTATCTGACAAATACGTAAATTAAAAAAAAAGATATTTTGATAGGTTATTCGGGAACCTTGTTCCTTTTCATTTTAATTACCATCAGCGCAACTTTAAAATTTTGGTCTAACCCCATTGCGTGGGCAATACGTTCATCTCCCCCGTCTTCCTAATCCTATGGCTGAAATGTGACAACTCTGGTTCTCGAACTAAACAACGAGCATTACTCTATAGAAATAATTCCAAGCTCGGTGGTGTATATCGAAGTAAATACGTTCAAATGCAATAATCTCTTATTTGTGGAAAAATATTTTTATGTGTATTTCTAGGATTCATCACATAAATACATGTATACATGAACAACAACGTCTAGGCCCCAAACTAAGCATTAGCTTGTGTTTTGGGTACCAAGCGAAGACACCACATACATATAACAACTAAGACCCGGTAACAGTATCAATATTCATCATATAAATACTGACCCGACCTGGGATTCGAACCCGGGACCTCTAGCTTCGTAGGCAGGGTCGCAACCCTCTAGGCTAAGCGGTTTTAAAGGCTTATTGAAATCAATTTTCCTATTGGTACGAAAATTGGCAGTGTGCAAGATATCGATCGCCCCAGCCGGAAGAGATTTGAAACTTATAGGCCATGCGGGCGAAACCGCAGGTCGAAGTTAGTGGAAGAATAAATGGTTTGCTGACAGCATTCATTAAAGTTGACATCAATTAAATATGAAAAACTGAGGACACTTCACAAGAAATAACGTCTATTTTCTTGAGAGCACAGTAACAAGAAACGGAACGGTAAATAAACATCCACGCGCTACGGTCCATAAAAGACTCCAATTAGTCAAGACTTGATCCAAGCTTAAGAACACTTCAGTTTTACACGGATTTTAGGAGTTTGTATGGCTGTTAAATCTCAAATAATTGTATTTAATTATAATGAAATTTGAAAATTGTTATAACATTATGTTATCTGTACACATTCGGATGGAGCCTAAATTTCTTTCCATGATCTAAACCATAATTACCTAATCGTTTTGTTAAACATATACTTGGTTGTTATATGTATGTGGTGTCTTCGCTTGTTACCCAAAATACAAGCTAATGCTTAGTTTAAGACCTAGACGTCGTTGTGATTGTGTGTGTTATTATTATTATATATACAGACAGATGAAGGGTTTTGTTTATTTTATGTTTTATCGTATTGACGGTATCAGTGGTCATGAAGTTTCTAAATTCGTAACTAACTTTGAAGTAAATCCTGAGCGAATTGTTAACTAATCTAGTTTAGTACTTAATTAGAACGAGGTAACAGTTAGGAGTGAACCTCCAGAGATTCGTTATATAATGTACGACTTTACCAAAATGTATATAATCTATAAGTACGATGACCGAGATTGTATCGCCAAAATGTTGTTTATATATAAATATGCATAGGATACAAGCACTGAGGAATTCTCATCATCATCATCATCATCAGCCCATTTTTACCCCACTGCAGGGGCTTAGGCCTCCCCCAAGATAAGGAGGGGGAGCCTTCTCATGCGATTGAATAATCTCTACATAGAGAACACGATGGTGTATGTCTATATGCGTTCTGCTTACGCATCTGTGAGTGGATCGTGTTACTATTCCTATGTAGTGTTTGTTACGCTATGATGAAATTATGTTAAACTACCTACAGCAAGTCAATCCAACTGAACCGCTTTGCGGCTGATTACTAACTCGCTAGTACTGTAACAGGGTTATTATGTTGATAAATTAACTATTGAAATTGCTTAGGGTGTATCTCTAAGTTATTGGAGTAGATAGTAAATAATATGGGTTAATTATGCCGATAGAAGGTATCACGCATTCCGTTCTAGGCCTGTTTGATTCATATAGCTTAAGGGACAAGTTTTCCAGAGATGTAGTCTTACATGCACGCTTTTTTTTGTGCCGTTGAGATTATACAGCTATAAAATCGATGCATTAAGAAAAGGTTAGTATAGTTATTTTGTTCAGTTCTAATTTTTAGTAACGTGCTATTTCTATAAATTTTGTGTATCTAGAAGGCGTTTTATTTCTAAATCGTAGTTAAAAAATCGCAACCAATACCGTCATCGACCGTTATGTAAATTTTGCACAGAATCCGCGACGTTGAAATTTATTTAAACCCTCTCGATTTTACACGAGACGTAAAATATTATGTTTTAATGGCAAACCTCCGTTCACATGTGACGCTCGACGACGTGACGGGAATATTTGACGGTGTAAATTAAATCATCCCGGTAGGTGTCTCGGAATTAGCTTCAGAAAGCGGATGAAAGCTTTCAACGGCGAATGGCAGAGCTGAGAGGGGTGGGGTAGAAACGTGTTAGATGAAATTGACCACGCGCCTTTCGCTGCATGCGAGTCACGCGCGAGTGCCGCGACCTAGGGTTGCCGACCTGACTATAATGGTTGTATGGATTTAAGTAGCTAATTTAATTTTAAATCTGGATAAAAGTGGAAAAATAAATGTACTATAGCCGTCTGCAATACCAAAGCAACTGTAACATATTGTCGATAAGGGAAAGTTGCAATTGTGAGATTGATTTTTAGCCGTGGAACAGATAAATACCATACCATATCAGCCCATTATGCCCCACTGCAAGAGCTCAAGCTTCCCTTAGGAATGAGAGAGCTTGGAGCTTAATCCACCACGCTGCTAACACATAAATAATTTATTAAAATTTAAATAGATTTAATTTCTTATCACATTGCATCCTGATGCTATGTAATCGCTAAATCCAAAACATACAAATTATTTAAAAAAAAAAACCGGGCGTGGAATGGCTGATTGGCTCTTCTCGAAATTTCAAAACTTCTTACTGCCAAACTGTTGGGAGACTAGCTTTATTTTTACAGGATTTAAATATTTTTGATGAGATGTAATATATTAAGTATTTAAAAGATTAATTGTGTATTTATTATTTTTATATTGTCTTTTGAATTCAATAGCGTCTAACTACTGTAGGTAATGATGATTGTGTATGCAATAATACCCTCGGACACCGCAAGTATTGATAAGTATGGAATCGACCACAGAAAATAGAGTAAGTTAGAGGTGCCATGTGATAGTATTTGTTCGGAGACACGCGTCCCAAAAATAATTACACGATGAACATAAGTAAAAATATTGCACATTCGTAATAATTTTGGCTCGAATTTGTCTCATTTTAGAAAACGGTTAAGTCGTTCATCCCTTTTTCATAAATTTTTGGTATGATTTGATGTCGCATTTTAGAGTTTAAAGTATATCTGTGTTATGTAATTTAAGAATGCATTCTACTGCACACTTGAAGGAGACAGCGTGATTGCCTAGATAGTAACTCTAACTATTGCTCTGTAGAATAAATTATATCGTGAAGGGGTTTGAATTGTATTTTGTATAACTAGCAAAAACTGGGGGATGAGTAACGTTTATTCATTCTTGTTTTAACTAATTGTCATAAACTGCTCTGTTATTCTGCAGAAATATAATGTGCGGGATCTTTACAATGTTTGCATGAAACTTTTTACTTTGAACGAAAACGTCAAGTTCGTTTTAAACTATTTTAAATTTTAGTACGTACTAGATGAGAAGCCTCGCCAAACGCTTTTTGTTTAGGGGCCGCATTGTTATTTTTTATTTTTTTTTTGCAAACAAACGAAAAATGAGAGGGGTAATTGGAAACGGAACTAATATTTCCTATGGTAGGTATGGTGAATTTTGCATTAAAATATATTCGGAACACGCGATCGAAATCACCATACCATAGGAAATATTAGTACCGTTTCCAAATACCCCTGTTTCCATTTACCCTGATTGACTATATAAAGAAACCGACATACAGTCCCGAAACAAAACATGTTGCATTTGGCGAAACCTATCTGCAGTTTTATTATTGAAAACGAGTGCACGGATACCCGATATATAAGAGATATGAGAAACCTTCTGACATTTGACTTGTAATTCACAGCAAGCGAGAGTGTTGCTATAATGCGCCTTGGAATTCCTTCCAATGTAAACTTATTTTCTGAATAAAACCTGTTACTTTGACATATATAGAAAATGTTTTTTGTTGTATTTTTTTGTGCTAATCATTGGGGTTAATTTACTGGGTTAGCAATAATTTTTTACTTTAAATATTGCGTGAAATTAAAAACCTACGTATTAATGATGTAGTTTATTTTATTTAGTTAACTTAACTCTCCGGAACCATATCGCGTGTGGTCCGCCGTCTGACATGCAATTGACCGATTTTAAAAAAAATATATATTTACCAGTTCCTAATAAATAATGGTTCCAATTTCTTCAAAAAGACGTAAAAAGATAGAAAATATCAATGTAAATAAATACATTAAATAATCAGTTTTTATTTTTACTATACAAATCGGATTTTTTCGAACCCTCATAAGGGCACAACCTTGATTATTAAATAATAATTATTTTAAATAATAATTAACTACACTCAACACTAACAACCCTATTTATGTAACACGTTTCGTGCGAAGAGTCACTCATTAGCGAGACGCGATTGATTCATATACCGCGAGCCTCTGCGTGCGATGTCACTTGTGGATTAAATTAAGATAAATATACCTACGTACATATCCACATATGAATTAGTTCGTAACCAGTCACTGACAATTGTGGATGGTAATTGCTATCCTAACGAGTGTTTCCTTGTATAACATTATCTAAATCAAATGGTTTATCTTTTGGTTTGCGCTTTTTGAAAGATCGTTTGTTTATTTATTTTAATCTCAAACTGCAAACAATATTAATATATAATGCGTGTTTAAACGAATGAATATGTATGCAAATAAAAGTTCGAAAATAGATATGACAAATTAGGGGGCACTATAGAAATAAATTGAAGGGGTAAGTGGACAAAGGTGTTAACTAACAAAAAGTTCAAAATTACTTATGAGTGTTTTTATGTTGCTTGTACCACATTTGCAAGCCTGAATGTATGCATGTTTGTCAGTTAATACCTTTGCTATAGGTCTTCATTTTTGACACGAATCAAAATTTGCGCAGTCGATTTATGATCATTTAAAATCTAATTACATGTAAAAAGTCGATTTATTTTGTTTTTTTAGATAACACCTTTGTCCACTAACCCCTTCAATCGTTCGTAACATGATTTAATGGTCTTTTTTTTTTGTTACCTAATTAATGCCTGTTCTATGAAATACACGTAATTAAAACAATGATAGTAAAAAAGCAACAGGTGCTTTGCCCAAGTATATGCTGTAATATATACTATATTTAGCTACACGGAAAATGTAAAGTACTGTAAAACATTTTGTTTATGCGGAATTGGATGCGGAAGGCGGAGGACCGTGTGTGGTGGCGAGCTTTGACAGAGGCCTATATCCTGCAGTGGAGAGACACGGGCTGATGATGATGATTTTGTTTACCTCGATTATGCTAAAATACGTAACTATATACAGAAAAACAATATACAGTAACAAAATACATTATCATCATCATCAGCCCATTTTACCCCACTGCATGGCTTATGCCTCCCCAGGGTGAGGGGGGAGGGTTTGGAGCTTAAATCCACCACACTACTCCACTGCGGGTTGGGGATTGTAACGACCGCCATCTATTGACAGCGCCCGGGACCGACTGCTTAACGTGCTCTCCGAGGCGCGGAGTCAGTGACAGTTAATGTACTTAAGTCAGAAAAACTCATTGGTACACGCCCGGATTCGAACTATTATGGCCCTATGGCCTTATAAATTTGAGACAGGTTCGTTGCGCTCTGGGCTATCACGACTTAGTAACAAAACACAATATTCACTTTTTAATTTAAACAATAGACGTGCTTTTGTTTACTTTGAAATATTATCAACTCTTTCTCTTTGGTTTCTTACTAGTTTTTTCGTTATTAACTACCTACTTTCCCAATTTTCTGAATATTACGTGAATAAATCCTGTACTACGGACATTACTCCACAAAGGACAACATTTTTTCAATATATGATTGAAGGATATTACGGGCCAATTACTAGGTTCGATACGGTTTTCATACAAATATACCAATAGGTCTTTGAAAAATATTTACCACTTTAATAGCCACTTTTGGACCGTTATGACGCTGTTAACGTTTCGGAAAAAGCTTAGTCGACTTTACAATATTTTCCCTGACATGCTCTGGTGGCCGGTCGAACGGATCTGCTTTTGAAAAGTTTTACTGCTTCAGTTTTACGACTAACCGGGTCAGCGGAGCGTCCTAATAGTTCTTAGGTTTATTGTTGTTAGTGTGCGCGGCTTCCGTCGCGGAATGTCGAGCTAAGGCGGTTTAGAGTTCCGGGAACTTCTCCATATCACAGTATAAATAAGATCTTACTGTAGTCGTGGATGTGCATAGAGATACTGCGACGTGATCAAAAGAATGTGAGCAAAAAAGACGCCACAGAACCAAAGTACGTCACTTATACGTGTTGGATGTTAAAATCATACTGAAAAAACCTGATCTGAAATTACATTTCATGTGTTTATTAACAAAATATATGAACATCTAATATGTCTGTCTAGTCTATGTCTGGAATTTTGCTCGGCTTTGTGGTCGTTTCCAAGTATGAAACTCTATGCTAATAAGGTTGCAGTCTTTGACTAGTTTGTCTCCACATAGAGCGAAGAAAGGCGGTTAACACGAACTTACGCTTCGTTTAGCTATTAATGACTGTGACTAGGAAGTTCTTGAAAAACTCTATTATTTTCTTCCCCGTTAATTTTTTTTTCGGATATAAGTTTGTTCTATCTATCCATTGCGATAGTCGGTCTACTGAACTGTATGTGTGCTGTGTCCACATTTTCTCGGTCTTTTATTCGAAATTGTGTTCCAATTGTCGACATTTCACCATCTAACTGCCGTCAACGTCTGAGAAACCTCGCGAAGTAAGCATATCGCGACAGATGTTTTCCCCGCTACGGTTTTGATAGAATCGCGAGTGTCTCCCGAGCGTAGGCCTGGCCCGAGTTCCCGCACATAAAACCCTGCGACAGTTATATTCGCGGTTTTATGCCGCACTTTATTGTCGACCTGAGTGTTAAGTAAATTTCCGGGTTGCGGCCCGCCTTTTATTTCTTTTTTGGATTGTAGCTATTTACGAGCGTTAGTTTCGGCGTGAATTGCTCAGGTTTATTTGGATAATTTCGTTTTTATCTCCACGGGTCGAGGTTTTAGGGTCGCCCTTAAGAGTTCCCCCCGTAATTGGATTCAATAAGTGTTATCTCGAGAACAATACGGTGCGAGAGCTCTCGTCTATATAACTTATTCTGTAGGGCGCTGAGATTGTTGACTTGACTTTTGTGTCGTATGAAGCTTTATGAATAGAAATTACGTCTTTGGCTATTTTATGTCTTTAGATTTGCTGTAGGATTGGCAAAAATTAAATGGTATTTGGTATTCAGACATCTATTTATATTTTAATTATATTTATATAGAAAATACGTCTAATTCTTAGCTTGTCTTTATGAAAATATATTTAAAAAAAATTATTTGCATAGTTAAAATTATTTATTTATTTATTAGTTCCGCCAACATTTTTACACCGCTATACTTAATATAGTTACAATATTATCGTTTTAAAAGTATAGTGTTTTCTATTATTATTTTTTTTTACTTTAATAGCGTAAGTTTAGACAGGTAGTTAATTTTGTTAGGAATTCGACTTCATTTACTTACCGTTCGCTTTTTAAGATATATGACGACTTTCAGTGTTCATACTCAGTAGAGTGAAACTGCAATATTTAAGCAATCAACTCGGTGTCTGCCCTCAGCCTTTTATCTTCCAGACCATTTCACGTAGAAATGTGAACTTTGGCGTAGCCAAATATATTTTCCGGGCCGACTGTGTGGGGCATGATAAAAGAAGAAAGTCGGAAATATAAAATGTGTTTGTGTAATAAAAACGTTATCAATTAAACATTAATAGAAAATATGGAAATATACAAATATTTTTCACAACACAAAATAGTTCTCTATAAACGAGGAAGATTTTTGCGCGCTCACTCGCACTTGACAGTTTTCACGATTTCGTTCACCAAGATAAAAAACAGAACCTTAAATAGGATAAGTGTGTTGTCTCTCTCTATCTATCTATCAAGACTTCTTTTCTCTGGAACGTATTTAAAGGATAAAGTTGTAATAGTCCTGTAAAAAATAAAAGTTCTTTACTCATTGATACTGTCTGACTGGTCATCTATAGGGTACTTCCGGTTGATCTAAAACCTTTAAATTTGATACAAAAGTTGGTCTAATAACAAATCCGTGAGGCCTTCCTTAGTAGCTAGTTCCTTAGTCTATTCCTTATTCTATTTTTAAGTAAAAAAAAAAGTGTTAAATGTAAAATTTGTAATAGGCAAAGAAATTATCTTATTTGCCTTTTTTTTGCATTTACTTGTTTAATCGAAAAATTAATTAGTATATTATTAATTTCTAATTTTTTAAGGATTCCGTAGTCCCACCTGGAACCATTATAATTTTATGTCGGTCTGTTATCGGTCTGTCACAGCGAGTTTTTTCGCTGCCTTATAGTGCTATAAAACTGAAATATGGCATGGTTGTGATGTAGACAACATAATTATTACAAATTCTGAAAAAAAAATAATGCTAGAATACCTCGCATTTGTGCAAATTAAATGTAACAAATATTTTTTCTCCCAACTATGCTGCAATTCTATCATAACTGCACTACATGTCGAGCACAAAGCGGCCCTTTGTTGCTCTAGAGCATAAAAAGTGTATGGAATTATTTTTTTTAATTCGCATATGCGTTTGGTTGGTCAACCTGACGGCCATTGGTGTTTGACAGTTAAAAATACTGGCCATAAAGAAATTACTGTTTATTTTAAAAAGAAAAAAATCGGGAACGTCACTGATATGTAAATTTAAACGTGCTAACCGTGTATTATATTTAATTGCAGCATAGTTGCAAGAAAAACAGATTATACACCTACCATTTAGTAATCAATGTTGCCCTCGTGCTTTTTTAGCACTCGGTGCAGTAATAAATTACTTTCTGGTCGGTGCAACAATCTACTATTACTTACCTCCTGTAATCTGAGCTTTATACCCTTGAGTGGGGTATATGGTACCGTAACAGTTTTAAAATCATTAGAGCGTATAGTACGAACTTACTACCAATGTTATCACTACTACCTAGGGTCAACTAGTTCACGAGTTATATTAGATCAAGTTAATTTGTAATTCAACTCTGAACACATTCATAATTTTGAGTTTTTGGTTATTGGTGTGGATACTGTGGATACGGAACCTTACCTTATGTGTGACCCGACGCGCACTTTGCTTGTTTTTTATAGCCCCGACAAAGCTAACGACTGAGCTTTACGCCAATGTAACGGTATGGAAACTCAAGTTGAGGATGCTATTCGCACTTGACCAGTTTTTTCCACATGGAAATTGCTCTTAAAAATGTATCTAAAGTTTAATCGTCGCTTTATCACACATACTTCCGCCCACGAATTACGTAACACACTTGTGTCTTTACACATGAATGTACCAGTTAAATTTCTTAGTATTCTATATTGTTGGATTTCTTTATTCTTTTTAGGCAAGGTCCCTCCAAATTACACATTTGAGGACCAGTTTTTTAGCAATGAAATTGAATAAATAAATTCGGAAGAAATTCGCAGAAAAAAGTCATTTTACTAGTCACACTGAATTATTTTTTAAACAGATGCCTGGCAACACTAAATTCAGTTCATCGGTTCAATACCAACCGTAATATTTTTTTCAATACATTTGCTATTAAATATTAACACTGTCTTTATGACATCGAAACTTGTACCGTAATGTTGTATTTAATAGTACCAGGCCTTTTTACTTTACACCAATCACAAACGAGCATTCTGTTTGTGACGCATGCGTAAATCGCGAAAAGCAACCCGCTCGAGCCCTTAGTTTCCGCCATTATTACATTTGAAGTATTATTTTAATTATTTCATTCGCAAATGTATTAAAAAACGTCGTATGATGCTCGTACTCAGTAAGCTGGTTATTATAGTCTTGGTTTATTATAAACACTCGGCTTCGCCTCGTGCTTATAAACACATCGACTATAATATGCAGCTTACCGTACTAGCATCATAATGTACTATTATGCAATGGAAAATTTGTCTCTGTACTTTGGTCATTCATTAAATGAAATATTATGAATATTGTATTGTAGGAAAAAATACGAATTACTGCGCTCTCTGGTGACTTCTTAATGTAAAGTAATCTAAGAATCTATTTAAAGCTGTTAAACTGTTATTATCCATTTTTGCTTTAATTATTTTGGGTCAGTGTACATAGCCAGGTCGCACGCTTGGTCGCTCCTCGGGGCTAGTTGACTTCACCCGCTACAGAAGTTCGGTGAGATTGCCCGCTTTATAGCCGAGAACTATCCCTTGCCCAGAAGGTAACTCGCGACACATAAAAAGCGTGTGCTTATTTGTGAACACTTTGAAAAGTTAATAAAGGTTTGTTCAATTATAACGTAATTTCTTTTGTCTTAAATTTCCCTCTTGCACCCGTAAGGCGCTATTCCTGCACTGTTCCCGTTGAAGTTATATTTTATTTGTTTTTTTTTTAAGAAAATTCATAATTAATAAATTTAAATCACAAAGCGACAACTGTTTACAATTTGATTGATAATTTTTTTTTAAATCAAATTATATTAATCATCTTCACATGTTCTTTATGTTGTGATAGAAGAAAATATTTTGAAATTTACATTTGTCAACAAAATTAAATAAATGTAATAGGTAATACCGGAACGGCCCCTAAGGTTAGGAATGAATGAGCCAACTGCACACATACGTACGACGTCGTTTGAAGAAACAATTGTACTTAAAGAATTTCTCGCTAGATAACGGCTGTTGTCTGCGTTGATTAAAAAAAAAAAAGAATACAATACAAGATTTGTATTTCCCTTCTAATATGTATTGTTATAATTCTTTTTCTCTCTCAGCAACGAAGTATTTAATCGGTATGTTAAAAGCATTTAGAGTTTCCGTCGATACACGATCGCCTAGAATCGGACATAAGTATAGAGACAGAGAGCTGAAATCAACTGATAACATGACATGTCTATTTGTTCCGTGTCTGGGTGTAAAATATTTATATATGTCTATATTATAAGGAATATTTGATTATGTATATCAGTTATCTAGTAACTCATAATACAAGCATAATACTTGCTTACTTTGGGATTAGATGGCGCTGTGTGGGATGACCCAAGTATTATTATATCTAGATTTGATTGTATTGGAATAGGATCCTGTGGTAACTTCAGAAGGGAATTGTCATTGCATGATTATTATTAACATTTTGCTTATTAAAGGAAATGTGTCGTGATCTTTTTTTTTTTTTGATCAATGCACGTTTTGGTTAACCGGAATGTATGGAATATATCATTATCTTCCTATTAGATAAATTATGGTACGATATTTTTTATATTTTAAGTTCTTTTATTTCATTTCATTGTTTACTTTCATGTTTCTAACAATAAATTGATTTTTGCAAGTAGTAAAAGTTTGCACGGTTTGCAATAGTTACAAGACTAAAAATAATATCTAATTTCATGTTATTTTTCTGGTAATAATAATAATAACGTATACATCACAACACAGACTAGGCCCCTAACTAAGCATTAGCTTTTGTTTTGGGTACCAAGCCAAGACACTACATACACGTAACAACCAAGACCCGGTGCCGGTATCAATATTCATCATATAAATACTGACCCGACTTGGGATTCGAACCCGGGACCTCCAGCTTCGTAGGCAGGGTCGCTACCCACTAGGCTAAGCGGTCGTCATTTATAATAATAACAATAATAATAATACATGGGACTTCCCACACAGAGCCATCTAGTCCCAAAGTAAGCAAGTATTATGCTTGTGTTATGGGTTACTAGACAACTGATATACATACTTAAATATTCTTTATTATATTTACATATATAAATATTTTTTTTTTTTATATATACAGGATGAGATTTTTATGACCAGCCAAATTTGAATATAATGATCTTTGGTAGAAAACCTATAGCCGTCTTGTTTCCTTTTAGTATCGTTCTATAGAAAAATATTGAGATATGACTACATAAACCTTTCCCGAAAAAACCAAAAACTCTAGTTACCATTCTTGCTCGCCGCATCATTCCGTTTCAAAAGCCTCGGGCGCGTACGTTTACTATAGAGTTAAGAAAGCAACCAAACGTTATAAAATAAACTGTAGATAAAATAATTTATTTTGAAAATGTAACCCATATTTTTTATTTACGCAATGAGGTCTATTGGTAATACCTAACACCTAGAAAAATTTTGGCCGGTTAATAAAATCTCACCTTGTATAACAACCAAGACCCGGTACCAGTATCAATATTCATCATATTAATACTGACCCGACCTGGGATTCGAACCCGGGACCTCTAGCTTCGTAGGCAGGGTCGCTACCCACTAGGCTAAGCGGTCGTCATTTATTTATTAGTTTATGATCTATGACAGAAGTCGATGTTATTTTGCTAAAAGTATGGTTGTAGCATTTCTTTAGTTCCGCTAAAAGACATTGTTATTTCAATCATGACAGATCCGTAAAATAAAACTGTTGAACTAAATAAATTTTAATATTTCATGAATTAACTCCTTCACTGACTGTTTTACTGACGGCATCATCCCGTATTTTAATTTTAAACATTATTCCTTATTTTAAATTTAATATAAATCCTCTGACATTTTATTAACTTTCAGACCTCCGACATTTTCGTAACGTCATTTTCTCACTTTGAATACCAAAACTTTATTTAATTTCATTCAGCAACATCGGTTCTATATATAAATATTTCAAATGTTATAACTGCACGTGTTTGATTATATATATAATCAGCTAGATATTTGGCGTCCAAAAACGTAGGTGAAAATATCACCTAACTGTTCGGTTATAATTCACGCACACAGATGGTGAGTACATGAGTTTCTCTTTTTATACTAACGAACCAACCTAAAATATTAGCTCGATTCAAGCGCTAGAACTATTTTAAACATATGGAATTAAACATATGGAAAAAAATGTATAGGTACTGAGCATTCGTCTTTTTTTCCGTCGAAGATGTGGAGATTAAAGGAATACTTTTTTCGTAAATGTTTGGTTAGTGCGTTAATTAACACACGAGTGGCAATGCGCCGTGCAATCGCTGCTTCATTTCTTACCGACATGTCAACATTTGTTATCTAATGACCCAGTGCATTGGTTGGACATCCACACTTTTCTAAAAGTGAAATGTTCTTGTTAAAAAATTTGCTTAGTCTAGAAATCAATTTTACCTCTGATATAGGACAAAGTATTTTTTCGGTGCGGCTATAAGCAAAATAATGTATAATACAAAAATCAGTCAAGTGCGAGTTGAACTCGCGCACCGAGGGTTTCGCACTATCATACAACATATCTGTGTTATGTATTTACTAAAAAAATGTGTTTTTGTTTCATTTCCGGTTTTTGTTATTTGTTGTTTTATTTTAGAGTTAACGCAATAAACACACCAAGTTTGACGCTTGTATGTGTTACTGTTTTTACCATAGAGTAGATGAATAAATTTGACAGCTGCATTTTGTTTTAATATATTAATCGAAAATGTCAAAGGCAATTTCGCAGGGGTGAAGACCGGCGCTCGGGAACGTCGCGGACCGAAACTCACTATCTTGCGCCAGCTAGCTATAGTATGAGTGGTTAGACGGTAAACGCAGAAAAGGACTTCTAGTCAATTCGTTCTTTTATAGTTTTTACAATAGAACAAATACAAAAACCCTAAATAAACACGATGCTTGCATGGGAACTCTCTTAAATTTTTTACTTATTTGTTAGGATATCCGCATTCAGACACATATTCTATGATAATTTCAACCCCTATTTATTATGATTCACAAGCTACATCCCTTTAAAGGTAGGATAGACAGACATGTAGCGTAAACTTGGTAATAGGGTCCCGTTGACCCCAATTCGATACGGAACTCTAAAGATGGACGATCCTACTGATATTGTAATTCACAAATCTTAATTTCATACATATCCGAACAATGCAAATGAAAATTACTCCGGGGGTATAATAATTAGGCTGATTCCTTATGAATAAATTTTTGAAGATATTTTTGATGATCTTTGCCAGTAATTTCCGCGAGCAATTGAGAGCTCCCCCCGTTCCATTCATTACGTTCTTATTTGCATATTATAATTGGCCCTCTGTCATCAAATATGAAGCTGTGCTATTTCGGTATGTATATAGAGTTATTATTGATTGATATGCTATTTAAAAAAATGTGGAATATATCTAATTTATGTATTTTTTTATATATTTTACTACCTTGAGAGACTAGCACTGTTTAGGTGACTATGCTCTTTGCTCCATGTTACCAATGTCTTTGATATCACGACAAATAAAACCCACCTACCCCAAAAAATAAATACTGTTAACCCCGGCCTATTTTCTTTATGCTTTCCTGGGAGAGAACCGGCACCTTTTTACCGAAAGTTGAAGCTGTGAAGGGACGGCAGGGTTCTAAATTTTAATGTAGTTATTCAAATGTGGTCTTTCACACAATGCTATAAGATTGTTCAAGTAATTTGTAGCATATAGTTGGCACTAATACTTAGTATTCGTTTGATTGTACCGACTCTCTACTAAATTTTACGAACAAAATCAGATTCGTTATAACGCTATTATTATGTAATTAGTTAGCAAACACGGATATAACTGTGATCGAGGCCACGGCTCGTTCGAGAATTTACTTCAGACTTCTAATTTCGTCGCCGGTAGCGAAGGTCATTCGGGCTCGCTCGGTGTTGCTTCGATAAGGCATGTTTGGGCTCGCTTGAGGGCTGTTGACCTACCATTCTGATAACTTGTTTTGAATGTTGTCTTTACGACCGCTCTCTGGCGTACTTACAAATTCCCATGTCGAAGATAAAACCTTTTTATTTTGTGCCCCTGTCAAAGGGACAGATGTGTGACAACCCTAGATTATGACCCATTTTCAAAAACATTAAATACTGTCATTCATCCAGTTAAATTAAATCGCGTGTAAATCTAGCGCGTGCATTAGTCCTTTCGCATTACATCTGCGCAGATTAGCCGTTTTAAATAATGGACTCCTGTACTTCAGCTCACGGCCCGCCATCAAATATTCAAAGCGCAGTTTCAATTAGACATGTTTTAAATTTAACTCTCTCGTGTGAGGACACGGGAATGTTTTTGGACAAGTACGAAAATTGATGAGGTGAGTTTACGAAAAAAAAAAAAATTATTAAATGTTGAATAAATCATTGTTTTTTTTTGTTATTTGCGAAAATAACAAATGTTTGTTTTGAAAAGTTTTGATTTGTGATATCTATTAGGGGATTAAAGACTTTTACTTGCTGGCTCTCTCTAATTTATCATGAGTACAGTAAATTGTTTGCCGTTTATTGCCAAGCCGTTTCAAGCCATTACCTAGCTAATGCGTATAAAAAGATAACAATTTTCGCCATTATAAACTGAGAGCGTGGCGTGTACGCCAAAATTACTCAATAAGAAAACTTTACAAAAAGGTTATTTAGTTAGTTTGTTCTAGCTATTACGTTTCCTCTTAAAACACCGAAACCCTCGTCCGTGACAGCTAATGACCTTAGACACGAGTATTCAACATTACTCATGTTTCGTACACCAAGCTTGTATCTGTCATTGTCAAACAGAAATTCACCTCAAATTGTGGGAAAACTCTACCAGGTGTCCAAATATTAATAGAGATTATACAGGGCCGTATTTCTCTTGTATATTTTCATTTTGTTTTATTTCTTCTGTTTTGTAGTAAATCAATATTATTTGGTGTAATATAATGAAAAAAGTTTGTAAGTGATGTAAGCTTGGATGGAAGTGATAAATGTAAAGTTAATCTGGTATCTCAGAAAATGATATCCAAATTGAAAATAAAATTATAAATAAATTACGAAAAAAATTTCGTATTCATATTGTAGTATCAATTTGCTGAAAATTTATAATTCAATTTTTGCAAAATTAAATGTACCTTCTTAATTATTTCGTTGAAAACTAATTTCGTGTCTGACAACCAAATTGCCCTAGTTTCTACAACATAAGGAAAAATAAAATGAAGTAAGTTATTTTATAATATATTGAAGAGTAAATATTTATTTACGAAATATATTTTAATTTTAATATATATCACTGTTTTCTTTTAGGTATATTTAAAAAAGTAAATAATAATGAGTCCGATATATATTAATGAGCTTATACTATAAAATATGGATTTTGAAAATATGACATCATTAATTAAATAAATAAAAAAATCCGACTGCGTAAAAAGCGAACTTAAAAAAAGATTTTTAAGTCGTCAAAGTTCGTAATCCTAAATGGTTATTAAAAAAAGTATAAAATTATTTAAGAAACCTAAAGACTTTTGATGACCTTTTCGATGAAACTCTACTTGGCATTGAAAAATTCAATTTTCAAATTCCGTTTTTTCGTGTCCCTCCGGAATTTCTAAACGATTTCTAAACGAAACATTATGATGTTCAATCAAAATTGGTTTCATTAACGTCAAGGCATTTGATTTCGGATTGAATCAAAAAACAAAACGCGTTAAATTGCGAGCCTATGTGCATGAAGTCGTGCCTACTAAATACGGAGCCCTACACTGCGTACGGGGTCCGGCGCACACTGGACCGCTTAAATTTTGTCGGTATGTATTTCTCTCTAGAAAATACAACCCTGTCCGTCTTTGGTTTCAGTCCAGCGCTTCTACTATCCAGAATGATTATATAGTTGTGCGGGTTTACGTATCACCTCATATGGGCTACCGTGAAAAATACGTAACTACGCTGCTGTACCAGTTCGTGCCAAAATGGACTGTTCGGAACGAAATCTTCGCATAATTATCTATACGGCCATCAGTCATGTGGGTTCATTCTTTTTTGTTTAACGCCATTTTCATACGTGTGAAATGTCGTAAATTTTTTATACAAACCATTGTGTAAATAATAAAGCTCTTGGCTGTGATTAATGTCATTAAAAGTCTGAAGTGTTGGGAAATCGAAGTGATAATATTACATAAAAAATGTAAGCCTAATTCTTTCAGTTCCTGAAACGCAATGAAAGGGCGATAATAATCATAACTTTTGTAAAGTATTTTGACATCAAGACGAAGTCAATAACTTGCTAAAAAAAATTATTTAATTTTCCTTGTTTTTGTTACAGGTAATGGACGTGCACATTTTTAACGCATGGACAAAATCACGGAATGTTATTGATATTTTTTGAGATTTGTCTAAAGCTTTTAACTGTGGTAAACATGAGACACTAGTAAGAAATTTCAGTCATTGCGGTGTTAGAGGTACAGACAGCTCTTGATTTGATTGCATCGTACTTGAGGTGTAGGACACAATATGTTAATATATTCGAAACGCAGCATGTAGGAGCAACTCAGTTCATTGAATTCCCGCAGGGCTCGATTCTAAGACCTTTTCTGTTTTTGATGAGCATTAATAATTTGCTTTTCTTTGCTCAGAATTTCTGCATCATTCTTTAATTTTTCATGTTGACCGATCTAAAATTGATTCTTCACTTCACTTCATTTCGTCAGCCCATTTTTACACCACCGCAGGGGCTTAGGTCTCCCCCGGGGTGTGGGGGCTTGGAGCTTAAATCCACCACGCTGCTCCACTGTGGGTTGGGGATTGTAACGACCGCCATCTATTGACAGCGTCCGGGACCGACTGCTTAACGTGCTCTCCGAGGTACGTAGTCAGTGATAGTTACGTACTTAAGTCAGAAAAACTCATTGGTACACGCCCGGATTCGAACCATGGCCCTATGGCCTTATAAATTTGAGACAGGTTCGTTGCGCTTTGGGCTATCACGACACCTCTGAAATTGATTATGACGATGTAATTTTAATTTAATTTTAAGTATTTAATTAGAAGTAATCTTATTAACTGCAAAAAAAAAAACTACATGCATTAGTTCGCTTTGCCAAATGTTAAAGAAATCGGGACTAATTTATATTCAAATAATGAATCACTTGATTTAACTAAATCAGTTTTTGGGATCGCCTTGGATTTGAAGCTGCACCGGAGCACCTACCTATATACATCGAGTCTTGCTGGAAAGCTAATTGCAACTATGCTGTTAGGCAAATAAGACAACTCACGGATTCACATACAGCTCGGTTACTCTGTTTTAATTGTTTTCACAACATTATATATATAATAATATCTGGGACATCCTACACAGCGCCATCTAGTCCCAAATTAAGCAAGTATTATGCTTGTGTTATGGGTTACTAGACAACTGATATATTTATTTAAATATTCTTTTTTTTTAAATAAAATATACATATATAGATACTTTTACACCCAGACAAAGAACAAATAAACATGTTCATGCACACAAATATTTGTCCCGGGCGGGAATCGAACCGCGACTCTTCGTTTCGCAGTTAGGGTCTCTAACCACTCGGCAAACCGGTCAGTCTACGTACTACAGTACTACGGTATTCTTTTGTGGGACTGAGCGCTGATATAGACACAATTTTTATAATACAAAAAACGAGGCTTGCGAGTAATTTTCAACTTGGAAGCTCGTGTATCCCGTCGGGCACGATACGACTATGCGACTTCGACACCTTGACTGTGGAATCTCAATATATCTTTCGAATATAATATTTGTGTATTATAATAGAAATCATTTTACAAACACATTGATTTTACAATGTTATAGACATAAGCTTGTAATGTCATCATATCGCCTGAAAAAAGTTCATGACTGTGTTATGGGATAAGTTTTTAGCATTTAAACAGATTGCCTCTAGAAATTTCTAATGTGATATAACATAAATTAAAAAATATTGTAAAAACAAAATTTTAAATAAAAGTGCTATTACACAGTAGATTGTTATTAAGTGAATAAAATGTCTGGACGTAATCCTAAATAACTGGCATGTTTGTATTTTATTTTGATTTAAGTAATTTTTTTTTGTTGAAATATTTAAGTCATATTCATAATACTTTGAAAAAAAAAGAACAGGTGAGTTTCCCTTCGGTTTTTCTCAGTAGAATCTATACTACATTCCACAATAACTTGAAAAAAAAATTCATATTATAAAATAAATAAATAGAAATTGTAACTATAAACCTTACACGATTCCAAAGTGCTTGTGCAAGTGTACTTCAATAACAATATTTTGACTTTGACTTTACAATTGGCACATAATAAAAAAAATTGCACTTAATTGGCAACATGTCATATTTTATAAGAGAGGAAAAAACCGTTTGTAGCACTTTTGAAGTTGGTCGAAAATATGTATATGACTCATATTAAATTTTCAATAGTTTATGAAAAAAACGCAATATTCATAAATTAGGGTGATGACGTCATTTGTATCCTAATAATAAACACACCTTTTTCGGATAGTTTCGGATGTGAACATCAACCAACTGTCAACTATTAAAATGTCAAGTCTTCTTTTTTATTTTTTAATAGTGTAAAGGTAATACCTAAGTAAAAATAGATTCGTCATTTGGCAGATATGACCTTTTGAAATAAGCAACTTTTAAATGCGACTTTAAAATCTCATTGTATCGAATATAGAACCCTCGTTTTTGTTTCTAGTTTCAAACAAACCAATAAACAGCCGGGTTTAAAAACTTTGAAATGTTAATTAAATTATTATTCATCAATTATGGCATTTATTTCCGAACTGCTATCGACCGGAGCGTAGGATTAAAAAAATAATCGCTGATTTAAAATACCTAAAATTTTTTAATGTAAATACTGACGTGGCACCTACTTGTGGCTGTGAAATTCGAATCCTTTATGAGTTTCTGAACGACTGATGCGTCATAAACAAGACGTCGACGTGATAGCATCTTGCCAACATGAACATAACTTTATACTTAGGTAAACGTAGACCTGCGTACACTTTCAAACACTTTTAATGCAAAAAGGATGCATTGCACTTGAACGACAAGGAAATTAAGCGTAATGTATTAGAAGGGCGCATCTTGTTGTGAATTTAAATCTATGATCTGCGTCGCTTATAGATTTAAGAAACGCTTAAGGTCCCTATTTTATAATTAAGTCTCGTGCAGAAAATGAAACTTTAGATACTCCTAGTTTCGAGTTTGTAAATTCGAAATAGTTAGTGGTGGCGCGGCGTTAATCCATCTATTTGCCCTAAACGCTCAAGCACATCGCTACCGAAACAGTGAACATTAAAAAAATGATGTAGATAAACTTGATTCCACATCAGTAATTTGTGTAACGCTAATAATGTGAACGCGCCCGCGACTAATTCCGTTGACCGCCTGATGATGCCATTAGGCATCGACGGACGGTTTTTGTACCGTTCCGATTTAAGTTTTTGTGATTGCTCACGAATACTCTACTATTAGTTCAAACGGAAGCGTCTGGTATCATTACTGGTTTACATTACTACAGAATTATGAACGACTAGCAGCTCGACCCGGTCGCGTCTAAGTTAGTTTTGGGTTTACGTTACGTTCATTTTGTTATTCCTACTGTTGTCCCCACCAACTCCATCGACATATTCTCGTCTACCTAATCTTTCTTTCTCACGTATCGCTCCGTTCTTTTTTCCACACATTTTCCTATCCAGCACCACGGAGTTCATGGTACAGCGGGCGAGAACTATCGTTGCAATGTCGAAGGTCATATGGGTTTGATTGTGACTGGGTTGAGTACTGTGTGTTGGGATGTGCACCCCGTAGTTGTTGTGTGTGTTATTGTTCTGGCACTTTCTTATAATTCATAATTTAGGAAGTGCTAGTGTGACGTCAGTGCAATATGAGTTAAGGTGTTCTTTAAATTTTTGCAGTTTTAAATACCGCTGGTACTTCATGATTTTGGTGTGGTAGTTTGTTCGTCCGTCCGTTCTTCCGAAAATGTAGCACAGAGCTTCACTTTCACCTCTACTTTTGCAAATACCATTTAAAAAATTCTTGCATATATCTATGCAATAAAAAACCAGCGGTACATCTGAAGTTCATCATCATCATCAGCCCGTATCTCTCCACTGCAGCATATAGGGCTTTCCCAATGCTCGCCACCACACACGGTCCTCCGCCTTCCGCATCCAATTACCCCCGGTATGGTGTTTTAGGTCTCAAGTACATTCAAGTTACTACGTTTCAATTGTTATTTTTTTCTAATTGTTTAATTTTAATTGTTAAATTATTTGTTAAAAAAAATTAACAATTTAAAGCTAATAAAATTATAATCAAATTATTCTTAAAGTTGACCACAAAAAAATCTATACTACAGCTTTATTAATAACTGTAGGTAAGTACGCAATAGCAGGCAAATATTGCTTACGTTTTTGATTGCATTAAAATTATACATTATTGTTATTTACGCGGATCTAGATACGCTTTTGGGTTTTTGCGTGATATTTTGAAATTTTGAAAGTGGATCCCTATTTGAATATGGTCTATTTAGATATAGATACAAAACGTGTCCTATCATTGTCAAAATATTTATACACATTTGTCTCTCCGATATTTAATAGATAATATAAAGAAATGAATTACTCGTGAAGTATATTAATAAACACTTAAACTTATCTACTTGGAAATCATATTATGGTTGAGTATCATCATGTAATGTCAATCTGATGATGTATTGAATTGTATTGAATGATATTTAAGAACGAAACGTAACCTAGTATTTATTTAGATTATAACATTAATATCTTTTAATATCTGCTTGTGATTTAAGTAACAAACATTAGTTGGATTTACCCCCACACAGGGAGTTACTCGTATAAGTTCTGTATAATTTCATTCGAATTCTTATATTTGTTAGTGACATGCGTAATCGGATGGTAAGATGGTTAATTTAATAAATAAATGTGGACACATAATGTACACAGTCACATAAATTTTATTGCGTTTTATCCGGTTTTAGCAATTTTTCCACTACTACTACGAAATGAATACTTTCCTGAAAACAATTTTTATATAAATATAATAAAATAAATAAATATATAAAAAATATTTAAAAACGCGGGTGGGCCGGGGGGGGGGGGGTGAAAACTTTGGAGCTAAATATTTCAGAAACGGAGGATAAATAGTTGCTTGAGGAATATCTACTTAATTTTCCGAGATAAGTAAATTAAAATACATTTAAAAAAAATCTTTTTTGACATGTAATTAATTGTCAACTCTGCCTGTTCAATGTACAAAAAGTGAGGTTGTCTTAGACAGGACAGACGGACAAAACGAAAGTTCTGCTTTTTTGCTTTTAGCTCCGGAACCCAAAACGAACTGACACGTAAAAAAATAATAAACAAAATTAATTTCTTTCGCTCGTGTAGGCACTCAACACGATATTCCTCTTCTCAAACAAAGCGTCCACGATGTTGTCGGGTAGAAAGAGAACGGTCTCGGCGAAAAACACTTATTATGAAAGCCCCGAGAACATTGATCCAAAGTTTTACGGCTCGAATTATCAATTTTATTGCGCGATATCGTTTATGGAGTGTGCCAGTTTGTTTGTACCGTCGGCACTATCCGTTATTGGAAAATTCTAAACCGTTTGTTTTCAGTTGCACACAGATCGAAAACATTTATTTTGCAATATGTATAAGAGAAAAATTAAATTTTTTATTTTGTTTACGTTTTATAATTTAGGGCATGTTCACTGTAGCTAATATGTGCCAGTATACGTTAGTAATAATAATTTAAAAAAATTAAAAACCCGACTGCGAAAAAAATAATTAACTGAAAAGATAAAAACATGTTTCATTATCTATAGAATATGAATAAAATACTCTGTCACATAAATATGACTTGCATGTCATAGGATATTTCAGACGGGGACAAACTGTTTACCAAAATATGTTTAGTTAAAGTATTTTAATTTTAACAACAAATACGTTTTGTAATTTTTGATTGACGCCGGCCGCCAGCAATACATTATTAACATTGAAGTCATAATATGTTAGTGTATTTTATACACTTTCTATAGATAATAGAGCATGTTTTTCCCTTTTCGATTAATTATTTTTTAAGTAGTCGGGTTTTTAAATTTCTTTATTGTTTTTTTTTCTATAAATGAAAAAAAAAAACTAATGTTTTCCAGTGTTTTTACTCGGCTTAATGCTACCCAGACAGCTACACAAGCTACATTCTCTCAGAGATGTTGTTAGTGTTATACGTAATATACATATATAGTACATATATAGTATACATATTATTATAGTAGTATAGTATACATATAGTACACATATACATATATAGTACCTAAAACACAAACTAAGCATTAGCTTGTGTTTTAGGTACTAAGCGTAGACAACACCTACATATAACAACCAAGACCCGGCACCAATATCAATATTAATCATATAAATACTGACCCGACCTGGGATTCGAACCTGGGACCCCTAGCTTCGTAGGCAGGGTCGCAAGCGGTCGTCATTTCATTTCATATTTTCATTTAATAATTTTTTTTTTATTCCCTCACTCTTTTTTTGATTCGCAAACGCCATATTTTAATATTATATACCCCATGTCACTTATGGGAACACGTTATTTTTTAAATTGCGAGATAGTCATTTGTTTCTTGATTGTGGCGTCGGCTTAGAAATTCTGTGTCGGAATTATAATAAACTTAACTAGAGAAAATTTTCGCGCTATGATTTTTTATGATTTTCGCTGCGGCTTAAGTCAGTTAAAGAGTTACTAGAGACTTCAATCGGCATTTGGTAATAAAGCTCCGTCTCGTAGCTCTATGTATACGTGGTTCAGTGATTTTAGACATGAACATAATTATCTCCATGACGATGGACGTGAAGGTCGACCAGCGACTGCGGTTACCGAATTTAAAATTGATACTGTACGTCAATTAGTTGAGACTGATAAAAAATTACATGTCAGCTAATTCATACTGTATTAAACATTGGAATGAATCAAGTGCAAAAGATTTTACATGTGCATCTGAAGGTACGGAAGCCTTACACTCGATGGATACCGCATGATTTGACGGAAGACCAGAAACGACTGCGTGTAGAGTGGTGTCGTGAAATGATAGCAAAGTTTAATGGAAGGCAATCATTGGCTGTCTATAATAATATATAGAATAATAATATTTACAAATAGTGTTAATTGTTCGCTCGTAAATAATTAAAAATCTCAAATTGCAATATTAAACAAAATGAATTCGTTTTTAATTTATTACGCCGAAATATAGTTATTATTTATTTTTTTGTTGACGCTCTTCTTTGCGGGCAAGTAGAAGCTTAGAGAATTTATGTTTATCTCTCAAAATGATCTTTTTGTTAATAAGCTGGCTCTTCCTTAATCTATATATAATGGGTTCACATGTCTCGTTTGTAATTACCGCTGCGGAGTTTTCGTTCATATTTTATGGCGAGTGGGCGGAGTCAGTTCGATGCTGGCGAGGCGTCGGTGTAATGCCACTTTTGATTAGATTTCTTTTTTGAGATTACTCTTTTTTTTATATAATTATTAATAACGCTATAAAATTAACGGAAGTGTTCGATCTGCCGTTAAAGTTTATTTCCTTAGTTACGAATTTGAATTTATAGATTTGTTTATTGTTTGAATTATGTGTTTTGAGCAGCTGTTATCGTTTTAATGTCTAGTCTAATATTGTTGATAATAATATACCAACAGGCAAGCATGGTAACATCCGCGATATTGGATTTAGTGGGACGTCATTATACCTTATGTCACGCGTAGTTTTGACGCATCGAATAACACCTTATTCGCTTTACTACAATAAGTAGTTTAGTAGCTATAAGGGAACACTGAAGGATACACCCAAATGCTGACATATACAGTTTGTAATTTGAGAATGTATGCCCGAAGTACACGTTTGATTAAGAATACATCAATTATTTTAAATAGTTCAAACGATTTAAATTTTAATTTCTTTTTCTGAAAACATGATGTAGCTTTATCAAAATAGCACAGGAATATAAACCGAAAGACAGTAAATTGGCTCTTGAAATTACCGTCGCTGGAATAAAACAAGAAGTAATGCTTTAATATTTTTTTTTTAAAAGGAAAAAATATATATCTCGATTGATCATATACTACCTTCCTATCCCTACCCACGGAGTGCAGGGGTACCCCCGACAAATCAAACATAATATAGTAATTGATATAAATTAAGAATTAAGAGTAATTGATGTAATTCTTCCAAAAAGGATTTTTAACAGGTCAATCTGTCAATGTACAAAATTAGTTGATTCTTGGAGTCCGATGCAGATAGAAGTGTAGTTTGAGAGTTTCAAAGCGAATAATTTGTAAGTGACATAAGTGTATTCTGGCATGTGTAGAAGAAAAAAAGAAATAGAAAAGTTGCAAGAGTCCCGCCTTGGTTTTATTTAAGCTCTTCTTCTGAGACATTTCAACGACCCTACCTACCTACCTACTACCTACCCCATAAGAGGGTAATCATACAAATGTTGGTGAATCTATGTAATAAATAAATAAACAAAAATTAAAAAACAAAAGAGTAGAATCAAGGGATTCTACAATATCTTACTTAATTTGTATACATTATGTGCCACAAGCCAGTTGCCTAACTTGACCAAAATCTACCGACATTGCCCAAAGTGGCAACCAAGTACCCGCTAGTTAGTCGCTACTTTGGGCGATTGTCTGTCTGATAAAAGTTTTACTTCAAAAAGTACGGCCTAAGTATGCAAATAAATAGTAAATGTATCGGATAAGTATACGGTATTCTTTGAAAGTTTTCCTTAAAATTCAGTAATTTTCGATTCACTATATGGCAACCCAAAGGTTATCAAGAACATCAATCAATCTTTACAGTAATTGACAGTTATAAACAGTTTTGTCTTCACTTAGGTATTTCGAGTCATTTGTATATGAACACTCCATCTGTTTATTTTTGCTAGCCTGTGTACCTACGATATTCCAATACAGTATAGTATAAAAAACGTACTGTAGCTGATATCTATATTAGGATAATAAATGGCTTTATAACCATGCTTCTATAAGCATCGTAAAACGAAGGTAGGTAGAAATTATTCCATTCAATGATTCAATCGAACCTGTACAATGTCGCTCTTATCTAAGTTGGATGCTTCCTGTATCGGGGCAAAGTGTTCCCGGCAATAACCAGGGAAGTGCCCTTTCACGGTTCAAGCAACATCTCTAAACCTTAAGAGGGTGGCCAGTAATGACAGTACGACTGTGTGCTGTGAATGTGCACTCCTCAATGTGAATAATCTTATGTATGACATTTAGATAAAGCATACAGTGGATATAAGAAGAATATACAAAAGCCACCAACTCGCACTGGAGCAGTGCGGTGGATTAAGCTCCAAGCCCTCTCACCCGGAGGGGAGGCCTAAGCTGCAGTGGGGTATAATGGGCGGTGGAATGGAATGCAATACAAAAATGCATTTGTTTGTCTGAATATGCTCAGTTTCATTACCGCATTCTTTGAAGTAGGTACTCCCGTATCAAGCTGTAAAAACACCTACAAACTATACAATGCCTATAGAATTCCATGAACACCCAAAATTTTTTTTATAAAACTTTGTCCTTTTATTGGCTGTATAGTGGACGTAGAAAGGAGGTTTACAATAAGTGTATAAAAAAAGAATCATACCTTTTTTCATAGCTGCAATATTTAAAATAAATAATTTTATTTTTTTTTAAACTTTATAGTAGATATTTTATCTATGATAATTTGGTCCAATATGAGCGTGTATAGTGAGAATGTGTACAGACTACTTGTGTCGCTATGTAACTGCGACATAGATTTACGCTGTGCATCCAGGAATTACTTGATCGAAAGATCGACAAGTCGTCCTCACACATGCACAATTGCACGTACAAAAGTGTACGTATTGTCGTTAGGTGCTAAATGGCCAGTGGTGCCTCGTGTTTCCAATTATCCTGGAACGTCCTACACGTACTAGATTCGTGACCTCAAGATAAGGGGGATATTTCAGTTATAATTGCTTTGGTGTCAGAACACATGTTCCCTTTATTAATTTTTATCTTATCGTATGGAATATCTTTCGATACAGGAACAAATAAAATAGTATAGGTTTTTTATGTTGTTTATATCAGTGGGTACCTGTAAATGGTTGACTGTTAACCACTCACTGCTAATTATTTTCATTTGTGTGTAACTGTTGGTTTTCCTTAACATAAATAAATAAAATAAATACAAGCACGGGACATTGATTACTCGAAAATAAATATATGTGTAAAAATACTTTTACATACGCTGAAATTTATTTTTGTGTATTCTGAGCGCATTGATTTATAATACGTTGTGTAATAAGGCGTTCATTAATTCATTACGCATATTTTATGGTTATGAGACAGAGTATTTTAATACGTTCACAAGAAATGTAAATTCCGTCGGGGCCTGTAACATTTAAGAAAATTAATGGTTGTTTTGAAGTTAAAAATTTTTCGACTTATGATTGTCTCAATATTAATTTAAGAATTTAAGGGGTCTTCCATTAACCACGCGAGGCTCGAAAGGAGGGAGGAGGTTCGACAAAAATCACGAAATATCACAAGGAGGGTCGGGGGAGGGGGTGTAGTGAGATATCACGTGTATTTATTTTGTTGAACGCGTGATTTCTAAACAACCCAATAGTGGCGTGTGAGCTCGCCAGCGTACCAGTACAATTACACGTTTCCTTTTATATTTTTAAGCCAGTCAAAAACAACTTGCAACCTTAATATCTGTTTGGACGTTTTCATCACGGTCCTTAAGTTTCCATAATTAAATTAGATTATACTTACCTGTATTTGAAGATAATATTGTGAAATTTTTAAGATATTTTGTACTAAAAAAAAATACACGTGATTTTGGGTAGGGGGGGTTAGTAATAGTTAGTCTTAAATCTCATCACGTGATTAGTGGACGACCCCTAATGTATCAAATAAATAAATTGCATTGTTTAAAAAAAAATTGAGATCAACATAATGTTAATACAAGAAACAAAGATGAATTTGCTGACCATGTTAGCCGATACGATAAAATTACAAAATGTTTTAAAAGGCAATGAATACGCTTTTGCAAAAGTTTAAAATTACAATATAACGAAAGCTTTATGCAATCATTTATCTGAGAACAAAAGCTTATTATTAAGTAAGTATCGGATACTATTTAGATGATAAAAATCCTTGGATGTAAACCGCTTGCCTATCAAATTATTTAATATATATATAGAAAAAACTTCCCTTAGGTTTTGCCTATTCTTCAGAGAGACACCCGCACTTCTTTGAGTGGGTACGTTTTCCCACAAAGTAATAAATTTACTTTTGTGACCAGGCGCGGGTCTTCCTTGAAAGCCAAAAAGCCATGCATGTCTAAAATTTTCCTACAATAATGATGGAAAACGCTAGAGTTTGTACTCTTTTGAGTGTTTGAATTTCCCGCGCGCGCATATAATGCAATGGCGCGCTATTACTGACTGTTACTGACCTATCTTAATACCCTATCACCGGCCTCCCTCTCTTTCCCGATCACGACATACCGACGCCAACCGACACGTTGCGAACACGCCGTGAGGCAAGCCAAATGAGTTACGTCTTTTATGTCTGTCTTCTTCTTACATGTAGTGATGAATGGCATCTATCCCTCTTACGTTTCGAGCATCATCGGTAGGTACCTACTGGATTTTATACTGGAATTAAGCCAGGCATAACAACATGAAATTCGTACGTAATTAGACTGCAGGCAGAACTTTGCGAATTCTGCGGCTAAACTAACTTCATTATTGTTTTCAATTATTGTCTGTGTTCATTGCATTGCATTCATTGCGATTTGTTGTGTTTTATGTTTTAAAGTTGTATTAAAGTAATGATGAATTAGGTGAAATTAAAGTGTCAAATAACGAAATGGAAATTTTGGAGGATTTCAATAGACTGAAACAAATGTATTTCGCAGTCATTGCACAGTGACAAAGTAAATAGGTAAGTAATTAAAATCATACAGAACATAGGTACCTATCTCTTGCTTTATAAACCAATTAGCTTTTATAAACAATGATTTTTACAAACGAATCCACACATATTTACGTAATATTTCAGGTCTGGGTCAGGTTTATTTTATAATGAAATCATTGACGAGTTTATTTTATATAAATAAGTATTTATGATGTATTTAACTAAGGTGAAATCATTAGGTAAAATAATAGATATTTTAATAATAGAGATTTTTCGTTTGTCTAATAGGTTAGGTACCTATTTTATTTTATTTTTTGTTTAGATATTCTCACAATTACCTTGCTTTGCTTTTAAATAAAAAACTAGTTCTGTTGTATTATCTTCACACAGCACACAATTTGATTATATAATTTTGCCAAATAGCGCCATCTGCTACGTTATTACTAAACTAATAGGTTAGACTAGGTTAGTAAAATTTCAACAGATGGCGTAAAAACGCGCAATAAAAACTTACTTTCAGACATATTAAGGTAAATATCTGAACTTTAAAGATTCCACCAAAATGATTTTAAACTTCATATGTCGTGTTGGCGTAGCCATGTTCCAAATCCACCACACGCCACTGTTTGTGACGTATTTCGAGATTGCGTTACAAAACCACGAAATAAAGATATTTTATTTGATTTCATTTGATAAAAATAGTGAAATATAATTTTGGCACCTTCACATTGAAACACAGATCAAATTTCGCGCGATCACTTAATTAATTATTTCTATTTTGCTTGCCTTATTTTAATTGATCATGAGATAGTAACGTATAATATAAGAGTTCGTATTTTTTTTGGATTAATTATACTTAGATCTTATTCGTAAATCAATTATTAAATATTAATAAATTTAAAGTACAAAATATTCTACATTTCACCTATAATTGTTTGTAAATTTACTCATTATGCAACTTTAATACCAAAACGTCGTCTACCATAGAAAGAAAAACTTTTTGAATTGTCCTTTATTACAAGTTTTGGTCGCTTAGGCCGCAAACACGAAACTTAGAATACGAACCCTTGCCCGCCTTTCGCGCGGGGTCAATTTCAACTCTATGAACGCAAATAATACACCATTCATGCCTCGAAAGCTTTTGTATAACAACGTTTCAAAGTTCCAAATTCGTCTTATAATAACCAAAGAGGTATAAGATAGTAACGGGCAGTTTCAAGAAAGCTACTTAATGTCGGTTGCTTATTTAAGGAAACCATTCACCAATAAGGATGACATAATTTAAAACGTGTGATTGGCTAATTATTTCCCTATTTTTAATTAGACAAATCGGTATCTTAAAATTCATCAAGCGGTTTAGGATACAGAGTGTGTCAAAGAATAGACATACATACATATAAACACTTGAAAAACATAACCGTCTTTCTAGGGTAGTTGGATTAAAAATTATAAAAAGCTGACGTAAGCGGCAAAAAAATGGTGCCCTTCATGGACCTAATGCAGTATTAGTAAGGGTATATATACAAAGTTACTTACAGTGTGGAGATTTTTACGTGAAAAACGCAGCTTTCTCTGGTCGAACCACATGCCCCCCTTTTGGCTTCGCTGTATTCGAGTGAAAATTATAAATCAAACAAAAACACATACCATCAACCTATTAATGCCCCACTGCAGAGGCTTAAACCTCCTCTTGGGATGAATGGACTTGAAGCTTCATCCACCACGTCCACCACGCTGCTTAAGCGTATGTCGTAATAGAGTGCTAGCAAAGGCTTCTCGTTTAGAAGGCCGTGGTTCGAATCCCAGGGCATGTACCAATGAGTTTTTTCTAACTTATGTACGTCCACCAATCGGCATACACATACGTAGCTACCTAATTCTATTATTGCTATAATTTTAAAACTTATAAATAAAAACATTATTTGCGATTTTTGTACTTTTTCCATATGTAGGTAAGACTGCAATTAGTGATATACGAGCAATATTTTATCATATCTCTTTCAATTTAATACCGTATTTTCGAAAAAGGTATAAACGAAAAGTGTTTCATAAAACTGAAGTTTCTCATTGCATATTCCGGTAAAAGCTCTTTTATTATTCGCGTTTAACGTTTTAATTCGCTCTTTGAACTTTACCCATCCGTTTTATGAACACAAATTAAATTGAATCAAGAGTATTCTATTTGTCGCGACTGAATTCGATTTCGTGTTGAGAGATTCTAAAAAAAAGTCGAATTCAATCGAGCAATCAGTGTTGCGATTCCGACAATACGAGAACGTCGATAATTCGATAGTCTTAAAATATCAGGTTACTGTAAAAGGTTATTCAAAGTATGTTAACACGCTGACTTTCGATGTATCAAATGTGATACATAGCGTTTGATCGCACTCCTATGTGATTCATATTTATTTGTTCAATTCCCTTTATAACAAGTAGTTGTTATTCATAACCTGACATTATAAATAAAATGTATTTATCTAAGTATATTTTTCAAAAGGTATTTTGATAGAGCTTATAGGTACGTTTTGCATTTTAAAAAGAACTAGGACTTATAGATCCTAAAAAAAAACTAGGGCGTCTAGATCTAGAAAGACACTTAAATATTAGCTGTATATACTTGAATTCTAGGACTAGGATTCAAATATATACAACTAATATTTAAGTATCTTATACGCGTACAAAGAGAATATTCTTGTTAAATTAAACTTTCACTAGACCCAGACGTGATTAGCTAAACACAGGGATATATGTGTTCCTTCATGGACATGAAGGCCAAATTTAAAATCTATAGTTTTGACAAAAGTTTTTTAGCTCACGTGGTGTCTCGATGATAGAAATTTGTTCGTAACTTTCTTCATTTTCGTAATTGACTCTAGTTTGGTTAATTAAAATCGTAGTTGTTATTCAGTCATACTGTCTTTAAAACGAAAGACTAAAGAATATGCCAGAAAGAATTATTTATTGGACCGTCAATGTGTTAACACCGGATTCTTCTTCTTTGAAATGTTCCATTAAGGTAGAAATCTGATTTGATGAAAGCGGGAGTAACCTTAAAAGGTTTTTTTTTTCGATGTCATCTTATACTAGATTCCCATGGCAAGGTTTAGGCGCCAACGTCGCGGTCATCGGTGAATAATGTAGCGACAATGGACCTCGTTTCCACGGGGGCCTGGTTAATTTCGATTGTCTCGGCCGCTAGGGATGTCTTCATCGATTTATACGTGCCGTGTTGAGTTATCGATAACAAAGATTAGATATTTCGTAACGTTATTTTTAATATAGAGACTTGAGTTATGGAAATGAACAGTCATTACTCATGAAAGTAACGATCATCGCGTTAATCATGTATTTTGGAGGTAGGGCGCAAAAATCTTAGCGACAATTATGCCCATTGAATCAATCCCTAAATAACTTTTCTGTACCACATTTTAAAATTTAATTATTTAAATGCTGGAAAATAATAAAATCAATAAATGAATTAAAAGTTCATAATATGCAGATAAGTAATGCATATTATACTTTAATTATATAAATTGTTTTTCTAATAAGCCCTGACAGTAATAAATTAAGTAATTAATGTTCTTAGGAATTGTAATTCATTAAAATATCACAAACACAAAATCTCAAACGTTTCTTACAGAACAGAAAACTCTTTTACATTGTTCGACATGATTTGACTACCTACTAAAAATTTTACCGCAAAAAAAAAAATACCGTGGTTGCTAACTTTTTAGACAGATAATGATAATCGATGCAGTCTCATTTTGCAAACATATAAATATAAATAAAGACACGATATAAAAAATTAATAAGCACGAATGCGGGAACGGGAATGGATACATAGTCGGGAAGGGAACCTTAATTATTAGAAAGGTTAAATCAAGAAAATATTGGGGATATTATGAAACATGTACTTCGAAGCAATCGTAAGCTTAGCAAAAATTTAATTTTTCAAATTACGTTTTGAGGCTGATAGTAGCTATAGCAAACCATCTGTTACTGTTACAAATTGTTACACTTAATTTAAAATACAACAATTTTCAATAATTATACGTTTTATATTACTTTATTTGTCAAAATAAAAAATGGAAATATGGCGAATGTAGTTCATAGTATTGTCAAATAATGAGTAATATATTTTTATGGTGATAGAATCCAGTACGTGGTTCACAAATTCGAGGACCATATATCGATATCCATTCTTAAGGTACATCACTAAATAACTGTCTGTGATTCAAATGGTACCTCGGATAATCTCTTTATGCACGCCGCAGTGTACCGATGTCTGTCCAATTATATAAATCGCGGCGAAACTAAAAACTCATTGTTGCCCCATCTAATTGCAGCTTCTTTATATTTCTGGGATAAAAAGAACATAATAATTTCACGCTTCAGTGTATTTGTCATAAAAGGAACAGTTACGCATCAAAATATGAGTAATTGTTCTGTAGATGAAAAGTTAGTAAAAGCGAATAGGTAGAAAATCTGATATGCCTTTGTAATAGCCGTTTACAAAGGAGGATAATAATATAAGACTTTAAAAAAATTTCCGTTTTAGTTATTGGTCCTCTATGAATTAAAATAAAACACATCACAAAAAGAAAGTTTATTTGAGTTTTTTTTTTTCAAATAAATGCAAGTGTAATTCAATATTCGATAATTTCATTTTTATTTGTTTTCACAATCGTGGTTGCGTTCAAACATACGTCGAAAATTCGAATATTTTTGAATATTAGTCCCGTTGCGTCACGTATACAGCAAGTACAGCTCGTGACATCAGGAAACATGACTAATGAACGCACCGTGCGTTTTTGATTTAGCACTTACGCAGTGGGAATTTGGATTTGTTAAATGACCTAATATGTAAAGCAGCTGCTACAGTCAATAATAAAAAAATGCTAGAAATGTAAAAGACATGGAAACAATTAGACAAAAAATTAAAACGAGTTTTGTGTTCAAACAAACTAACAAACAAACACAAAATTGAAAATGTATTTTTATGTTGCAACAAACAAAAAATTAAGAACGTCTTTTTATGTTCAAACCATCTATGCTTCAAACCACAGAGCATTTGAGTAGGTTAGAGTTGCCATGTAGATGGAAACACTGCCCTCTTAATCATGCAGTATGCTACATATTTAATACATACCTAATCTCTAAAATGCGACGTCACATCATACCAAAGATGCAAGTAAAAGGGATGAACGAATTGACCACTTTCTAAAATGATATAAATCTGAGACAAAACTATTTACGTTTGCGTAATATTTTTAATTATATATTCATTATTTGAGTAATTATTTTTGGGACGCGTGTCTCTGAACAAACACCGTCACATGTCACTTCTAACCTACTCGATTCTTTGTGGTTCGAACAAAAGTTGTAAATGTGTTTTTGTGTTCAAGAATGACTAATCAGTCAATGACAATAATCTTCCAATGAGGGGCTTGGAACTTAATCCACCACGTCGTTTCATTGCGGTTTGGTGGATTTTAATGACTGCCATCTATTATTGATGGTAACCGGGAGCGACGACGGCTTAACGTGCTCTCCGAGGCACAGTCAGTGATAGATATTTAGGTACACAAGTTAGAAAAAACTCATTGGTACATGCCCTGGGATTCGAATCGCAACCTTCTAAACAAGAAACGGACTCGCTACCACTCGGCTTTCACGACGTATACGTATAAATGATATGTTAAGTTACTATCAGAGGAAAAGATATCTTCACGTTCACATAAGAGTTGTTTGCTCATAACGAGAAATCTATTGAATCGATTTCGTCGAAACTTTGTCTGAATAATAGTTTGGTTCCCGAAAAACACAATTCGCCACTGTAAGCTGGTATGTTAGTGCGAAAAAGTAAACGCCTTCTATTAAATATATGTATATAGTATATTATGTGTGTATTCATATGAGTTGTATAATAGCTCAAACATACTGAACTAATTTCGTTGAAACTCTCTGAAACTTAGTTTTGACTTTCCAAGATCGGCCATGTTCTACAACATAGAGTTAAGAAATATATTTCGTAATAAAGTACAAATAGGCGTGATTTCACCATTAAAGCAGTGTTTGTATGTTTGGAATTCGTGGCGATCGGAGATCCGAAAAAGACACAATATAGAAATGTATGAAGTCAATAATCTTTTAAAAGTAGAACCGACAACCGATAGGGGTAGACGAGTTCTTGAGTGGAGGCCGCATACCGGAAAACGAAGCGTTGGACGCCCCGGGCCAGGTGGACTGCTGACCTAAAGCACCATACCGGGGGTAATTGGATGCGAAAAGCAGAGGACCGTATGTGGTGGCGAGCCTTGGGTATGCCTATATCTTGCAGTGAAGAGACACGGGCTGATGACGATGATGATGATGAAATAATAATAATAATACATGATACACTCCCACACTGCGCCGTCTAATCCCAAACTAAAAAAAACTTGTATTATGTGGGTACCAGACGACTGATAGGCATTCTTAAATATTCTTTATGATATATGCATATAATAGATATTTCACACCCAGATATTCAATATCTTTTGAGTTAGAGGGGGAGGGGTCAAAAATTCGATATGGTTCGTGTATGTGTCATACAGTTGTTGCGTCGCCTTTTTCTTTTTCAATCTTTGCTTGAATGAATGTTGTGTGTAGCCATATTATAAATATAAAGTAAAATATTATTTTTGAATAGTTCGGAAAAAGTCAATTGATGGAAAGTATGACAAGTAGCTTCATCAAATAGTCATAGACTGAACGGAATTTTCTATTTTGGTCAAGTTACTGTATAAGAGGATTCATTAGTGTCTTGAATGAGGTGTCCTACACTGAAAGAGGTTTACAGATAAAATGGAAATAGTACTTTCCCGTTAATGGGCTTTAGTTTTTTATGGGTTGTAGGTTGTCTTGTATTCAATAGTTTTACTGTTATAAATTTTACTATACGAATCTTCTGTTTATTCACGGATAAATATATGACACAATGAATTAATTTTATAATAATAATAACCTGGGACATTCCACACAGTGTCATCTAGTCCGAAACTATAAGCAGAGCTTATATCATGGTTGCTTGACAATTAATATACATACATACCTAAATATATTTTTATAATATACTAGCGACCCGCCCTGGCTTCGCACGAGTAGCAGAGCATATAAGCCGTAGTATTTTTTCTGTCGTAGTGTCCTATCAGCTTGTTGCGTTGAACATGTGGATTGGATTTAAATGTAACATAAGTTAATCCTACTTGCGAGAATTTTTATGTATTTTATTTCCAATTCTATAAATATTTGAAAAAGTAAAGAATATATACATAAAAACTAACCAAAATTTTTCTTTATATATATAATATTGATAAATTCTGCCTAACCACACGTGTCGCATTGGTATAGGGATTACACTTTCTTCATGACCAGATGGTCTTGCATGATATTAGAACACTCCCTATCGAAATCTTCGTTTTTTCAACTTTAAAACGAATAGCAACACGACGATTTGCCAAAACATTTTTTTCGACTTGTTTAATAATTTGGTTACTGCCGTCGCGTGTTGTAGGGCGCCCCGAGCGTGGATGGAGGAGCTTTAACCCCCTAATGTTTCTCGCAAGTCTTGATTTATCTCTCCGTAGTAAACATTTTCAAACAGGTATATTTAATTACCGCGCTACTTTTAATTTTCTTCATTTTCGAGAACACGCTCCGACGTGTTGAAAACGAATGATCACGATTCACGACCACTAAAAAAAATCGTAAACTTTTTAAATTACTATTATAACAAATACCTATCATTGTTCATCTCATTTCATTCTCATTTTTTATTGAACACCCCTCGTATATTTTTTTTTCTTAGTAACCGTTAATTTGGCCCACCTGCTTATTTGAAACTTTTGTTTAGTTCGATAAGGTCCTCTGTTTTTTTTTTAACTATATTTAGCCGAAACGGTGTATAGTCGTGGGATAATGTCAACGTATAAATATAGGTCAGCATGCAGAATATATGTTATAGTTTTAGAGATGTTGAAATAGATGCTTATATTGTGCAGCTTTGGAGGCACAAGTTTTAGTTAAAACTTTACAGCACAAGTTAGGTTTTGGCCAAGAACGTTTCGATAAAAGTCCGTATAAATAAAGCATTTAAGCATCAAATACCGGCCAGTTCGGAAAATATGTGCACTAACGCCAGTATATTTGTGAATGTATATGCAATGATTTCAAATATTCCTTAAAAAAAACCTCAATTTAGGGAAAAAGCGAAGAAAACGGTAAGAAAATTTGTTTTTTTCCTACGCATAGCGTACAGCTAGCTCGGAATCGGGCCACGCAGACGCCCCGTTTGTTTATTTTAGCGACAAGGTCGGAAAATGGATTTCGAAGTGTCGACTGGTGTTAGCGAACGCCTCTTGTCTAGATTGTCTTATTCCGCCCCGGGGCGGCTGATTTAACCGGATTTTATAAACATCGCGCCGACTCTATTTTGGGTGATGTATTGTGAACAGAGCTATTCTTTTTATCTGTCACGCAAGTTGCTTTTAAATAAATAACTGCAGAAAACCATTCATTTATTTTCCAATTTAATGAGTTATAATAACAACTAGTTTCTTAAATATCGACGTCGTCATGGGATTACCTGACAAAAAATTTAAGTAACTTTAAGCTAACCCACATTCGGTCGGACGGTAGCTAATTGTGTTAGGTTTTAATTAATTAAATATATTAAGTATTCCATCGGGTTTACTATTAAATCCTAAATTTTTTTTTTTTTTTTTAATAAACCATAATATTATGTCAAATATTGTTAAAATCTGTCTAATGACATTTACAAATCTATTCTGAAGATGCCTCCCTCCTCAAAAAATATCTGAAAAATAAAACAGTGTACTAGTCCACCGCACGGTGGCGCATTTTGCGGCATGGCCGACACGAATACACAAATTCTTCTACCATCATCAATATCACCGAAATGCGTAATTTCGTCTCTAACTTTACTAACATGTCCGACCTCGCATTTTTCGAACATTTCTCCCGACCTAATACATTCCCGGTCAATGTTTATGCGAGAAAAAGTCGGTCGGACGCGGGATTCGCCCGGAAAAACGTCGTTTCGTTTCTACTTCCTAGAAGGGTGGTAAATAAAAGTTAGCTGTACGCCTCCGCCGTCCGGATAATGTCAGTTCGCGATACCCGAAAAGAGAATGTTTTGTACAAAAATAATGTATTCCGTGTATACTCGTAATGTACCTATGTTTATAGTACACATGGAAAATATTATATTTTATTTTATGGTATATAGAACTGATGTATTCTGGCTTCAAAGAAATTGCAATAATTTACCAATACAACTTTACAATGTTATATTTTTTAATATAAATTAATATTATAATATAAATACAAAATTTAATAATATAAATACAAAATTGTATTTGTTGGTTTGTCCTTCTTTCACGCAAGTATGGAGCAACTGATCGACGTTATTTTTTACATATATATAATAATGATACACGTCCCACACAGCACCATCTAGTCTCAAAGTAAGCAATTACTATGCTTGTGTTATGGGTTACTAGACAACTGATATACATACTTACATTTTTTTTTAAATATATACATAAATAAGTATTTAACACCCAGACACGGAACGAAATAAACATGTGCAAGTCAAATTATAAGCTGTAGAGTGATATATCTATTGTTCATGCTAAAACGGGTAAACTGATTTTGAAATAATTACACAGGAAAAATTCCATCCATTTCATTTCCATTCCAAAGTGGAACAAATTTTCCACACATTTTATTTTAAGTGGGTAAACATAGAGAAAAGACTCGCAAAAATGCGTTTAACAAAAAAAACCGTAAGATTTCGCATAATTGTGTCTTGGCTTTGATGAATTCCAAACAACTTATATTAACTGTAAATAAATATATTCACACTTAATTCAAATCGCATTTAATTACTATCATTTGTTATAATTATAATATCCGAAATGGTTATACGCACCTTCTGAACGGAAGTGACCTAACTCAAAAATTATAAATTGTGAATGTTGGTAATAAACGATTTTACAAAATATCGTTGAACATATCCATTACGTCCCGTCATTTAAAAGGAGATCTAAATACGTTTCAACATAGATTGCTTTTTATTTAACTACCTACACATTAACCCGATTGGGTCAGTATGAACATCACTAGCCATTTAATTGAGACAATTGATTGATACTGATTGATGAAAAGTTAATAGGTTAAACAAAAATTTCAAATTTTTTAGTTAGGTCACTTTCGTTATGAACGTACGAATGATAAACTGTGATACCGGGTGAAGTCGAGTATATAGATACCTAGTTGCTAACAAACGTCAACAAAATGTTGTAAATAAAAATCACTCGTAATAATAACCACAAACCAAAAATATCTTGCAAGGCTTAAAATTTAATCTTTAACTAGATAAGATTACCTACTAAGCTCGATTCGAAAGTAGGCATGGCATTGGCAGGTGCGAATTATTCGCGTCAAATTCTATTAGTTTGATTGAGGATTTAAATTGATTATGGAAATGTTCATAAACAAGAGGAAGTGAATTTCAAATATTAGAGTGAATTTGGGCTATTAATAAGTTATGTGATGTTCGGTTGATTGGTCTACGTCAGAACACCGCAGCGCAGATAATATTTTACAATGATTGTTTTGAAATTTTCCCGTTTAAGACGGGATCCATGATACGTGTGGAATACTATACTTAGTTATATCATTAGTAAAGATATTTTTTTGCTTTAATTTAGTAATTTTTGTGGGCGTTATATCTAAACTATATGACGGGTTATTACGATTTTTTATTAATAGTCGTATTTATAGATACCAACAACAAATATTTTGATATATATTTTTGCTTACGGAACAACCCTAGGATCTGTCCCGAAAGGTTGGTAGTAACCTTAAAAGTTTCTGCACTTATTTTGAGAAAGTGGATAGTCCTTCATATTTATCTAATATGATAATTTATCAGGCGCATGAATTTGTAAAAAAAAAAATTTCCTTACTTACTTACTTACTTACTTACTGTGATACCTTGCTCCTTGCCTTCATAGTTCTAGATCAGTGCGATGTAGCATTATATGGGTTTTAATTTATTTGCGAGTGTCAAAATACGTGGCATAAACGGCCGCATTTTTTTTTGTTGCATTGGTTTAGAAGCTTGATTTGTTTGACACCTACAAGGGACGATAGACCAAAGTGTTCCATATTAATTTCCAGTTGATCCCTCTATGCGTACCTGAGAAAAAGGGTGTTGACAGACATACAGATGGACGACGAAGTGACCCTATGAGGGTTCGTTTTTTTTTCCTTTTGAAGTACGGAACCGTAAAAATATTTTTCGATTATCAAATACCGATTCTCATGTAAAATTATAATTCACTAGTATGTTGTTATAACATCGTACATACCGAAAAAGTAATAAAATCCAAGGAAAACATTCTGTTATATCCTTAGCAGTCAGAAACCCGTCCTGATTAGCGGAAACTATCAGCTAATAAAGGTTTACTCATACATGTTTTGTTGTAACTAGTTTGTATTCATTATGGATTTCGAAAGCGACACGAGTGACTGCCACAAAGACAACGTCGTTAAGTCCAGACCAACAGGACTGGACTGTAAATAATGTCCTGTGTTACGAAGACAACGTTTCTTGTTCAACGATCTATGAAGCAATAAAAATAAATTTAATATTATATTAATGACTAGTTATTGCCCGCCGCTTCACCTGCGTGAAGTACAGAATTTAATTTAGTTCTCGGTTCACACCTTGTCCTGAATAATCGTTGCAAAAATCGTTCCCTGTCCAGTCCCTAAGTAAAAAACCGTGATAAATTGTACCCTGAGTTACGAGTTAAAAAGACTCATTCGTTTTTGAGTTTATCGTGTTCATACAAACAAACAAAAATTCCAAAAATAATTATGTAACCTATAACCATAGCAATTATAGTTTTGGAAAAATATCTTATGTACAGGATTGATCTCGTTACGATTTTATTATAATAGATTTAACTAACTAACCTTTGTGATGTAACGTTTTTTTTTGTTAAGAATTTTCTGTTGTGTTTTGAATGTAAAAGACTTCAACGGCATATACAATAAAATTCTGTACTAACATGTGAAATTGTTACCGATTCATTCACGTTATAGTGATTTCTTATAATGTTATATTCAAAATATAAACAAATACATACAAACAAACAAAAAATACAAACAAAAATGTAAACGACGACGCACGGAGCGATTGCTCTAGTGGTCGGAGACACCGACTTAAAGGTCGCTAGTTCGATCCTAAAAACAAATATTCGTGTGCATGGCCTGGTCTGTTTGTTTCGTGTCTCGGTGTAAAATATTTATATGTGAATGTACTACAAAGATACTTGAAACTGTGTGGCTCTGTCTAGTTTGGTACTAAATGACCTTATGTGAGATGACCCAGAAATTACTATTCTTAATTTGTCTTATAAACGTACTGTTAATTTTTAACTTCACTTCATCAACCCGTTTTTACCACTCTGCAGGGGCTTAGGCCTCTCCCAGGGTGAGGGGAGGGCTTGGAGCTTAAATCTACCACGCTGCTCTACTGCGGGTTGGGGATTGTAACGACAGCCATCTATTGACAGCACCCGGGACAGACTGCTTAACGTGCTCTCCGAGGCACGGAGTCAGTGATAGTCATGTACTTAAGTCAGAAAAACTCATTGGTTCATGCCCGGATTCGAACCATGGCCTTACGGGCTTATAAATTTGAGACGGGTTCGTTGCGCTTTGGGCTATCACGACAATTTTTAACAGCTATGCGTGAATAATCTAAACGATTCCTGATTGGTGAGTTGACTAAAAATCGAAATGAAAACACATTCTGGTTCGTAAGTTAAATGTTTCACTGCCACCTCGAAATTTCATACAAAGGAGCATAGTCACTTTCTCAGATCTTGTGCCCAAGCCAAGAACACTATCAAACTGTCGTCGCTACGGACGCCACTGTGGCACTCGTGAAGATCGCATTAAACTGTTGTTTGTGGGTATTGTAGTCCGCTGATGTGCTATGCGAAAACTAAATCTTTTCAAGCGTACAAACAATAAGTTTATGATATATTTCCGGACTCGAAATGAAACTTTAATTTTTGTTTCACTATTTCCGATAGATGAATTTAATGGTGTACACAGTGCATTCTCGTTTCGAACAACAATGGAATTCTTCTAGAGTTCGTTGACTAAGGGCCTGTATTTCAGTTCTCAGTTATCCTAGGAATAGCGTTGAGGGAAACAAACAATTGAAAATTCCTATTGGATTTTGAAAATTAAGCTTCACTTAACGTTATTAGATATGAGATAACTGAAATTAATATTATGAAGCTCGTCCCCAGAAGTATGCGTAAAATATATTTAAAGCAATAATATCCCTCATCCAAGGAAGTTATACTCGTAGCTAGAATATTTTATAGTTGTTTAAAACCATGATGATGCTACACTTAAACAAACATATATATACGTTTGAGATAGAGGGATAGAAGATAAGAAGGTGTATTATATTATCATATTAAGGCTGGGATGTGCGACCGGTTCGCACTTGCTCACACCATTCGTCATTTTTTTTTTACAATCCCTTCTGATAGTGAAAATCTTTTTTTGGACACTATTTAAAATCAGCCATTGCATAATTTTATATTAATTTAAAAAAAAAAAGATTTTGCGTTAACTCCTAAATTTTTTATCATCGAACAAAGTAAAAGTGATCTGTTTGGAATCGTTAAAATTCCTCGTTTATGTATCCTAACTACAACATGATTTTTGATTTTTCGGGTTCAAAAATATCAACAATCAGGCCTACCTCGTGTTACCTAGCCTTAATTATCAGTAAATTAAAATAAGTTTCTTAGAATGTCTAAGCAAGCAAGCAAAGTAGGTACGCTATAAAACTGTCGCCATTAATAAACACAAGCGACACTTCTTTATATGTGTGTGTGCAATTAGTTTGACCGTCGTTAAAATCACACACTTTTCGGAGTGACTACGGTTGACATTCACTCTCAACTGTCACAAGTAATATTGTATAATATTGTATAATATTCTTAGCCCGAAGTAAATCTTTTCAAGTGTGGAAATACATCAAAGGTATTTACGAGTCTGCTGAAGTGTATACCTACTTAGTTCAGTATAACAAAGACTTTGCGGATTACTTTGTATGGCGCACAACTTGCAACGTAGTGTATATGTGTGTGTGTGTGTGTATTTACGAAATTGTCGCTATGTGATATTTGCTTAATATATTAGTATGATTTGACTCACAAACTATGTATCCAAGTTTATTTTATGTTCATAAAACTCTAAAGCTTCTCCAATAATTTTCATAATTTATTACATTCATCGTGAGCTCTGTGAATTTTTCTCCATACTTCTAGTATTATTTTCCGAGGAATATGCGAAATTAGTTCGTGTATTTTTGCAGGTAAATATTTTTGTGGACATTTCACGGTATGAAACTCGGATCGCAGTCATGTTAGTAAAGCGAATTTGTTTGAAATTACCTTTTTATTGGAGCAACGCGACGGTTTTTTTCAACGGCTCTATATAATAACTACGTTTATCGCAATTTTAAATATTGTTATATTAAAACGCCTCGAATAATGTTTTATTCATTTATTAGGTTTTATTATTATTATTATTTAGGTATTAGGTGACTTCGGCGTGGTTTTCCGATTTATATCTTTAGGTTTTATCTATATAAGCAGCGCACATTTATTACGATTTCTGACGACCGCTTAGCATAGTGGGTAGCGACCCTGCCTACGAAGCTGGAGGTCCCGGGTTCGAATCCCAGGTCGGGTCAGTATTTATATGACGAATATTGATACTGGTACCGAGTCTTGGTTGTTATATGTATGTGGTGTCTTCGCTTGGTACCCAAAACACAAGTTAATGCTTAGTTTGGGGCCTAGACGTTGTTGTGGATGTATTATTATTATTATTATTACATGAAAAGGTTGAAGTATTTTTTTGCACATCTAATTTTTTAAGTTGTACTGCTGTACGGTACTTTATAATTATAGTATGGCAGTTCGTTCGTCCGTCCGTCCGTTCTCGCTTCGACGTATTTTTATTTCTGAAACTTGGCACATAAATTCCCTTTGACCTTTAGTTTCGGAAGTCCCGTTCTAGATTTGATTGGAGAAGTCGAGTGTTTTCTATTTTTTAAACGACTTCAAAAAAGGAGGTTTCTCAATTCGACCGTATATATGTTTTTTTTTAATGTTCAGGGATTCGTTGCTTATGAACCGAATTGGATGATTTTTTTTTTGTGGAAAGGAGATATCTCAGGAGTGGTACCATGATAAAGAAACCAAGATCTGATGATGGCATCCTTCGAGGCAACCTTCGAAAATCGTATTTTAAAGTATCGTATTTTAAATATTTTTATGAAGTACTACTACTATTACTATTTAATGAAGGTCGGGAGTCGATATGATGATGGAGCTGAAAGACAGTCGAGGGAACTCCTCAACGATTTATAGCAATTACCTGGTGTTTGGACTTGATTCATTTCTATTGATGAGATCTTTGCACCCATATGGATTTCAAGTACCATTACAGGTCTGATGATGGAGACCTTACACAGTCGAAAGAACTCCTTAACGATTTACAGCAATTACCTGGTGTTTGGACTTAATTCATTTCTATTAATGAGAACTTTGCACTTATATGAGTTATAAGTGCCATTACAGGTCTGATGATGAAGACCATAAACAGTCGAGGGAATTCCTCAACTATTTATAGCAGTTACCTTTTGTTGGGCTTACTTCATACGGTTCAATATGGCAAAATGTTCAGTTCGCACAAAAATAATACTTAATTAAGATTGAAGGTCTACAGAGGAATACCACTACTTACTAGGTATGCTGATGCGTCAATTTGACACTGAATTTAAGTTGCGTAATCGCGGCGCTGTCTCATTTGAGTAGCGCGTTTAGAAGCCCCATTTATACTAAATACAAATAAGTTACAGATGCGTTCAACGAAAAATTGAAAAATAAACAATTTTCAAAAAAAAAAAAAATAATAATAACCGACTTCAAAAACATAAACTAAAAAGTTAAAAATAAAATTTTCACTTTATAGAAAGGAGCATTAACAGGCGGCATATAGTTAATGAAGTCGGTGCCTACTCATTTAGACACTTTAAATGGTGTTATATATTCGTTATAGTTATAAATAAATATATCATTGTTGTAATTATAATAATACTAAGAAATGAATGATTTACAATGAAATATAATAACTGACATCGAGCACCCCACGCTTTTTCACAATAACATTCATTTTCTCATTGATCACTTTGTCCTTATACTAATAAAGATTATTTCCTGATTTTAAGTTCAATTTGCTTTTTTTTTTTGCTCTTTGGTTTCTGGCTTCGATGTAAAGTACAAATGCGATGTGAAAATCAAAAAGTTATATATATCGTTCCATTCCGCGGCCTGACCATCTGGAACGAATTACGAAATCGCAAAAGACAATAAATACATGGTAATTGAATTCACAAATTTCCCATTCTCTACGTTACGTCAAAACAATATTTCAGGAAGAAATAGCATTCGTACGAATCGAAAAAATTGCGGCTAAATATATTAAAATCGCGACGTCACGTTTTTCCAATTCGTTCAACCTCTTAAAAACGAATTATCTGGCTAACCCCTGATTTCGTATGCATAAAGTCGGGTGGGTGGGTACACGGCGGCGGCGGCGGCGGCGCGGGGATACCTTAGGGTTCCGCAGTTCAAAGATAACAGATTAGGTTTCATTTTAAATGCCTCTAACGTTGCCGGTTATCCAAGGTCTTTATTTGACAGTTTATTTTTGCGAGAACTCTACGTTCGAGATTATTTTATAGAATAACATTTTTGATTGTGTGCTGCCAGTGTGCTGTTGTATTTATTTTTAAAACGTTTACTCGTTACCAACTGCAATAAAATAATCCTTTAGTCATCTGCCTAGCTTGTTACCGATCGTTTGAGTTCAAAGTAGTATGTATATAAAATTCAAATTCAAAAAATTTTTATTCAATATAAAAGGTATACACATATTTATTGAAAGTTAAAATAAATTGATCAGGTACCAGTTCAAAAACTAGAAGGAGAAGAACCGACAAGAAACTTCTCTCTGTTTATTTAATTTAAGTATATGTTTTACTTCTTTGTTGTTTTTTTTTTATTTATTTAAAGTGCTTACAACTATTACAATGATGTCCATGCGCACTTATCATTTAAATACTCGCTAATACAATAGTACAAGTTGGACTTTAACTCGCTTTATAAATTGATTAGAATTCAAGTCTAACATTTCTTTTGGAATTTTATTATAAAAACGGATACAATTTCCCATGAAAGAATTATTAACCTTTGAGAGCCTAAACCTGGGAATTGATAACATATGCTTATGTCTTGTATTTAGGTTGTGGCCATCACCCACCCTAGAGAAAGCATTTAAGTTTTTATGTACATAAGTTATGTTTTCATAAATGTACTGACAAGGGACTGTCAAAATGTTACTTTCTCTAAAGTGAACCTTTACACTATCTCTAGATTTTAATTTATATATAGCTCGAATAGCCCTTTTCTGCAGAACAAATATTGTTTGAATGTCAGCGGCCTTGCCCCATAGCAGAATGCAATATGACATTATGCTATGAAAGTAGCTAAAATAAACCAGCCTCGCTGTAGGCACATCGGTTAGTTTTTTTATTTGCCTAATTGCAAAAACAGCAGAGCTCAGTTTACCAGCCACCCTCATAACATGAGGACCCTATTGTAAATTTGCGTCTATAGTAATGACCAAGAACACAGTTTCATTCATTCATTCAATATTCAGTTTCAGTATTTTTCTTTCATTCATTTCTTTTATACTTCATCTCGGCATCATCCACGGCTTTTCTACTCATATTACTCCTTTTCTTTTATAACCTTTCTACGATCCCTCCCTTGAATACTAGACCTAATCTGACGACACCTTTATCATCGTGTTCCTTGCAATCTACACTAATATTATAAAGAGGAAAGATTTGTATTTTTGTATGTTTGTAACTAATAACCTCAAAAACTACTAGATCGATTTCAAAAAATCTTTCACCAATAGAATGCTACATTATCCTTGAGTAACATGGGCTGTATTTTATTTTCAAACTAGCTTTCCGCCCGTGGCTCCGGTCGCGTGGACTACACAGTTGTACCGGGACCGCCATGATTTTTTGTATAGATATAGTTTACAAGCTGAAGAGTGACGTAAGCTACTTTTTATCCCGGAAAAAGGGGTTCCGGTATAACTGTTTCGCATGTTTGTAACGAATCCGTTTTTTAATTTTAGGCCATCCAGAGTTGTCCATGAAAAGCACGTATATAAATGAACCTTGCGCAGTTTGGGAGATAATCTCGTTTATGTGATGGAGTTTTGTTGTTTGGACACTTTGGACATACGAGATTTTCTCTCTACAGCATCGTTATGTTTCATTTGTGTTTAAGAATTTGAAAAATGTAATGTTCAACGTTGACTATTGAAAAGTTTGCCGTAGTCTACGTATATCTGATGTAATCACAAGCATCATTTAACACTGATACCTAATTATTAAAAAATTAATTCGTGTGAAAATCTATATTAATTTTTACTTGTGTACTGTAAAACACAAAAATTTAAAAAAATATTAATACCATTGAACTTAAGTAACGAATAGAAGCTTTATAAAATATGACGGAACCTTCTATCATGTTTTGATCTACCAACAGTAGAATTTTGGTAAGAAAGTGCTAAAGTAAGGCGCGAAAGTCCAGGGGCGACAAGTTTAATTTAAACTTAGAGGGCGGATCGTGACGGACTCGTCCTGAGTTATCTTAAAGCGATTTTGCGTTATGAACTTCTTAAGGAGACGCTCATACAGCTTATGACATGCTAAGATATTATAGTAATTTATATTAGTTTAGAGTTCGTCTACGATATCTTGACAGCCCCTCTTCTCATACTTCATTGTGCATATATAAGCCTTACACCCTTTTAAAAATCTATACTCTCGCTCTATGCTATGATTCCGATTAACCAATGTGATACAGTAATACGCCAGGTATTGTTCATCTAAACATTTTTATACCCATACTTTAAAATTAAATGGCTTTATGAATAGGAGCGTCATCAGTTCTATCTAAAAGTTATTGGTTTATGAAACTTATCGATTTTATGTGTATTATATTAGATGCGTCAAAATCTTATAAAAGCTTACGACAATCATAGTTCATCATAAAAAAATCATCTGAGGGAGCTATTCTGCATAAAATTTTCACGACTTTATACAGCTTGAGGTTTTAATGACCAGCCAAGTTTTAATATAACGACCTTTGATAAAAACCTGTTGGCCGTCTTGTTCCTTTTTAGTATCGTTCAATAGGAAAATATTCAGTTAAGACTGCGTAAACCTTTCTCAAAGCTACCAATATTACTAGTCACCATTCACGAGGGCGCCAGTGCGCGTGCCACGCGCCCCGCCCACACGCCCCATGCCCCGCCTTTTCGTATGTAAGTAGAAGGTAGCCAAATTTTGTTAAAAAATGTTTAGGATAAAATTATTGATTATAAATATTTGACCTACATTTTTATTTACGTAATGAGGTCTATTGGTGATACCTAACATCTAGAAAAATTTTGGCTGGTGACTAAAATCTCATCCTGTATAAGTTGAAAGCACTTTCGTTGGCTTGCCTAATGATATAAATAATCATTGCGCTAATCATTTCGCTTTATATCACACACCACACATTAGTATAATTGTTACTACACCACACGCCCGTTTATTTTCGTTGCGTTAGTCTTCTTTTTTGGCAGTGTGTCTCGCTCTATGTTCCGAAAGATTGTATCAGATGAAAGAGCATGCATTTAAGCCACGAGCATGCCTTTAAGGATTTTAAGGATTGATCACGTCTCAAAGCCCTCTTAGATAAGTGTAAAGTAAAAAGAAATTTATAGTTAATTGTAGATATTATTTTGAGTACATTCAACAATATTAATAAATGTTTATTTTGTTTCAGGTAAAAACAGTTTTCATAGGCGAACTGATTATATGTGGTTCATGAAAAGTTAGTAACTTTTCAGTGTATTTATCAAATGTTTATTATTGTATTATAATGCTAAAACTTTTCTTTACAATTTCTTTGATAATGTTATTTGTATTTTACTAATGATAAGTACATACAACGAAATATATAGTAAATAAATTTTGAATACAAAATAATTACTCAATATAAAATCTTTTTCAATAGATAATCTTCTCATTGTATTCCCTCCAAGTTCGGTGGCATTATCCGTGGCGTATATCCAAAATTCGATTCCCGACTTATGCTCGAGTATAATTTACGATGGCGGAAAGTTACCGTCTGGAGGCTCGCGATTGGCCCGCTATAAATCATCCAGTGTTTTAGCGTTTTATTCCTCTCTATATTTCTAAATCCCTAGAATTTCGATGTTTCACGTTAAAATTGACCTTAATTGATTTTTTTCACTTTTGCAACATGACCTGCATGAACGATTCCAGTAAGTACTATAATTTGTAATTTTAATCGCATTATATTGATTTCAATAATAAACAAAGTATATGTTAAAATTGTTTACATTGTTTGTGTTTACAAGGGTAATAAACTTAAATAAAAAATCTACAGATTTCACACTACGCGTAACTATCTATCGGTATTGGAAAATGAATTTAGAAATACTAAAACTTGGGAAGAAGGAAATAAATCTGTAGATTTTTTGTATGGTAATATGGTTTTAAACAGTAGTTTAAATTCTAAACACCTATTTATCGGTGAACACGGCTCATAGTATAGTAGAGATAGAGCAGGCGAGGTAAATGACTCGTCGAAGAGCACCACTCATAGACGCCGCGTTAAAGTTAAATTACATTACATCACAAAGTTACATTTTACACTCTCTCTACAGCCTCAACTGCTAGACCGATTTCTAAAACTTTGGACTTATTCGACAGCTAACTGAAATTGCCTGACCGGTTTTTTTTCATTTTGTCGCTATCGATTTTCGTTTTCGAGATAATCAACTCCGAAGTTTGAGATTTGAGCAAATTTTCGAGAATTTTTTCGTTTTTCGAAATATTTCGAAAACTACCAAACCGATTTTCAAAATTTCAATTCAGTCCGATGTCAATCGATAGCTCTTGTGATTCCGCGTCATTTGAGCCCTCTTCGAACCTTCTATCCCCAAAATTGGCACCATAGCGCGATGTTGCACTATCCCGTAAAACCGGGCCTTAGCCCAGAACACAAACAAGTCAACCTTTAGACCACGCTTTAATAAACGTCAGTACGAAAACGATATCGCCAAAAAGTGGCGGGTTGCGGGGAGAGGTCGGCTAGTTTTCATTGGCTCGTTCAAAATTGACAATTTAATGGCTTCCAACGTGCTTCCAACTGACAGCTCACTAGTGATGTAGTTATGTAGTGTCACTACATAGCCTTGGCGAATGCTACTCCCTGTTAAAGCGTGGTCTAAAGGTTGACTAGTCTGTGGCCCAGAACGATTAGAAAAGCATTTTCCAATGCTAAAATTAAAAAATCAGACTGCCTAAAAAGCGAACTTTAAAAAATATGGAAGCAAAATGTCCCATTTCTCTCTCGGATCGCACAGTTATGCAGGATGCATTCATTATTCCAATTGATATATCGATGCTTATTCCTGTTAAACTTATGCCTCCGTCTAGCGTCTGCATGGCTGTAGAATCAGAAAGAGAAGTAGGACATCTTGTTTCCATATTTTTTAAGTTTTGTTTTTTAGACATTTGGGTTTTTTTATTTATTTAATTTATTATTTAAAACTTTTTAATTGTTAACTATCCAATCCGACTGCCTTTATGTATCCATCACGCTGAATTAACTTTTGCTAAGGCGTCTAATAGTCTAGCTTGTCTTTTAAGCTTCCATATCAGGCGCTCCAGGTCTTTGATTTTTATATATGAACAGAATATGCCGGTCACGTTGAATAACTTTTGCTAAACCGGCATTTCCATATGCCTAATAATTTAGCTAGTCTCATAGAGTTCGGCATCAGGTAGTCCAGACCTTAGATTTATATATCTGAACTTGTTTTATCAAGACCTTGCATTTGATACCCATTTTGATGTGTTTATTTAAAAAATCTCGAGCGACAAAAATGGCGGCTGTTGGCGGCCATATTATTTTTTTTTAAGAAATCTAAAAGTCTTTATTCAGTTTAAAGACGTAATAAAAACTATAGACTCCCTGTCACTGAACAACCAATGAAGCATAGCAATGGCGGTCGCCAAGTATGTGTGATGGAACTTCGCAGCGTACTGGCATGGCGGTCGGTAAAACTTTCTGTAATAACATAATAACATATTATACATAAAATATAACAACAGTACATCACAACGACGTCTAGGCCCCAAACTAAGCATTAGCTTGTGTTTTTGGTGCCAAGCGAAGACACCACATACACATAACAACCAAGACCCGGTACCAGTATCAATATTCAGCATATAAATACTGAGCCGACCTGGGATTCGAACCCGGACCTCCGGAACCTACTATGGTATGTGTTCAAGTCGGCGCTTGCGTACATAGCCAGCTGAATTACTTGGGGTGTATAGGTAGAACAGTTACTTTGCAATGCTACATCCGGGTATTCCTAGATTAATGACTCAGGAGCCTATATGCCGTAAGAGTGCGTCGACCTTTATGCGTTATGCGTGACGTCGATGCGTTGATGCATATTTTATTGTTTGGAATGAGTCAACTGCGGTCGGAATGTGAATCATTCAATGATAAAAATAATGCGATTGTATTAGAAAGCCAATGTATTCATTATCATCATCAGCCCATTTTTACCCCACTGCAGGGGCTTAGGCCTCCCCCAAGGTGAGGAGGGGGGCTTCGAGCTTAAGTCCACCACGCTGCTCCACTGCGGGTTGGGAACTGTAACGACCGCCATCTATTGACAGCGTCCGGGACCGACTGCTTAACGTGCCCTCCGAAGTACGGTGTCAGTGATATTGTGTACTTAAGTCAGAAAAACTCATTGGTACACGCCCGGATTCGAACCATGAACAATGTATTCGGATGTTACTTTCCTTACTTAGCTCTTTTAAAGTACTATAAGTTCGATTCCCCGTTCGGTAAAAAGTCGTGACTCGGTAGCGGTCGGGTTGAAAATGTGTCCGGTGTTCTCGGTATTTGCATTTTTATGGGCTACAGTTCGTGATCCCTCTATTGCTAATATAGGGTTCGTTTGGTTCGTTGACTGTGTAGATTTTACTTTGCTTTTGTGTCGTGCTTTTATTTCGTTGGTTTACATTTCTAAAAGCTTTAAACTATAAAGAATAATAACCTTCAGACTGTTGGGGAGAATCACAATGAGTATTTCCATTTTATTCTTTTTACAAATACAAGCCAGTTGATGTTCCCGATGACTAGATACAGTGTATTGGTAATGTAAGGAAAGTTAGCTCAAGCGATTTAATAACACATATGCATTTGCATGCGCGTAAAAGAAAGAAACTATATATTATATTATCCTTACGCACATGAAAAGTATGTGTTAGTAGATCGCCTGTGCCAGTTTTTCTTAGATTACGATACAGATCACGAAAAGTCCACTTGTACTAATTTCCAATCATATACCATACCTACCATATCGGCCCGTTATGCCCCATTGCAGGGGCTTAGACCTCCCCTTGATATGAGGGTGCTTGGAGCTGTCCAATCATATGCTAAGGGTGAAAGGCCTTTCATTTGTGCCTTCCGCAGGTGTCAGCATACTGGCAGTTTTTTTGTGAATCGAAACATTCAATTTCTCTCATTTCATTTTGTTTACTTCTTAAACTTTGTTGCCGTTTAAAAAAATTGCTGCGTGTATTTTACGAGAAATCGTATATCCTCTATGCTTACTGAAAATGTTTTAACAGACCGCCCTATGCGATACAACGTTCGAAGTTCTGTTTCTACATTTTACTAAATGTGATTCATGAGGGGTCGCCCATTAATCATGTGAGGCTAAATAAGGTGGGGGGAGGGGGTATTATTATATCACGCGTAAAATTATTTTCAGGAAATTGTACGTACTTACTTGTGACTTTACTTCACTAGTGTGTTATTATTGTCCCAGTTACTGTGGTTTTAATTTAGAAATTAAAAAAAAAAAATAAAGGCCAATGGTTTTATGATAAGAAATTGTCTTTAATTAAAAATGTAAAAAAATCTATGTTTAATACAAATTTAAAAAAAAATCCTCATCACCGTCAAGAAATTTCTTTTTTATTCTAATACTCTGTTATGTGTAGAGCGGAAGTCGCCTTGAATCTCACTATGTATCAATCAATGGATTCGAATTTGAATCTATATTTATGTTATTATTTGGATATTGATAATGTGTTCTGGCATAGAGTAACGACAGACAGTAGCGTATGGTACGGTACAGCGTATGACTTAAGTACTACCATGGTGAGTACGGTCGAATTTAGACCGCTGCTGGGCGGCCACTAGTTGTAATTAATATATAAATTAAATATACATAATTTTTTAAAATATTGTAAAATGAAGATTTCATTGTTTTGTGAAACTCGCTATTCTATTCACTGTGATTGAGAATAAATATAAAAAAAAAACTATTTATATTTTTACTTAAATATATGATAGTAAAAAATACCTGGGACATCCCACACAGCGCCATCTAATCCCAAACTAAGCAAGGCTTGTGTTATGGGTACCGGACAACTGATGTACAAACTTAAATATTCTTTTTTTTTTAATAATATACATATATAGATATTTTACACCCAGACACGTAACAAATATACATGTTCATGCACACAAATATTTGTCCCGGGCGGGAATCGAACCCGCGACCACAGGCTCCGCAGTTAAAGTCTCTAACCACACGGCTAAGCGGTTAAGATCCTGACCACTAAAATTTTTGGGTCAGTACAAATTTTAGTCTTCTGATTTTACACATTTTTCTAAAGGATTATTAACCTTTTATGATGGACAACAAAAATGTGAGCAAACGCTGTAGACTATATCACCAGTTGATGTTTTGAAATATTCGCTATGAAGTAGAATTTTGTGTGACCCACATGTAAAATTTGTACTGGAAAAGAAAATAAAGATTATGAAATGACATTTCATGTGTAATTTAACAAATTGTTTGTTTAAAACAATGGTAATGACGTATAATGTCTGATCACTAAGTCTGATGTTTAGATCACGTTTTCAATTGTTTCAAAGTATAGTAATAAAAACATAAAAACTTATTAATTATTATTAATTAACTTTCAATAAAAAAAACCTAAGACATCCCACAATGCGTCATGTAGTGCCAAAGTAAGCAAGTATTATGCTTGTAGTGTACATTAGACGACTGATACATTTACTTGAATATTTTATTTTACACCCAAACGCGGAACAAATAGAGATGTTCATGCAGACAAATATTTGTCCCGAGCGGGAATCGAACCCGAGTCCTTTGGTTCTGCAGTTAGCTTCTCTAAGAATGAGACGCTCTTTGTGCTAGAGTAGACGACGCGTGTCGTCCTCGCCGAAAATACGTGTGCTGCTGAGAGGTTATTCGTAACAGTCTGCGACTGCGTCGCGATTGCATCTCGTCTTAATTGCGTCACGCGCGTCGCGTCGTCTGCCCATAAAAAACTTTGAGACGAATATACGAAATCATTTATAATAGGTAATCGTTATTAATTCTCAAAAAATAATGTAGCTAATGCGGTAAATCACGAATAGAAGTTTTATGTGAATCACCAATATAGGTATAGTTTTACGAGCTATATATAAATTAAAATCTAGAAATAGTGTAAAGGCTCATTTTAGAGAAAGTAGCATTTTGATAGTCCCTTGTCACTACATTTATGAAAATATTTATGTAAATAAAAACATAAATGGTTTCTCTAGGGTGGGTGATGGCCACAACTTAAATACAAGACATAAGCATATGTTATCAATTTCCAGGTTCAGGCTCTCAAAGGTTAATAATTCTTTCATAGGAAATTGTATCCGTTTTTATAATAAAATTCCAAAAGAAATGTTAGACTTGAATTCTAATCAATTTATAAAGGGAGTTAAAATCCAACTCGTGAAAAAAGCTTACTATTGTATTAGCGATTATTTAAATGATAAGTGCGCATGGACATCATTATAATAGTTGTAAGCACTTTAAATTAAAAAAAATCAAGAAAAACATATATTTAAATAAATTAAACACGGAGAAGTTTCTTGCCGGTTCTTCTCCTTCTAGTTTTTGAACCGGTACCTATTCACTTCATTTTGACTGTCAATAAGTGTGTGTAAACATCTTATATTGAATAAAAACTTTTTAAATTTGAACAAAACGTACCTATATTTCGTTGCAGTAAAACCTTAATAACGAAATGTTATCTAGATAGAAAAAAATACATGTTATTTCGTCAACAGTCCCTTACTGCGAATTGGGGTAGCAACGATGCCTATGCCGCGCTCACAACAATTGCACGAAATGTTAGAACGATTATATGAAACAGTATGGAAGGTCCGACCAAATAAGATTATGTATACATACCTACGGACAAACATTGTTATTTGACAACGTTGTTTACTCATGTATCTAAGATTTTAATTTCAGTAACTATTGTTTACTTTTCTCGTATTTGTAAGAAAATATGTTTCTATTATATATATGTATATTAAATATACATTGCTTGGGTGACAGCTTTCTGGATTTTAGTTATTTCGTCATACGCTCAAGTATCTTTGTTTTAGAATATATACACGGTTTTTCGTAAAACTATAGAATAGTCATCGTGTATCTAATCTAAAAACATATGCAATTTAATTTTTTTTTTAAATTGATACTACGTACAAATGAAATTATAATATTATCTGGGACATTTCACACACTGCCATCTAGTCCAAAATTAGACAGAGCCTATGGATGGATATACATTCTACTTAAATATCTTTGTTTATAAATATTTTACAGTTATTTATCAATATTAATATAAATAACTTTTACAATGTACAGTATAGAACGGTAAAACTCATGACAGATAATTAGAGTTCATTCCTCCTCTCAAAATGGGTAAAATGTCTGTGGTTAACCTTAGGTAATAAAATGTTATTCCGGTTAAGCATCAATTAGTTATAATACAATAGAGCGCTGTTTTGAAATATGACTAGGCGTTTTGTATTACAGCGTGTTAAAAAATTTGGCTGCGAGTTATATTATACAAGTTAACACGTCTGTCAGCTTTCTGTGTGAAGCAATAAACCGGCCAAAGCGAGACGGATTCGCTCACCAAGAAAACAGAAAAACACTTATTTTTATGAGGAATCCCTTAACTTTTTACCTTATCCTTTAGGGTTTCAAACCTCAAAAGTAAAAAACGGAACTCTTATACGACAACATTGTTGTCCATGCGTCCGTCCGTCTGTTTGTCAAAACCTTTTTTCTCAAGAACGTGTAGGGATATTAAGTTCAATTTAAAACCAAACATTAAATTCTACGGTCCCTTGTAAGTGCATAAAATTGTAGCTTCTAAGTAAACACAATCGAAAGATACGGTCATTTATGTCACATTTTGATACTCGATATCTAATTTAATACCTATAAGGTACTTCCCCTTACCTAGGATCTTCAAATTTTGCATAAAAGAAAGTTTCGTAGTCAGTTGTGTATTTACCAGCAGGCGCCCAGGGCGGCGAATTTTAGGGGAGGCAAATTTAGGGCCAATTATTTTTATGTATTATAATAATTTAATTATAATTTTATTAGGTCTACACAAACAATTAATACGTTTCAACAAAAAGCTGTTTCGGAAAAATTAAGGGGAAAAGGTAATTAATTAAGTAAGTAAAGTAATTAAGACGATCGATAGTAGGTATACAAATCATAAAGTTACAATTTAATCAAGAAAATTTCAATTAATATGGTTGTGAACTTGGATATCGAATTGTAGAGGTCGGTAGGGGGCAACATTTAAATAGCCTACTGGCAGCAAATGTGTATAAATCCCCCACTGCTCGTAGTACAAGTAAAGGAGAAAAACTGAAAATTGAAAATTTCTACTTTAAAGTGAGTTTTTTGTAGTGTTATCTAAAGTATTATGTAAATAAATAGAATATTATGATGCAAGACGGAACGCTGCATATTATAGTCGAGGTGTTCATAGACACGAGGCGAAGCCGAGTGCTTATAATAAACTGATGACTATAATAGCCAGCTTACTGAGTACGAGCAACATACGACGTTTTTTCAATACATTTGCGATTAAAATTGGGTAAGTAGGTTCTTCAAATATAATCATGGCGGGAGCTAAGAGAGGGAACGGGCTGGTTGTCGCGGTTTACACATGCGTTACAAACAGAATGCTCGTTTGTGATTGGTGTAAAGTAAAAAGGCCAAGCACTGTAAAATACAACATTACGATACAAGTTTCGGTGTCATGAAGACCGTATTAATAACAAATGTATTGAAAATTAAAATTATTTTATTATAACAGTACGGAATCCTCGAGATGCGAATCCGCCTCGCATTTGACAGTTTTTTTTTTAAATATATTCTTTGTTAGGGTATCCGCTATAATATATTATGTGAAAATTTTAACCATCAGTTACCTATTACGGTTCAAACGATACAACTCTTGTAAAGACAGATGGACGGACAGACGTCGTAGGCTTCGTAATAGTGTCCCGATGGGACCCTTTGGCTACTACCCAAACCACAGATTCCCGAACCCTGATAATTTCCTTGAATATATACCTAAAAGGGTCAAGTCCAGAGTACCCGGAGTATCCGGAGTGTCCGTAGAGCGTGTATGAGAAGAGTGATGAGTGTTGATGAAGCGATAGAAGTATGCCAGGATAGCACTAAGTGGAAATCTGTAGTCTCTGCCTACCCCAATGAGAAGCAGGCGTGAGTATGTATGTACGTGAATTGTTACAATTACTTTATACATGTAGCAACAGATAGTGAAATTTCATTCGCACAATCTCGTAATTTGATATAATAAATGTACATTGTCCATGCGAAATTACCTACATAATGCTAACTCCATGCACGTTATCGGATCGTATCTTGTAACGTACTCAGCTGCAATGCGCTGCGAGGGGGCCGTCCTGAGCGCGTTTTCCTGGCCAAAGTAAATATTTTGCCAGTAGACTTACTCCTTACAAACTAGAATGATATACCTATGTTGATTAAATAGTTACGCATGTACACCAATATCAATTCATGAAGTGAAACATAACCATATCACAAGAAGTGAGCGATAGCCATTTTCTTTTAAAAAATCAGAAGTCATATAAGTATTTGATCAATACATGAAGAAAATATTTATAGGGTAGTAGGTACCTTTTCCATCAGTCCTTTTTATATCCCACTGCAGGGGCTTAGGCCTCCCCTCGAGATGAGATGCTTAGAGCTTAAATCCACCACGCTGGTGCAATGCGGGTAGGTGGATTGTAAAGACCGCCATCTATTGACAGCAAACGGGACCGACTGCTTAACGTGCTCTCGGAGACACGGGGTCACGGGGTAAGTACGTACTTAGTTATAAAAAACCAAATTTTTAATTTTTTTAAATTTGATTCACTGTTTTCTTTTCACTCGTTTGTGGCATGCCTGATGCACGAACATACAACTAGACATTGAGTTTACTAATACATAGTTGTAATAATAATCTTTTAGCACGAATGTGTGAATAAATCAATTTACAATTTGAACCGAAATATTTGTTTTTTATTTATACTTTGTCTTAATTCTCCTCTATCGCTGGAATAATCTCATAGGTGATCCCTTCTTCTGATATCATGTTATTTTCTATTAATGACTCACTTTCCCCTGCTCATTTTGCCTCCAGCTAACTCTACGTGCTGTTTTGTTGGAAAATATATAATTATTTTATAGGGCTTCGCAGTACCACAAAATTGATTCAATGAGCTTAATAATATATCTTGATTAAATCATTTTCAAACAAAACGCAAAATGTGCGCCCAATTATCCATGTTCGCTGTTTCAGATCAATTGACTAATATTAACAACGTTCATATAAATATTTAGTTCGATAGGCTCGATTACATCAGACCCTCGCATTAAGGGCAAAGTACTTGAGCGCGCGGCCTCGAGTAAGTAAGACATGTTACCCTACTAGCACCGTTTCACGAAAATTTAGCGAGACGCGTGTAAGGATGTCGCCATCGTTTGCTATGAACAAATATCTCTCTACTGCGGGAACGGGTAACGCGTGAGCCGCATGATGTGCTAACCAAAGTGCTAACTCTGTCCGCTCTCCCGACGCGACGCTCGCGGTAGTAATCGTCGGGATGCGTCCTCTGCCCCACCGCACCGCTTCTACCCACTTGTATCGCCTATTTATCGCGAAGATATTCTTCTTATAGAATCTTAACCTACTTTGCTAAGGGCTCTATGCGTATCGTATCATTTAGACAGATAACACAGAAGAGCTACTCTTAAAGCTTAATGTTTATATCTATGTCATAATCTTGCCGTACGAAAACTACACGGCCTAAGGAAAATTCATTTATAGAAAATTTTCAAGGAACTTCGGTAGTCAAAGCTATAGTTTTTTTGTACCTCAATAATATTTTATTGAAATTGTTCTCTTAATATTATACAAACACTAGCGACCCGTCCCGGCTTCGCACGGGTAGCAGAGCATATAAGCCGTAGTGTTTTTTCTGCATAGTGTTCTATCAGCTTGTTGCATCGAACATTGGATTGGATTTAATTAGATTCAAATGAAACGCAAATTCGTCCTACTTGGGGTATTTTTAATGTTTTTTTTCCAATTTTATAAATATTTGAAAAAGTAAAGAATAAATACATAAAAGCAATCTACAATATTTCTTTGTATACAACATTGATAACTTCAGCCTAACCACGCGTGTCGCGTCGTCCAGTATGGCCAGCCGCCGCGGTGCCCAGCTGCTCATAGCGCGATATATATATTTTGCGATAGCTCCTAAGATATTAATTTTAATTGTATGATGTAAAGGGCAATCATAATGTGCATGAAATGCTGAAGGTAAATAACGTATTTAATTTGATGGGGATTAATACTGTATCCGTATAAATTGCTTTCCAATTACCTCGTTATATGACACCATTTTTTAGTAAGCTATCCATAAAAGATAGACATATGCCATCACGGACTTTTCTTTAGTCGTATATGTTACATCTCAAAAGGATTAGACAGCGTTTTCGATGAAAGCTCCCAGGCGGCTTGATTTTTTTCCCGACTTATTCAACAATAATCGTCATATTTCAACAAATTTTCACAAAACATTAATAAATTATACACTTAAACCTTCCTCTTGAATCACTCTGTCCATTGGTGTGAACAATATGCCAATCCGTTCTGTAGTTTTTGAGTTTATCGCGTTCAGACAAACAGACAGACGCGGCGGGGGACTTTATTTTATAATATATACTAATATATTGTAGTTAATAATAGAGGAAGAAAGGCTATCGGTAAACGCTATTCGGCTATCACGATACGCCTAAACCCCTACAGTGGGGCATAAATGGGCTGATAAGATAAGATAAATTTATTTCTGTAAAAAACTTAGCCTATAAGTACATATACCCTGCCACATGATGCCATATCCCTCCCACATACCATGATGATGGTATGGTATGGTTTACTTCCTTATAGGTTTCTTCCAAAGTATAGATTATTGTAAACGTAATAAAGAAGGAATTACACGAAACGTTGGAAACAGAGCAAACCAAAGTCAAATGAAGGTGACCGAGACTTCATAGGAATGAGGAATGAAATATAATTATACCGAAATGAGACTATGAAAGGACGATGGAGGAGAGGCAGAGAAGTTAGCAAATGGAAAGATAACAGTGCAAAATCGGTCAAGTGTGTCTTAAGCATGTTTGACCGTATAGTTCTGTAGTCGCTTCATAGGAAGAAAGTTGTTTCCGTATAAGTCGTAGATAGCTAATTCGTTGCGCGAGTTGGGAGCGGAATTTTTTGTGTAATTTACAAAACCTAAAATGTTACTCTGTAACCGTATCGTTACGTTGAAAGCATATGCAAATTTAAATTTATTTTGATGTCCGACGTTAGAAGCTTTTTTAAGTGATCGGCATTTAAAGGGACCACGATTTCTTGATTGGACGTTAAAACATAAAATATGATGTGAAATATTAGGTTGCATGTTAAAAGACCTATCCAATGATACCCATGATAACGAAGATCATTAAACCTCACCTCCCGTTGTCATCATTGTATATTTACACAATTAATTTACTTCTGTTTGTATGCCGCCGATTCAAAATTAGATGCTTACATTAGTTTAAAACTTAGTGTTATTAAGATTAAAAAGGTTTATTTTTTGTTTTGTCAGTTTAATTCGTTATTCGTTGACCTCGAGGTATGCCCTATCCAATAAAAAAATTATCTTCCAAAATAGATTATCGACGCTGTAAAAAGTTTCCCTATTCTCTAACTTTAGGGGTGAAATTTTTGTTTAAAATTTGAACGGGACGAACTTGGAGGTACACCATACCTAATAAAAAAGAATCATCTAAATCGAACTACACTGTGAAAAGTTATGCCCGAACACATACATACAGAGGAATTGAGGATCTCCTCCTTTTTTCATCTTTTAAATAAATCAAATGACTTGCTCACGATTTTGGTGTCGCGCTGCGTCTGTTGACAGGGGATCCTTTGAGCAAGGAATACCTTGTTCAGAGGGTCTGTGTCGCAATACAGCTGGCAACGCGGCAAGTATCCTTGGCACCCTGAACCCGTCGTCTCTTTAAAATTATGTCGTTTATCATTATTTAGACAGTATATTTTTAATTTGTAGGTATTTATAGTTTTTTAATTAAATTTTATTTTAGAGAATATTATTAAATAAATTAATGTTTAGCTTATATATAGATAATTTATAAATATCGTTTAAATTGACATTAATTTTTTTCTCTAATTTAATCACATTTTTAAGATCAAAAGACACAAACTTATTTTCCATTTTTCACATCAAACAGTTTTACGACAAACATCTCGGATAGGCGGGAAAATAAATTAATTAGCAAGGTTAAGGCTTCTTTCTTACTGCTAACGTTAGAATTGCTATCTGCCTAAATTGTTTTTAATCGCCGATCCGGCAAAGAAACAACATAATCACTTAGGGATCGGGCATCAGTTTACGCGCGATAAAATCCCAAATTCCGCAATAAGGGAGCGACAAAGCGTCGAAAACATCAAAAAACAATTCACAAATTCGAATTAAGAAGGTGAATAGAAGTGGGGTGGGCGAAAGAATTTTAGAGGGCAAGTAATAAATTATTTTTGTCATCAATACGTTTAGGAATTGATGTAACGAAATTAACGAAAAACTGATTGAAATTACCTAAATCCATTTACTTTTTTGACGCACTACCAATTTCCACGAGAAAAGTTAAAAAATATTATTATAATATTTGTGACATCCCATACAGCGCCATCTAGTCCCAAAGTAAGCAAGTGTTATGCTTGTATTATGGGGAACTAAACAACTGATATACATACTTAAGTATTCTTTTTTTATATAAAATTTACATATATAGATACTTTTATACTGAGACACGGAACAAATAGACATGTTCATGCACACAAATATTTGTCCCGGGCGGGAATGGTACCCGTGACCCCCGGCTCCGCAGTTAGGGTCTCTAACCACTCGGCGAACCGGTCAGTCTATAAAATGTTTGAATGATCCTGTGTCACGATTTAGCAACCAAAGGGATTGAGGTGTATTCGTTCATAGTAGTTGTTCAAAACTTTAAACGAATCTTTAAAATTTTTCAGTTTCTTTGCCGAGGAAAAACTAAATGATGATCTCTTTACGTATGAAATAATGAGGGAGGGAAACTGGATTTTCATTTTGTACACCGCCAAATTGAACAAAATTTGAAAATTTGTTTGATACAAAGATTTTTAACGCATTAACGAGCCGGTGTTCGCGCCCCTATATGATTTAAATTCAAAACCCAAGCGTGTTCAATGTATCAAAATTTGGTTAATCTGAGATTAAAGCCTTTTCGATTACACGTCGTTACATAATTCATTAAACGTACGGTTTTAATCTCAGTTTTGAAGATGTTTGTTTTGTATATACAGATACGTTGCAAAAGATCTGGATGCGTTTAATAAGGCCTCGTTTTCGAATAAAAACGAGATTTTACTAAAGCTTACAAAACAAAACTAGGCACAAAACGTCTCCGACTTGGTAGATATTATTTAAAATTTTCATTTTGTCCGCACGGGAAATATAACATCTGTTCCTTTGTTCATTAAACGAAGGTAGAAGTCTACAATGGCGTACAAATTATTTAATGATAGTGCTATCCCCACTTCGAAGTCTTTATTGTCGGGTTGAGAATTGTGTCCTATTATGAAATAACATTTTAATGTAGAAAATAATAATCCACATCCAGTCGTAACTAACGTAAGTCGTAACTAATTAAGGTGTAAAATACGTCCTATGTTTGATAAGAAAAATCGAATTAAGGTGGTATAACCTACCATAACAATAGATAATAACCTTCACTTCACTTCATCAGCCCATCTTTACCCCACTACAGGGGTTTAGGCCTTCCCCAGGATGAGGAGGGCTTGGAGCTTAAATCCACCACGCTGCTCCACTGCGGGTTGGGGATTGTAACGACCGCCATCTATTGACAGCACCTGGGACCGAATGCTTAACGTGCTCTCCGAGGCACGGAGTCCGTGATAGTTATGTACTTAAGTCAGAAAAACTCATTGGTGCACGCCCGGATTCGAACCATGACCCTATGGCCTTATAAATTTGAGACAGGTTCGTTTCGCTTTGGGCTATCGCGACTTTAATAACCTACCCTACGATAATAACCTACTCTATTATTATTACTAGACATAAAAAAGGGAAGCCTGCGTTAATTAATACAATAGACACACTACCTTGTCATGCCCTATATTCTAACGTTTATAAACTAACGAACCCTAAACATTAGAATAGACCATCGCAATAGGTGTCTATCGTCTAGGTCATCGCGGCCGGTTACTCCTTTACGTGTATAGGTCGCCCATCGCCACTGGTGTGTATGCATAAAAAGTTGGCATTAATCTATGCGGTAGACTGGGGTAGATAGGGAAGTTACTATATTAAGATTGACTAACGTGATATTGTTCGATGACCTATTGAGGAAAACGTGTGCGTATTGGTTAGCCCTCAGCGACAATTTAAAAGTTTAGCTTTATTTTATATTTCAATGGAAAGGAAAACTGTGAGTTCTTGCTGCGCATTTGGAATAGTAGTAATTTTATCGAAGCGCTGGTCTTTCTTGGTACCTAGTATTTTAACATAATTATATGAGTGCCTTGTTGGGATCTATGAGTGCTAATAAAGAATTTACAATTGGTTTAAGTATACTTCATTGGTGTACTCTTATATAACTCCTATATATATTTTAGATCGTACATTCTTTTAACTAACTCAGTGGAACAGAATTGATTTTTACATACATATACAATGCACATCACAGAACTGTGAAATAGACTAGTTCAACACTAGATGTCTAGGCATGGCAATACATTTGTACAAGTACATTTGCTTTTAGTCCAGGCAAGCACTTCTTTATAAGGGGAGCGAACGGCCGGAACTAATCTACTCGAAATCACTTCAGTGTTTGATGGAAAGAAAATCCATTAGCGATTACTCTGGAGTGCCCTCCTCACTCCTCTGATACTATTATTGGTGTAAGAAAAGGTAATTACCAGGGTTCAAGAGGTGATTTAGAGGTCCTAGTTAGGTGCAAGCGACAGGGCCATTATGTCGGGGAGCACGGTCCCTGCATAAATCGACATATTTTAGGTGGAAATCCCCCCATTCGCCGGGTGTAAGTGAGTGCTCGATAGGCTAATTTATGTTCTAGTGATGTTGCGATAGTTCTATGCTCGCTATTTAAAAAAAAAAGTTTCAGCATTTTTTATTTCATGTAGAATGTCTTAGTATTTTAGCAAGAATCGAACTATTTTATAGTAGTAATTTTTGTGTTTAAATTTTTATGTCTGTATTTGGTATATGGTGTATCTTTGCAAGGACTTAATTTAAAATACATTCGTTATGTATTGAAAAATCCATACTGCAATTTGAAATAACAAACAATAACAAACGTTTTAGAAAAAAAAAACATCTAAAATGTAAATGTCACGCGTACACAACAACAAAAACAATAACAAAAAATAACAAACGTTTTATTAAAAAAAATCATCTAAAATGTAAATGTCACGCGTACACAACAACAAAAACAATAACAAAAAATAACAAACGTTTTATAAAAAAAAATCATCTAAAACGTAAATGTCACGCGTACACCAAACTTTGAGTAGCGTACTAGTAGGCGCACGTATAACCCAAAGCCGAGAAATATTGTCAACTTCAGTTACTTTAAAATTTTTTTATCGGTATGTGGCTTTCATTCGGTATGTAATTAGTTGTAATAGGTAATACACAAAGACTTAGACGCAAGACAAAAATCTAGGTAACCAATCGTGTAGGCCATACGCGCGTCCCGCCCTACTCTCTTCCTCATCCTATGGCTCAAATGTGATAATTTTGGTTCTCGTACTAAATGGCCAGCATTACTGCTTTATTGAAGTTAATGAAGTAGAAGCTCAGTGCACGCGTGTCACAGATTTTTTTAGCGCTGTTTGTGTCAGTAAATAGAGTAACTTAAAAACACCTTACTGTAACGCCCTACTTTGTTGTATATAAGTAATATTTAAAAAATATTTAATTTATATATAATGTCTGGCTCTATTGTCTAACACTGGCGACGATATGAATATTTCTACGCTGAACGAAGTATGTACACAGAAGAAAATAAAGAACGACAATAATACATAATTAGAATGTTCATCAAATCGTTAATGTACCTGCAATATTTTACAATAATCTATACTAATATTATACAGCTGAAGAGTTTGTTTGTTTGTTTGTTTGTTTGTTTGTTTGTTTGTTTGTTTGTTTGTTTGTTTGTTTGTTTGTTTGTTTGAACGCGCTAATCTCAAGAACTACTGGTTGGAATTGAAAGATTATTTTTGTGTTGGATAGTCCATTTATCGAGAAAGGCTATAGGCTATTACTATATCAGCTACGACCAATAGGAGCGGAGCACCAACGAAAAATGTTGCAAAAACGGGAAAAAAATATTCTTTTTGAGAGCTTCCGTTGCGTGCGCTGCGTAAACGGTTGATGTTAAGCAAAAATCATGTATGACGGGATTGTTCCCCTTTGAAAGTTCTAACCAAAAGTCTGCGACAGCATATGTGTATCTTTTAAGGTTGGTTTACTATAATTTTTTTATGGCAATCAAATTTATTCTAACATAATGTGCTATTTGCGAAGATGTTTTTTAAACATGATGTGAATCCTTATGAAATTTAATACGTTTGTTACCTAGGAATGGAGTGTTAGGAAAGGGGAGGGGAGGGAGAACGCGATGGGGAACGTTTCTGTAGTTCACCCAGGGCGGAGCCGGGCACGACCGCTAATCATAAATAAGTAACGACGTGATTTAGAGTTTTTTATTTTCAAATTTTAAGGGGAGGTGGGATTCAAAAGTTTATATGACAGTTACTAAAATTTATATCAGCGAAAAGTACACAGAAACCATCTCGAATGTTAATAATAGATCACTTTAACAGGAATGTGTAGTCTACGCAGGCGAAGCTGCGGGCGGTCGCTAGTACCCAAATAAGCTTTATATCCGACGTGGAATACAAACGGTGTTCCGGAACAACTTCCAATGATAGATACTCGTAGCACTGATAATGGAAATGCATCTTTCATTATTCGGAAATTTGCATGTTTACCAAAACTGTATAAGCAGTATTTATTTATTTATTTATTTACTTATATATTTAGCATATTAGGATGTTACTGCAATTCGACGCACGAATTAGACCACGGACGCGATTCTCTTATTTGTGACATAATCGTGATACTCCTATAGCGATTTTAAATTATCAGTTGTGCCGTTTTCACACATTAATTTACCACACGAATAGAATCGACCGGAAGCATAAAACACAGACCAGTCAACCTATAGACCACGCTTTAATAAACGTCAGTACGAAAACGAAATCGCCAAAAAGTGGCGGGGTGCGGGGAGAAGTCGGCTAGTTTTCATTGGCTCGTTCAAAATTGACAATTTAATGGCTTCCGACGTGCTTCCAACTGACGGCTCACTAGTGACGTAGTTATGTAGTGTCACTACTTAGCCTTGGCGAATGCTACTCCCTGTCAAAGCGTGGTCTATAAGGTTGACTTGTCTGTGTCATAAAAGTACTAATTGACTAGAAGCCCTCTTTTGCGTTTACTATCTGGACTTTCATACTCTAGCTAGCTGGTGTGTACCCGTTGCGAGATGGCGAGTTTCATCCCGAGTTCAGTTCGCGAGGTCCCCGCGCGCTGGCGTTCACTCCCGCGAAATTGTGTTTGACATTTTCGATACTGCGAAGTGACATTTTTGAACTCTATTAAAACCATATTAAAACCAAACGTTGCTGTCATGATTATTTAATCTATGGTCAGAAACGATGCGTTATTTTGTGGGGTCTTTTGAATCGTAATAGGTAAACAATTGAAATTTTCCCAAAGTTTGTATAACTATGGTCGCTCTAGCATTAAATAATAAAAAGTAAATAAAGTAACAATAATACCTAGGACTTCTTACCCAGCGCCATCTAGTCTCAAACTAAGCAAAGTTACAGATGAAACGGGACAATTGAAATCAATGTAGGTAATTTTGAGGACTATTATGTACATATAAATTCACTGCTCCTAAAAAATATTTTTAATATTTTTGGATGTAGGTACATCAGGTGATTTTTGTCACTTAAAATTTAGAATTAAAACTTCAATTTAAAATTTGCCATTTATGACAGCGTTATGCACAAATGCAGTCTCCAGGGAAATTCATACAGGATATTTGGAGTGCAAAGCCATAAAACGAACTTTTGGCTTTTGAGCACACGCCATTTGGTTGAAGTTGGCACGAAACTAGGTATTGACAATACGTTGACCTCGGTTGACATTCAATAGTTTTCAGTGGCTGAATTTTGTTTACTGAATACTGTTTGTTTGAAGATATCATTTTCTAAGTAACATCTATGTGAAGACCATTTTTTGATTCAATCGTATATAGATCACGTTCTAGTGAAATTCATTTTAAATGTTTGTAATTGGAAAACAAAATGGATAAAATGAAATTATTCATAAAATTAAAGGAAGTCTATTGATTTTCAGACTTGTGTTTACTTCTGCAAATAATGTTGTGGTATATTTTTAGTAAGGCCTCCAACAGAGCGAAGCTGATGTCGGTCGCGTACGTCAGCGCTTCTTATGATATCAAATACAACCGCACAGAGCTCAGCTGACGATCAGCAGTGCGTTTCGTGTGAAGTTCTCTACGTCGCTGACGCTGACGTACGCGACAGACATCTGTTGGAGGCCTAATTTTTTCTTAGTTTAATTTTTTTAATTTTTAATTGAAACCTTAAAGTTCTGTCTGTTTTTGTGTAAATATTGTTATTTGAACATGTTTTGGTTTAATCTATACTAATATTATAAAGCTGAAGAGTTTGTTTGTTTGTTTGTTTGTTTGTTTGTTTGTTTGTTTGTTTGTTTGTTTGTTTGTTTGTTTGTTTGTTTGTTTGTTTGTTTGTTTGAACGCGCAAAGCTCAGGAACTACTGGTTCAAATTGAAAAATAATTGTTGTGTAGGATAGTCCATTTATCGAGGAAGGCTATAGGCTATACTACATCACGCTACGACGAATAGGAGTGGAGCATCAATGAAAAATGTTGCAAAAACGGGAAAAATTATTCCTTTTGAGAGCTTCCGTCGCGCGCGCTGCGTAAACGGTTGATGCTAACCAAAAATCATGTATTACGGAATTGTTCCCCTTTAAAAGTTCTAACCAAATGTCCGCGACAGCATATGTGTATCTTTTAAGGTTAACTTACTATAACCTTTTTTATAACAATCAAATTTGTTCTAACATTATGTACTATTTGCGAAGATGTTTTTTAAACGTAATATTAATCTTTATCAAATTAAATACGTTAGTTGTCTTAAGCACTTCATGCATATTATATATTGCCTTTTACACCACACAATTTAAATTAATATCTTAGCAGTTTTTATCGAAATATGAAAACTATAGCGGGAGAAAATAAATTCGCTGTCTGCCTCTGTTCGTTAACTTTTTACTTCCAAACCACGCAATAGACTTTGATACGGTTTTCAGTATTATATTATTTTCTTATTATCTTATAATGTATTAAACTATATAATAGAAATACTTATTATAAAGCTGAAGAGTTTGTTTGTTTGTTTGTTTGAATGCGCTAATCTCTGAAACTACCAGTCGGATTTGTAATTTTTTTTTTAGCCTTTGATAGCCTGAATCTAGCGGAGGGTTATAGGCTATATATATATGAAAACGAACTGTCTGTCTATTCGAGCAAATAGGTTTCGGCCAAAACAGCTTAACCGATTTTGATGCAACTTTACACATATGGAAAGGATGTAGTCAAAAGTGACATACAGAACTTTTTGTATGTCTGTCTGTACGTCCATCTGTCTAAACCAATTTTAATAAAACATCACAAGTATGAAAAGAAGGTCGTCAAAACTAACAAACGTTACTTTTTGTCCGTCTGTCTGTCTGTACGTGTAAGGTCGTCAAAACTAACAAATGTTACTTTTTGTCCGTCTGTCTGTTTGTACATGTATCTGTCTATTTGAGCTAATCTCCAAAACGGCTAAACAGATTTTAAGGAAACTTTGCAGACGGGAAAGAAGGTTGTCAAGAGATTTGACCGTAGCTACTTTTTGTCCGTCTGTTTGTCTGTGCGTCTATGTGTCTATTCAATTCAATTTTATCTATTCAAGCTAATTTCCACTACGGCTGAACAGACTTTAATGAAACTTTGCAGACGTGAAAAAAGATTGTCAAGAGTGTCATAAGCAACTTTTTGTGTTTGTTTGTCTGTCTATCTGTCTGTCGTTTGTCCACACTGATCTATCAACTACTACAGCCAAAACTACTAAGTCTAGGAAGCTTAAATTTGGAACATACGTTTATTTTATAACGTTAGCATTAAGTTAACAAAGGCTTTTTTAGAAATTTCAAACTTAAGGATAGGAATGGAGGGACTCAAATAATGACGTGTTTCAGGGTTTTTAGATTTCCACATTTTAAGGGTGGGAAACGGGAGATGAAAAATTGTATCGGTTTTTTTAAAGTGTGGAAGGGGAATGAAGATTGAAAGTTTGAATGGGTGTAACCAAAATTGGTTCCAGCAAAAAGTACGTATAAACCATCTCGAACGTTAATAGTACCTACCTATAACAGGAATTCGTAGTCTATGCAAGCGAAGCTGCGGGCGGTCGCTAGTTATTTATATGATGAATATTGATACTGGTACCGGGTCTTGGTTGTTATATGTATGTGGTGTCTTCGCTTGGTACCCAAAACACAAGCTAATGCTTAGTTTGGTGCCTAGACATTCTTGTCATGTATACGTTATTATTATTATTATTATTAATTATTTCATTAGTGCTCATGTCAATACCTACGAGATTTCATTAGGAGGCATTCAAGAAGATTTTAAATCTATTTAATCTAATTTTTCGTCAACGGTCGAATAATCGACAATCATCTCTCGAAATATATAGATGATATACAACCTTATATTAACTAACAAATTTAATATTAAAGTAAAACTGCAAACTTTGTCCACATATAAATTCGTGCTGCCGTGTTAAAATTTTCAACAGGATATCGAGATACGTGCGCGCGCCGGCAATCGCTGTTTTACGCTCGGCACTCAGTTTGTCGAGTGTTTAAACAACGCTTGACTGCCGAATTTCTGGGGCTTAGAACGCGACCGACGTATATACCGCCTTTTTCCTGCAACTTCGAATATTTAAATGTCAACTAAGTTATTTTCTTCTTTGAGTTTCTATGTTGACTAGCTATGTGCGAGGGAAGGTTGGATTGCGGTTTAATGATAAACTTGGTACGAATAATGTTTTTTGTGACTCTCGCAGAGTATTCTCTTCAATATTTAAAGTGCTCAAATATTTTTCATGAATGGTATAAAACCTCTCTCAGAATAAAAAAGCTCAGGCAGAAAAACGTTCAGCTCAAAAATTTCCATTACCATATTGTTATTCTTCGTAAAATGGCCAGAAGATCTCAATTTTTATAAATCAAATCAAACAAATAAAAAAATTAATATTCAATATAAGATATTAATACACACTTATTGAATGTCAAAATGAATTGATTAGGTACCGGTTCGGAAAACTATACAATTTAGTAATACATTTGTTTGAAATCGGCTGAATCGATACAAATGATATCTGTTATGTAGAATCAGATGCGATATATCTGTCTGTACCTGGTCACTTTTTTTTCTGTAAAAACCGTACCTACCAAAAGAAAGTGAGTCCTAGAAAGTCTTGCATTTTGACGTCTAATTTAAGTCAAAACGTGGTATCTTCGGTGGTATTGTTTAATGTGAAAAAGATTATAAATAAAATTGAAATCGGTGTAGTATACAGAGTATGGCGTAGAAAACTACAAACAGTCAATAGTTTATCATGCAAAATGTTACAAAACAGCCTTACTTGTCATATTGAGATTTGATTTTAAATATCGATGTCACACAAAATTATATATAACCTGTTCAGTTTATCAGAGGTTGATTTTGGAGCGAAAAAGGGAACTTTCCTGTGTTAATTATTCGTAAACTTGTAATCTAAAGAAATCTAATATAGGATACGATTTTCTAAGAATTCATTTTGTTTTTCCTTAGAATTTAAATCATTATGAAAGCTATTGAGTTTGTCAAACGACCGAATACCCGAGGGATATACATGAAATTGCAAATTATGTTATTTGCGGACGTCCAGTTTACGTTATGAAAATACTAATTATAGAAGCGGGCACAAAAGTGTTGTTATTATAGTCCCAACACAATAAATAGGTATACACCTACTGGCACGAGACCAGGAATGAAATTCAATAGTAATATGGCATCAGACATGAAAGCTTCTGTTGTTATTGTTTGGATGTTGTTCATGAATAAATCTATGGGGCGAATAGAAGCACAGTAGATGGTCGTGAAGGCGGTCGCGCGGGCGTCAGCGGACGGTCGTCATCAGCTGTCACGACTGCAAACTGGCATCTTATACACTAATGAACTAGTGTTAAGTTGGTTGAACGGAACGACTAAAATGCTATCTCTGCTGTAATGGAGGCTGCTGTCAATTTCGTTACACCAAGGCATTATACGCTCCCAACTTAAGTAACCGGTTGATAACAAGGTTCTTTTTTAAAACCTATCAGAAAATACATTCACAAAATACGGAGATTTGCCTTAAATTTTTGCCTCAACAAATGGGGGCACGCAACTCTTCTTAGTCCACTCATAGTAAGTAATATTTGTACCCTCTAAATATATTTGACGACCGCTTAGCCTAGTAGATAGCGACCCTACCTATGAAGCTGCAGGTCCCGGGTTCGAATCCTAGGTCGGGTCAGTATTTATATGATGAATATCGATACTGGTACCGGCTCTTGGTTGTTATATGTATGTGGTGTCTTCACTTGGTATCCAAAACACAAGCTGATGCTTAGTTTGGGGCCTAGACGTTGTTGTCATGTGTACGTTATTATTATTATTATTTCATTGATGATTATAGCCATAAATTTGAGTAGTTGTGTTGCGAACGATATTGGCGAAGCCGCAGACGACCGCTAATTATGTTTAAAAGTATTGTAACCGTTTAAGGTAAAGCTATTTTTCACGTTATCGCTTTGAAAAAGCTCTCGACAATGTTGCAAAACGGTTCGTATAACCTGTTTTGTATGCACAGAACGCGCATAATGGTACCTATAACAAGATGTTTACCCATTGACTATAAAGTACACAGCGTTACACATAAAATATTCAAAGTGTCGTGAAATTTCGTGCCGTGTGTTTTTAAACTCTGACGTGGGTCGTGGAACTGTTTCGTATGTACTGAGGTTGTGTTTTTTATTTTTTTTATTTTTACCTAAAGCATACGTAATAAGACGTACAAGACGTACGTCCATAATTTTGTTTTATTCTGAGATGCAAATTACAGAAATGCTTAACACGACGACAAAATGAACACCAGACCGTGCAGTAAACCATAGATTTAAATTATAGATTAGCCTCGTCAACGATAAAACGCGTCGCGCAGTGTAACATCATAATTTAAAGGAACGTTTATATGTGTAAATTATAAAGCTCTCATCATATAAAAAGAGTACGTGCACTAAATGTGAGATATACATCTTGTATTTTAAAGTCTCTATAGCACTTCACCCGTTATACTTTAATAATAATAATAACACACACAATCACAACAACGTCTAGGTCCCAAACTAAGCATTAGCTTGTATTTTGGGTACCAAGCGAAGACACCACATACATATAACAACCAAGACCCGGTGCCAGTATTAATATTCATCATATAAATACTGACCCGACCTGGGATTCGAACCCGGGACCTCCAGCTTCGCAGGCAGGGTCGCTGCCCACTAGGCTAAGCGGTCGTCATATATAATATTATGACTTTAGTAAGTCTAAGAATATATAATTAGTAAGCATCTTTCAGTGGTCAATTTTGTATTCGTGATAGCATAAATTTGCGATATGTCTAAAAAATAATTTTACAGTCAATTACCAAAGACAAGTCCATTAAAATTTCCATTACAGACTTGAAAGGCACGCGTTATTCACATCATAAACTAAAATAACGAATAAACTGCAGTTCTTAAAGTCACAGAGTAAAGTGCGTGTACACGATAAACAACTTGTGAGATTTTAAAGTTTATTTTACGTCCCTACATTTTGTTCGGGTCTACTATAAAATAGGCATAGAATTTATCTGTACAGAAAGCACTTAACGATTTAACACACGCTTCTCGTGTTATACGACCTGCAATATGTTCTGCATGAACCTGCTAAGTGCCTTCAGCTTGTAATAAACCGGTCAAGTGCGAGTTGAATTCGCGAATTGAAGGTTTCGTACCGCCATACCGTATATTTGCATTTACAAAAAAAAAGAAATCCATACATCACCTGAACCTACTTTAACCATAACTAAATACAACAGAAAAATTTGACGCCCCATTTCCTTATTTTTGAAGATTAATAAATTAATTAAATTCAAAATTCGGTTTCGAGTCTACACACAACTTAAACGCCAAAACTTTATGTCCATAAAATATTTTGTTTTCGAACTAGATATCGCAACAACTCGTGAAAGAAAAAATGTTTGTTGGTTTTGGTTACAGCTTACATATACTACATCAAGAATCGGCGTTTTCAGTGTTTATTGTTTAAATACAGTATATGGTACATAATATATAGAAATTTCAAATTCTTGACTAGTTTAGCTTTTGAAATAGACCTGATAACAAAAATAATCAAAAACTTGACTACTTTGACAGCCCCCCATTTCGCTATTTTTGAAAATAATAATGATCAATAAATATATTTATACTCTTCAATAAGTTCTATACAACAACACTCCACATGCCAAAGTAAGAAACAAAGCTTTTTTACGATGTATTTTTCATGTATAGGTCCCCTGAAAAATAATACCAATATACTTTTTTGGGTCAAATTTTTACACAAAATATTCAAATTTCAATTCTGTAAATCATTCTGTTTACTAGCTAGAAACCCATGACATACGGTCGGATGGACGGACGGACTGACAGACAGACAAGCAACAGAGTGACAGCAATAGGGCTCCATTTTACCCTTTAGGTACGGAACCCTGGACACGATGTCGAGTGAATGTCTTACACGCACCTCAAAGGCACTATAGTGAGATCTCTATTTTTTGTCTTATTTTCATTAAAACTACAAATGCTATTAAAGTCCCAACTGATGTAGATTTCAGTGCATGTGCATGATACATTCGGATAATGCATCATTAATTTTTTTTTTCTATTCTGTGTGATTTTGTTTTTACTGATTAAATAATATTTGTGAACACATTAAGTCTTAAAAACACAAATCAAAAGTTCAAATATTTTTCGTGAAATAAAATGTTACAGCATACGAGTTTACAAAGACTGGCATATCAAGCTAGTGAGGTGTTTTTTTGTTTTTCTTTTATGATAATACTTGCTTGTGTAGCTGTTTGAAATATGTATGACCATGCCAAATTTCGGCTCTATAACACTAACCGTTTGCGAGTGTGTTTGTTGTTGCTTACGAACAGACAGGCACACAGGCATACAGAAATTATAAGGGTTCCTTGCCATACTACGTAACCAAAGCAAGATGTCAGTGAATTGTCGATAAACAGAGCCGACGAATCGTAATTTACAAATTAAAGTATAATGTAATTCTAAATTTTTTTTATTCTGTTGTGCCAACAATAACTATATACAATTTACTATAAAAATTTCATATTGAATCTACGCCAGCACAATCAGAACTGTGGCCCTGTAATCGTGACAAGGTGACGCATAGATATTTTCGAGTGACAAGGTTTCTTCATTTTCTAATTTGGTAGGGATAATACTACTCGAGACATCCCTCACAGCGCAATCTAGTCCCAATGTAAGCAAGTATTATGCTTGTATAATGAGGCACTATATGCAACTGCTATATATACTTAAATATCCTTTTATAATATATAAATACATAGATACTTCCATGATGATAGTAATCTATAATATTACATTTATTAATAACAGCCTATAAACAAATGAATATGTGAATAGTTTTTCAGGCCTACATAGATTTTTAGTTCAGAATTCAAGTACGTATTATATACATAATTATTTATTTGTATTCTAAGCTTTGGTTTTTAGTCTGTATTACTCGTGTTCCAATTCAAAGCTATGAAATCAATATTTTAAATTAATTTTGAATATTTGTTAGTAACCGTAGTTGGGTTGCTGCTATAAATAACGTTTCAGTGATTATAATTAAAAGTTTATTCAGAATTTATAGCTACAACCCACGGACTCGTTGATTTTAATCGAGGAGATCAAAAGTTCAGAAATCTGCTCTTACCATTCAAAAGGGCACTGAGTTGTTTTTTGTGTCACTTGAAATAATATAATAATAATAACACACACAATCACAACAACGTCTAGGTCCCAAACTAAGCATTAGCTTGTATTTTGGGTTCCAAGCGAAGACACCACATACATATAACAACCAAGACCCGGTACCAGTATTAATATTCATCATATAAATACTGACCCGACCTGGGATTCGAACCCGGGACCTCCAGCTTCGCAGGCAGGGTCGCTGCCCACTAGGCTAAGCGGTCGTCATATAATAAACTTATATTGTGCATTTTAATTTTTAAAAATGCAGAAAATATAAAACACCTGGTATGTATGTATGTGTAAAGGTTGAACACCCTCAATTTCGATAAGTTAGTTGAACACCCTCAGTTTCGATGTTAAAGAGTACATTTTGTAATTGGTATATAAAAAATATTACTAAGTATCGTGAAAGTTGTACAAATAAAATTGGTCAAGTAACCGTCGAACACACATCGACCAATGGTTTCGTAGGATTTCTCGACTGCCAACGTTATATATTCGGAGCAAAAGTTATTTCAAGGACTACGAAATGAGTTTGTTGGTAACGAAAAATTGTGAATTTCTTAAAAACTTGCAAACATTTTCTTATTCACTCGTGAAAATTTAAAGTGGTAAGGATACATGAAGTCACTGAAAAACCTTGAATGTATTTTCAAAAATCTTTCCACGATGCAGAGCGTGATAGAATGGCGAAGATATGACATACGAAGGGACGAACGGACACGACGACAACAAGTAAATTTAGTTTTTTACCATTACTACTATAATAAGTACGTTCCTTTTTTTTAAATCAAAGACATGAAAAGGTAATATTGATTATTTATTGCGTGATTCTTTTATATTTTATATTAAATACAATATTATAATATATATTTTTGTAAATAATTTACACTGATAGGGCGTTTATAAATTATTCATTATTTTTTTCCAGTGTTTATATTATTTTCATAAATTCTTTGCATTGTTCGGTTGTTGGTACATTAACAACAAAACGAAGCCTCCATTTTAAATAACAGCATAAATCTAAAGCTTAATTACCACGAACTTAACGGAGCGTGGATACGTAATATTCACGATCGGAACCACGTTTGCGATGATCTGGCCGTTTTCAATGTTAATTGGCCATAAAAAATACGATGTATGAACGCGCGACGTTGAAAAGCGAAACAATTACAAAATGAAACTTTCTCTTTAAAATTCGTTCTCGTATAAAATAATCGAACGATATCTGTTTATTATACCTTTACACGTTTCGCATAAAATCACGCAATCTCTTGATACGGTTTAATAATAATAATAACGTATACATGACAACAACGTCTAGGCCCAAAAGTAAGCATTAGCTCGTGTTTTGGGTACCAAGCGAAGACACCACATACATATGACAACCAAGACCCGTACCAGTATCAATATTCATCATTTAAATACTGACCCGGTATTTATAGTAAGAGAAATTCCTACTCTATTTTCGAGATACATTCTAAGTGCAAACTCAATTTTTGGTTGTGACGTCAACATAGCAGAATGAAGAATCTTTAAACAGGAACAGGGCCAGCACCCAAACAGGAAAGAGAAATGACAAGGAGGGTGGGAGCATTCTATAACTGCGGTAAAAATCAAAGCAAAGGAGTAGCCCGGGACGAATCCCTGCGATCATATAATGATTTCAAATAAATATAGTATTTGACTAGAGTTTCGAATACGATCCCTTTTGTTTTTTTAGGACGTGCGAACGTGGATTCGCGTATTTACTCATCCGTCTGATTTTCTAAACTACCCAAGCGATTATTCTGATATTTTAATACGAAATAGTAGAATAAATTACTGAATAAAAGAGGAATTAAAATGATAGCGTCTCTTTGATGCTCGACGTTTATTTAATTTATTGGCGTTTCATACCCGACAGAACTGTATCCCTGTCGCTCGTTTGTCCGTTTGTCTGTCTGTGCCGCATCAGGGATTACCGCCCTTTAGATTCCAAACTGTAAGTGCTCTTTATGTACATGATTTAAAATAATAGCCCAAAATTAACGAAGAAAGATAATTTGAAAATATGCCTTTTTTATTTTTTATTTTTATGTAAATGATTAGTGTTATGTAAGTACTTAACTTTTAATTTTACATAATTATAATTACTTCAATAAAGATATTTGATATTTTAACCTTTTGCACTCTTAATAAAAACTTTACGACGACGACGGCCTATATATTAAACTGTGATCGTTACACCCGTAATTGGAAGGTAGTGAAGATAAAGGTGTGTTTAAAAAGTTAAGCGGTGTTGTCCACGAATAGCGCAGTATAATTAAAAGGTACAGTACTATCAGTTCAGAAAAAGTACAGGTGCGTAGCGCACTTATCAAAACTCATGGTACATGATTAGGGTTACCATTTTGTTCTAGACCACGTTACATCGTATGGTAAAAGAGAAGATGATTTATATACAGAGTAAAACGAGAAAAGCATGGCAGTCCAGTAGTGTATGATTCATTACAATCTTAGACAATATCACAATCTAGAAAAACAACTGGACCTGAAACACCCATGTGTTCACGACTTTTTTTAGTGGGAGTCATTATTACGTTGGCCTTATATATTGTACCATACCATCAGTCCAAAAATGTCCCACTGCAGGGGTTTAGGTCTACCTACGGGATGAGAAGGCTTGGAGCTTGATTCATCATTTTACTCCAGTGCGGGTTGGTGAATTTTAACGACTGCCATCTATTGATGGCAACCGGGACCGACGGCTTAACGTGTTTTACGAGGCACAGAGTAAGTGATAGTCATGTACATAAGTTAGAAAAACTCGTTGGTATATATTGTTACTTAATTTTAAAAATCTGTTAGATTAATGTTAGTTTTTCTCAATGCCACAACATAGGTAATCTACACAAAGCATGTGAGTGTGTTTTTTATCTTTTCGGTGTAACGCTACTGGCTTTGCTTATACTGTGAGAGTTGTTTTATGGGCATATTCATAAAAAAGTTTATGCCTCATCGGGCACAGTAGCAACATTAAATTTATACCAAGTGAAATATTTCATTTGTAGAGCGGACCATTTCATTAATGACTACTCAAGTAACATTAGGGTATAGGGATAGAGGAGGCCCGTCGGTAGCGTCGGTAGGGGGTAAGGCTCGAGGTCAAAATGAGTCTCGTACACAATAAGAGATGCGATTTAATTATTCGATATTATACATATTTAACGTACTTAATTGTAAAATGAACTCAAAGTAGACAAAGATACTTAATAAATAAACTTTCAATAAATAAACTTTCCCATATCAAATCGGACAGTGTTTCGGGTAATTATGCGTGTAGGTATGCGAAAGCTAATGTCATGTCGACAAGTACAATACAATATTTGTTCTTGTCACACTAACATAAATATATAACATTAATCATAACAACATATATGTTTTAACATTGAAGATGTTTATCGGATCGTTTTCGTGGGAGAGTGTAATTCGGTTATATTTCCAAAATTTATGACGGTAGACGAAAGGGAGGGATGTCAGAAAATGCAGGAGTTTTGGGGGATCGTATCATATCTCATTTTTTAAAATCGATCTCTAACTTTTTTCGGAAAATCGAAGATGGTGAAAAAAAAGGAATGTTTTGAAACAAAAAATTAATTATTTTGAAAACAAAAGCCAATATCCAAAAAATGAAGTTTCGAGGCAGATAGATTGTCTACCGTTTGAAGAAAAATAAATTTTGGAATCGGTCGGAAACTGTGCGCTGGCCAGGTAGGTACTTTTCATTGAATGATTTATCAGATCAGTTAACCTTGATAGTGATATTCACCTATTTTTTTTTCAGAAAGTTATAAAAGTGGACGATAGGCAGTAGTGTCAAAAGATGCAGGAGCTGGCGGGCTTCGTATGGTAGCAAATTTTTGAAAAATTGGTCCGCAACTTTTTTCGAAAAATGTAATATAATTGTTTGACAAAATGTATTAAAAGTTTTCATTTTTGAAGTTCATTTTTAATGTCCTCCGATAGTAGCAAGAAACGCGAAATTTTTAGATTTTTTTTTTAACTGACATCTCATCTCCAATTATTTTATCGAAGTATAAACAAATGGCTGCGTAATAAAAATAATTCAAAAAACATTGAAAAAACTATAATACCGCATCACCGATTGAATCGTTGAGATCGCATCGTTCCGTGTGCAAAGGCCCAGTAAGAGAAGGGGATGTATTTAACAAAGCTGCGACAACATTAAAGAAGGGATGTTATTGCGAGGGTCGAGTTTTAAGGCAATTCTACTCGGTAATCCGGTGAATTTTAATGTTTTTCTTGTTTTATGAAATATCGCCGTAATTTCTAATTCGGTGTCGGGTTGGTAAATTGATGTTTGTAAGCGCGCCACCAAGGCGCGGCCAAATTGCTGTTTATGTTACGAACAATCGCGGTCTTACCTACTGTAAACGTATTTTTTGGCTAAACACGATTTAGGTATTTAAACTTAAAAGTTATGTATCATTAATTGATTTTATATTTTTTAGGCACGTGTACTAAACAGATATTTTTTTTTAAATTGTTACATTGATTATATATATGGTAATAATTAAAAATTAAAAAGGAATTTATAATAGTACATTACGATGCAAGTACGGTGAACTACATGTAATAGTCGATTTAATAAACCTATGACTATAATAGCCAACTTACCGAGTACGAGCATCGTACGACGTTTTTCAATACATTTGCGATTAAAATTAGGTAGATACTTCAAATGTAATAATGACGGGAGTAGGCTGCTTTTCACGGTTTACGCATGCGTTACAAACAGAATGCTCGTTTGTGATTAGTGTAAAGTAAAAAGGCCTAGTACTGTAAATTAGTTTCGATGTCATAAAGACCGTATTAATAGCAAATGTATTGAAAAGTATCCTTAAAATAACTTTTGTTTTATTCGAGAGTCTACGACTCTCATTTGCTACTGAAGTTGTCTTTGATTGAATTTTTAAATACACGAATCCGAACCAAAGGCCGGGCTATTAACTTTCGGCGACGTACCACATGTGGACGCTCCACACCGCCGAGCGCGGTGGCGCATGGTTTGCTGCATAGCTTTCTATACATTAGCTTTTGTCGCTCCCTGCACTGCGCTAAATTTCCGCCGATAGCGGTAGAAGTCGTGGCCTAGCCGTAAATCTCATCTACAAAAGCACATTAATAATCTGTATAGGTTGTTAGCTACTACATCCTAGAATAAAACATACACAATAGTGCAAGCGAAAATCCAGCGTCAACGCGGCTACGTTAAATTGCACGTCGCGGTTGAATGTAGCCACATTTATTTCAGTAGTAGTTTTGAACGAGTTATGCACGCGAGAAATCCTCTAATATGTTCGCTTAAATTTCGTGATTGTGTTGGTTTTATCGAAAACACAACAGACTCAACTGAGCCTCAATAACTTATAAGGTATTAAAATTTTATCTCTGTTTCTTTCTTTCAAAACGAAATTTAAAGTTACTTTAAATGGCCCGACGTCACAGCTAAGTACGCCGTGCGGTATTGCCCTCTCTGTCTAACAGGATATTTTAAACATTCATAACTTTGTTATTAATGATTTTTTTTTAAATTTTTTAACCGGTACGATATATTTAGATGCGACATTTAAAAATGTCGCATCGCAAACTAGTATAGGCGTCAATATTAATAAACTATTTGACCGAAAAGTATTTATAGGAAAGAGGCGCGAGATTCGAACCCGAAGCTTGCGTTTGCACGGTGGATCTTTAACCACGAAGCAGCCCGTCTATCATCAACGTGACTTTCAAATGCGGTGGACTGTAATGTGATTTAACATTAAACTAATTATATGAATAAGAATACGTCTTGTTATAACATGACGATTTTAATGACACTCAAATAAGTAAGAAAGGTCACCAACATTAAAATATTATATTGGAATCATACGAATACTAGATGTCCTCGATATCTGCGACTTATCTATTTCACCCACCCGAAAACGGTGGCCTTGAATTCTACAGGTATGTAAATAAAGCAAGTACCTATCTACATGGGTCAATCTGTTATTTTAAAGAACCTCTTCACCGCACTACTTTTCGAGAGTTCGCGAGAGCTAGAGTTATATTTAATATAAACCTCAGTTTTTTTTATGCCATTAACATACTGTCTTAATTTTGTATTATCGTGCGCTGTATCCGTTTGAATTCCGCTGTTATATCGAGAATGATTTGACAACCGCAATCCGCTTCTTCATATAATTGTTTTCCGGTTCGTTAAATTGTAATCATACTCAACACTAGCACTTTTTTTACATCGGCGTCGTCGCGTCCGAGTGTGGTTTAACAGTTAGCCTATAGATCACTGTAGATGGCGCGCCGCGTCAAAACAAACAAATTACAGGGGGCGGGCGCGTAGGCATTATTTACGATACACTACGCGTTCATTGCGGATCGACACGAAAAGAGTGCTCGGGTTCTATATATGTTAGTATATAAGTATAACTCAGTAGATCTAGTTTGATAGCTATTGTACATTGTTTTTCTATAAATTTTCCTAATTTTCAGTACTTTTTATATACTTAAAGCACCGAAACTTAAAGAAATAATTAAATCATCTATTTAATCGTTTTTACTTCTTTTATGTAAACGAACGATATACAAGCCCCATGCGAAATACTTCTAAAACGGACTAAGTGGTAAAACGACCACGTTGGAAATAAAATAATCATCTTTCACAAAATGTATAAGATATGAACGTTCTCAAGTACAGATGTTTAATTACAGATAATTTAAATGTCTATTTCAAGTTTCTCTAAAATAATCTTAAAATAATAACACAAAATTATTTCCGCAGTTTATGTTATCACCTTACCTCAATATTTTTTGTTAACAGTTACTCTAAATTAAATGTGGTTATTTTAAGAATAAAGAAAAAGTCTAAAATATCACCTTATTTACCTTTAATGAAATAACAGAAAACAAAATAAAAATGTCTTGTTTAACAATTATAAGACCGCTATAAAATAGTGGACCGATTGGGTTTCTCATACGATGTTTGGTTTTAAGGGAAAATAAACACGAAGTTTGTTTAGTTTGTGTGCTGATAAGGCTTTTAAAGAAGGACGGACAGAATATTGTACTGAAACTAATAAGGTTAAATTACAAAAATGATTATTTGTATATTTTTTATTGATAATTTTAGGAGTAGACATAAGTTCTCATCAAGTAGGTAAGTTCCACAAACTAGAATTACCTACGCACATTCGACGCCTAACTTAGGGCTAGCTTTGTGCGTAAATGAAACTAGTTTCGTACTCAGAGAAAGCTTTCTTTGCAAAGCATAAGGATTAGCTTTTTATGTTTTGGCTGGAAGGTATGACCTAAATGGAGTTCGGGTTTATATATTATTTTGTTTCCTCACGTTAAGAGGAGACTGGACGACGATAGACATAACTTTTATTATATAGAGTCTTTGATAATAATTGACTCTGTTTTCACAGATATCATTTCATGTATGAAGCTTTTAAGATTTTAATCTGAATTAATTACATTCTTTTCTAATACTGGGGTATATACCTATTCCAAAAAGATTTCAATCAGCCGCATATGATTTTATGACCGACATTAACTTGTTTCAGAAGTTAGAACTCAGGATCTGAAAAATAGCCAAGTTCGATCTTTTGAAGACAAAACTTCTAAGCTGCCTGCACTTCAAAAAAGATACGCTAAATTGAAGGAGAGGGAACAGGTTATAAGGGTACGGCGCAGCGTTGGTAGCAATGCTTTAATCATCGATGTTTAAACATTTATACATAGTCTCCGCTAGTCTGCGCTCCGGATCTCGAAGTGAATTAATTATCGAAGCTACTGAAAAAAAAGAACATTCAAGAACGAGACGGCATTGAACTTCTTTCTCATATCCATTTTGTTCTTTCCGGCTATCGTTTGTAGAGCAATGACCTCTTTTATCACGTGTTAAGTATCTTGTCAAATATCAAAGAAGTCAAAATGGGTTCCTTGCTTTGAAATCTAGGGAATGGTTATACGAAAGGCTTGAAATAACTTGCTGACATCGTTGTTGCATTTTGAATATTAAGGAATTGTTTTACATAAATATATAATGAAGAAAGGTTTTCAGTAAAACAGACATTATTTATGAGACAAACTGTATATATAGTAGAATTATGATAGTTAAAATGTAAGCAAGTGCATTGCTTTGAAAATTTCATATTGTTTATTTCTATACTTTTCTGTGTTTGTGTGGGATGCTCTAATTATCTTTTTATGACTCCCGTCGTGACTTCAAATTGTTTTTGAACCCTTTGTATAATCTAAACTTGTTAAGTTATTGTTATATAACTCACTGAACTGAACTGAACGAAAGTTTTAATGTTCTACGTTATTTACCCGCAGAATCTTTGTAAACACCTCAGGGTCGACAGTTCACTTAAAATTTTTTGTAGAGACTCATGTTACATAATGAATTGTAAAATTCAGTCTCAGTGGCTATTTTATTCTGTTTGGATAGATATTTACTGAAATCATAATACACACATCCTGTCCTAACATATGGTTGCCACAGCCTTCGGTTACCACGAAGCTGTACTACAGAAGACTAGAACTTGACAAACATCAGTAGAACAGAGCATGCTCAACATTCAAAAAGCCTAAAGAATTAAAAAAGAAACTATTAAGATAAATACTAAATCAATTAACAACAAAAATAACAAAACTGAAATGGAGATTGGTCGAGTAATAATAATAACGTATAAATACATCACAACAACGTCTAGGCCCAAACTAAGCATTAGCTTGTGTTTTGGGGACCAAGCGAAGATACCACATACGTATAGCAAGCAAGACCCGGTACCAGTATCAACATTAATCATATAAATACTATACCTCGAGTAGGTATAGTGAAATGAGTCGAAAAATGGAATAATAATAATAATAACATATACATGAACAACAACGTCTAGGCCCCAAACTAAGCATTAGCTTGTGTTTTGGGGACCAAGCGAAGATACCACATACGTATAGCAAGCAAGACCCGGTACCAGTATCAACATTAATCATATAAATACTATACCTCGAGTAGGTATAGTGAAATGAGTCGAAAAATGGAATAATAATAATAATAACATATACATGAACAACAACGTCTAGGCCCCAAACTAAGCATTAGCTTGTGTTTTGGGGACCAAGCGAAGATACCACATACGTATAGCAAGCAAGACCCGGTACCAGTATCAACATTAATCATATAAATACTATACCTCGAGTAGGTATAGTGAAATGAGTCGAAAAATGGAATAATAATAATAATAACATATACATGAACAACAACGTCTAGGCCCCAAACTAAGCATTAGCTTGTGTTTTGGGGACCAAGCGAAGATACCACATACGTATAGCAAGCAAGACCCGGTACCAGTATCAACATTAATCATATAAATACTATACCTCGAGTAGGTATAGTGAAATGAGTCGAAAAATGGAATAATAATAATAATAACATATACATGAACAACAACGTCTAGGCCCCAAACTAAGCATTAGCTTGTGTTTTGGGGACCAAGCGAAGATACCACATACGTATAGCAAGCAAGACCCGGTACCAGTATCAACATTAATCATATAAATACTATACCTCGAGTAGGTATAGTGAAATGAGTCGAAAAATGGAATAATAATAATAATAACATATACATGAACAACAACGTCTAGGCCCCAAACTAAGCATTAGCTTGTGTTTTGGGGACCAAGCGAAGATACCACATACGTATAGCAAGCAAGACCCGGTACCAGTATCAACATTAATCATATAAATACTATACCTCGAGTAGGTATAGTGAAATGAGTCGAAAAATGGAATAATAATAATAATAACATATACATGAACAACAACGTCTAGGCCCCAAACTAAGCATTAGCTTGTGTTTTGGGGACCAAGCGAAGATACCACATACGTATAGCAAGCAAGACCCGGTACCAGTATCAACATTAATCATATAAATACTATACCTCGAGTAGGTATAGTGAAATGAGTCGAAAAATGGAATAATAATAATAATAACATATACATGAACAACAACGTCTAGGCCCCAAACTAAGCATTAGCTTGTGTTTTGGGGACCAAGCGAAGATACCACATACGTATAGCAAGCAAGACCCGGTACCAGTATCAACATTAATCATATAAATACTATACCTCGAGTAGGTATAGTGAAATGAGTCGAAAAATGGAATAATAATAATAATAACATATACATGAACAACAACGTCTAGGCCCCAAACTAAGCATTAGCTTGTGTTTTGGGGACCAAGCGAAGATACCACATACGTATAGCAAGCAAGACCCGGTACCAGTATCAACATTAATCATATAAATACTATACCTCGAGTAGGTATAGTGAAATGAGTCGAAAAATGGAATAATAATAATAATAACATATACATGAACAACAACGTCTAGGCCCCAAACTAAGCATTAGCTTGTGTTTTGGGTACCAAGCGAAGATACCACATACGTATAACAACCAAGACTCGGTACCAGTATCAATATTCATCATATAAATACTGACCCGACCTAGGATTCGAATCCGGGACCTCCAGCTTCGTAAGCAGGGTCGCTACCCACTAGGCTAAGCGGTCGTCATAGAATCGTCATCGAATAAAACTAATATGACCTAGTACCCAAAAGACGGTATAAGAAATTAGGAGGTAACTGCGACCGTACTCTGGTAAATTGACGCAGCGCCGAAGTAGCGCCGAATACGCGCCATTTCAAAAATCCGTACTTTCGTCCATAGTCCCAGCGAACGGATTTTTTAAACGGAGCGTATTCGGCGCTACTTCGGCGCCGCCGCATTAAGAATCAGACTAGAGCCACTGGACTATATCAGATAGTGGCGGGAGACACATGGAGTGACCGGAGGTTTGAAAGGAATTTATGGAGGCCTTTGCCAAATACGGGCAAACGTACAAAGTTGTCTATGTCAAAAATTAATATAATATTGGTAAGTTTGTATTGTGTGTGTCTAAATTAATGTAATTATTGTTATACTGTATAGGTATATATAGGGGCAATATTTCAATGGAGAAACTTTTAGCTAGAAGCAATGGCTAGAAGTGATAAAATAGCAATCGTTAAAACTTTCAACCGTTTAAGGGGATTGATATTAAAATCCGACGTAAAACATTGGGACGAAGTTAAGTTTATGTGTTTCCGAAATGTCTTTCGCGTTATTCGACGTAATGATAGCCCTTTATTAATTAACTAACGAAATATAGAGGTACGAAGAAAATGGATAAGATTTCCATTATATATTATTTGCGATGTTTTTTTTCTCCAAGCGAGAACAATTTCATGGCGCTGTAATTCACAACTAAACATTTCTTTGGAGGAACTTTCGGAATAGGTAAATGAGTTTTTGCAACAGCCTAAAAAAAATTGGCATGTGTAGAAATCGGGCTACTACCGCTAGTTTTTTTTTTTTGTGGATTCGATAACAAAATGACGTTTATATAGACTTTAATCAGTTAAATAATAATAATAATACATGGGACTTCCCACACAGCGTCATCTAGTCCTAAATTAAGCAAGTATTATGCTTGTGTTATGGGTTACTAGACAACTGAAATACATACTTAAATATCCTTTATAATATATACATATATAAATATTTTCGCGAAGACACCACACACATATAACAACCAAGACCCGGTACCAGTATCAATATTTATCATATTAATACTGACCCGACCTGGGATTCGAACCCGGTTTGAAATTAAATATAATATACAGTTGTTTTCGTTCAAATCCAACGAGAAATTTTGATGCTAGCGTGAAATGTACTGGAAAGCGTCTGCGTGACATCATTTTACATGACGTCATCGCAGGGGGTGAAGGGAGGCTCAAACATATATTTTAGTTTAATCGCCGGATGTTTCACAACGATATAACGAAAAAAAATTTAATTTCTAAACTTTAGGAGTATAAAGCTTTCAAAAGTACATGCTTTTGGATTTTTTTTGGAATGCAGCGCCGCCGCGCCGGTACGACTAGGAATATGTTCCTCGAATTCACGTCAAAATGACTTTCACAAGTTTCAAGCAGAAAACAATCTTGTTAAACTATGGAAATTGTAAGGAATATGCGATGCAAGGTTCCTACACTACCTCGTACAATAAAATAATGTAGATATGTAGACAGATAAAATACAAATTTTACACAATAGACATATTGGTCGGTTGTGCCAGCATCTTTCTACTTTGTAATAACGCATTTTGCTATGTTCTAAGAATATTATTTAGAATTATTTAGCCTAAAGTCAGCTTAGTGCTAACATACATTGTGATTCCCATCCTGCAACTGGATGAGAAGTAAAGCCAGTTTTGGCCACTAGTTCTAGGGCTATACGTTATAATGTTTTTTATTAAATAAACATCATTAATAATATTTACTTATATGGGGATGAGATATGTTGTGATTTTATGCACATAGGGACAGCTGGTGGTTGTTACACACATACATACAGGAAGATTGTTTAGGTTTTATTACTTACAGGACTATGAAAGTATACGCGTATGCGTATTTGACGACCGCTTGGCCTAGTGGGTAGCGACCCTGCCTACGAAGCTAGAGGTCCCGGGTTCGAATCCCAGGTCGGGTCAGTCTTTATACTCGTATGATGAATATTGATACTGGTACCGGGTCTTGATTGTTATATGTATGTGGTGTCTTCGCTTGGTACCCAAAATACAAGCTAATGCTTAGTTTGGGGCCTAGACGTTGTTGTGATGTATACGTCATTATTTGTTATTATTATTATTATACTAGCCTTCCGCCCGCGGGCTTCGCTCGCGTTGACTACACAGTTGTATTGGGACAGTTAAAGAAACGCGACGCTCCAGAACATTGTAACACTTTCTAGAAAATTCTGAAACTTAACTACCTAAGAAATTTCTATACCTCATTTCTTACAAATCCATTTAGCCATTTTAGCATGAAGAATAACTATCCTATAAGTCAGTCCCAAAATCAGTCAGCCGTTTTGGAGATTAACCGGAACAGACAGACAGACTAACAGACACTATGATTTTATATATGGAAATAAAGAAAAATTGCTTTTCACTCTTGACAACGCCCTTCATGTTCGCAAAATTTCAGTAAAATCAGATCAGCCGTTTCGACGATTTGCCCTAACAAACAGACAGACAAACACACTGACAAACAAACAAAAAGTAGCGTATGGCACTTATCACACCCGTCTTTTCACGTCTGCGAAGTTTCATTAAAATTGGTTTAAATGTTTTAGAGTTTAGCTCAAACAGACAGAGAGACGGCCAGACAAACAAAAAGTATTGAATGTCACTCCTGACAATCTTTTAATCACATCTTTGAAAGTTTCATTGATATAAGTTCAGCCCTTTCGGAGATCAGTTCGAACAAACAGACGGACAGACAGACAGATAAACAAAAAGTGTTGTATGTCATTCCTGATAACCTTTTTATCATATCTGTGAAGTTTCATTGAAATCGGTTCAGCCGTTTCGGAGGCGTCGGAGATTAGCTCGAATAGACAGACAGACAGACAGACAGACAGACAGACAGTTAAAAAAATTTGGTCATGTGATCACATAGATCTCGTCAAAACATCAAATTTGAGTACCAACACGATAGGTCTGCGATTGACGGTTTCGAAAATATAAGCATTTAAAAATGTGGTCACGTGGTCATATAGATCTCGTCAAAACATCAAGTTTGAGTACCAACACGATAGGTCTGCGATTGATGGCTTCGAAAATATAAGCATTTAAAAATGTGGTCACGTGGTCATATAGATCTCGTCAAAACATAAGTTTGAGTACCAACACGATATGTCTGCGATTGATAGTTTTTTATATATAAGCTTTTAAAAATTTGGTCACGTGGTCACATAGATCTCGCCAAAACATCAAGTTTGAGTACCAACACGATAGGTCTGCGATTGCTAATTTCGAAAATATAAGCTTTTAAAAATTTGGTCGCGCGGTCACATAGATCTCGCCAAAACATCAAGTTTGAGTACCAACACGATAGGTCTGCGATTGATGGTTTCGAAAATATAAGCTTTTAAAAATATGGTCACGTGGTGGCATAGATCTCGCCAAAACATCAAGTTTCAGTACCAACACGATAGGTCAGCGATAGATGGTTTCGAAAATATAAGCATTTAAAAATGTGGTCACGTGGTCACATAGATACGTCTACACAGTTTCATTGACATCGATTTAGTCGTTTCAGAAATTAGCCGGAACAGACAAACAGACGGACAGACAGACAAAAAGCAGCCTATGTCACTACCGGTAATGCTTTCTTTACGTCTGCCAAGTTTCATTGAAATCGGTTTAGTCGTTTCGGAGATTAGCTCGAGCAGACAGACAGACGGACAGACAGACAAACAAAAATCAGCTTATGTCACCCCCCGATAATACTCTCTGCACGTCTGCCAAGTTTCATTGAAATCGGTACAGTCGTTTCGGAGATCAGCTCGAACAGACTGACAGACGGACACACAGAAAAACAAAAAGCAGTCTATGTCACCTATGATAACACCCTCTGCACTTCTGCCAAGTTTCATTGAAATCGGTTCAGCCGTTTTTGACATCAGCTCAAACAGACAGACAGATGGACAGACAGACACATAAAAAGTACCCTATGTCACCCGCAGTAATGCCCTCTGCACGTCTGCAAAGTTTCATTGAAATCGGTTTAGCCGTTTCGGAGATTAGCCGGAACAGACAGACAGACAGACAGACACTCCAATTTTATTAATATAGATAATAATAATAAATACCTTTATACCTTCATAGATATTGCGTGCCTCGATATCGTATAACGTTACTGTGTCGTTGCGTTAAAGTGTAATCTAGAAACGACCGATTCTATGATATAGGAAATATTAAAAATAAATTCAATCTCCTTTCCCGTTCATCCAATTAGTTAAACGTAAAATATTTTATACTTATTATTATGACTTGTATGGCATTTTATTCGAGCTTTTATTGTATGATCATTATAAAATTTTAATATAAGTTAAAATTACTACCTTGCGAAACGAGATAAACTACTTAGATACCAGAATAATAATCATCGGAGGTGTCGTGATTTTCACATCGGGGACGGCTTCGATCGTCGGGCGATTGTAAAAGTTACAGCTTCTACTCGGATGTTAAATTTAATCTACGTTCGCTGCAATAAAGCGATTAAACCAAGATCCGTCCGTAATGGCCCGAGTTGGCGACTGGCTGATTGAGATATCGAAAAGATACCTAATCTAGGAAAAATATACTAAGCTAATTGTTGGTTTCCTTGCAGGACTGTGCCAAGAAGAATCTATTATTAAAAATAGATATAAATCGTGTGTCGTGATAGCCGTGTGGTGGCGAGCCCGCTTCTCGCTTAGAAGGTCGTTGTTCGAATCCCTGGGCATGTACCAATGAGTTTTTTTTACTAATGTACATAACTATCGTTACCTCCGTGTTTCGGAGAGCACGTTAAGCCGACCGTCCCGGTTGCCATCATCAAATGGCAGACGTTGTAATTCACCAACCCGCACTGGAGCAGCATGGTGTGTTAAGCTCGAAACACTCTCACCCCGAGGGCAGGCATAAGCCCCTGCAGTGGGACATAATGGATTGATATGGTAATAAATCGTAAAATGACTTTATCAACGTCATGTATCACTAACTATCAAATATTGACGACGACGACGACGAAAAATGACGACCGCTTAGCCTAGTGGGCAGCGACCCTGCCTGCGAAGCTGGAGGTCCCGGGTTCGAATCCCAGGTCGGGTCAGTATTTATATGATGAATATTAATACTGGTACCGGGTCTTGGTTGTTATATGTATGTGGTGTCTTCGCTTGGTACCCAAAATACAAGCTAATGCTTAGTTTGGGACCTAGACGTTGTTGTGATTGTGTGCGTTATTATTATTATTATTATATTATTATTATTTGTAAAAACTCACTAATTTTCTTTACAAAATGTCTGTGAATTAACCACGCTGATTAAATTATTTTTATTATGAAGGCGCTTTGCAATATTAAGTTATGGCTACTTAGGACGAAGTATATAGTATACTACGCGATTCTTGAAACTTTGTAACGAGATAAGGAATCAAGGTCCTTGCCGCTTCAATCCTCAAAACTTTTTAGTCGAAGTCGAGAGGTTGCTTAACTGAGGAAACTCTTAACGAGCTATTCAAGTGTTCATCGCTAAGCCTTAATAACGTGAGCCGATTTATGTGAAATAGTCTAATGTTTATATTTCTAATATAATATTAAATTTCAGCTGGAATTATAATTAATTTCATCATTTTAAATGACCATGCCCACCATTGCCCCAACAATGCCGATGACTCAAGTTATTACGGGACTTTGAATTGCCTTAAATTGAAACATACTTGATTGAAATGATTGCCTTTTTTTGAAAATTCTTATTAGAATATGATATTTTCAAAGAAAAGCGGCGTTTTTGAGATATCATATATTAAATCATATACACGTGGCGTCATCTTTATGTTACACGGTTGCGTTAAAATGTTTTTATTTCAAGCAATACGTATTCTTCCGAAATAATACGTATTACGTGCTTGAAAGCTTTTTGGAAATTTATGTTTATTCAAGACAGCTCTATTGGTGGCGCTATCCGTGGTAAAGGATAATAACTAGTCAGATCCATTTATGGTATAGCAACTATTCTATTTCAGTTTATTTCGCTGCGTCTATTGAATGTTTACTACTTGGCCACATGACGATATGTGTGTAATGTGGTGTTTAGGTTGATAAATATTAAATCGATATTAAATCGTGATTTGTATTATACATTGTATAAATACCGGTATGGAATAACAGGATTCATTCTGTTTATTTGAGGCTTGCATTAGTCCTACTGTTTTGCTACAGAAAAATTCAATTCAAGATTGATTCAAGATTTAAAGGTATGCCCTAAATTAAACGGAATAAAAATTAGTCATTTATGAGTCAAGGGCGAAGTAGTATTTTGGTTCATCTCTGTTTAGTGAGACCTAGGCTCGACTTTATTCGAATAGGGCCTTAATAAGAACAAAAACCATGAAATTAATTGAATTATTTTTCCATTGAAGTCTAAAAAATATTTCCTAACTTTTCCTGCCTACGCGAGTTTAACGTTGAACATTTCACATTTCACATTTCATTTAAAAGGAAAACATTTTATGTATACAAGTTGCAAAATATACCCCTAAAAAAGTAGTAAAAATATTTTTATACTTAAAAATGGTAATTACATTCAGTTAAACAACCCGGGGCATGAGCTACATAATCATCGTTTACATTCGAGTTAGGCTCCTAATGCTTCATGTTTAAAATATTTTTGTAACGCTTTAATTGCTGCTAACGACTTTTTTTTGCATCAGACAAATTTAGATGCGACCTAACAACAATTTGATGCTTTTCAATTTGCAAAACAATGTTTCTACACCCATTCTTACTACGCTATCTTCTACGAATGTTACTCTCCTCCCCTCCCACACTTCATAATGTTACGAACAGACAGAGTAACGACCGCCATCTAGCGCAACCAGTAAAACTACTCCGTAGAAGGGTTTTACAACTAGGACAACACGAAAATCCTACTCAATACTAGATGGCGTTAGAGGAAAGAATGTTCTAGAATTGTCCAACCCGGTCGTTTGCGTTCGCGCGAGTGGAGTGACTTCGAGAATTCTCTCGAGGCTCGTTGCGACCCACATAAATAGACGCAGGAGGGCGAGCGAGCTCAGTTCAGTTTTTGGGCTACTTTCGAGGCGACTTCGAATTGAAAACTAGTGATCAAGAGTGATACCAGTGAAACCTACGACTTGGCTACGAGCCATGAACATCGTTAGTGCTTAGTGTTTGGACTTAGTGCTTTGTGTTGTACCTAGTGTTAGTGAATAAAGTCTTCAAAAGAGTCAGCAGGTCTTTCTCTCCAAATTCTTCGATCCCTAACACGTAAAAATAAATACACGCCCCCGCTACCCATAGTTGAAAAGACATTAATGTGTTATTTTCAATTTTATACCTCAAATTGGTATGTTTATGTTTTACCATTAAAGACACATCTCAAACATGCACATGTGATACATTTCTGAAAAGTACAATAACTAGAGAAGTTTTTGACATAGGTTGAACAAATAAAAGAACTTTCATCATCATCAGCCCATTTTCACCCCACTGCAGGGGCTTAGGCCTCCCCCAGGGTGAGGAGGGGGCTTGGAGCTTAAGTCCACCATGCTGCTCCACTGCGGGTTGGGAACTGTAAGGACCGCCATCTATTGACAGCGTCCGTGACCGACTGCTTAGCGTGCCCTCCAAAGCACGGTGTCAGTGATATTGGATACTTACAATATCACTGAACTTTATTTAAAAGAACTTTATTTACTGTAAATAAATTTTTCAAATATTTTGTATTATTTTATTGATTCGACATTACATAACTGTGACCGTTGTTGTCAGTGTTGTCACGGAGATATATACGAAACCAACTGTGTATTTAAATATTAGATTAGTAATTAGTGAAATGAATAAAAATAACTGGAAAAGTACAGTATGTTCAATTCATGAAATAATTCAAGTAATGTGCGATAAGTCAGGGTATTGATGAAAATACACAAAAATAAGATTTAAAAAATAACCGTAAGACTTTTCATAGAGTTAAGTTGACTTAATCTGATTATAAATCATTTGTACTATTCAGTAAAAAAAATCGGGGCTCGCTGTACCAAACAGCCTGTATATCCCTTCACTTAGATGACGTACGCTGATGACAGCCGCACAGAATTTACCACACTCTAAAGACTACATCAACTAAGATGTTTATTGTAGTGATCATTTGTGATCGCTTCGCCCGCGTGGTCTACATTTTTATATCATTTCTGCCTATCAAAAATGAAATGCTACAGGGCCATCTGGTGGCAAGTAACGTAATAAAGTGGATACTGCGAAAATCTTTTCTATGTTTGAATACTTATTTACACCAATTTTTGGATAAAAAATAGTTATTGTGGGTTTTCCCTAAGATATAACAACATAATGTTATACCAACGCGAACTTTTTTGTAGACCTTATTAAGGTGTACAATACTGTAATACATTATTTTGATCTATCTCGTTAGCCATGTAAGCGCAAAAAAATTTGTTTATTTGCGACATCACATTAGAAAACTCTAAAATTATCAGTGTTTCTCTACTATACTTTGCATGTTATACATATACATATAAACCTCCCTCTTGAATCACTCTATCTATTAAAAAAAACCCGCATCCAAATCCATTGCGTAGCTTTAAACATCTTAAGCATACATAGGAACAGACAGACGGGAAGCGACTTTGTTTTATACTATGTAGTGAAGTGTTACTGTACTAGACTATCTGTTTGTATTGTATGTTTGTCACTATGTATTTTTTTCAAGTGAAACTGGCATTAATACTTGGAAAATAAAGAAAAGTTTAGCGCTTTTTACCCGACTGCGTAGGGTAATGTTTTTCGAGTGTACCTATGTATTTAAGTATATATATGTGTGTATGTATGTCTATTTCTTTGACACGCTCTGTGGCCTAAAATGGTTTGATGTTAGATTGGTATTAGTTGTGGGAGAGACATAATGTATATAATATTTTGTATAAATTAATGAGGTCGTTTTTGTCTTTTCAGTTAATTTAGTTGGGTTTTTAATTTTTTTTTATGTTACTGTTTGTATAAAAAGTACTAGGAGCAAAGTAGTTGTTATTTCGTTGTAATGACATTATTATTCAAATGTTTCTGTGGAGGGATTTGTGGCAATAATTCACAAGGGTGTTTTTCCCGCTGGGGGAATTTAATTAAGGTTGTAAACTTGGAAAGTTTGTGCTTAGTTCGGCACAGTACTGTCCGGGTGCCCTTTTTTACTACCCCCTCCCCACCCTTTTTTTGTACGCCTCCCTCCGTAGCAAACAAATAATTGGCAAGTAATTTATAGCACCCGCTGATGTTGTTACTTAAGTACTGCTTAAATGAATATACACTTAGCTAATTAATGAAACTTGTCTGCATTTTGTACTTATTAGCGTGGCTGTTTAGCATGATAACTTTTTTTTTTTGTTGAATAGCGCAGTAAAATCGAAAGGGAAACAATCATCAGACGCACGCGACTATACTATTATAAATATAGTGAAATATGTTGTTGAGCATAACGCCCTATCGAATGAAATCTAGTGAGGTACTTATACCAATAAATATTATATTTTATTGTATAAATTTATTTAACAATAGAAAACCCAGCCAAATACGAGTCGGACTTGTTTTCTGAGGGTTTCGACTCTACGAATAAATTTCGACCGAAATTCGCGGGGGTGAAGACCGGCGCGTGGGGACCTCGTGCACTGAAACTCGCCGTCTTACATGAACCAGCTACAGTATGCATGGTTAGACGGCAAACACAGAAGAGGGCTTCTAGTCAATTCGTACTTTTATGGCACGTTTTCACAGAACGTTGTTGTCGCTGAAGTAACAATTATTGTCACAAAAAAATAATTTCTACAATAATTTCATACGTCTATCTTGTTTCCCTTAATAAATAAATAATAATAATATCTGGGACTTGGACTGTTATGGAATCCTTGCAGCGATGCCGAATCGACTGTCGTTACATTGAGGTGTTGCTGTGTTTATACGAAACCACGACAATGACTGTCCAGGTCTAGGATCAGCGAACGGGACCTATCCAATTACGAAGAGGAGTACGACAGGGGGATGTTATATCCCTCAAACTGTTCACCAACACATTTGAAAATGCTGGACTGGAAATATTGCGGCATTAATGTCAACGGCGAATACGTCTCTCATCTCCGTTTTGCTGACGACATAGTCATCATGGCAGAGTCGCTGAAGGAGGTCAGCGGAATGGTTAGCGGTCTCAATGTCGCCTCTCGGCGGGTGGGACTCGGGAGGAATTAGGACAAGACGAAAGTCATGTTCCACGAACATATTCTCCCGAGACCGGTAACCGTAGAGGTTGCGACTCTTGAAGTTGTGTAATACTATGTCTATTTAGGACAGACTGTCCAGTTAGGCATACATAACTTCAACAAAGAGGCCGACCGAAGAATTCAACTGGGCTGGGCTGCTTTCGGGAAGCTTCGTCACCTGTTTTCGTCGTCACTACCATAATGTCTGAAGACCAAGGTCTTGAACCAATGCGTCCTATCTACAATGACATACGGTGCCGAAACATGGACTCAGGACCGGTCCACAAATTTAAAATCGCTCAGCGCATAGCACGAGCGGGCATGCTCGGTATTTTTTTGATGGCTAAAACCAGAAATACTGAAATCCGTCAAAAAACCAAAGTTGTCGACATAGCTGAAGCGATCGGCAAGCTGAAGTGGCAATGGGCCGGTCACATTTGCCGTACAACTGATAACCGATGGGGTAGGCCACGTACCGGAAAGCGAAGCGTTGGACGCCCCCCGACGAGGTGGACAGATGACCTTAAGCACCATACCGGGGGTAGTTGATGCGAAAGGCGGAGGACCGTGTGTTGGCGAGCCCTGGGACAGGCCTATATTCTGCAGTAGAGAGACACGGGCTAATGATGATGAATATAAATAAAATTATAAACAATTGATGTAACAATAAGCGCTTAAAAAATAATATTATTGAAACAAACTAATAGGCGAGCGGTTCATACCCATGGATTTTTATCATCTAAGTCTATCTCATCTAATCCGATCATCATCTAATAAGTCTAAGTCATCTAAGTCCGATACTTTATAACAAGCTTTTGCATAAAGCTGTTGTTTTATTGTAGTTTTAAACTTGTTAAGAGGTAAATCTTGAATGTGAACCGGGATCTTATTGAAAAAGCGTATACATTGATTGCCCTTTAATAGATTTTGTGACTTTACTGAGGCGGCTGAGGAGGCGGCATGATTAGCGAGTTTTTTTTTTGTTTTTTGTATTAACATTATGCCGATAACTATTTTTTAAACAGCCCTTTTTTATATAAATATATATTGAGACGGCAAATTCATTATGTTAATTTCCTTAAACTTTTCTATGTAATTTCATATTCGACCATTCAAAAACGTGCTAGGATTCTATCAAACGAACACTGTCCTGCGTTCAGTGTTTGCACTGTTTTTGACGTGAATGTTTTTTCGTCAGCATAATACATGCTAATCTATACACCTATTTACACACCTATGATCTACAAAACGATTCAAGTTGGTGAACCTATTGATACTGGTATTCCTCTTTCATCATTTCATTTAATTACTGCGCTGAAACTCGTTTTCATGATAAAAGTTGAAAATTTTAATATTGGCAGTTAATTTACTTTTCGCTCGAATATTTCACCAATTTGATATGTTATACTCAATTCATGGAATATATTGATTTAGTTTTATTTTTACGAAACATGTTTTATTTAGCGATTCTACGTTTTTCTATATTGTTGATGAATTTTACATGTAACCGACTTAAAAAAGAAGAGGTTTTCAATTCGACTGTATTTTCGATTGTGAACCGATTATATCGATTTTTTTTATTGAATAGGCTGTATTTCTACGTTGATCCAATTTAAATTTGAAGGAAATATTCTATCTCTAAAGGCGGGAAATAACGGGATGAATCCCGTTTATTGAATTTCCCCCACTTCCCATTAACGGATTTTAATAAAACTCAGTAGGTACGTATGTGTGATTGCAATGAAAATGAAATATGGTGAGCTAGAGCTGATTCGATGGGATTGGAACGCCTCAGCGGTGTCAGCTATCTCTTGTTTGGCCTCATATGATTTGTCTCGACGAGGACATATCGTAGAGGCCGCGGCCACGGACAGCGAAAACGGAAACGGAAGCGGGCGGGAGCAGTAAGAAAGATTATATGCATTTGTATGGAGCCTTCTTTAATGATATATGTTGGATCATAATTTTATTTATGTAGATATTTAAATGTGAAAATGGTCTCTTTGGATTGAAGGATTATTTGTATTCCGCTTATGTAGGTACAGAGGTATTCGAAAAATGAAAGAAATCACATATCTCCTCTGTTTTAAATACATGCAACATAATACTTAGTATTTATAGAATGAATTTAGTATAACAGCGGTGAAATAGTCCATTATACATTTTAAACAAAAACTCTTACCTTTCTCACCTGTTCCCATTTTCTCTGGGAAGGGGTTAAATAGAATGCGCTTCGCGCTATGTTGAAGTTTTGGACTAGAACGTGTACTGCACCACGCTATTATAATAACCGTTAGCCCGGCGCGGCTTATAGATCCACCGTTAAAACTTATTATGTACGTACGCCGAAATTAAGTGTAACTCTTTTTTTTTTTTTAAAAAAAAGGAAACTATATAATTTATTTTATTATAATTACTTAATTAAAGAAATTGAATACACTTAGACTAATAAGTATAGTGATCGCCTGAAGTACTTCCATCTTCAGAGTCTTCAGGTCAGACGTAGAACTACGGACTTGTGCCTTCTTCACAAGATAGCTAACGGTGGTTTGGGCGCCGAACTTTTGAATGCTCTTAATTTCAGAGTTAGCAAACATCGTTTGCGTGATAAGCGACTGTTTGACGTACCAATCGCGAATCATAACGTCTCTTACAACAGTCCAATACATAGGTTTTGTAGTCTATATAATGCACTGAACGATGAATTCGATATACATCACCAGAGTTACGTCTCATTTAAAAGACTTTTATCCAAATTATAAATGTTTTCTTTCTTTTTAAATATTTTGGTCGTTTTTGTGTTTATTACTTGATTATTTACTATGTACTATTTTACAATGCCGTATATAGCTATTAAGGTCAACAGACTCGCCTCTATTGTATTTTGTATATTTTGTATCTTTACCTATTTTTAAGTTTGTTAACTGTTGCTGTATCTATGTAATAAATAAATAAATAAATAAGGCTACACTTAAATTAGACCAGTAACTTGTAGGTACATACGCATCAAATTATGCTGAAACCAATAAATCTGAACAACTACTACTGTAACAAGTTACAATTCTTTTCATTGAAAGCGTAATGCGAGATTGTATTTTTGCTTAATATCATAGACATAGAGAAGCTCCCCGCCCGCCGCTCCACTAGAACCACGGTAAGACATTTACCGTACGAACGCAGCATTCCATTTAGCGGCTGTGGTAGACGGTGGTAGACGTGTTTGCGGGGGGAAGCGTCCACACCGTTTCATACTTACAAATGAAAAGTTACACCACTCAACGTTGTTTTTATTTAGACGTGTTTTTACAACATTCCGCTGCATAAATCGGCGTTTTCGTGATGAAATACTAATACTTGCTAACGAGTATTTACCAACTAATGACCGGTGGTGGCCAGTGGTGGAGAATATAGCATAAAGCATTATTTAAAACGCGTTATTTAAGCCCAACGGATTTAGCATATTATATTGGTTGCCTCTTGGTGCTATTAAATAGCGCGACGCGATCCCGCAGTCCGCCTTACCGATAGAGCGATGCGATCAGCACAACGAAACACGTCCTACAACGAACGCGATTGCGCGCTGACTAATTAGAAAATTTAGCAATTTAGCATTAGCGCAGCTGTCGGTCGACAGCATGTGACCGCCGCCCAACGCATCGAACGAAACACGTTGTACAACGTACACAGTCGTGGTAGATATTCTCGTGCTAAGCATTCCCGCGTGTTATGCTAAAGCATAACATATAAAGAAACATGCTAAATTAATATAGTTTATAGCATGAAGCATGTTTTTAAAATATAGCAGATTTTTACACCACTGGTGGTGGCATACACTACTGGCGCGGCGGTGCATGAGCAGTCGCTCCGTCGATGTCGAGTGCTGTCGTTCTAGTGGGGAGAGAGGCGGGCGCGTTTCGCTACTTCCATTCTTAATATCAAGTTAAGTCGTTTAGCGTACCTAGTTGCTACTTTTACTGGTATAACTGATAACTGACGTTTACACAAAGGAGTAACAAGTTTTTGAGATAAATTTTAGCACTTATTTTCAACTAACAAATCTTTTTACAAGCGAAAGGCGAAGTGGATTAAATGAATTAGAAAATTTTCTATTCTGCAAAGCAATCTTCAACTCGTAATGTGTTTTTCGCCTGTAATGTGTCTGCAATCCATACCCTAAAATGCTTAGTAAACTTACTCTCATACCTTTTTTCTTAACTGCATCCTAACTTAGTGCATGCAGTGCAGTGTCGTCGCGGGCAGCGCGGCCTAGCCAGCTTGTTTCACGCCCACCGCTTTCAATTTGCATTAAGGGCTTATCAGTTTTAATGGACGCACAGTAAAACTTGCGCTACAAAAGCTGTTTTTAATTTGTGGAAAGGAGACTGTTCAATTTAATTTTTCCATTGATAAATATGGAAATCGGTGTCAACTAGTACCTACCATAGACCACCGAAATTATTGCTTAAGTTTTATATTCAGCTAATTTTTGTAGCTAACACTAAGAATCATTAATGTCTTTAGTGACTAATTAATTCAAATAATCTGCCTTAGGACAGTATGGTAAGAGAAGCCAGGGAAGAAAGGGTAGTTTCACATCAATGTGCACGATTAAATTTTGGTCGCTTGTGCAGTTTTGGTAATAATTGGCGTGCTGCAACGCTGCAGTTGTTTCTAAACTCAATTAAAGTGAGTGACGTGTCGAACCGACGAATGCATTTTTCATTCACGTCCTATCGAAAAGTGAAAAACTAATTATATTTTCACTGAAAAACGTAATTTCGAAACGGTTTTATTCTCAACGTCAGTGTAATGTATGAGTGGTTTTTTTTTTTTGTAAGAACGGGTTTTAAAATTGGGTAAGAATTGTATGCTGCATAGGTCTATGCATATTTGGGAATCGTTGGAAATGTTATTCTGTTTAAATTCACGCGTCATTCTAGCGTTTTAATCAAGTTAAACTTTACTAAACATCAGTCAACCCAAACAAGGTCAATGTTAGCAAATCTTATTTTTATCCGTTTTATTTTATTGACTTCATGTTCTTATTTGAAATTGAAACAATTTAATTAATAAGCTTCAGAGAACCAATTACGCGGTCAACGATTTTCATCACCGTCAGATGAGTCTGTCTAAGTATGAAAAACAGGTTTCTGAGGTCACCAGGGACGAGTAGCACAAATGCTTTCAAAATTGCTTTATTCGCATGAAAAAGTGCATTTATGCTAACGGAGAATATTTTGAGAAACAGTAAATTCATTTTTGACCATTCATAGTAGATTTTTCTCATTCGTTCCAGAAAGTTTTAATGCGCCCTACGTATTGTAATACTTATTCCTTACACACTATTAATCCAAAACAAACCTTGTAAACATATTGCCGTGTACGTCTTGCATAGAAAAATCTGTGCACGAATTATAATATATAAGTTAAATTAGCTTTGAGAATTTGAAGTAAATATAATGTATTTTAATGTACTTTCGTGATACATAGAATTAGGAATTATACAGGTTGAAATTTTAGTCACCAGAGCCAAAAATTTTCTAGATGTTAGGTATCACCAATAGATCACATTACGTAAATAAAAATGTAGGTCAAATATTCATAATCAATAATTATATCCTAAATATTTTCTAAGAAAATTTGGTTACCTTCTACTTACATACGAAAGGGCGGGGCATGGTGCATGTGGGCGGAGCACGTGCACGTGCACTGGCGCCCTCGTGAATGGTGACTAGTAATATTGGTAGTTTTGGGAAAGGTTTACGTAGTCTTAACTGAATATTTTCCTATTGAACGATACTAAAAAGGAACAAGACAGCCAACGGATTTGTATCAAAGGTCGTTATGTTAAAATTTGGCTCGCCATTAAAACCTCACCCTGTATAATGTAGACATTGGAACACACGCTAAGCTTATGCTGCCTTAGCGGAATTACACTTAAATTAAGTGTAGTTGACGCGTCGTCTTTGACAACAGTTTGTTAGTGGTCTTGTATAATATTAATTTTAAGGAATAACGACCGAGAGCGATGTGGGTGGATAACTCGGACGAACTAATTTCCTTTTCCCCTCCCACACTTCGCCGCATACCGTCCTCCGCGTTTGCGGCTTATGACTTTGTAGTAAGCAGTTGAATAGCGCTCGTTCTAGTTTTGCTATATATTCCTACTTCTATGGTATCTTAATATTGTCTGTTTATAAATTTAGATAGGGTCCTTTTCGTCGATACAAAACGCCAGGTGTCCCAGTCCACGCCCCTTTGTAAGAGGATTTACTCCACAATAACGCGGACATATCACGAACAACAGAATAAAAGGAAAGCAACAATGTATACGTTTTATTATATTGTAGCACAGTAAGTTTTGCAGACGAAATGTTTTGCATTTTTTTTATACTGTTTGTTTGTGGAATTTCCGTAATAAAACCTTATAAAACTGAATGTGTAGTGAGTGATTTATATATTTTATTAAATTTACTGTTTGTAGGCCGCGGCTATCCCTTCTATCTATTACAAGTTAGTTTTCATTTATAGCGTTCACTTTATAGCCACTGTTCAATAATCAGTTCACATGTGTAAATGCTGAAATTGAACAATGAGAGCAGTCAGACGCTCACCGAGTACATCATATGAGAAAATGTTACCCCAATACGAATTTGGTTTTATCCAAAGTTATCCATATTTAATGACATTATTGGACAGTCTGTATACTACCTTAGGACAACTTACAAAGGAACTGTCAAGTGTTAATGGAACTTCAGGTTATATGTATATGTTATGGATCGTTTATTGGCTCTTTGAAAATAAACAACAGTGCACAGGACTACTACCTAGACTACCAAAAAAACAATTTAAAACATATAATAGTGGCGCACATAACAATATAACAATTTACAACTCTTAACATACAGTAACTTTAGATAAATAATTATATTATCCAATAAGTCTAAAGTTTTGTTCTGGTAAGTCTTTTTCTTTTACATAATATGTAATGAAAAGAATTAATCAAAATAAAATATGTGACTTCTTGAATATTTTTTAGATAAAGTTACTTTCTTCGTACCCTCTGTGCACGAGCCTGATAGACATACATTGGCACAAAGTTGTAATTGGAACCAAAAAGGAAAGTGCTCGTAGTTGAAAGAATGTGACCTGATTATAAAACAGGCAGTGCAATAACCGCGGCAAAAGTAAAAGCACCCATATTTCGCTGTCAGGATGGGCTCGGGATATCCTCTTGTTCAGTGCCATGTTTTCCTGTATAAGAACGTGTAATTATTAATTTAATACCTCAACACCTGACATCGTCTCGTCGGCTATTCAACACGAGTCCCAGCTATAAATAGTATACGGTAAATGAATTTCAAATTAGTTCCCAAGGAAATCTGCCTTAAAACCGAATTTCGATAGACAATTACAATTTTAGTTTTAAAAAATATAGATATCAATAATAATAATTTTAATGTACGTCATTTAGTAGAATTCTAGTTCTTGGTGTCATAAAGTGATTTTAGTGATTATGGGAATATTAAAATCAGTTGAAATATACTATAAAAAAAAGGACAATAAAGTAAACTACAAACTATTTGATTGATAAATAGTTCACTGTAGTGGTATAAGAAAAACGGAAATTAAAATAAATAAAATGTATTATTTTATATCCAATTTTTTTTCTATTTTAATAATTTTTTTACATACAGTTTTTCATTTTTTTTTATGTAAATATATCGCCATCTCAGTTTTACTGACTTACATGACCGCATAGCCTGATCTTATTACATTTAATGGTAAACTCTATTTATTACTTAACCAATCAGAGCTTGGTATACTTTGGTAATTCAAATACTTTCGCCTAAAACTTACTCCAGACCCTGTGATGTCAATGTAACGCCTATATGTTTGAGACGAAGGGCACGTGGAATTTCGTTATGCAACGTGAGTTTACTTCCAAAATTGAAGGCCGTACACGTGATTTATTCATCAAGGTTATGGAAGCAAACGTGTTAGCGTAGATACAATTTTAATTGTATTCCTCCTATTTATCTTTTATTAACATTTGTATAATTATTTCCCGGTCGGTCCCGGACGCTGTCAATAGATGGCGGTCGTTACAGTCCCCAACCCGCAGTGGAGCAGCGTGGTGGATTTAAGGTCCAAGCGCCCCTCATCACCCTGGGGTAGGCCTAAGCCCCTGCAGTGGGATAAAAATGGGCTGATGAAGTGAAGTGAAGTATAATTATTTCGCGTTTTATTATGAAAATTTACCTACATACATGATGCCTGGCAGCAGTTAATACCGACTCGACAGCCATTTCGTGTTCAGTCTGCTAAGGGGTAAACGTGTCCTGTTACGTCTATTTTTAAGGTTCCATGCCGCAAAGGAAAAAGGAACTGTTATCAATCAGATCAACTCGTTGTCCATGTGTCGACCTGTGTGTCTACCTGTCAAGACCCTTTTTCTCAAAAACGCATGGAGGTATCGAATTGAAATGAATATAAAATACTTAGATCTACGGTCCCTTGGAGCTATAAAAAAAATCAATGTTCTAAGTTCATGCAATAAAAAATGCAACAATTTATAACCGCATATTTTGATATTCAAATAAATGAAAATTTATAATGTCCTTACCATTGACCTAGAATCATGAAACTTGGCGAGAAACAAAGAAAAAAATTAGAAAATCGTTCCTTTTTAGCCATATTAAGTAAAAAATATTTATTTATATTTATAAATATTCATACTTTGCATAACAATACGCAATCCCCAGACCTCGAGTACGAACCGCACTAGGCTGGTTTTTTTCTGTAACGGATTACTTATTTAAAAAATTATGGTGAGTATTCAATACTTTATCAGTATTTTATTAAAAAGCATCCAAGTAATAAATAATAAACAGTCGAAGGCTCAGACACAGGCCTCCGCTATCTAATGACCCCTGAATAAAATAAAAAAACGTACAATTTTATTGTTTTAACTGTTGAATAAGAGCTAATAAAAACCTAATAATAATAATATAATAACGTATACATCACAACAACGCCTAGGCCCTAAACTAAGCATCAGCTTGTGTTTTGGTTACCAAGCGCAGACACCAGATACATATAACAACCAAGATCCGGTACCAGTATCAATATTCATCATATAAATACTGACCCGACCTGGGATTCGAACCCGAGGCCCCCAGCTTCGTAGACAGGGTCGCTACCCACTAGACTAAGAGGTCGTCAAATAACTAAACTACTTAGGTAAATAAAACAGTAAATGGACCCTAGTCCCCACACTAGGATTCCCTGTGTCGTGGGGACTAGTCTCTTCCATGTGACACAATAACAAAACAAAAAGCAACAATCAGTTATTATCAAATGTTATTAATAAAGTTGTGTTATAACAAAAGGAACAAAAAAGCTATGATAAGGCCTTAAATCAAAAACTGATTAGTATTATACATTAGATGCATAGATGTATTATCCATAGATATAAAAACATTGATAAATAACAATTTGAATGAAACGCATGATGTGGTTAGGGATAAGTGTATATGGATGTGTGCTTGTATAAAGGCTGTATTTATGTGTTTGTATGTGTGTATAAGGGTGTGTGCATGTGTAAAATGTGTTTTAATTTTTACTTAGTAATGATTCAGTTGCATCGTAATGTATTCATATAATATTCACAGACATCCATTCGATATTTTTTTTTAATCTATGCCTAGGCAGTTTTACTATGTTTGTGATAGCATTAATTTTGCGGTAAAGGAAAGGACCGAGAAAAGCTTAACTTAATTATAATGGTTCGCGGAATAATATTTAATGGTTAATTATCGGTAAGTCACATCGTTCAGTAATCTAGCAAATGATCAAAGCCACACAGTAATTACCTGTACATATCTTTTGAGTTTAGCGGATAAATTAATTTACAGTTGTGTTGTCACGTACAGATACTCGTTTGATCTCGTCTTGTCACTAAGTTACTGTCATACTGAATTACTTTATTATGATAATTACTTAACGGTCGTCGTCCTTGGTTTATCTATAATTATATTTTATTACCTTATTTTCTGAGACAAAAATTAACGCTATTCGTAAAGAGATCTACCGGGCTACTGTACGCCCCGACAAAATTTTTCTTATCTCGTCCTAAAACTAGATAGCTCTATATGTCACTTATAAAGACATCTAGTTCCGGCACGAGATACAATTTTTGTCGCGGTGTTCATGTTAGACCTATTGACGTCTGCCGATTAGCCGAGTAGTTAGTGACCCTCACTGTAGCCCCCAAAGGTCACGGGTTCGTTTAAAAATCGGTTGGTTTTTGGATAAGACATTAAAAGGTTGCTCGGTAGCTCCACTATAGGCTCTTAACGGGTATGCATCATATTACCCGTAATTCTGTATATAAATGTGGTGTTGTTGATATTTTATAGCACGAAATGCTTATGAGGTCTACCTTATGTTTTTTTCGTGTGGCACAATAATTTATTTATTTATTGTTAAAAATATAATATTACATATAATATGATATAACATAATTTTGTTTTCAAATTATGCTGTCATTTAAAGGCTTTTTTTCATATTTTCTTGATAAATATTTAAAAAAAAAATCGTATAATAATAACTTAATAATAACAATAAATAATAAACACTTTAGATATTTTAAAACTACAGTTCTTTACTCAATTTCAAGCTATATTATACAGGATGAGGTTTTAATGACCAGCCAAATTTTAATATAATGATGTTTGGTAGAAAACCGGTAGCCGTCTTGTTTCCTTTTAGTATCGTTCTATAGAAAAATATTGAGATATTACTGCACAAACCTTTCCCGAAAAATCCAATAAGTCTAGTCACCATTCATGCCCGCTTCCCCATTCCGTTTCAAGGCCTCGAACGTTTACGTTTACTATAGCGTTAAGAAGGCAACCAAACGTTATAAAATAACACTGTAGATAAAATAATTTATTACGAAAATGTAACCGATATTTTTTATTTACGCAATGAGGTCTATTGGTGATACTTAACATCTAGTAAAATTTTGGCCGGTTACTAAAATCTCACCTTGTATATACGTTCATTATTGTTTTATTAACGCTGATGCTATACAAACTGACAGACAAACAAACATTTTATTGTGTGTATAGATAATTTGAATATGTAAAGAAATGTCTAAACGACAAATACTCAGTTTTGCCTATTAACATAAGAACGTTCGGACGTGTCAAACATTATCTATGCCCAGCGCGGTTGACATAGGTGTGTGTGTACAGACTAATACTTTATATATGAGAAATGTAATTTTATAATATTAATGTATCATAGTCTGTATAAAAATGAAGAGGACTCCATACTATTCCAAATACTTTTCCAGAATTCATTCTTTGGTTTAAGTTAATTACCACAAAGATTTGTGTTTTATTACAATTATAAATGACATTGCGCGTTGGTCAAAATATAAAATCGCATTACTTGAAGTTCGTCTTTTGAAAGGCATGGCATGGCAATTTCTTTGTTGTCAGCTGAGTACAGCTAGTTACATAATTACTCAAAAATAGTTTCTGTATGACACGTGTCACAGAAAATAAGGTTCAAACATATCTGATAAATAATAAATTAATAAAAATAACATTTTGGTAATTTCAAAACGTTAAACTACGTGTAGACAAATTCAACGCGTTGAACTCACAAATCTTGATAATAGTTTAAATCTTTTCGCTAGTCTAAATGTGCACATACACTGGCATCTGGCTTATGAGAGCGCCCACTGTCGGCGAACATTACAACCAATACATCGACAATGAATCTTGGGCGCTCATGTTACTCAGACAATAAAATCTATAAATATGTGTTTTATCTTTCAATAAATAATATTATTTTCTGTTAATTTATGGTTAGAGAGCCTAGCTGCAGAACCAAAAGCCGCGGGTTCGGTTCCCGCTCGGGAAAAATATTTGTGTGCGTAAACATGTCTATTTATTTCGAATCATGTATGTATTATTTAAAAAAAATGAAGTATGTGTATCACTTGTCTAGTACCGATAATACAAGTTTTGCCTACTTTGGGATTGGGTGTGAGGTGTCCCAGGTACCTATTATTACTCTTTATGATAATCTCTATTATGTATTTGACTAATTATTATTGGGTGGATTATATGGTGACATACAGTTGTATAATTATCATTTCACACCTATTAAAAGGATCACCTTATTAATCATTTTTACCACCTCGGCCATTTTTTATGTTACTTTTACACAAAAAGAATATAAATATGTATTACTAAAGTCTGTAAAGACGACAAGCGATATCATCTGTTACGGTGAGCTTCAATATTTTGGCGCGAATTGGACAAACTTTGAGTCGCCTCTAGTAATCGGTAAGTTAATAAACCTTTACGATATTCACTTTGTTTTGTATAAGTATAGATATATATATAACACAAGGTGTGTTCCATATACTCGTACCCCGAATTCCCGACATAGGTTCGATTCCCAGCACGGCCGGCGGCGAGTGGAATGCGGCGCGTATCGCTCGCACCGATTATCGCGGTCACGCGCCACCTCAGGACCGCCCCGTAGTAATTGTCCAATGTGGTCGACATGCAAATTTTCTTAGCTTCAGAAATATACGAATTTCCGTTAGTGCTTCGGTTACTAAAATGAGAAATTAGGAGCCTTATTTACGTGTAAGATTAATTTGTGGTGCTGTGGGTGGGGGTCGTGTGAGCTGTGGTGACCGAGTGGTTTAGCAATCCGCCTTTGATATAAAGGTCATGGGTCTGATCCCCGCCTCATTAGGCGTATTGGGCGATGAGTTCTATAAAAAAACTCGACTTAAGTCCAATAAATATTATGGCTTCGCCGCCATTGTCACTTCTGTGAAGGTGAAGGTCAACAGCTCCAACCAGCACTGTTTGTTGGGTTTATGGTCTAAACTCTTTTCTAATTGTGGAGGAAGAGCTATACTTGAACGGTGGATGCGGGAAAAACCTGATTTAAAAAAAAAACGTTTATAATGTAGTTACAATTACACAATAAATACTCGATACTTCGGCCTAACTGTCTGTCTATGTACACGTCTGTCGCAACCTCTTAGCGCTCAAATATACATACTATATATACTAATTTCGTAGATAGGATGTAGGACGTAGATGTACGTAAGAGGAACATGAATGAAATCTAAATGTAAATTTTATAGTTGTCGGTTTATTACGTTAGTTATATAATAGATAGACAGACATTTTATTGAACCGGCTCAACTTTTGAGGTTTTATATATAACTAGCTTTCTGCTAGCGGCTTCGCCCGCATACACACATTTGCACTATTACCGTTAAAGAACTTAAGAAAGTATTTTAAAATCTACCGAATTTTTAAAAAGTGCGTGTTTAACCACGCGCAGTATATAGTTTTGTAGTCAGTACGTTATTTATGTAGTCGTATTTAGTGGTTCTCTTTCGGTTTTAATGGTTTTTATTAATTATTCCGTATTTAATATTGAAGTTAATGAAAAGAATTTTGATTAAATCAATTTCTACACTACAATATGTATTTCAGATTTTTAATTACTTTCGGTTAGAAATGTCAAGGGACGGACATATACGTAAAATTGCTTTATATAGTTCCATACTTAAAACGAAAAATGGTATGTAGAATATGTATTCTCTTTTAAAAGTACTTTCGAATGGATTGCAAGATGTCGTCCCACATGATTAGATAAGCGAAAATAAAGTCATCCCCACTTCGTTATAAAAGGAGGTAGGTACGTTAAAAAAAAAATGTAAAATTACAAGTTCTTTATTTTATAAAACTGAGAGGATTTGGCAGACAGGTAAGACGTACTGCTGTAACTATAAGGGTATCATTCTTTATTTTAAGCTCGGAACCATAAAAACATAGTACAGCACTTAATTCTATAAGATAAACTTTTTTTAAAATCTCTGATTGAATCTAGCTTTAACCAGTGTGGTCATGTCGGCTCATAGGTTAAACTAAAAAATAGAAAATTTAATCAGTCTTGTTTCTTTGAAACAATACGTCAAAATACAAATTTTAACAACTTCTATATCAAAATAGTCAAAATTTATTTTCTTTTTACTTGACAAACATAAATGTTCCAAGGCGTTTACGTTTACGGTACTCGATGTCTGTGTTAGATTTTACGGTAAACAGAACTATGTCGGCCATAATGGACAATGACATCAAGTACATCACAGAACGGTACTGGAGACATCGTCGTCGTGTCTAACTCTGAAACTCGGAACAGATCTGCAGTTAGTTTTATTGTACGTAAACTACTGTGCACCGACCGATATGATACTCTGATTTAGATTGACGTGATATGAATATATAGTTCAATCTATATATGATGATTTCACTTGTCGTTTCTTTTCTGTTTTTGGGGTTCCGTACTAAAAAGGTACCAACGGGACCCTATTACTAAAGATTCACTGTCGGTCCGTCCGTCCATCTGTCACAGGGCTATACTTTATGAATCGTAATACTTAGGTAGACACTTGAAATTTTTACAAACTGTATATTACTATAGCCGGTATTATAACAAATAATAAAAGTTAAATGACGTTATAAATTTACACGTGTCCCCATATGAGAAACGTGTTCTTTTTTTTTTTGGAGTGTTTGCTCGATCTGTTTTTTGTTTTCTATCTTTTTAAATATTTTGGTCGTTTTTGTGTTTATTACTTATGATTATTACTATGTACTATTTTACAATGCCGTATATAGCTATTAAGGTCAACAGAATCGCCTCTATTGTATTTTGTATATTTTATATATTTACCTATTTCTAAGTTTGTTAACTGTTGCTACAATACATACAAACGTCTAACTAGTATGACTATAATGCATACTATTAAGTAAAACAACAAATAATGAAAGCCGTGCAAGTATGAGTCAGATGGGCACTAATTTGTTCCTGAGATTACAAGATTAATTAGAAAATTACTTTACAGATCTTATATTACATATCTTATATCAAATATTAGCGTCTCGCTGGTTTTTTTTTACTAAATAGAAAAATATGTAGTGTTAAATATTGTTCGGTAGTACGGAACCCTTCGTGTACGACTCGTGTTTGGCCGGTTTATTTAGTTTGGCGCCATATAAGTGTATAGGTAGATAGGTATAAATAAACACTTATCCGAAAAATCCGTTATACAACTGGCAAATCCAAGAATAACATGTTATACTTTTCATACCATATACCATCAAAACTTTACAATTTTTTGGCAACTAAATATTTTCTATCGCGATTTGCCTCGTGTAGTTTTTGGGTCAGAAGCTAATTTGCCGTGATGTTGTTTTTCGACGATTATGAACGATGTTTACATGATTCATCAATCGCCTGTCATCGGCCGGTGTGGCCATCTGCGCTGTGGATGGCTGGTGTAAGATAAACCGGCAATAAATTTTAAAACACTGGAATAAAAGACAGCATATTGAACAACCGTGAGTTTTAGGAGTACCGGTAATAACGTTAAAAGATAAACTTACGTTTGTTTATTATTGTAGATCCAAAATAGGGATATCATATTATTGCTTCATTATCTAGTCTTCTACCGAGCTGAAAAACGTAAAATTGTTTTTGGTCTAAGCATCCTAAATGTCTAAAAGTTTTTAAACTGATTCGCTAAAAGTTAAGCGTAAAAATCTAGCCGTTGTTTCCAAAAAAATAAAAAAATAAAACTACCAAAAAGCACATAATTTCTTAGTAATTCAAAATACCCAAAGTTATTTAAAAGTACTGTTTGTATTTTTTTATGTTCGTACTAGAATGAAAAAACAGGTTTTCAACTTAATTCATCTTTCATCGCGCCTAGTGAAGTTAGACTCCGTCGTGCGCAGAATTGGAGTTAAATTATAGCCCGATGCAACAGATATTAGATACTTAGAAAGTGTAGAAATATGAGAAATACAGAAACGACAAACACGTGTTACTCGTTTGTGGACTTGGAATGCTTAGTGGCTAATTATTTAGGAATAATATGTATGGATATTAAAAGACCGCCGGTATTGAGTGTGAAGTAAGACCGGACGCGGTTTTAATCCTGTATTAAGCAATGCTTCCCTACAAGGATGTGGGTTCAGCCCGTGGCGGTCCATTACAAATTTAAATAGGCCTCGGCAGTTAGCCGGCATATCGGTGATCTAACAACTTAGATATACGAAAACGACATGCATACATTACGAGATTTTTTTCTAATATGTAAGTACAAATATTGCATATTCGAAAACGTGTTATTTGCTTCTTCTTCACGTTGGGATGAAGCAACACGAAATGAGGTGGTTTTTTGCATGAAGACATTTCAAGGGATAGAGATTGACATAAGCTGCTGTTTATCTTGGTCGAAGGTTCTCCTGAAATACAGAACAGATCAGGAATCATGAAGAACAAAGAAGAGTATAACTCAAGAAGTCGTGTACAGCTACGGGGACGGTTAACGTATGTCCACGGGGGCGAAGCCGCGGGCGAAAGTTTGTATGTAACAAGGCTAAGAATTTGTATTTTTGTGACACAATAAGGTCTCAAACTGATTAACAACTTAAGAAGATTGTGTAATGCCAAATTTTCACACAAACGGCGTTAACGTTTGCACCCTGTTAAACCTTAACCTTAAATATTAAAAAAAATTAAAACGTCCAGACCTAGTTTTTGTTGATCTGAGTACCATTTAATTTTGTATATTAGTTGTCTAGTACAAACTCTGTCTAGTTTGGGACTTGACGACCGTGTTTGAGACGTTCTAGATATTGTGTTCCGTTGAGAACGGGTATATTTCACCCTTTCAAGTTAACCACGTATAGGAGAACGTATACGAGAATTCGTTTGGAGGTGAATTCAGCCTCGTCTAGTAAACAATTTTGTTAGGTTTCATTATATTTTTTGATACAAAGACAATTAAATCACCCTAAATTGCGTGTAACTGACAATAATTGTGATCAGCGCTTTACAACTTTGAGTAAAATAGGAAGCAGAACAAGTTTTCACATATTTTGCTATACTAAATTATGTACCTACCTGATTTAGCTTATTTAAGTGTCAGATCAAAGCTCACGTAGCTAAACACTATAAACGCGAGTATAGCGTGATACATATCATGTCGAGTGATCTACAACGGGAGGCTGCGGTGTCAATGACACGGCTTTGGAGGCATCCGACCGGTTTCCAAAGTAACTCGATGTATCTGTATCACGAAGGTAATAATACTTTTAGGGGTATCTATATGTTCAAATCATAATGTACTAGATATCTTTCGTCTGAAAAATTAGATTCTTCGTAGTTTCAAAATATTTATATTACGGGACATAGTGGGTATCTGGATAAGCCTGGTTGTATAGGTAAATGTTTTCTTTTTTTTTAGGTTTTTTGATAGACTCAGCGTCCCCTAGGTGGCTATGCCATTAATTGGAGAATTTAATTTATTCATAAAACTCGACCCTCATCGTCGAAACTTGTTCGAAACAATTATAGATTTTCAGTGCGTTCTCAGACAGTTTTTCTCTCACTTCTTTCATCCGGACACTTCCACAACCAAATGGATTAATTCTATTTTAGTGCATTGATTATAAAAGAGGCGGTAACCTAACTATCATGTAATCAAATCTAGTATGTGCCTGATCACATTTTAAACGTTAATATAATATCAGAACGTACGGAACACGTTACATTCTAGGGCCGTCTCGCACTTGACTGTTTTTCATTGTACTATACTGGTCATTTGACGAAATTTAAAACATATTTCTCATCGTAATAACCTTTGAACATTCACACACTTCGGCAACCTGCACACAAATCGTGAAAGGATAGTAAAAATTTTCAAGATTTTCTATTTTGCAGCACTTTCCATTATTTAAGAAATGTTCGTTACATTTTATAATGTTTGGGCCTTAGGCGATTTTGTTAGAAATAATAACGCACGTCTTTTGTGCGGAAACTCAACAAAAACTCTATTAAATGTCGACGGAAATTGGATGGGTGAGTCGCTGATGTGCCACTAACTACCGTTCCCAAACCGCTTCGTGTATTTTATTTAATCTTCGATCTTAAAACTACTGGATACATAGCTAGTCTACAAGAAGGGGCCACAAGAAATAAGCTAGTTGTGCGCCATCATTATGAAAAATGTACGATCCGGCGCAGGTAAGCCAGTTACGTTTGCATTTGTGCATCAAATGTCATCATACGTCATCCGTGACAATCATAAAGGAACTAAAATTCACAGTAGCGTTTATTTTATAGCTTTCTGGTGTATAAGTGGCCGGTTTGTATATGAAGGAAGCAACGGCTGACGATGACCGTTCACAGATCGCATTCACACCCGCCAATTCGGCTCCCATTATATTCGTAGTTTAAACTAATATTGCATCTCAGCAAATTCGTTTTAATCAGACGTTAAGCAACGACGCACTAAAAAGTAACAGCTTTGTTAACTTCTACATCAATTTAACAGGCCGTTATTAAACTATTCGTTAGAAAGAAAAAATGTCTATGACCTCTTCGTTCGTTCTTGTCGAATGAACATACTATGCTATTCTCTTAAAATGTCATTCGTTACCGCCACAAAAGTATGAATTGATTAGAAGCACTCTTTTGCGCTTACCGTCTAACCTCTCATACTGCAGCTAGCTAGTGTAACCGTTTCGCGACATGGCAAGGTTCAGTCCGCGAGGTTAATCCAGCCTTAACCCCCGTGAAATTGCGTTTGACAGTTTCGATACCTTGAAGTGACATTTCTGACTCTATTAAAACCAAAAGCTGCTGTCAAATTTATTTAGTCTATGATGACGGCTATTTTTCATTAGACTAGTTGATTTTTATAAAGCAGCATTCAAAGATAATACGATAAAAATTTTGAATACTATTTATACTGTTGCCGTCTACGGAATTGTCAGTTATAATTTAATACAAAAATTTGTAAAAAAAATATATTTGAAAGTGAGCCATAGAAACTTGTAAAAAAGTTTATAAAAATCTCTTTTGTTGAAATCCTTGTATGCTTGCATCCGATTTTCATCTACCTACCATAATTAAAAGAAAATGTCTTGTGTGGAAATTCAATATCTTTTCTATTTTTTTTCTATTTTATTTTTATTATCGTCTTCCCGGTTTCATCTATGACGATAACTGAATCAATTACGACAGTCGAGTATTCTCTGACATCTTTGTTTCATTCCTGACATATTTTCAAATAACGCATATTATTCACAAAATTCTTATTAAAATTTATTTATGCATTTTATTTATTTTCATTTTAGTATATGTGTACAGATAAATTGAGGTCGCTTTGTGAATATTATTTGTTCCTGGCCTGTGTATTCAAGAGTTATTTGTTCGAAGATACTTATAAGAAGCTCAATTCATTTTTACGTAACTACTGTGGTGCGTGATGTCATAACATTTCGTGGAGACTATCCTCTAAGGTAGACTCGTGTCGTCATTCCATTTCTTGGCGATGATTATTTTCACAAACTCAACCCTGGGATGCGTTGAAAACCTAATTCACGTCACAACTTCGTGACGAAGTAAGAAAAGCGGAGTGCCAGTTTTTGAAGGGTAGAACCACTAAAACGTAACATACCATGAGTCCATTAATACCCCATTGCAGGGGCTTAGGCCTCCTTAGCCACATAAATTTCATTTATAGTTATTCACTGTTGAATGGTTTAAAAAATTGATATATAATAATAAAATCTTTAAAACCAGTCACTTTATCCTAACACTACTTTGAAACTAAAAAAAAAAAAATACGAGCTCATACTAAACAAACAGCAGGGCACGCGGGTGGCACCTTGATGTGTATTTTGTAAATTGACAGAACTTAATGGCCCGAATGTGTTTTATAACGTAAAAAATAGTGTGTATATAAATATTAATTAGTCTGGGATCCCATTGCGTAAAAACTTACGTCATAAGCTATCAACACATATGTCATATGAGATTGTTAAGTTTGTCATCACTTACCAGAACGAAACTTTATCATGTCAACAGATGAAAAAAAAGTACTTTGTTTGCCGATTTGACCCTTCTGTAAGATGAACACTGCATCAAACTTGATGAGCGACAAACATGAATATATTTAGTGGCGGCGGCGCTACAAACAAGTAGATTAGATCAAAATTAAATAGATTAGAGTGATTTAATCTCGCCAGCGTTTTTATCACTTATATTTCTTTACATTGATCTTGAATTTATGTTATTGAAGTGTTTGTTGTTCAATTGCTTTTTAAAATCGTTGTGAGCATATTATGTTTTTTTTTTTTTAATCAGATCCCGTTTACGAATGTTAATAATGTGGCATTTTACTCTAGAACCACTGTTTAGACAAATCAGAATATTTCTAATAATAGTTTTTCGTACAAACTATAGTTATAATCAATGAAGTTAATGCATAGTTCAACTCTAAAGAAAGAACGGTTCTAATTTATGATAAGTTTTCATCGCTTCCATGGCTACGGAACCCTGTTTTATGCGTGGCCATTCACCCACTTTATCGATTTTTTTAATTCATGTATAGTGGAAACGTGATTATCCCATTTGATTTAACGCGTGAACATGCTTTCATAAATAAGTGTTTTATTTTATTGGAATAACGAAAAACATTTTTTTTTTGTTTCAGATTGCTGTCGGAGATCTTCAAAATCCCGTCGTTTTTTTTTTCTGGGTAAGTAATTTTAAGTCTATTGAATCCATAAAGTTTGAAATACTGAAAGGTACAAGTCCTGATTCACTGAACGGAATATAAATATAAAAAGGAGTGTGTGTTCCAGTTTGGATTAGGAGTGACGGCAGTGTTGAGCTGGTCGGTATTTGTGCAACCTTTAGCCAGAAAAAGAAGTCAAGTTAGGTAATAGATACTATAATGTGTTAACAAATATTTAAAGGTATCGTAAGCTATTTTCTTGTCTTCTTATCTTTGTCATCTTATTCGATTCCTCGGCTGGTTGCAGACTTTGACCCCGCGATTGTACTTTTTTTAACCTCCGACGCAAAAATAGGGGTAAGTAAGTTTGACGTGTGTGTGTATCTGTGTATCTGTTCGTGGTATCGTAGCTCCCAAACGGATGAACCAATTTGGATGCGGATTTTTTTTATATGAAAGGTGAATTAGTCGGGAGTATTCTTAGCTATGTTTGATGAAAATCAGTCCAAGATGGCCGTCACAACAAAATGGCGGATATCATATTTTTTCACTACTCCAGCAATATGGGTATCAAATGAAAGGGCTTGATTAGTAAAATACTATAAATAGCAGTTGCTGGTCGACCTTCACGTGCATCGTCATGGAGATAATTATGTCCACGTCTGAAATCACTGAACCACGTTACACAGAGCTACAAGATGAAGCTTTATTACCAAATGCCGATTGAAGTCTCTGGCAACCCTCTAACTGACTTAAGCCGCAGCGAAAATCATAAAAAATCAAAGCGCGAAAATTTTCTCTAGTTCATTATAATTTCGACGTCAATTTAAAAAGTAACGTGTTCCCAGAGAGTTCCATTTTCAAATTTCATAAATGGCTTTCTATTTTTTCTATTGTAAGTGGCCAGTTCCAGAAACGTATGATTAGGTTCTTCGCTTGCTCGCTCTGTAGGGGAGGGTTGCGAGGAGAGAGAGTGTGCGTCTTATTCGAATCTAGCCAGCTTAACGGTATAATCATTATCATAGTAATAGTTGCATATACACAGTCAAAACAACAAAGTTTTAAAGTAGGTACCTGGTTAGTGTAACACCCACAGCATGCCCCTCCGGCCGTCTGTGGAATAAAACCGTTCAACATATCCACGTCTACAATTTTATTTCTTTACTTTAAACCATGGCTTCAACTTTACAACCAAGAGACGTTTTTTATTTATTGTAGATATGTGAAATTGCCCGTGAAAGCCGTGCGGCGGCGAGCCCGCTTCTTGTTTAGAAGGTCGTGGTTCAAATCCTAGAAACGAGCATGTAGCAATGAGTTTTTTCTGAGAACATAACCATCACTGACTCCGTACCTCGAGAGTACGTTAAGCTATCGGTCCCCGTTGCCATTTGATGATGGCAGAATTAAAACCCGCCAATCCGCAGTGGAGCAGCGTGGTGGATTAAGCTCCATGCACCCTCACCCCGGGAGAGGCGTAAGCTCCCGCAATGGGGCATAATGGGCTATTAAATGGTATATAAAATTAAACATAAAAAAATGGTATTATTGGACATGTGTTTTTTTCTTAAAACCAATTCATATATTGTCTAAAAACCAATAATATTATTTCTAAACACGTGAGGCGTTCCTAAATTGTCCAAGTTTTCTTATGAGGGCGAAAATTATTGGAAAAAGTTTTTCCGAGGCGTGTTGGCTCGCGTATCGGGTATTAGGGGATCATGGGCATAAAATATATGTTATGTTTTTCTTTTGTTATTATAAAAGTGTGAACAAAGTGGCGATGTTCTTCTATATATGTTCATGATTTATGTATTTATGCATGTTTTAATTATATTACCTTACGCCGAATATTATTACCTAACGTAATTTTGCGTATTAAAAAATACTTAAAAATACTTTAAAAATTCTTTGTTTTATTTATATTATTAGTAGGATTTGTTTCGAATTTTCTAAACTAGATTGACTTTCGAGAAATACAATATTTATTATGCAAAAGCCTTTGCACGTCCTTGAACGCACTCGGTAATTAGATAACACATCTTTCCATGTCGGCTTAAAATAATGCAGCGATTACCGTTCGCGTGTTAATTGCTCGTACTTACAGTAGCGAATAAATTTCAATCTTCTGGCTTCACGACTGTACGTTGTGAATGAAATTTCTAGTATATATTTTATACGATACTTCAAAAGAACCTAAACGTACGTGCATGTGTGAGTAAATATATTAGTCAATTTCTTGGAAAGCACGGGTTTGATTATTATTAAATTTTTTTCCCGATGGATTTCATATATATAGCAGAAATTTATTTCATCAACCAAGAAAATATTCTTTAACGGTGTACTCGTATGTCTTCATTCAAAAAATATTTTCTTGATTGAAGAAATCACTTTTTACTGTGTATTCTATTCTGTATATGATGAGGTTTTAATGATCAGCCAAATTTTAATATAATGACCTTTGATAAAAATCCGTCGGGCGTCTTGTTCCTTTTTAGTATCGTTCAATAGGAATATATTCAGTACGTAAAGACTACGTAAACCATTCCCAAAACTACCAATATTACTAGTCACCGTTCACGAAGGCGTCAGTGCACGTGCACGCGCCCCGTCCACATGCCCCATGCTCCGCCCTTTCGTATGTAAGTAGAAGGCAGCCAAATTTTGTTAAACAATATTTTGGATATAATTATTGATTATGAATATTTGACCTATATTTTTATTTACGTAATGAGGTCTATTGGTGCTACCTAACATCTAGAAAAATTTTGTATGTAATTTAGAAAGCCTGTATATTCAAGGCCAGGTTTTACGCATATCTATGAAATAATTTTTTATCATGACGTGTGAGGCTTACCAATAATAAAATATGCAGGTGAAACTAAATACGTGAATACCATTTGTCTCTGACATTTGAAATCTTGGATTTTAATTACCTACAAGAAACATGATCTATTACAAAATATTGCATCTTTGGTATCAAAACTTTGTATTAAGGGTATTAATTTATTAAGGGTATTTAACAATTTTACAAAAACTCTAAAAAACATTTAATTTTTTTATGATTTTATAATTTCTGTACATCTTTCTATAAAGCAAGTAATTCTTAATTTCTATCAAAAAACTTAATATCAATGCCTGTGGTTTTAAACTTTGACAATGACGAGATTCCCATACAAACTTTCATTCTCTATTTTACCCCCCTAAATTAAATTTAAATAAACCTTTGTTAAATTTCCATAAACCTTGAAGCATGTTATTCTTAATTTTTGACCATAAAACCAAATAATGAATTTCATGGTTTTAACTTTAGGAATGACAGAATTTCCTTACAAACTCTATTCCCTATTTGAAGGGTCAAATTCTCTTGAAACACGACAGATTCTGGTTGTGCCCCAAAGGTCAAAAATGTTGATACTAGAGATGAACCGGATATCCGGTAACTATCCGGTATCCGGCCTATCCGGCCGCCATAATACTATCCGGCCTATCCGGCCGCCATAATACTATCCGGCGAATACCGGATAGCTACTAAAATAATAATAAACTATATAAATAACTAATAAAAAAAAACTGGATAAAAGAAACATATTTCTGAGTAATTATTTGCTTTATTTAGTTAGTCTTAATATCACTTAGCCTAAATATAATTAGTTTTAGTTTTAAATTTTTAATTACACAATAGTAAATTAATGGAATACAAAGAAAATGAATGAATTAGTACTCATACTGCACTAAGGGCAAATTATGGTGAGTAAATACTAATAATTTCTCTGCATTGAGAGGTAGCAGGCGGTTGCGTTTCTCTTTATAAATAAGGCCAGCTTCAGAAAAAAGTCTTTCGTTATACACACTGCTGCAAGGTGCAGAAAGGTGGAACCGAGTCCACCCGAACGTTCGTGCGCTACCTACGCAAACGGCTAAGTTTCGCCGGATATCCGGCGGCCGGATATCCGGCTATCCGGCCACATGGTTGGCCGAATATCCGGTATCCGGTATCCGGCCAAACTGCTATCCGTTTCATCTCTAGTTGATACATTTAACTTCAAAATTGACGTTAGAAGTTTCATTCAAACGTTCATCCCTTATTTTAGTCCCTTAAGGGTTAATTTTTCATACATCCTGAAACACGATATTTTTTTGTTTCTAACTATAAAGCCAAATAATGAATTTCATAGTTTTAACTTTAAGAATGGCAGAATACCCTTATAAATTTTCATCGTTATTTTGCTCCCTTAAGAGTTAATTACAGGTAAAAAAAAATTAAAATACGACGTATTTAGTTTCTGACCTAAATCCTATATGCCAATTTTCATATATTTAACTTGAAAATGACAGATTTTCACACAAATTTAACCCTTCTATTTTACCCCTGTAGGCGTAAAATCTCGAAAAATTATTTGTAAGTGGGTATCTGTCTACGTTATAAAACAAACCTAATTTCCAAATTTCGTGTGATTCGCTTCAGCGGGTTCAGCTCGGCGTCTATTATGATTGAGCGAGTGAGTGCTATTTAAAATTCAAAGCCTAATATCTATATAATATACCTACCTTCTCCTAAAATCTTCAGGCTTGGTGATTGATTTTCAAACCAACCAAATTAATATTTCATTCTAACTTAATCTTCGAGAATCGGGAAGCCAAAAGTCATTTCAGTTTTCCCTATGAATAATACGAATCGGCATCCGTACAATTGAATTAATAAACCGACTCCAGAGATGACTTTTTGGGCGTAGTTAACGTTGTAATTATGAAAATATGAATCCTTTTCGAGTCATTTATTTGTGTTCCATTTATCGGAACGATGAAGACCTATTTCTAAAGTAATTTTGCGCACAGAAATGAAAATCTGAATATTCTGTTAAGATATTTTATTAATACAAAATCGATCGGCGCTCACATTGTCAACATTTCGTTGTACTGGTTATTGTATAAAAACGCGGCTAAATACAGGCCAGTTTCAATATGACATCAAAGCTTCTGTGACTGACTGTGCCAATTTAAAATCTATAATTTTTAAATCCACTATAATATTTAAAAAAATGATAATGTGTAATTATTTAATTTAATTCAACAGCACACACAATCACACTAACCAGGAGCTCCCGTTTTCTTACATTTCATTAAAATTAATTTTAAAAATATTTACAAATTAAAAAATACTATTTAAATTATGATAAATGACAAAATTTTAAAGAGACGATAAGTTCAGGGTACCAAGGATGCTTGCCGCGTTGCCGCGGTTGCCGCGCTGTATTGCGACACTTATCCTCTGAACAAAGTATTCCTTCCCCTGTCAACAGACACAGCGCGACACCCAAATCGTGGACAAGTGATTTGGTATCCTTGGACCAGGGACCCATCGTCTCGACAGCAAAAGGGATGAAATGGTAGCGATTTAAAAGTTCCATGTGCTTGATAAAATGATAATTAGTTTACGCCCATAATTGTACATCGATAGCGATGGTGGGGGGTCATTCCGACGTGGCTGGCCTTCTGAACTGAACAAAACAGTGTTATCTTAAACTCAGTTTCCTCCCCACTTCGATGTATGCGTCACGAGTTTTAATTTAATATTTTTGAGATTTCTATGCAGGTGTGTATTAAACATAGACATATATAGTATTAAACGAGTAATAAAACAAAAGTAAAATGTTTATTTTTGGATTACTCACGATGAAATTTTTGTGTATTTTTTTACAATGTTAAAAACACGACAAGTTTAAATAATGTGACAATGGCGTATACGCAAAGTACAGTGATGGATTCCACGTGGAAATAATAAACAAAAGTTGGTGATGTGTAGATGTTTATATCTATTTCATATTATCAACACTAATCTGATTCCATTTATTTCGACGTGAAAATCCAAATTAGTAGTCAAATCAACGTGTTAACAGTTAAATAAATTGCTAATTTAAACTTTTAAATTTGAATCTCATCAAAATTATAAATTATTAATAGGAAGTGAATTCCAAACTGTTACAAACATGTCGATTTAATGTGACAAATAATTCTCCGTAAAAATTTTTCGTTGCTCTTTTGTATTAGACCGAGATATTAGGCTATTAGGCCGAGTTTGTTAACCGAAATTAAAAACACACTACCATCCTAAAGTTAGCCTAGCATTTCGCTCGCCCATACTCGCTTCGTATACCAAATCCTATCGAATAATCCCCGAATACATAGTTACGAAATGAACGAAACACACATTTTATTGACGATAAAAACAAAAGTTCTAAGCCAAATTAGGGTCAACAGCATCCTTCCTTACGTACTCGGTGTCACTCTTCGATCACTCACTGTTTAAGCAGGAAATTGTATGATCCGTTTCAAGTTTGTTGTCTCAATGGTGAACTTTTATTAAAATCCTGGGTGGTCTGATCGTGTGATAAAACTAGCAGTTGTGTCTTAATTGTCGTGTTTCTGTCCTCGGTGCAGTAATGTGTGGTGTCGTAGTTAATAATTAGGAACATAAAACTTTGGCTACATTACGAAATTCAATTGAATTCCGTGAGTGTCCACGATGAAATCTTTAGAATGAATGATAATTCAAACAGTCGCATATATAAAAATTACCGTCACTGTTGTAAAATGCTACGTGTTATGTGTCGAATAGAATTAGTGAACTTTTTTCAGCGTTTTCTTTTTTAAATTGTTGGAAATATCAAATATTTATAACTTTATGGCATGTGACGAGGCAATTCCGTTTTCAAAGTTTGTCCAAGTCAAACAACTTGTGAAATGTATTAACTGTAATTTTTTTCACAAATGGTTTTATTTTCTTATTCATAGTGCTTTATTTTGATTTCATAAGTTTCCTTAGCAAATGCTAAATATGTAATAAAAATGTAATTTTATATTCAGCGGTTTGTATAGTTCCAATCAAACTTTATGGCGGATCGGAATACAACGCTTTATGCGTGCTTACTCAGTTCAGTCATATGCTCCTCGCTCCACTGCGTCCCGTTACACGTAAAACTGGTTACTGCGACGCGACTTGTGCCTATGTTCACGTCCGCCATAAAGTTTGATTGGAACTGTATTAAAATATATAAACACATTTAATTTAAAATTGTTATGATGAATCTACTTTTGAAGTTTTGTGCTATTATGACCGTTTGATGTTCGAATTTTTATTTGTATGCAATCTTTGTTATAATTACTAATTTTGACGTCTCATTTTACGAATAGACACAAAAAAATTGTGTATTGGCGTACAAACAGATATAATATTTTAAAAATTATAATTATAACCGTCTTTGAAATTCCAAATATGTAAAAAAAAATTGGACAACTATTTAACGAGAAAAAAAATTCAATTCTCGAGAGACAGTACAAATTGCCTTTAAAAAGTTTTTTGCCGCGTCCAGAGAGCCAAGTGCGAGTTTTTTACTATTCACTGTGTCGTATGCGTTTTCCGTAATTTGTATGGAAACTCGTAGTTACCTAAAACGACCGCTAGATGTGCTGTACGTGTTTCCATACAAATTATGAAAAACGCATACGACACAGTTAATAGTAAAAAACTCACACTTGGCCCTCTGTTGATTTTTACAAGAAGGGCATCCATAAACTGCCATTGCATTGGCAAAGATGCATCGATTGCACGGATGATTACTTTGAATAACAGAAGTAAAGGTCCCTTATGTAAGTGAGGTTTTTGAACAAAAAAATTCATAAACGTGGTTGCATCGTGAGGCTCCCCACGGTGTTATATAAGAATTAAGGTGTATACCATAGTTATACATCACTATACGTATATATTGGTTACCATAACTCATGCGCCAAATTTCATGCAAACAAAAGCAAAGAAACGTTTGAAAGAGAACCGTACAAGAATGCATTTATGCGAAGATTCATCTAATTTTCCTCACAAAATTTTCCAGATCTACCCTATTTGGATCAATATCACTATTCCAAGAAAACATTCTTGTAGTTTACACTCGTCCTAAATAAATTGTAATTATACCCAGGATTATTGCAATTAAGTCCAGTTATTATAATTTATCCACAAACTGTTTAGTAAATAAAGCGTCTGATGTATTTTCTTTTCTTTTCGATATTGTTTTTTAGAAGACAATGTTTTTTAAACAAATATTTACTATACAAAAACATGTGGTTCTACTGGGTAAACCGATAAACCACCCTTATAATGGAGCTGGTAATAGACTTATGTACTCTATATAGTTGATCGAATTTTGTAAAAGTACTTACGAAATATTTTTATACCTCAGGGTCTTTATTATATAATTATAGAAAAATTTGTTTCTCGCAGCGTTCGCCGGTTCGTGGCCTGAAGAATCCCTTTTTGATAGTCCTAATTTGCGTTTAGGATAAAGGAAAAGGGTTACAAAAAATTCGGGTTTTTGATGTTACATCAACAGCGGTCCCTAACGATGTTTACTGAAGATAAAAGTTTAAGCCTTTCTTGTCACGATTTAAGGGTATTTTTATGGGATAAGCTTCTGACGGATTTGATAGCTATTTTATGAGGAGTTAAAAACTAAAGCACTAAAAAATCATATGTAGAGAAAATTTCGAGCATAGTAATTGTCACATTTGGGTCAATGTGGCAAGTGAAGAAAACTTTCGCCGTTAGCGAAATTTCAAATGTTCAAAGTTGAAATTATACCTGAAGGATTCAGGCCAGAATTCAAATTCTGATTGTAACGTTAAAGAAAAGAAATTTCACTAGAATTTGTAATCTTGTTTTTTTTTCACATATTGTAAGTAAACGTAGTTATCGAGCTTGAAGATATTTTGCCTTATGGATCTACTTCGGTATTCTAGGCCAAAGAAAATTCATACCGCGAAAAAATTTATGCCGCTAAAACAAACTCTGTAATTCAACTGAAGGCAAAACGCGGTTCAACATCTCTACAATTGGACATGCTAAATCGTTATAAAATTTGTCAGATAAAAAACTACTAATTAAAAAAAAGAATTCCAAAACGCAGATCAAGTAAAAACAGAACAATTTAATTTTTTAAGATTCTATAGTAGAACATTTTTGCGATAAATAGGTGACACAAGACGGGAAGCAGTGCGTTGGGGCAGAGGACGTTTCCCGGCGATCACTACCGCGAGCGTCGGGAGAGCAGACAAAAAAGGTTTAGTTAATTAAAAAAGAAAAGGTATTAAAATGTCACAGAAGTTTACGTGCGTCTAATAGATTTGATATATACGTTATGTCGACATCCCTACACGTGTATCTCGCGCTAAATGTTCGTTGTACCGAAGATATTACCGAATATTATACTCGGGGCCGTGCGCTCCAAGTACGTAGAATCGCTAAAATAACTATTTCATTAGCCCAGCCGCAGCTAATAATTAAAATGTGGTACAAAATGGTAAATGGTAAAAAAATCAGTAGTCCGAATATAAATACAGCTGCCTAAAAAATAATAAATAAGTACATTTTCAGTACACCTGATTGCAAGCAAATTCTATTGTCTGTCCACCGACAAAATATAGATTTATGTCTTTTATAAAAGCACCCTTATTAATGTCATGATATTGAAGTAACTTATATGTCCGTATGACTTATAAAGATTTGAGCTTTCAAGCTCGGTCGACGAAATCGTATTAGTTTGCCCCCCTTTCATCCTTGTCCGCCCTTTTGCGACCTGATTGGCTTCCCCAGGGCCATCCGGAGTCGCTCCCATGCGTCGCGGCAAATGAAATTGTTTTCCCGTTGACGTGCGCAAGTGCGTTACAAGGTATGTCACATAGTTGACGGTTTTTTCACTGTTAGTATATAATAAAACAATGAAATTTAGTGATAAGAAAGTTTTTTATGATGAGCCAAAAATTTTTATAGGAAGATGATGGTTTTTTGACTATTTGGTAGCAGGAGTGGATGACGTACGGAGTAGAATTATAGGGTTTTAAAGAATGGCAGGAAATAGAGAGATTGCAATAGAAATATATTAAGTGGACGCTCGGTCTAGATAGGTCGACGTCAGACTATATAGTCCACAGAGGAACGGAAAGAAACAGAATGCGAGTGAGGGCAGGAAGGAGAGCAGGAGGAGAGTTGTAAGATTCGAGGATAAAAAATTAAATATAGAGGAAAAAGGTTACTGGACATATGTTTGGAGGAAAAGGAAAGAAAAGTGGTTGGAAAAAAATTAAGCTATTTATAAAAGGTTCGTTATAGAGAAAACGGCTACAGTGGAGAGGGGGTGAGAAGGAGAAGACAGGAAGGTGGAAAGATAGAAAAAGTGATAGAAAGCAAGTAGAGAGGCAGAGACAATGGGAATATGGTAGAATTTTGGAGACAAGATATAATAGACGATATAAAGAGTTAAAAGTTTCTAAGAAGCCAACGTAAATGAGAAAAAGGGCCGGACCAACACGTGTACATTTTTTTATACAATATAATACAATACAAAATATCTATTACAATACATTACACATTTCGATATAGTTCTTCTCTCTTACTAATGACAAGAGAAAAGAACTATATCGAAAATAAGTTATTGGATGCTTTCTTCTGTTTTGTTCTTCATTAATTAGGAAAGGTCCTTAAAGTCAATGTGTTTTCTGGAATTAACTGACCCAACCTGAGCGTACTTACAAAGCATCAAATCCTCGTTTTAAATAGAACGACTTTTTGTTGCTAAATGAGCGTTCTAAACGACACGTCCACGAGGCAAATAGGGATGGGCGAATATACGTTCGAAGTCATTCCGAAAAAAAAAGGATTTGTATTTTGGGGCTCTATAAAATCATTATCTGCAAATAATTTTACGAAGCTTGTATTTATATATCGTAAGTTAGTGACACTAAAATTACAACCGGTGTTGGTGCTATAGATCAACATTATATTTCCATATACTTAGTTTGACCAGTAATATTCAATCGGACCCTGTACCATGTATCTATCTAGCTAGGTAGTGAAAAAAAAGTGACCGAATTGTACGAAAAAACTGAGGTCGCATGGTGACATCACTAAAGCACACGTTACCGCGTTGTCCGGAACAAGTGTAATTTAAAATAAAAAAGAAATAATTAAACGAAAACGAGAGTGAAACTGGCGGAGAGACGTCATTTGGAATATTTTTAATTAAAATTTTTTAACGAGCCGCACGGTCGCCGGCGCCTGCTGCGTCAGGTGGCTTTTTAAAATTTCGGTTTTCGTACAATGAATACTGTTGCGTCGTGGGTGACAGCTCATGTGTAAAGTACGGGACTGTGTCATATGTCGATACGGACATTCGTTTGAAAACAAGATTTAAAAAAAATCATATCTGTAAAAAAATATTAACAATAAGTATATATCAATCAATCAATCATCATCAACCCATTTTTACCCCACTGCAGAGGCTTAGGCTTCCCCCAGGGTGAGGAGGGGGTTTGGAGCTTAAATCCACCACGCTACTCCACTGCGGGTTGGGGATTGTAACGACCGCCATCTATAAGGCAGAAAAATTCATTGGTACACGCTCGGATTCGAACCCTGGCCCTATGGCCTTATAAATTTGAAACAGGTTCGTTGCGCTCTGGGCTATCACGACACGACCAGTCAATCATATATCTTTATTTCTTAGTTATGTAACATAATCTTGAAAAACGTTACAAGAGTAAATTTATTACTTTGTGAAAGAACCTCACCACAAAGGCGCATTCAAAATATTTTGTTTCGTCTTAGAAGAATACGCGAGAAACTGAGGGACATATAACTTTTATAAAAGCTATACTTAAATAATGCCATTTATATGTTTATTTACAACATTACAGTCGTTGTCGTTTAATATATGTAAATCCAATTCCTAGTCACTTAGGCTCAGGTAACATTTAAGGAGTATTTTTTTTATTAGCCCATGTTATTTACACTTTGCACGCATTTAAAATTCCACGAGTCCACATCAAATATGTCAAAAGTTATGACCCGGGTCAGAAGAACAAACAAGTAAGCCCTTAGGGTAGGACATTGTTTTAGGGTTCCGTAAGAACCACTGAAGTTTCATTATGTCTATTGTCTGTTCTTACGAGTATAAACTTTCTTCCATTTTGAGTTGTGTGATTATAAATGGGTAAGTGGTTTAAATTTATATAATAATATTATTCAAGTAATAAAAATAAAATTACGTATATATATTACGACTAGTTTCAACGAAATATTAACGGAAAAATTTATAATTGTAATCTGCATATAAAATCGAAATGTCATTCACTCATATCAAGCCGAGCCGAAAATCACACGAATATTGCAGGTTTGTTTTGTGACGTAAGTATTTACTAAGAAAGTATTTTTCCAAATACTACATATATCTTAGAAGGGTAAGAGGGTAATATAATAGGAAGGTAAGTTCGTTTAAAAATGCGTAATTGTTTAAGTTAAATGTTTGAAATGTGGCATTTGGCTTTTGGGTCGGACACTAAATATGTTAGTATTCAAAATAATTTAAAATTTTACCCTTAAAAGGGTAAAATAGGGGATGAAAATTTGTACGGGACTTCCGTCAGTTTTGAAGTTAAATGCATGACAATTGGTATTTGGCGTTTGGGTCGGTAAGTAAATATAAAACATAAAACAAATAAAATTAAACAGCGTTACAAAAATTTTTTAAATTTAAACCTTAAGGGGGTAAAACAAAGTATGAAACTTTGTATGAGAATTCCGTCCTTCTTGAATTTAAAACTATAAAAATGGTTACAAATTAATAAACAAACATTTTAGATTTATTTTATTATAGAAATTTATAGAAATCTATATCTTAGGGCGAAAAATAGATCAAATTGGTATCTAAACCTTTTGGTTAGAAATCAAAGATGAAATGTTTCAATGTTTATGTAATATTGTAAAATAATCTTTAAATAGGTATGTGGTCGTAATTCGCTTATTTTTCAACCTTTAATGATGTTTGATAAGTTAATTTGGCTGTTCATAATAACGTTTCATTACATCTGGGACAGAAAGTAGAATATATATCAATCTATACTATACTTAGGTATAAACACTAGCCTGATATTCTACGGAGAACTTTGGGTACAGACAGTTGTGCCAAGTCAGGTGGAAGAGTGAAATGAACTTACCACATAGTCAAACTCAGGAGATAGCAGGTAGTTCGTTAATAAATCGTTAAAGACTTTTGAGTAAATAATATAGATATATGTGGCATTTATTTCCTTTCTCTTTGGGATTCTCCCGCGAGCGACATAATTCGCTTACAGCGAAAGCTCGCTATCAAAACAAATAGTCGGGAAGCGGAGCATGCACTTGTTTCGCGTATTTGTGCCTATCCTCTATTCTGAAGTGCAATTCTGTTTTTTTAGCGTTCCGTAGCGTACCCATCCTTAACAGAGACAAAATAGTAACTACTAAAACGATTGACTTTTACCCGCGCGGCTCCCCTTGGTTTATGTATGTATACGTGTAAGCGTCTCGTTGTTATTTTCGAATTGTTATTTATTTTATACTAGGTTTCCGTCCGAGTTTAAACCATTCTCGGCGTAACGAAAATTAAAACCATTAAAATGACTCGCTGAAACAAGTATATTTCGCGCACTTCCTCTTGCAGATGTTATATGTGTGGGGAAAATCAACGGATCCTAGGCGAGTATTTAGGTATGCAAAAACGGACACTTCGAATTCTGGCGGGAGTGAAGGCCAAACACTCCTGCGCCTGCGCGATTACGCACCTAATAATGACGATATCTCTTGGAAGTAATAATGTTCCCGAGAACAAATGTTTTCGTGTTTCAACGAGCCACATTAAGTAAACTACGATCTAGTGGGCGATTAAAAAGAGTTTCCCGTCGTTTGGCACTCACTGAGAAAAACCCACGTATTTGTGGCCCGACCTATTTATTGCGAATAACTACCCGTTGGACTGCGAAACGAACAAAGGACGATGCATTATGACGCTTGGGACACTTGGGACACTTTTTATTGATAAATCCATTGCACTCAGTGAATGATATGATTATGATCAGTTTATAACACCTAAATTGTGTGTGTCCTATGATTTTATTTCTACGGTGTTGTTTTACGTAATTCTACATTATTATTTATTGTAATTTTTAAATTTTTGTCATAGTTATAAATATTTAATTTCTTGACGACTACATTGTAAGACATGTAAATACTGGCAATTGAACCAATTTATATAGTTACTATTTTGTGGAATAAAGCCTACTAATATTATATAGTAATAATATATTATTAGCCTTCATATAGTATGAACTGGTCGCTTGGGAGAGGGCAAGGGTCCATGAAAAGAATAGCATCACTTACTAAATTTCGTGAAAATTGTGACTTGTTGTTACTTGTGTTCTTTTTCGGATTGCCATTTCATATAGGGTCGATATAGTCTATAGTCTATACATCCTGTATATGACTTAGTTAATTTTTACAATTTGATGTTGATTTGTAGTTTGTTTCAATTTTTACTGTTATAACGTGTTTCACTAACGAGTGAGTCCTTGTTACTTGATATGAAATAATAAATAAAATAAATAAATGTGAAAGTTTCTGTGTTTATGTGTTTGATAGTCAATCACGCAACAACGGAGTAAACGGGATTTTTTGCATAGATATGGTTTATGAGCTGGAGATTAATATAGGCTAATTTTTATCACGAAAAAAGGTACAGTCCCTTTGCTATAACTATTCTTCGTACTAAAACTGGTGAAAAATTTTTGATGAAATTTAGTACGAAGATGTGTAAGGCTTGAACACATAGGATGAAAGTCATCACGAAAACAAATTTATTTTTATGAAAATTTGTATAGAGATTTTTTAGGTGGATAAGTTTAATGTCAACAAAAATGACAGGCGTTACATAATTGTGTGTGTGACTCAACAGAACACATACTCTCGCTGCGCCATACTATGTACAAACCATCTCTTTATGTGTGTGAAACATAACCGAACAGTCAGGTGATATTTTTATCTACGTTTCTAGACGCCGATTCTCTATGCAGACAGCATATTATCAAAGAGTCCAGCTAGTAAATACTATATACCAATGACGCACTATAACTGTTAATCATCTCACTTAAGTAGAATGGTCAATTGTGGGGTCTGAGAGGCAATAGCGGGGGATTTCTTTACTTATTGCGGTTGAACTTTGTTCTGAATGACTACTAAACAGTTTGCTATCGGTAATAGGAGAGGTAAGGAAAAGAAAGGAGATGGAAAGGTAGGTGAATGAATACATCTAATTACGGTCAAGTTTTTCAATTAAAAAAATAAATCATTTTGCTTGAAAAAGTCAAACCTCTGGCAATACACCTTAATGGTTATACCAAATGAATAACCGAATGTATTTGTTAAACTGGCAACTCGTCTGTTAGTAAATTTTTGTTTAAATGACGTTTCGGCACCCTGATCAAAATTAAAAATTAATCGCCGGTTAACATGTCAACGATATGACCAGGGTTTCAGAACTTCTCGGGTAGTAGTTAAACATGGATTGTGTGATAAAGAATGACATACTAGGAAATATCGATTTTTATTTAGGAAATATTGATTTGTATACCAGATGTATGTCAAAAGTTTGCGTTGTGGTGCAAGAAATAAATCAATTGATTTAATTGACCCGGCCAAGTACAATTCGTTCTTGCGCAATCAGTATTCTATAGTTAAAATTATGATATGTTTTTTTTATCAATTTCAGTTATTTGAATCGAAGATATTGTATTGGATATATTTTTTTATAATTTTAAATAAGTATGCAACGTACACTTCGGTGCAAACTTTCGATATGAAGTTAGTCGGTAGAGTTTGCGCAGGTACAGTCAAGTGAAAGACTACTTACTACTTTATATTATGATAAGGTGCACTATACGTGCTCAAAATTCGTCTGTTAACTTTATATTGAACGTCGTCAAGTTTACCTCGAACTGAATAATGCAGTTCTGATAATTTTCACACAATCTCAACCTCACACTCAACGTTCATGATTTTTACGTGTTTTTTCGGTAAAGTGTGAAAGAAAAGTAACACGGAGAACGCATTATAAATTGAGTTCGTATTCAAACGAGATTTCATGTGATACCCCCCCATAAATTTGTTCAGTTTCAAGTTTATCCCTCTGTAGTATAAACCTCGCAATCATAATCCACTTTTTAGACAACTTTTCTGTTACTAGGCCATCATGTTTTTATCTTTGTGTCAAGTTTTAAATTTGTTCGTCATATAGATTTGGAGAAAAGTACGTGTGACAGACGGACGGGCATCGAGGTGGTTTCATAAGTGTTGCGTTTTTCCAAATTGGATTCAGAACTCTTAAACGAAAGGACATGTCCTGTAAAAGCTATAAAAAAGCTAGCTAAAATATGGAGTCAGTATTTTATATGCAAAAAAAATCTTTCTTAGACTGTTTTATCTAAACTATTGCAGTTTGAGTATTGAAGTTTCAATAAAGTAACAAAGCTTGTGGAATAAAAATTCCGAAGTCCACTTCCTTGACTTGTCGCGCATACAAACGGTTTTCAGATAAAAAACTTTTAATCATATTCTTTAAACGGATCCCGGGGTGGCTCTGCCCGGTATTACGTCGGCCTCGACGTCAGCCGTGGACAATGAAGTTTAATATCAGAGTAAAAAGTTTCCCATACAAATTATGTAAAAACTTAGTATTTTTATTCATAGGAATAGCTTCAAGTTTCCATGGTAGATGTAGATAGGTAGGTAAATAGATGTACAATGTATATTTTATGTAAACTATAGATTGTTCCTGTATTTTGAAGCTATACTGTTATGAACTTTCATTCTCTTTGTTAAGCTATCTTGAAAACATTAAATCATATGATTTTATTTTACTAATGCACTGTCCTTTTAAGCATCCTTAAGTACATTAATTCAGTATTAATGTATCATCGCCGTGTTTATCTGCTATCGCTTTCCGAGTCCCATGTCAAATCACGAAGTAGTGTAAGCTTCAATGTTAAGGGCGCGTACCACCCTTGAAAAGCTTTCTAACCTTATCTGATTTCTGTGCTATACAGTACATATTGAACCTTACATCCACGATGTCTGACACACACTCGGTTTTTGCAAACATAAGCGCACGCCTGTTTCCTGGAGGATTTTTATTAATTTGTTTCAAATATATCAAACCAAACATACCTCACGGTTTTATCTCTCTGAAGAAATGAAATATTATATACAATACCAAGTTACTGTGGTATTTCCGCACCACTTGACATAAGTGACTGAAGCTAAATTTGTGTAAATTAATTATCAGATTTGTTGTTTAAAAACTTAATTTAAATAAATTAGCTCCTTGAACTGCACTCAGTCGATTGGTATTTAATTTATTTACGTTCAATTACTTAATATCTAGTTCTTTGGTACATAAGAATAAAACATTCTTCTTTTTTGTCTGTCGCTGTCCTCCCGATATGATAGCCGTATATAAAGTTTAATTCTTTTGTAATCGACAATCCTTAGAAGGATTTTCAGCGTGATATCCTACTAATATTATAAACGTGAAAGTTTGTATGTATGTTTGTTGCGCTTCCACGCAAAAACTACTGAATGTATTTTAATGAAACTTTACAATAATATAGCTTATACACCAAAATAACACATAGGCTATTATTTATAAAGATACTAGCTTTCTGCCCGCGGTTTTGCTCTCGTGGACTACACAGTTGTGCACTGATTTTAATATTTTCAAATTAGCTTTCCGGGGCGAGGTGGGGGAAGAAGTAGCTCATCGCTGAGTGCGTGACCCGAATGCAGGCAGACCTGTGATGCAGAACGTAACAGACGTTTGTGTCCATTTTGTGAATTTTCAAGGCACGAGCGATTTGTTAAAAACGCTTACAGTACTTATATAATGTAATAGATAGGTATAGTAAAAAAAAAGAACTTTTTAGGGAGTATAGAGGGGGTTGATAGGGGAGAGGTAGGGTAAAAGGTGAGGGCAGGAGTGAGGGCAGGGGAGAGTATGTGGGTGGAAAGAAAGAGGGGTGGTGGAGGGAATGGGAAGGGGAACGTTTCTGTAGTCGACCCGGGTGGAGCCAGGTACGACCGGGCTAGTTAAAATATATGTTTAAGTAGTACCATTAGCGTAGAATTTCAGTTTTAAAGGATAAGAAGAGAAAAAATATTTATGAAGAAGAAATTAAAACAGTTGCATTTTAAATTTTATGAAAAATTGTAATAATGTTTTTATTTAAGTTTTATACGTAAATCCTAATATTTTAAACCTATGAAGTTTTTTTTTGTATATAAATATTAACTAAAATGTTTTATAGTCTCGTTTGTTAACAATATCTACGTAAATTCTGCGTAAATAAGTGTCTTAAACGAGTATTTACAATATTATCATTGTATTATTTACCATGTAATTTAGGATTTTATCTCTCATCTACGCGCCGCTGGCTGCTTTCATGAATTTTAAACATGGCCGGTTTTATCGTATTAAAACGTTACGATTTTTTGCTAAAAAAATGCGAGAAACATGTCTAAATAGCAGTTAATTTACAATAGATTCCCGTCTAGATTTTGTTGTTTCTCTTTTTGACCGAGTCTTTAGAATGTGCACATGGTCTTCATTATTACTCATTTTATAGATTTGTTTTCATTCCTATAAAAAAATCCATATCAAAATCATATCTTTACATTTTATATCTATACATTTCAAGAACTTTTATTATTTAAAGTATATTATTATTAAATATTATAAGAAACATAACGTTAGAAAATGTCGTGTTTCTGGCATTTAATTAATTCTTTGTATCCACTATTTTTAATACGAATAGATAATAAGAAAAAACAAATTAAATTACCTATCCAGCCAGAGTAATGACCTTAAACTCCATTTGTATGAAGATATAGGAGACTTGGTCCTAAATAGTTACTTCAGTACATAATAGCTAAATAAAATAAATAGATTTGTTATAAACTAGCGTTCATTCGCTACTTCGACTCGGCTTGTATGCATGTACATGTCCCTGAAAAAGTTGTCATTTTATTTATTTTGTTAGGTATAATTTTTTTTTATTTTAATTCGTATTTAAATGTATGCGTTATTTATTACCTCCGTATTTTAAATACATTTTTTTTCTTCTCTTGGAATGTAAAAATTCAAACCTTTTTCTCTTACTGGTCATTTAAAAATGGCAGATGGATGATACCACACCTATATGTTGAATCACAACATTATCTAGTATTTTAATGAAAGTTTCAATCAAAATCGGTTCAATGGATCTCGAGTCACGGAGACGTACAAGCATACTTACTAGAAAATTAAACATATTTTTGGATTCAGTCATCACTGACAGTCTTCATTTCTTTACAATTTTATAATAGGGCTTCGCACGGGTAGTATTCGTTTCTCATAAGAATCACTTTTTTATCTCAGTCTTGTCTCATTCCCGTTCTTCCTTTCATTTTTTCGTTCCCATCGCAAAAATACTTTATTATTTCTGTTCTTGGCCCTAGTGTAGCTTCGTTTTCGTTTCCATTCTCATCAAAAATAACTTTTTTATCTCCGTCTTAACTCATTCCCGTTCTTCCCTTTCCCGTTTTTGTTCCCATCGCATAAATATTTTATCGTTTCCGTTCCTGGCCCTGGTCTCATTTCCTTTTTGTTTCCATTCTCATCAAGTACAACTTTTTTATTTCAGTCTTAACTCTTTCCCGTTCTTCCCTTTCCCGTTTTCGTTCCCGTAACACAAATATTTATCGTTTCAACAATTTCTGTCAGTCTTAATTAAATAAATTACACTTTTGCGAAATAATATTTAGTTATGCAATTATTAAATTACTAAAATGGCTATTAAAAAATAAGGGTTGATCGTAGAAGGGTGAAAATTGAGGATTGTATGTATTTTTGTATGTTGTATCATAAAAAAATAGAAATTAAAAATTTTGTCTAAAAAAAAAAAAAATTTAGGGGTGGACTACCCCTAACATTTAGGGGGATGAAAAATAGATGTTGGCCGATTCTCATAGATACCGGATAAGCACAAAAAATTTCATCGAAATCGGTCAAGCCGTTTCGGAGGAGTATGGCAACGAAAACTGTGAGACGAGAATTTTATATATTAGATAGATAAATATTCAGATTTTTTCCGATTCTATTGCCAGCATGTAAATAATGATTATTTGAATAATAACTAAAGGCCAGTTTGTCAGAACAAAAACAAAATACGAGTATCCTTCAATGTTTTTTTTTTATCCTTTACATATTAACACAGTCTTTGTGAACAAGGTAATAGGCAATTTAACAGTATAGGTGTAGACTCACTTTACTGCTATACTAAAACTTTTATCGACATTTTATGAGTGATCCGTTGCGACACGCATCATTTCATGTAGGCATTATTTAATTCATTACACGAGATTGAGAAGGGGTTTTGTGTGACAGCGCCTTAAAAGCTACGATTAAACTTATGGGTCAAGTTTTGAGTGTTGGTCGATCCTCGATTTTTATTTGAAATGTGAAGGTTAATAATTTATTAATAAAGTGTGAAATTTTTTTAAATAGTACTTACGATTCCAAAAGCTGCAGTAGATGTTTTTTTTATTACATAGGTTCTATTTCAGAATAGATTTTTAATGTTTACGTTTAGGAACCACCAGGAGCCCAGCAATAATAAATGGCTGGACAATTTTTCATGTGATTTGTTTTAGCGTTGCATAAATTCTTAAATAGGTTTTGCGGCCAATAGAAGAACCTGCAGTAGATGTCTGTATTTAAAACAGTTGGGCCGAATTTGATGCGTTTTTTTGCATTAAACGTGTATTAACACCTCAGAGCAGGTTTTTGGTTTAGTTTACTGTTATAAGCCGCCAGGCGGCGCTGCAGTAGATTTGTTTCTTCAAAACGACTTTTTCGCCATCATCTAATGCTAATATTTAATGATTTTTTAAAATATTTATATATAAGTTAGTTCAATCAGATTTAACTCAAATATTGTCGATGAAAGTTTTTTTTAAAGCTTCCTGATGTTTCTAGAAGTGCTATAGGTAATTATTGTTTAACTGTCTGTTTGTCGGTCGTATACTACGTTTTATGTTATGTAACGTTTTACGTTATATTACGTTTACGTTCAAACCGTTGAACCCATCTTGATGAAGTTTGTTAGGGACATATTTACATCTGGAAGATGTGCATGGCTACTTAACCTTGCTTACTTAACTTAACCTTTATATAGTTTTGACCACCTACTGCATAGTGGTAGTAGGTGGTCAAAATGTGTGACGTTACGGAATCTTCACCAAGAGTAATGTCCCAGTTTTTTTCAAGAAAGTTCCACCATGTCTTGGAATCTCCTTTTCGTGGACCTGGTACAAATGTGTACTTCACATGGGCGAAGCCGCGCGTATATTCTAGTATAATACGTAAATTATACAATAGCTCCAAAATTTTACAAAAAAAAATTTATTAGGTACTTCATTTATACAGTTTATCCATTATGTGATCATGAACCTAGAAACAACCAGATGTATCTCAGCTGGTTATGTACCCAAGCATCAAACACACTCGTTCTATGGGAAGTCTACCGACTACTAGTGCGCTACATCCAGTCACACATACTTGCCGCCATTGCAGTGCTTCATTGGTTGTTTAGAGACGGGTAGTCTTGAGTTTCTATTACGTCTGTGCAGGTGACAACAAAATTTTACTTCTGTGAGCTAGGTGGACTCACATATTTTTTCTTTGATACAAAATTCTAAACTCATAGTATGACAATTTTACATTCTAGCCCTACGGCTAATGAGTAATAATAATAATACATGGGACTTCCCACACAGCGTCATCTAGTCCCAAAGTAAGCAAGTATTATGCTTGTGTTATGGGTTACTAGACAACTGATATACATACTTAAATATTCTTTATATTATATACATATATAAATATTTTTGCGAAGACACCACACACATATAATAACCAAGACCCGGTACCAATATCAATATTCATCATATTAATACTGACCCGACCTGGGATTCGACCCCGGGACCTCCAGCTTCGAAGGCAGGGTCGCTAACCACTAGGCTAAGCGGTCGTCATTTAAGTAATTTCGTTTTAGTCTAAATTTCTAATGTCTGTAAATTATTCCTTCAAATTCCTATTCCTATAAAATTCACCCATTGGCTACTCAATAAAATGAAATACTGTTGTTGATACTCTTACAATATATTTAAAAACCTGTATAAAAATGTTTGTCTTTCGGAATCTTATTCATTTTTTTATTTTTTAATATATATATCGTATACGTCCGGCTATTAGCATATTAATGTTTAAACCTCGGGCAAGTATCTCGTTACATGCGCACAAATTATGATCATACTCGGCGATGAAGTTTCGTTTTAATTCTCTGCAATCTGATATTAAGGTCCGTTTTAGGGTATCATCGGCTTTCATTGCGTTAATTAAGGGAAATTAACAATTTGAATGCCTTTAATTACATTTATATTTTATTTTTGATGGTAAGTAAAGTTAGTCATGTAAATTTTTACTGCGTTTTCGACTTACATATTTTCACATCGCCTGACCTTGCCCACTCGTTTTTATATTAGGTGCATCAGGTTAATCATACGTAGTAACGAAAAATATGTATATTGATTGATTGCATCATCCCTATATTATTTCTCAAGTATGTTTTTTTTATCTCCGCGCTACATCTCCATAATACATTTTGAAGATTACCCTCACCGCTAATGGCGAAAATGACAGGACCGGGAACTACCGGGACAAACTTTTTTTAAATATAATGAATGTCGCTGGTTGTTTTTTCACGTATAATTTCTCAAACATGTTTTTTTTTTTTGTCGTGTTACCTTCATCGCTAATAAAGAAAAATGAACAGAACTGAAAATGGGACAGGGATGTGTCGAAAATTTTTTTTATTAAAATTTTAAAGCAACATCGGGTACTTTAGAGCCAGTAGATGGCGCTAGTTATTTAAACTTAAGCATGTGCGAAATATTTGACATGGTCATTTAGTACGGTCATATCGTACTACCTTTATGTACTTAGAGGTAGTTATACAAGTAAAGCTGCCGCCGACGATTTAACTAACGCCTTGTATAAGACATTTACATATGCGTAAAAGTTACAAATTACATTTTTTGTTTTCCTTATGCATATGTAAATAATGCTTGTGCCAGTCTCCTTGGATTATCTAAATCACATTTTACGTGTTGTAAACTTTTACATGTAGGAACAATATTTTGATGTTAGTAATAATAAAAATAGCTGGGACATCATATATACAGATTTACTTTTACACCCATACACAGAACAAATAAGCAAGTTCATGCGCACAAATATTTTTCTCAGGCGGGAATTGAATCCGCGACCCTTGGCTCCGCAGTTAGGGTCTCTAACCACTAGACCAATCGGCCAGTCCATGTTGTGTCGCTATGATAGACAGAAAGTCTGGCAAGTTATTAAAGTATGTAAAAATTTATGGAACCGTCGTCGGCGATGAAAACGTACACGCTTAACCGATCTCGTTTGACGTCTCGCGTTTATCGCACCGTATCGTCCAGTAAATTTCCCGAAAGCCGATACGGATTTTGCATTCCGTAGTTTAATCGATTTCCGATGGAGGAGACCAGATTAAAAATATCGTTACCTGACAGGCTTATTTTCGTGAAAGGTTTTTGGATACGTATCTTTTGAGGGAATAATTGATGTACATTTTACGTTTTTTGTATAAAATGTTTTTTTTTAGGCAGCACGAAGGTAATTATTTTCGTTTTGAATATTATATACAAGCTAATTACCTATTGTATATAATAATCATTGTAATGTCTTATACTCGTATTATTTTATTTTCGCATATCTAAAAAAGTCAAGGCTTATAGACGTTTAAAAATAATTTTGGCACGTGAGATTTGTCCTATGGCAAATATGGGTGCGTGTTTGGAAACTTAAATCTGGTCATGTTTTGACTATAGTTTGACCGAAACCGCTGTACCGCGCCTTAGGTATGTGCGCGACGCGGAGGGAGGCAAATCTGCTGTCAGTCCGTCGTCAACGCTTAGGAGCAGTGGTGGATAATATAGCATAAAGCATTATTTAAAACGCGTTATTTAAGCCCAACGGATTTAGCATATTATATTGGTTGACTCTTGGTGCTATTAAATAGCACGACGCGATCTTGCAGTCCCGCCTTACCGATAGAGCGATGCGATCAGCACAACGAAACACGTCCTACAACGAACGAGATTGCACGCTGACTGATTAGCAAATTTAGCAATTTAGCATTAGCATGGCATTAGCGCAGCTGTCGGTCGACTTATCTTAGGAATGACGTTAAGTGAACCTTAAATGTATTGGATTTTGAAAATTAAGCTTCACTTAACGTTTAAGTGAGAACTGAAATACCGGCCTGAAGAGGTAGATTTTGGTGTTGTATTTTTTATCTGGGGCACTTAGTTTATATGATTGTGTTAGATAGAATTCGTGTTATATTTTTAAGGTTCCGTATATCAGAAGGAAAAAACGGGACCCTCGTAAGATCACTTTGTTGTCTGTCTGTCAAGACCCTGTATTTCGGGAACGCATGAAGGTACTTTGCGTTGACCTAGAACTAAGAAATTTGGTAAGAAATACCGTCTTATACTACAAGTATAGAAAAAATTATGAAAACTATACATAATCAATCATTGGGGTTAAGCAACAGTACGCGCGGTCATATATCCCTACTACGAAACCCTCGGTGGGCGAGACCAACTCGCACTTGTTCGTTTTTTTTTTAATTGAAATAATACGCGCTACCGTACTTAAATGTTGAAAATCGGTCGACGGAGTTTCACTCGGTATTTTTTTTTTGTTAAATCGTATTTAAAAAAAATTATATATATAGATACGAATCACATACTCATTAACCTATTAACTTGTCATCGATCATTATCAATCAATTGTCTCTGTCAATTAAATAGCTCGTGACTTTCGATCTGACCCAATTAGGTTAATGTGAACAGCTTAGGTTAAATATCAATATTTTTCGATCTTACCTGCACATGAACTGGTTAGTTTAATATTTTATTTGTTATAGCGCCATCTAACAAAATTTTAAGTTATCAGTTGAAATCATCCGTCGGCAACAGTACAAGCATCACAAAAATTTACGAGTAAATATAAAAACATATTTTTGTGTTTCAAATTGCGTTTTTCAAAGTATACCTACCATTATAAAACTTAAAAAGCAAAACCTTATCTAAATAAAAATTAACGGATCTCCTGCTTTCGCACGAACTTCTTACGACATTGGAAATGAACCCAACGGAATAAAGTAAACACACATATTTTGGATAATATTTTTCGAAATAAATATTTTCGCAAAAAAAATAACACAACTGTATTTGAATAAGCTTAAAACTTCGAAATATAACATTCTGTACGCCATTTCGATCGAACAAACCGAATTAGTACGAAATGTAACACCGACGCATATCCGACTTCCAACTAAGGGCACCCTTAACCACTACTTCCGGTTGTCCGATTCTAACAATTTTAGTCTCAATCAATCCCCCGTTTAATTACGCCTCGCCGTTTTTTTTATTTTTTTCTTATTTGGACTTAGTTCTCGAGATATCGGGCTTCCAAAATGAAATTCGGGGAAAAAAATTGCGATTTTTTTTTCTTTTTTTGCCGGTAATTTTTTTGTTTTTAACTTTTTTCCAAATTGTCTTATGCCATCTTGTAAAGCTTGCTGAACTGCATCTTTTGACACCACGTTCATACCGATATCTCGAAAACTCTTTGTGCAATCTGCCTGTCTCACTAAACTCCTAAATGACCCCCTATACTGCAACGAAATGAAAGTCATTTCCAATGACAACAAAAACATCCAATTCTTTAGAGTCGTTATATTGTAACGCGATGACGTGTGGAACCCCGATAAATAACGAAATGTAATTTGTTGCACTTTTTTCGAAAAACTAAGGTACATATTTTATGTCTCTATGAAAAACACTACTTGATGTATCGAAGCAGCCGCTTTATACAATTCCGAAAGTATTTATTGTTTTTTGTTACTGTACTTATTGAGAATATTTACTGCTATACTCAAGTCAGGGCGTGAAAGCATCTTGTACATTAAACACAACCGATTACTTACATTTTTATAAGGTGTCCCTGTGTTTTTTTTTTAATTTAAAGCGTCATAATGTAACTTTGTCTCGAGTGGTATGGCGACTGGGTTAAAGTCATTTATATTGTATTTGTGTAATTTATGTAACACAGGTTTAATCTATACATAATTTATCGCCGTACCTTTCAATTTTAATTGTCAAATGTAATTTGTTTGATATTTTTTTAATCGACCACACGGTTTTTTTTCATAAATACCTATTAAATTGATCATTTAACTAAGATCGGGTGTTCCTATTATAAATTGAAGGTTTACGTAAATTTTCTTTAGATCATCACTTCAAATGCGAAATGCGATGAGTTGGTCAATTGATTCGTCCTTCTTTCACGCGGTAACGGAACAACGGATGCAAATGGTTTTATGCAAATCTATAGTTCACTAGCTTTTTGCGCGCAACTCCGCTCGCGTTGACTAAATAGTTGTGCCGGGACATTTTTTCCCGGGATAAAAGTAGCCTATGGCACTCTTCAGCTTATTAACTATATTCATGCAAAAAATTATAGCGGTCCCGGTACAACTGTGTAGTCCACGCGAGCGGAGCCGCAGGCGGAAAACTAGTATCTTTATAAATTTTAGCCTGTGTTCTGATATATAAGCTACATTATAGTAAAGTTTCATTAAAATCCATTCAGTAGTTTTTGCGTGAAAGAGTAACAAACAAACATCCATACATACAAACTTTCGAGTTTATAATATTAGTATGGATGGGCTGGGGAGTATAATTTATACGCTCTTTTTAATTTCGGAAAAAGCACGATTCCTGCCGGATAACTATTCTACACACTAAAACGGCTGCCCGAATTCTGGCTGACCGATTGGCCGAGTGCAGAACTGCAGAACCAAAGGTAACGGGTTCAAATTTAAGTACAAATTTTTATGTGCATAAAAATGTCTATTTGTTCAGTGTGGGTGTAATATATCTATATGTATATATTATTAAGAATTTTTATGCATGTACATAATTTGTCTAGTACCCACAATACAAGCTCTGATTATTTTGTAAATAGATGGCCTGTGTGGGATGTCCCAGGTATTATTATAAAATTTAGTACGAAGGTGTTTTAAAGTTTCGAATGACACACAGGATAAATTTCATCGCGGAATGATACACGGTTCCTGTGGATAGCTATTTATCTGCTAAAATGGCTATATAAATTTTGACGACATTTGGGACAGAGATATCTTGAATATTCTAAGTTTCAGAATTTTCCAAAAAGTCTTACAATACCCTGTAGCGTCGCGTTCCTTTAGCGGGCCCGATACCGACCACTGTGTAGTCCACGCGTTTTTTACAAAAAAATCTCTAATAAATAAATTATTTGTTAGGGTAGTAATTTAAAATGTTGATAATCGTTAATAAATATTGTAGTTAAGGGATCGTGAGGTTTTTCGTTTTATCTTATTTTTTTATTTATTACGGGTCGAGACACTGAAAAGTTTGAAAAACGATATACTAGACTAAATCACGCAAAAATTACCAGGCATTCTCTTTTGTACCAAACTTCATATGAGAACGCTATTCGTGCTTGTAAATAAAATGTAAGAGAAAACCTCGAGAAAATACTCGATCAATTTTACTCACTTTCTCTCGAGAATTTGTCGTCACATGTATACGACATCAAATTCTCGATTATGTTCGGTAAAACACATTTTGTTGTTTACTGAAATTGCTTTTTTTGCTTTTGTACTTTTAGTTTGTCAATTATTTTGCCGTGACCTAAATAATAGACCCAAATAATACTTTCATATAAAGGTAAGAAAATACTTCTTTTCATTAAAAACTTTTTATTCCGTAATAATTATATCATTAAAATACTTCTTTTCATTAAAAACTTTTTATTCCGTAATAATTGTATCATTATAAAATTATAACGGACTGCAATGTCTAGCCATAAGGGATAATAGGTTTATCTACTCTCAATAGGTAGTCTACTGATTATCAGTTTCTTTACTCAAAATATTTGTACACATTTTTGAATTTTTGTCTGTTTATAAGCTTATAATTCGAGTGCCACTATACACACACTTGATGAAACTAACGTCGAAATCGTGGTGAAATGTTTAGTGTAGGCATGCGTCATGAAACTGCTACTTTTAGGAGCGAAGCAGTAGGAAACGAAGTAATATCTTTTATTGGCGTCCGTTTAGCCTAGTGGATAGCTACTACCTACGAAGCCCTGCCTACGAAGCTGGAAGTCCCGGGCTCGAATCCCAGGTCGGGTCAGTATTTATACGATGAATATTGATACTGGTACCGGGTCTTGTTTGTTATATGTATCTTGTGTCTTCGTTTGGTAACCAAAAACACAAGCTAATGCTTAGTTTGGGGCCTAGACGTTGTTGTGATGTATATATTATTATTATTATTGTTCGAGTACCACTACACTTGATGAAACTTAAACATTTAAATATGTAGTCGAAATCGTGGTATTTGTAGGGTAAATGAAACTGCTACTTTTAGGAGCGAAGCAGTAGGAAACGAAGTAATATAGAGCAGCGTTTTACAAAATGTAAGATGATTTTAATATATAAGAAATATTCATTATGTATTGTTTATATAAATAAAGAAGAAATAGTACGAATCGTAAAAACCATGGGAAGTCCAGGCTAAAGCTAAAATCCATACCTGAAATAATTGTTACTTTCCTTGAGATTAAACCTATTTTACATACACATCACTTTATAGCATAATATTATAATCAGAGCTTTCATCTCTCGAAGGAAAGATTTAAACGAAACATTAAGATGCAGGTTGTAAGCACAATGGGAAGCGCATATATCTGAAAATTCCACCGAAATGGCCGCTCCATATTTATGAGGTTATATTTTAGTCAAAGCGCGCATACACCCGGCTAAGCCTCGAAGGCTTCGCGGGACTTGTCTGAGTCGGGACGTGAACCCGATGCCACTGGATTTTCTAAATTTTAACGTGGGATCAAGCGAGACTTGATTTACTGCACCTCTTGTTTCTGACGGTTTGTGATGTTTTCGTACGTTGTTTTTGTTGGTAAAACTAAAGGGTTCGGCGCGGGTACGCATAGGTTGACTTGGCGTTTCAGTCTTTCAGCTTCACAGAACATAATGGTAAGTAAGTCTCTTTTGAAGTATATCGTTGGTATTTTACGAAAAAGCACTTTTTTCTATTTAACGTTTCTCAATACTCCCATTTTTTGGGCTCCACATCTCACTTCTTCATATTGTTTTGTTGCTCCCGCTATCATATCTGTTCCCGTTCATATATTTATACGTATAAATTCTATTTTGTATACTCTTTGACCTTTTAACACGAAAAATTTGTTGCATCTTCATTACTAAAAAGTGCTGTTAAATCTGACATATTATCAAAAATAACATTTTTTAATTTACGTATAGGTATATTATGCTAAAGTTGTAAATGCAATTAATATTTCTATTCCAAAGGCATGGAGGTCATGAATACCGTAAAGAATAGAAAGTTGGGATATTTCGGCCATATCATGAGGAACCACAAATACCGCATCAGTTGGTGAGGCAAGGTAGGATTTAGGTCGAAGGCCCCCTGGTAGAAGGAAGATATCCTGGTTGAAGAACATGAGAGAATGATTTGGTGAAAGCACCAAATTGCTGTTTCGTGCCGCAGTATCCAAATCGAAAATCGAATTGATAATCGTTAACCTCCTGAAAAGGAGAAACACCTGAAGAAGAAGAAGAATTAATATTTCTATTAGAAAATTTATTTAGTAACATGGTTTGTAATGTTCACGAATACGAAGTAACGGATTGTTTATATCGCTTTTATAAATGTAATTCATTTTGGGGTGGTGTGTGGGCATCCAGTAGGTAATGGGGTGTAACACTGCCCTTTTATCTCGCCAGGTGGTGCATGAGCGACGGTACTTAATCGACTATCGGTTTCATACAAAAGTTGAAATTTTTATGAACATATACATACAGATAAATATATACCCAAATATACACATCACAATATGTAAAGAAGGTACCTTCGCTGAGAGCGCCATCTATAAAAGTTGTGCGTGACCCAACCTAAGATCCAGTATTACGACGAAAGTTTGGTCGCTTATACAAAATTATAATATAGAACTAATGAAGGTTTTACACAATGCCCTATGTTTCAAATTTATTCGGTTTTAAATTTATTCGGTTTTTAAAATTTTCCATTCCATTCCATCAGCCCTTTTTTTATACCCCACTGCAGGGGCTTAAACCTCCCCTCAAGATGAGAGGGTTTGGAGCTTGAATCCACAACGCTGCTCCAATGCGGGTTGGCGGATTGTGACGACGCAAATATTGCTGTAACAAAAATATTTTTCGGTACAAATTTTGCGACTTTCTTGCTATAGCAAGAAAGTCGCAAAATTTGTAATTGTAAATTGGTTATTTCAGGTTTTTTTATGTCTAATTTTTACCAAATAAGCTGACCATAATATAAACTCACTTCTTAAATATTATTAAACGAAGAAAAAGCAAGAAAACAAAATACAACACATCACGTACATTGTTTTAGCTAAACATTTTTCTTATTAAATCACTGTTATCTTCCAAGATATAATATTGTTACTATAGAAAATAACTCGACGCGCAGTTTAATAAAACGTAGTACGAAGGGCGTGTTCACTTCAATATACGTTACGTTCTATGTCGATCACAAGCGAAACGCAAACCGACACGGTCAACGTACTTCCATCTTAAGGCGAATTGTTATAGGATAAATAGCTTGAGACGTCGACAGAATGACCCCCTCATTTTTTTTGTTAGTACGTACACTGTACGTGATAATAAAATACATATGTATATATAATTCTCAAATCAAATATCTACGAAGGATATTTAATTATCGTTTAAGAAAGTTAAGAAGAAAAGGCAGTTAAACTAGTTAATCGGATTTTAATGCTTCTCATTTAACCAATAACGTGAGTGACATACGAATGGTATTGTGTGGATGAATTTCGCTTTGTACTAGTTTTTTGGTGTGATTTTGGACAAATCGTACGAAGTTCTAAATAAATATATAGAATTGGGCTGAGGCAGGATTTGAACCCAGAGGTCACTTGTTAAGCGACGAGCTTTTGAAGCTAACAATTCTATCGCTATGACAACTTACTAAATAGTCAACCGTTTTTGGTGAATGTTAAGTAAATAAATAAAATTTGAAGAGCCAGGATTTGAACCGAAATTTTCTTCTTCATGTTGACACTTCAATTCACGTGAGTACCTCCGCACTCACAAATGTTTTTATTCTAATTGTCATTAAAACAAAATATAATTAATTTATGTAATTAGACATTACATATAGGTATTAAGAATTATACAAGTGATTTAAAATTTATTTCTATTTTATATTTCACTTTGTTACAAATCAATAACTTATTGGTCAGTATATATGCCTATGGCGGGAATCCTCCACAGGCTCGAGGTATCTAAATTGAATTACATATAAATGTATACAACCTCATTATTTACTAAGTTAACTGATGATCGGACGTGACATAAATATTGGACGTAAATTAAACCCAAATACAAGTAAACACTCACACTTTTTCAATCGATTTTTAATAGAATAATATAATGTTCTCGCTGTGCCTGTTATATAGTAATTGTCATCGACGACGTTTAATAAAACGCTACATTCTGAGTAAAACGTAATCGTACACCTAAGCACATTAACGTCACGTGAGCTGTCACGAGCACTTAAGGTACCCGCGTGGGCGAGATATCTGCCCCTTAAGAAATCTTTCCTTTGCTAAGGTGCGCTGACCTCGAATCGGTTTAAGAAATATAAAATAAATTGAAGAATTTAATAATAGCGCTTAGAAGTGCCGTTACTTGAATAAAAATTTTCTAAAATTTGTCTTTCTTGACAGAATAAGAGATTATTATAATAAAAAGGTGCGTTTTAGAGCAACATGGAATAAAAAATGTTTATATTAAAGAACTTAAATGTGACGTTTTATGAAAAACGCTCTCTTGTGACATTCTAATTTCTAAGATGCATTTATATGAAAGAAGGTGTTTTACTGTTTGGACAATAAACTTTCTTGACTTTTTCAACGTTTTCTTTTTTAACTAGAGGAAGTGTTTTGACTGATATGTTTCGTAGTCGTTTTTTTAATCAATACGCCTTTTTATTACCTCAGCATCATCATCATCATCAGCCCGTGTCTTTCCACTCCAGGATATACGCCTCTCCCAAGGCTCGCCACTACACACTATTACCTATTTAAGTTTAATTTTCTTTCCCCGGTGGCGGCGGCGCCGGCGTTACAAACGACAAATGATAATGTCGTAATATATAGGTTACTTAGCCTGTTTAGCTATTGAAGAAATTAAAAATAATACATATTTTAACTAAACTAGTTCGAAATATTTTTTTCTGAATTGGATAGACAAAGCATAATTGAAAGAGGTTACGTATTAGTTAAATTATATTTTTGTTTATTATACCTTTTTTTTAAATTCTCTGTATAATAATAATAATAACGCATACATCACACTAACATTACACCCAAACTAAGCATTAGCTTGTGTTTTGGGTACCAAGCGAAGACACCACATACATATGGCAACCACGACCCGGCACCAGTATCAATATTCATCATATAAATACTCACCCGACCTGGGATTCGAACCCGGGACCTCCAGCTTCGTAGGCAGGGTCACTACCCACTAGGCTAAGCGGTCGTCCATGGTATATACGTCAAGATAACGATTGGAAGAATGTTATTTATATTATGGGTGAGGCAATGTGAGGTGACATGAAAGTCGTCAATATTTATCCTAAAATCAATAAAAATTATAAACTTATAAAACTCTTTTTTTTTCTGGTGATATTTTACGAATGCTTTGAAAAAGTGATTTTTATTTTTAAACATTTATAAACAGTTCAAATACGAGTAAAAGACCATCTTCATTGTGTTAAATTGTCCATTTTTTCCCTACATTCCTGGTAATATAAAACTCATTGAATTAAGAATGGCCCGAAGTTCTGAATTTTCATACAATCTTAGTATTCATTTGAAATTTGCTAAACATAGTCAAAATTTTATCCTGTATTTAGGGATCAAATGACAATTGTGGTACCGTGCAACTTTCTTAAAAATACACAATTTAGTAATGGTAAAATAACATTGGCTGTAGCATGTTTATTGTAGTAACGAAAACAATACTACTACGATTATTCGATTATTGACAGATCGATTCGTCGAGTGGTTAGAGACACTAGCTGCAGAACCAAAGGTAGCAGGTTTGCTACCTGCCCGGGACAATATTTGTGTACACGAACATATCTATTTGTTTCGTGTCTGGGTGTTAAATATATGTTTTATAGAAAATCCGACTCAAAAACACTGGGTAGCTTCCCCAACGCTGCTCGACTGAGTTGGATTCCTCGTTTGACGACGTTATTTTTTATGCCGTTCCGTTTGTCATTTAAAAGCTTGAAGACATCTTTCAATGCTGTAATGTAGAGTTTCGGAGAGATAACCTCTCGGTGTCTCACATTTAGCTGAGTTGGATCGTTTTCGTGCTTTCGTTCTGGTAGGTACTTGGTACTGCCAAAATATATGAAACTTTATTTTGGGTTTAAGATGCATGTTGTAACTTTTTCGTGAAAACTTCGAATAACTTGTATAACATTCTATATTTCCGAAGTGATGTTTTCTTTTCAAATCTATGTAAAATTTAAAGTTGACTTTGGTTAATTTACATTTAGATTACTTAATTTGTATGTTGATTTGATCATTAAAAATGCGTTTGGAAGTTGAACCTGTTCGTTTTCCTAAAGTTTTGAACACGAAAACGAACAAAGTTTACTTATTACATAACAGCGCCCGTTTGGAATTATCTCAAAGTACTTCCGCGTACCCTGAAAGTATAAACAGTTATGCTGTCACAGACAAAGGCCAGATTTCGGTCCTGTATTTACATGGTGTAAGCTAAAGTAAGCTTTTGTTTGGATTAGAATGACGTCTTAATTTCTGAAAGCGAGTTACTGGAATACAATATAGCTACGGATTCTTTATATATCCTCGCAATGTTTAGTTTCCTATTTTTCAAGTGTTACACAAAAACTATGTTAAATGAAATTTTTCTAAAAGTTCATATGCAATTGATGTTTATCGATTGGGTCACCAAAAAACACTATGCAGTGGGAGACATTGTTAGTAACTTTCTCCCAAAGAAATTATCTCATTGGCAGGTTTAATTGACGTCATTACGACTATAGTATAGTTGTTTGATGGCACACATATTTTATAGCAAAACACAGTATCTAAACTAGTTCACGAAATCACAATAATTACAGCGAAACTAAAAAGTAACACCTATATTTGATTGTTTTATTTATTAAAAAACTCTAAGATGGAATAAGAAATATTTCAATAATTCAGCCAACCAATTGTCATTCAACCAATGACTCACCAGCCAGCAGTTCTGCTGCAAGGACACGGAGGTCCGAGACACCAATGAGTCGTAGTAGATAGGGCGGAGTGTATGTAGGTTGCAGTCGGGATATAGGAAAAGAGGTTGAGCCGACCTGAATACCAGCATCGTAAAGCCCCAGCATGGGGAAGATAGATACTATATTTGGTGTGTAACATATAGAGGATGGGATAGTATTTACTGGAACCGTGGGAGTTCGTTTCTTCGGGGCTTCGGTCGTTAACTAAGTGTATTCAGTTTCCGAGTCCGACTCTGTATCCGTTTCTGGAGACTTATAGATTTCTTCTGTCATTCTTTTTAGTGTTGACAATAATTCACTAACTATAATTAGGAAGTTTTGCTATTATTTTAATTTTATTTTATTGAATTCTACCTGAATTTTATTGAACTATACCTATTCATCCGCTAGTAATTCGAGAGCTTCATAAATTACATCTTTATCGATCGCTCTATATAACCTATCATAATTTAAAATTATCGGTGCAATTAGTAATCATCGATTTTTTTATAATCTTTCATAAAGTCATAATTTTAGATCAACCGAATTTTTTTCATCCGACGAACAGCTATATCAGTATGACCATAATCTCTCCATTTATTAAAATTGACCACTAAAAACGCGTTAATACTCTCTAATTAGAGGGCACGTTGTAAACAATCAGCGGTACACGAGTTCGAGCCTCCGATAAAAATGCGTTTCATAAATTATTGTGTTTTATTTTTACGACTATTTTATGACCCGTCCCTTGTTTATGTAAGTTGTAATCTTACACCGTCAATGTGGAGGCGTTTTTTTTTTAACAACTCCCGAAGAATGTTTAGAAATTCTCTATTCCTCAAGTTGTTTGTATAAATTGTTTTACATTATATTGTGGTAATTCGTCTTAGTCTGTTACAGTAAGACGTCATCAGCGTAAGAATACGTAACAACATTCGTACGCATACGAGAATATATAACGAGGTTATACTCGAGCGTCAAGTATGGGAGGGCGGATATTGTAAATTGACATAATCTACACCCAACACATAATTCCAATGATCATGATCATCAGCCCGTGTCTCTCCAGTGCAGGATATAGGCCTCTCCCAAGGGTCGCCACCACACACGATCCTCCGTCTTTCGCATCCAACTACCTCCGGTATGGTGCTTCAGGTTATCTGTCCAACTGACCGAGGGGCATCCATCGCTTCGCTTCCCGGTACGTAGCTTCCAGTCGAGAACTCGTCTATCCCATCGGTTGTCCATATAACATACCATAATACCAATATTGTAGCATAATCCTTTGCAAAGCTGTACTAAAAAAAATGTAGTTCGTAAAAATAGTTTGTAATACTGAACTTCCAATGTATTTTTATTAGTATTAATTTTTAACGTTTATGCAACATACAATGTATCTTGCAAATGTGATATAAGAATGCAGTGTTATAAAAGTTGAAAATAGTAAAACTCAGTAATAAATTGGTATATGTTCAATTCAATTAGCATGGTACAGATTATCGGCGAGATTAGGTTGTGCGCACACTGCGAGTTATTGGTAGTATAAAATGTTTATGACTAGTTTTATAGGCCAATCGCGGTCTTTTCGAATCATCTCGAAGCAAACTTTATTGAAAGTCGGTATATATCACGATTAAGACGCTAGTGCCTACTAAATTAAATAGTATGAAATAATGCTAAATTTTGGAATATTCATAACCATAGAATGATAAACAAAAAAAAATTGTGAATGCCATTTTGCTTAAATTGTATATCTATTTATTTTAATATTTCTCTTAGAATTTTATCTGTAAATACTTGATTACCCACTTTATAATGAAAGTGTGGTTTTTAAAGTACCTAATGCATACCAACGACCGCTTAGCCTAGTGGGTAGCGGCCATGCCTACGAAGCTGGAGGTCCCGGGTTCGAATTCCAGGTCGGGTCAGTATTTATATGATGAATATTGATACTGGTACCGGGTCTTGGTTGTTATATGTATGTGGTGTCTTCGCTTGGTACCCAAAATACAAGGTAATGCTTAGTTTGGGGTCTAGACGTTGTTGTGATGTATACGTCATTATTACTATTATTATTAAAACATGTGCAAGTAAAATTATATTACATTTATTGTCAACTATAGAGAAAAAAATTCCTTATCATGTCAATTTTCTTCTTGGTGTATTATCTACTCTTGCCTTGCCAAGTCTCTTTATTTTATTAAGTAAAGGTATAAAACAGTCTTTAGTTATTATTCTATTAGTCTTTATTTTATTGAATAAACAACCTGAAAATAACTATCATAAGGTATATATTTTTGATTTCACTTCTTAAATAATCGTAAAATGTATTCATTGCTAACATTTACTTGTTCACGTTTCGATACTATTCCCATACATGTTACGTTTAATTGCTCCACCTCGTGGAGTAATGGAATTTTCAGAGTTAATATCTAAGAGGCAGTGCATAATAATTAAGTTTGATGAGAGGCTAATACTAAAAGGTCGAGGGTTCGATCCCAGACATAGCCGTGTTGATCAGTGAGTTTTTAATTTTCTTTCACAGGAGGGACGTCGTAGATTTCGATCCACGCTCTTTAACCCAAAGGGTTTGTACTACAACAGTGGAGGCGTTAAAACCCTGATATAAAAGACTATGTGTTAATGAAATTAATCACGCCAAAGAAATAGCAACATTTTAGTCAGTTAGCTTCTCCCACTATTCTTGTATATAAAAGGCAAACTTAGAATTGTAATTTTTTGAAAGGAATTTCAACTGGTCTAAATAAATTATCATACTAGATAATTAACTATGTATTTCTATTGAAAAAAAAAAAAAACTCTTCAATGTTTGTACCGCACGACCTTTATCCATATTACCAACAAAGCGATTGTGTTAAGTCTTAATTGGCGCATCCGGTGTTGAGTTACGGCGCTTTGTGAATGCAATGTACGTAACACGATAGCTTATTATGCTGAATGTGATGAATAAACGTCTTGTTCTTTGTACTGTGACCGCGTACGGATTAGTGTTTCTTATGTTTCCGTTTTTGCTTGGTCTATTGTTCTAATATGTTTGTTTACTTGTTTGTCGTTGATCAATATAATTGATTGATGGAGTTGGAACATTTTTACCGGATCTGAGATTATTAGAAAGGTTATATTAGTTACGAGTTGTGGTAGGTCATTTGACTGTCGCTTAGCCTAGTGGGTAGCGACCCTGCCTACGAAGCTGGAAGTCCCGAGTTCGAATCCCAGATCGTATCAGTATTTATATGATGAATATTGATACTGGTACCGGGTCTTGAATGTTATATGTATGTGGTGTCTTCGCTTGGTACCCAAAACACAAGCTAATGCTTAGTTTGGGGCCTAGACATTGTCGATGTGTACGTTATTATTATTTTTGTTGAAATTTGTGTTCAACAAAAGCTAATGAGGTAGATCGTGTTTCGGCGCTAGCCTACGAGGCAGCAGAGACCTTCGTTTTCAAATCCAGTCAAAACTAGTTTCACCCGGTCTAAACTAATTGTAACTAACATTCATATTTATTATTCAAAACTACTTTTCACTAGGAAAAACTAGTTGTAACTAAGCGTTCAGTCAAAACTAGCTATTACTATGGAAAACGCGTTTTAACAGAAAACAGTTTTCAACTGTTATATATATGCCGGCCAAGTTTGGACTTTTCTTTCGTAGTTTGAATGAAATTTCATTGCACTCCTATTATAAAAAGTAGGATAATCGTATTTAATCAGAATATGGACTTCAAAGAAACTTAATATCGGGTTATAGTTTTTATGTAACTCAATACTTTTATGAACTAAAGCTTTCATATAATAGATGTAAACTCCCGCCCCCGTGGGCCTGTTGTGACCCTAATATTATTTCACGTCAAATTTTTATGATTTGCGGTATGATTAATCATTGTTTAGTTTGAACCCCCCAAGTGAATTGTGGGGTTGTGAAACCTTTGTACTGGCTATCTTGTTGAATGATTCGTAAATACTGGGGTACTATTATTTTTCATTACTTCGAAAGTTTATTGTTTAGTTAGTATATTTAATAATTATTTTTTACCGATGATTAAGTTCCATGTTTAATTTCATTATCTCTTCTTTGTTAGTATTAATTGTTATTAATGTTTTACCCCGAAAAGGGTACATTTCTTTGTTGAGAAACAATATCGTTTAATACTTTCTTTTCAAATTGTACGTCTAATAAATGTAGTTGCAGAATATTTTAAATGAATTCTCTAATGATATATAATTTTTTATTAAATTAATACTGTGAAACTGGAAAATCTAGTCCCAAAATAAGCAAGTATTATGCTTGTGTTATGGGTTACTAGACAATGATATACACAAATGTAAAGAAGACCTTATGAAAATGTTTCAATTTCGTTTCGTTTATAGAAAGTGAAATTACAAAATGATTTCTGTGATAAAATTGTTCAGAATAATGAATAATATCTGTTGAAGTGTAATTATTTTCTAAATATTAATTAAATACAGACAAAATCATATGAAATTTTTGTCCATTTCGTTTCGTTTATAGATAGTGATATACCAATATAGTTTCTGTGATAAAATCGTGTAGAATAATGAATATCTGTTGCATTTTTCTAGATAAGTAAACGTTGTATATTGTGGAAGGTACTCTAAAAGCTATTCGTGCATAATATTTCAATGATAGTAGAAATACCCCGTAAAGGTAGATGTGTTAGGTGTTAGCAAATACTTTGACTGAATCGCTGACGTTTAGAATGCAAGAGACGCAATTCTGAAATTCTATGTAGAGATAGTAAAATATATCACATATGTTCTATTAGAAAATGTATATACGAACAACTAGAAATATTTGACTTTCTATTCAGGCGAAAAAAGTATATCCACGAGTGATGCGTAAATGTGTTGTTAATAGAAACATAAGTTTCACACATTGGCTATTAGCGGATCATCATCATCATCATCAGTAATTTTTACCCCACTGCAGGGGCTTAGGCCTCCCCCAGGGTGAGGAGGGGGGCTTGGAGCTTAAGTCCACCACGCTGCTCCACTGCGGGTTGGGAACTGTAACGACCGCCATCTATTGACAGCGTCCGGGACCGACTGCTTAACGTGCCCTCCGAAGCACGGTGTCAGTGATAATGTGTACTTAAGTCAGAAAAACTCATTGGTACACGCCCGGATTCGAACCATGGCCCGATGGGGCCTTATAAATTTGAGACAGGGATATTAGCGGATAATAAGAAAAAAATAATGACCACTGCTTAAGTTCCCATAATAGCGTGTAAATAAATAAAACAATATTGAACAATACCAGATCAGGAAGAGTTTCATAAAAATTTCTGAGTAATAAGACTCTTTCTATACGATTTCACATCAACATGTTTAAGTTTGTAAACAGAAATAATATTTAACCGCGTCATAAACAGAATTTGTAACTACAACTGTAATACAGGCTTCATATCGCCGATTTGTCACTGAAAGCAAGAATAAAGCCCCAAAAAGCTTCTTTGCCAGTATTACGGCGTCGGCGCCTGTGCACTTGCACTCGACACGGAGTACAGTAACAGTCACTCTGTTTGGCCCGTATTACGATTATAAGCGGTAGCGATTTATGAAGCGATTTCCACGTACGTTTATATAGGGGCATGCGTGTTTCCTAAAGGGTTTAAGCAAAGACTCTACTTAGCCCGGCCTTTACATATATCTTTCTCAACATCCACATTCATCATAGTTTTGTGCAAGCTCGTCGATTTTTGGGTGCTTAAAATTTTACCCTTCTTCAAGATTGCTCGATTTATTCAATGTGACAATTTCTGCAAAACATTAAAATAAAAGCTATAGCAAATAAACGACACGTAAAAGTTTATAACGCTGGACGTTATTGTAAATCATAGTAATAATAAATATTTACACTAAATGACCGCTGTTACATACCACGAGAACATATTCTCAGTATCGCGGCTACATTTACATTGCGGCGTATTATTAGACCTCGTATATGTCTTGATAGCCGAGTGGTAACGAGCACGCTTGTTTAGAAGCCCGTGGTTCGATTTCCAGGGCATGTACCAATGAGTTTTTTTAACTTATGTACATAACTATCACTAACTCTGTTCCTCGGAGAACACGTGAAGCCTTCAGTCCCGGTTGCGGTCAATAGTTGGCAGTCGTTACAATCTATCAACTCGCATTGGAGCAGCGTGGTAGATTATGCCCCGAATCCCCTCATCCCAAGGGAAAGCCTAAGCCCCTGCAGTGGGGTATTAATGGGATGATGGTATACTGGTATAGTACTAAACATCGTAATTGCGTCATGATCGGATGGGCCAGGCGCAGCTGTGTCCGTAATGACTATCTCTTGAAAGAGGCGTTTCGAATAATGTTTGCTTGAACAGTCGCTTCTCGCTAAACTTATTATCATAGTCAAAGCTTTATAAGGCATCTCGGCACGCAAAGCGCAGTCCGGTTGAAATACAGCGTGCTCCGTTTGCACAGATAAGCGACTTCATGAATATTTAGCTTCAGCCTGAAACTACTGTGCTGGATTAATTACAGACTCGACGGATAAATCTCAGGATTAACGCGTCTTAAGAATTTATCACTTGTTTTTAACCAAACTTTGTTGTCTCGTAAACTTGCTAATTATTATTTAAAATTTACTACGAAATTTTGTTACTTACATTACAAAAAATTCAATACATAAGTATTTATTATTATTATATTTAAGCTAATAGAATTTAACGTTTCCGTAACCACGACGAACTTTTATAATGTCGTCACGATCTTTTCTATCCGTAATTTTTTTATGTTGAAATTTCAATGTTCTCATTTTAAAGGCATAAATTTATTTTTGTCACAATCCTATCAAGTGGGTGTCGCTAAATAAAAATACAATCAAACACCTTGCATGACATTTTATATATTTTGATGTCATAATCTCGTAATTTTTCAATTTATTGCCTAGGGCCGGTCACATTTGTCGTAGAACCGAGAACCGATGGGGTAGACGAGTTCTCGAGTTGAGGCCGCGTATTGGGAAGCGAAGCGTTGGACGCCCCCCGACCAGGTGGACTGATGACCTAAAGCACCATACCGGGGGTAATTGGATGCGGAAGGCGGAGGACCGTGTGTCGTGGCGAGGCCTATATCCTGCAGTGGAGAGACACGGGCTGATGATGAGATTTTTGGCTAGGTACAGTCAAGTGGAAGACTTTTTATCGCATAGTTTAGTTTTTTATGTTACCAAAAGGCGGAGGTGCCAAGTAGGTAAGGGAAAAAGTATTTTTGACTTGATTGTATCTGTACAAAATCTCCTGATAACTTCCCTGCGAACAGGCGACCCTCGACTCCGCAGTTAGGATCTCTAACCACTCCGCCAACCGGTCAGTCAGTTTACGTTATATATCCTCATAAAAGTAGGAACACCAGGACGTGGGATCGCGTTCTGACTACAGATGCACGCATGCGCGCCTAGTATATCAGCTGGCTATCTATCACGCATCGCACGCATCACGTTGTGAAGTTCCACCTATACGCGCCGGCCACTGCATTACTTCATCGGTTGTTCAGTGATAAGGAGTCTGGATTTTTTATCACATCTATGTTCCTATAAAAACCATTGTAAAAAGTTCATTGACCCTCATTGCAAAGTAACTTAAGTCAACTGCAGAAATAACTTTATGTACGTAATTTAAGACGTATATCTTACGTATACGTAAAAGTATAAGCAGACGGTGATTACGCACATAGCCGTACTTACTTACAGCGGAGCATTGGCGATTTTAAGTTCAGGTATTCAACAAAACGCATTATGAACCTTGTTTGTGGTTGGCATTTAAAAGTACCTATTTAAATTGCATCGCGGCATCGGCTATTTGTGCAAAAATATTATTACCTAGTCAGCATGCTTGCATTATCTCGTTCAATGCAATTTGTGTAAATATAAGCATATAATCGATGTTTAAATTTATTTAATTTCATACTTTAGAACGAATTAACGATATGTGTGCTATTTTGCGTATAAAACGCTTTTTGCTGTAGTTTAGTTGCCTACCTACCGGGTATCATTCCGGCCAGGTATATATCCATTTTCGTTTATTCTGTTTTTCATTATTTACCGTTTAAACAAATAATTTTACTAGAAACATAATAGCTTACCAGCGAGAACCATTGTTAATTTTAATAATTCGTATACGTCTAACTGAAACACATAAATGTCAAAGTCAAAGTATATGTTTACCATACCGTCAGTCCATTAATGCCTTACTGCAGGGATTTAGGCCTCCCCTTGGGATTAGGTGGCTTGGAGCTTAATCAACCACGCTGCTCTAGTGCGAGGTGATGGATTATAACGACCGTCAGCTTAATAGATGTCATGAATATGGCAACCGGAACGGACGGTTTAACGTGCTCCCCAAGGAACACAGTCGGTGATAGTTGTGTGCATAAATTATTTAAATAAACTCATTGGTACATACCCTGGGATACGAACCACGGCCTTCTAAACAAGAAGCGCGCTCGCTGCCACTCGGCTATCACGACAAGGTAGGTATATGTTTCTTCATCGGCCCATATTTACCCCACTTCAGGGGCTTATGCCACCCTAGGGTGCGGGGGGGCTTGGAGCTTAAATCCACCACGCTACTCCACTGCGGGTTGGGGATTGTAATGACCGCCATCTATTGACAGCACCCGGAACCGACTGCTTAACGTGCTCTCCAAGGCACGGTGTCAGTGATAGTTATGTACTTAAGTCAGAAAAACTCATTGGTACATGCCCGGATTCGAACCATGGCCTTATGAATTTGAGACAGGTTCGTTTCGCTTTGGGCTATCACAACACTCACAGTATATGTTTAAAAAATGTTAAATCCGTCAGTCAGTTAGTTTTAAATAGCACAGTCTTTGTGATACCTACCCTAGTGTCCGCTTTTCGCTTTAACCTTACAATTATTTGTACAATAAGTGTTTATTGCAAGCAAAGAGAATATTGAATAGGGTTGCCAAGCAAGACGATCTCAGTTATATTTTATTTCAACGTTTCAACAGAAATAGCGAGTTACAAGGCGGGCTATTCATTCGCATAAGTGCCTCATTTTATTGTACGTACTATCGTGTGCTCAATTGGATAATTTTATGGTACAATATACTTTGAAAATACCTATGAGCATTTGTGAATTGCTATAATTCAATTAAAAGTTTTTATTAGTATGTTTTTTTAAATGAATAAATAATTCTCTTGTCCCTAGGTATATAAATTTAATAAATTAAATTACATTTCCTAAGGCTTTGTTAACATTAAATTTATAAGCTAACTATTTTTAATCGTAATTATAAATTAATTATTAATTATAATTCTTTAAAGAAACTATTTGTCTAGAAATTAAAAATAAAACTGACGAAGAATTTCGGACCAGTGCGACACAAAACTCATAATAATTTAGTTATGTATACAATAATAATACTAATATCTGGTAAACCTAATAAAAAATTTTGAAATCAATGATGAAACGCGCAGGGGGTTTCATGTTAACAAAAATAAGAATTTGTTTAGAAACATTTTATTAGAATAGGTATAAACAGTAAAAGTTTATCTCTAGTTTTACACGTTAGGTATTTAAAAAAAAATGGCGAAGTGCCACCATACAATATAAAAAACACATTTCATGTATGGGAACCCCCTTTTTAACGTTATTTTATTATTTGTTTTTATAATAATAATAATACTAGGGACATCCCACACAGCGCTATCTAGTCCCAAAGTATCTTTGAGTGGATCGTCTGACATAACAAATAGAAATGTTTTGTTAAAAGTTATCCCCCCAATGTCTGAAACTGCTGAGTCTTAAATTTTACAATAAATATAGAATTTTACAGGAAAACCAAAACGATAAACGAATAATGATTTTGGGGAGCAAAGGACATAATTGAAACAAACTTTTTCAAGTACATCATGTAACCCATCAAAGGAAAGCGCTCGTTTTGAGAAATATATATATAGGTATTGTTATAATTTTAAAATATTTTGTTTAACAGAAATTTAAAATATACGGAAATCGATTGTCGTCTCGGTTTTTGTCTCCGAAACTACTGAGCCTATTTTCACGTGAATCCGACTCGCACTTTACCGGTTTTCATCTGAGGCGCGGTTAGAAATAATAGCACACCTAAGAAGAGTTATATTGTTTAGCGTCTCTACCTAATAGTAGCTGTATTTGACAGTACACGCTCAACTTGTCTGCTTTGCAAGGATTCCAATATTGTGGGCGGACATCGAACCCCGGACAGTAAGTTAGAGACGTGCCCACGCTAGCTTCAATTAAAAGTAAACATTTTAACGTCTGCTATAAGACATAGAAACCTCAATCACTCAGAGACTGAAGGAATTATTGCTAACATAATAAAATTTAAGTCTCCAGTCTTGGTATAATTATTCTTTTTCTTTTTTATTTAATAGTCGTATACTCAGTTCCAACTTAACACATCTGTCTTCTATATATACGTGAAGGGAAAGCTTTAGACCCCTGTTTAAGCACACTGGGCGCACGGAGGAATATGAGATTTGGCATAGTTAAAGTTTGTGTGAAGTAGGAGTGCAGGAAGATAAAATCTATATAGCATAGGTAGAGTTTTTGAGATGGGACTGTATGGCCAAATCCTATATACTATGAGACATAGTGAAGAGTGTTAAAGAGATCATGAGCTAGATTTTTGATAGAACACAAATGCATATTCACATTTTTGAAAAATCTATTACTTTAACAGGGAATCAAACCACTTTATTTGATAATCTTCACTACATATTATAAAATAAAGTCCTCAGCCGCGTCTGTCTGTCTGTCTGTCTGTCTGTCTGAACGTGATAAACTCAAAAACTACCGAACGAGTTGGCATATTATTGGCACCAATGGAGTGATTCAAGAGGAAGGTTTACGTGTATACTTTTTTAATGTTTTGTGGAAATTGGTTGAAATATGACGATTATTGTTGAAGAAGTCGGAAAAAAATCAAGCCGGCTGGGATCTTTCATCGAAAACGCTGCCTAATACTTTTGAGATCGATCCGGGTTCGATCCCCGCCCGGGACAAATATTTTTGTGCATGAACATGTCTATTTGTTCCGTGACTGGGTGTAAAAGTATCTATATGTGTATACATTATTAAAAAAAAGAATATTTAAGTATACATATCAGTTGTCTAGTACCCCATTATACAAGCATAATACTTGCTTACTTTGGGACTAGATGGCGCTGTGTAGGATGTCCCAGAGCTTACTATTATTATTTTATATCTAGGTACTATAATATGCAGCTTACCGTACTTGCATCATAATGTATTTTTACCCTATGGTTATAACTGTCATTTGTCTTATTTTCAAAATACGCATTCAATTATTTATTTGTATTTCTAAATAATAATAGATTTTGAAATTAAACAGTATTTATTCAGATTGATTTTCAGCAGTTAACCCAGATTGTAGAGTATGTTACTTGCTGGTTTATTGGCACAGTTTCATGGGCGCGATTCAGCGCGAGCTGTTTTTATATCCAATAAATATTTGATCACGGTTCGCTTTCTTAGTAGGTATATTCATTAAAACCTGCGCAATATTTAATTTCAAGTACCCATTTAAACCAAGTTTCTATTATAAACAAAACTCTGATACAAGTTTTCGTCAATTAGTACGAGTTTTGGGCGATCGCTAATTAAATAAGTGAAATTAATATTAACGGACCGTGAAATTATCTCGAGGTTCAAATAATTACAGAAACATTCCTTACGGGGATTCTTTGAGTGTAGTGAGAAACAAGACCATAGAACGAAGTGAATTATAGAGCGGACTTGTGTGCTAGTAAAAATGTTAAAGTTTTGTAATATGTTAAATATATGATAAGAATTTGAAAAAGTAGTCTAAGACGCGAGCGGAAATTTAATAGTCTCTTATTTTACATATTTAAATTACAACACTAACCATATATTGAGCTCGTGAAAAACTTAACATCAAAATTGTGCACTCGCGGTTCTTATATGACGACCATATAACATTGTCTTTGCTTGTAGCTGTGTTCATGCGTGTGTGCGCACGGCTGCATGGCAAAACGGAATAATACACAGAAAACTGTCTTTTCAAGCGACTGTTCGAACGGTTCGTGCGTTTTGCTAATGATCAAAAGTGAGCTGTTTGTGTTGTTACGTATGCCATACTGCCCATTACGTACCACTGCAGGGGCTTAAGCCTCCCCTCGGGATGAAAGTCCTAGGAGCTTAATCCACCACGGTGCTCCAGTGCGAGTTGGTAGATTTTAACGACTGCCATCTGGTCACGGCTACCGGGACCGACGGCTTAACGTGCTCTTTGCGGCACGGAGTACTGACTCCGAGTGATAATTATGTGATTAAGTCAGAAAAACTCATTAGTACATGCCGGTTTCTGAAATTCGAACCATGACCTTCTAAACAAGAAACGGGCTTGCCACCACTCGGCTATCAAGACGTCGTCAGACTGTGTCGTTACTGTCATCATAAAACTCAACTGATCGAATGATAGGTACACCGATCCTTGTAAAAAATTACGATATTTGATGTAAAAGACATTTCGTATACAATAACAACAGTTTGACTTTATAACAGTAATAAAACAAATAAGATGAATCAATTTAGCCATTCTGAAACCAAACATCTTGACAGTGATCTATTAGTATTTTTTTATGGATATCATTTCGTGTCTTCGAGATTGCGAGCTCTTCGTCTATTTTAATTATACAACACTCGACGGCAGGTAATTTATATGTTTGACGAATCCGAACCAAGTTTTGTTTCGTTGCTCCATTCGTAATTCGTGCGTTTGATGAATGGGCTCGACGCTGATATAATTGAATTCGGTTTTCTTACTTACGTTCACGAAATTTATAACACGGTGTCGATTAAAAGGGCTCGCCTGTCTGTATATTTAAAATTAATGAAGTAAATGTAAATTTTATCAGGACCTTTTATGAGTGATAATATTGAAAACTAAATAAAGTTTATCAACTAGGCCAATCGGTAAGGCGTTTGCATTCTGTGTATAACGTCCTGAGTTTGATTTATGTGTCGGACGAATTTTTACACGTGTAAGAAGTATTATAGTAAAATAGTTCCGGGTGTGTGGACCCTTAGTACAGAGATATATAGTTTGAGAGAATCCATTATTATTCTACGACCCGAATTCCTTCCGGACACAACTAGTTTGTAGCTATGAAAATTGTCTTTATCATATATAATTTTGCTAGAAATAGATTTTTATTCTATTGCGCCACTGTCGCTTTTACAGTTGCAATAACCTAGCTATACATTATCAACGTCTCCAACACATCGTTTTCCTCTTAACGACTATATCAAACTTCGAATTAGGTCTGTTAACCTATTAGAGATAGTGTCGTAATTATAAATGGGTGGCTAGCGGCCTGGATCAAGTACGGGCGAGTCTTGCCCACGGGCGTTCAAAAACAAACAAAAAAGTGCCCGCCAGCCTGTTGCGGCGGCTATGTTACTCTTATTTTGCTTTGTCCATACGCCGCTTCTTTTAGAGATGTCCGATTGTGGCTATCGATTATCTGTGTTATTGGTAAAAAATGCTGATAACAGTAGTAGAATATGAGATCTATAGAATTTTGCGATAAATTATTTATCTATTTATTTGAAAATACGGCTGTTAACAATTTGCTTATCATTGCGATAGTGTGAATTCGCATCTGGCAAAAATTTTTCAATGTAAAAAGGTGTAATATTGATTACTCAAACATTATAATTATTAAATTTAATATAAACAGTAATTTACATATGGAAACATATTCTAATTGTCTTAGAATTGATCTTACAGACTTATAGAAAGAGATATTGTTGTCAATTTTTTTTTATTAGGCTTTGGAATATATGAATATAAAGTTAGGTTGTTTCTAAATTTTGTGACGAATCCCGTAAATAGTTGTTACATCGTGAAATGGGCTTTAAAGAACTTTTTTAAAATGGTGTATACAATATCTTCTGCGAAAATCGATACATTCCAATATTTGTTCAACTTTTTACTTCATTTTTTATATTGTTCTTTAGTGTGCTTGGTAAATATATTTAATTAAATATTGTCAATTAAAGGTATAAATTAATTCTCGTCAAATCAATTTATTTGTTAATCACCAGAATTTGTTGGGATAGTTAAAAAAACTACTAATTGCATTTAACAACGACAGTTAATTAAGTTAAAAGTTAAATGTATTTATTTTCCTTTATTAATCTTAAGAAATATCGATATTATTTTGAATGTCACATCACCACCATACTTACTGTACAAGGGCCGGGCGTGCGCTCGACACGACCTGATCGCGGTGCGGCATGTCTGGTGAATGTTTAGTACTAAACTAAATACCCGAATGAATAACCAGTTTTCGTAAATTGACCACCATCGATAGGTTATGTTACGACGTAGATTGAGAAATAAGTTACTGAATATTTGACAGAAATAAAACTCAGACTTGCGTGAAACTTCTACATATCTCTATTCACTTTGTTTAGTCTGTGATCTTATGAAGTAGGTAATAAAAATAATAATTTGAAATAGTCTGAATATCCGCTGATGGTTAAGTGTTATTATTGTTTCCCTTGAAAAGAATGCGAGGGTGGGAAAAGTGATGATGAAGGCTCAAGGTTAGTGATAGGGAAGAAGTGGACTATAAAGAGTATGACAAATGCTTGGATAGCATATGGGTAAGATACCACATTGTAGTGTATCGCATTGCTATGCAATGCGATATATCTGGGATATCTGGGACATCTTGCACAGCGCCATCTAGTCCCAAAGTAAGCAAGTATTATGCTTGTATTATAGGGTACTAGACAACTGATATATATACTCAAATATTCGTTTTTTTAAATATAATATATACATATATAGATACTTTTACACCCAGACACGGAACTCATAGACATGTTTATGCATACACATATTTGTCCCGGGCAGGGATCGAACCCGCGACCCTCGGCTCCGCAGTTAGGGTCTCTAATCACTCAGCCAACCGGTCAGTCAAATATTGACTAAATATTATCGAGCCGTATATTAGATTATCATCAAACGTTTAATTCGTATTGTAAAATATATTTGTGAGTTAGATATGTCGACGCCATCAGCGCTCATGCATCAGGGAATCTATAATGTATTGTAGAGGCGACATCTTGTTTTAGTTTATTTTAACGTATTGTAAATAGCAATATATTTGTGTTGTGACTCGTTCCTTTGTTTTGAATCGCTTCTGAGATGGGAAGAATTATACGAACGAGTCCCTGTAGACAACCACATTTGTTTGCCAGTGTACTGGTATACTAGTGCTAGTCTACATTCAACGGGAACCGCAGAACGTAGTCACAAATATACTGGTACACTGACAAGGAAATGTGGTTGTCAACAGAAGCTCGTTCGTTTAATTCTTGTTGTGTAAAAAAAAGTGACCAAAAAACTGAAGACGCGTCACAATTATCTTCGGCGAACTCGCTTTTGGCATGTGTTATATGAAGTCACTAATTACAACACGATGTTTTATAAAAGATCAATTATTCTTTATGTGCGTACAAAATTTAAAACTCCTAAGGTAAGAAACTCATTGTAAAGTGAAACCTTTAAGTAGCAAAAAAAAGACTAAAACGTTAGAAACAAGAATTCAATTTATAACATTGTTTGTTTTCTTTTACAAAAGATGGAATTGAAGGGCTTAACATGGTGCGGCTTTACTGATTTGAAGGTAGGTACTTGCTAGTGCTAAGAAATTGACTTAAATAACATTTTTGTGTCGACGTCGTTGACATTTTTAAAGAAGCAAAATTGAAGATTGCTTGAACGTTTGGTTATATTGTTTTGATTTAAAAATAACCTATCATTTACCTATCAATATGAAGTGTATAAAACGTACAATATATCTTTTCCGGTTGACAAATTTCAATCATTAGGTACCAACCTACAGCTTCACAGTTGTAGATTTCTTTAATATGTATATATTATTAATTATAGTTTTTTAAATAATATTTGGAATTTATCATCTGCCAAATATTTGTTAAAATTAAATAGTGTTATCTGCCTCGTGTTTGGTAATAGCTCGTAGCTTTGAATTGGACTAATTATGATAAACGACCTCTCAGAAAAGCGTCAGCTTCTGATCTTTGAATTAAGATCTAAAAGTCTACGGTCGATTTAATACAAACCGCTCGCGGCCGCGAGTTAGACGGCGCGTGAAGTAAGAACTTACGTGAGAAATAACATTGAAAACTGCTAGGTTTATTTCTTGAGTAGTTTGAATCGTGAATGAAATCGACGAACTGAACGACCTTTGTCAACCTTTAGTTTAAAATCATATTTGTATAAAAATAAAATTATATATTTAGCAATAGGCTGATAAGAACGATAATACCTGCTGGAAAGTGTCAAATGAATTTTTGTAGTAATTTAATTAAAAATTTAGGGTTCGATGTAAAAACATTAACAAAATCATTACGAGTATGAAAATCTGGTGAAGTGTGTGTTGTTGGCAAAGCAATGTTTAATCTACTTCTTCACGTTTAAATGAGGCTGCTATTTGTACTCATATAAGATTTGTCATTATGGTATAAATGAACGGACGAAACGGGGGCGGTTAATAGTATAGAACGTTTACATGCAACTAGCTTTCCGCCCTCGGCGTCACCCGCAAGACCGCAGGTAAATGCAGGAATCGGGACCGCTAGATAGTCTGCATGACTTTCCAGGACATTGTAGGATTTTCTAGAATAATTTGAAACTGGACCACAGTTTTTAAATAAATAAGTTTTTAAAACAGTAATTATACCGTTTTTTTATTGCTTTTAGAAGACCAGTAGTTTATGTCCAACTACATAGGCCGATCATGAAAAAGCGGTTTTGAAGAAACATGTACTGCAGCGCCCTCTGGCAGGTTATAACTGTAACCAAACCAAAGACCTGTTCTGAGTTAATCAAAATCAGCACAGCCATTTGAAAAACACGTGTATTACAACTCCACCTTGTGGCCTACGACGGTAAAACTTATCTAGTAACCTCTTTTCAAGTTATGTAGCACAACAAACCGCATCAAAATCGGTTAAGCTATTTTAAAGAAACACTTTTACTGCAGTACACTGGTGGCCTTTGTTTTTTTTATAATACCTGTTTTAGTTATAATGCGAAAAGACCTTATCAAAATCGCCTTAGCAGTTTAAGAGAAAGACATTTACCGCAGTGCATTCTGGTGGTCTATGAGGTTTAATACCTGTCTAATATGATAATTTGTTCTCGGGTGATTTTTTTGTAACACAAAAAACCTCCTAAAAATCGATCAAGTCCATTAGTTCCGTTTTAAAGAAACACATTCAGTACAGAGCCCCCTGGTGACTTTTATACATATTCGACTAAGTACACATTCCAGGTTTTATGGGCTTATTATGATAAACTTTTCGACCCAAAAAGTTTCATCAAAATCGTTCTAGTAATTTTAATGTGAATCTCTGATTAACATACAGACATACAGATTACGGTTTTATAATAGAAGAGATTTGTGACGTAAAGACGGTATTTTCATCAGACAGAAATAGCGCGGATTTCATAAAACCACTGACCAACGCGCTGTACTAAAACGATATGTATATATATGCAAACGCGACTGATTTTATGACCGCATTTTATGATGCCACTAATATTTACTTTTATGTACTGTAACAGATAAGAATAAATTTTATCAGTAGGTTCGTGCTAAATTGCGCAAGTATCAGTTGAACTCTCACGTAAAGTTTGTGTTGATTAAAAGCTCTCTTCTGCGTTTACCGTCTAACCGCTCATACTCTAGCTAGCTCGCGTCCGAGTTTCAGTGCGCGAAGTCCCCACGCTCCGGTCTTCAGCCCCGTGCGATCCCCGCGCGCCGGTCTTCAACCCCGCAAAATTGCGTAATGTCACTTCGATACTGTGAAGTGACATTTATGACTATAGTAAAACATAAAGCAAACGCTGCCGCCAGGTATCACAATAGCAAATTTTTAATTTATCCAGGAAATGTAGCATACCGTTTTTATTTTTTCCTAATGTGGACTTCATTGTACATTGTACACATCTTTTATTTTTAATTATTAAATTATTTTTACTAAATTGTTATATTATTATTATTAAATTTTTCATTATTAAATTACGTCCCAATAGAGGATCGTTCAGTTTTTATTCTACTAGTATTTTATTACGTTTTTTTGGAACAACGTTGTAAGTCTGTATAACACAAAATCTTTTTTTATTGGCTCCAGAAACAATTTAGTTGTATTTTACGGGAGAACTCTGTAATATTTTAACATGTAAGTCGCTTGACTCACTTAATGTTACCCGGCCGTGAACCAACTTGTCTGGTAGGCAAATATGATTATTCTTTTTACTGTACAATGTACCTTAATGTAAGACTTTTAGGTTGATTATTGTTTTTTTGGTTTGATAAATGTAAATTTAGTTGTAATTTGTAAAATAAGTCTTAATTTTAGGAGATTTAGAGTTGAATTTTGGGTGGGAATAAGTTAGAGCTATATTTTGAAGCCACACCTGGCAGTTAGTATCGGTTTCGTTAATTTCCCGCAACGCAATTTGGCAAGTTGTTAGCGGATCGGCTCGTATTTCTTAAGGGCGCGGCTTAACGATGTATGGTCAATGCTAAGATATTATGGTAATAATTTATGTGTATAAATTTAAACCTAGTTTGATTAAATTGGGTTGTCTCTTTCTTACAAACTAAGTTTCACGATCTTACTGCGTTTAAATTGTGTAGTTGCATTATTTACATAGTCACTTCACAGGCTTTGTAAAGTAATTATTATTTATTTTCAGTGATCTTTATTGTTTGTAATAAATGTCTGATTCAATATCTATAAGCTTAAAAGGCTTATATAGATCCCTCACCAGCTCACCACACGTTAGCAAGCCAAGTACATTTGGCTTAACTCCAAACTCCATCATTCTGGTGTACGACGTCTTCAAAGCGAGAACGAGCGATTTGTTGAGCTACACCGCAGGATTCTAGCGACAGGGTTTCGGTTGTCAGCTGAGTGCTACTAGCTTTAAAGTCTAGATTTATTTAGTCTTTTAATTGATTTTATTTTTATATTCTTTGTTATTTTTGTCAATATTAAAAACGTTAAACATTAAAGATATTTAGACATTATTAATTAATAATTAATGTAACATAAGTACTATCATGTTGTTCCAAAAAGACGCTTGTTACGGACGGGCCTAGTGCGATATAAGAATAGCTAAATTAGAATCACTCAGGTCGGTGGATCAGACGTCGATTCGTTTGCCACTTTACACACCGAATCAGAATGTAATGTTACACGAAAAATGGAGGATGGAGTGTCGTCCTTTATGGCATTGTTTGATGTATATCGATACACCCATTAGTCATAGAGTAGAAAATTTAAGTATTTTAGTTACATTTTCTTTTACAGTTTTATGTAATATCGTTCTTTTCGAAGGCACACTAAAAACGTAAATAAATGGCGTAAAAGAAACAAATAATAACAAATCATTTTTATATTGCATCAATTGCGTAATTTTTTTTTGTTGCTATGAAATTTATAAAGTTTGAAAGAACAAGTTTCTAATGCTGAACTAAATTTTCTTCCCGTGAGGTTGTATGAAAAATATCTGAAAGGTTAGCAATGAAGTATTTATTAAGCGACTTCAAAAAAGAAGGAGGTTTCTCAATTCGACCGTATAATGCTTTTTCTTTTTTTTATGTGTGTTCAGGGATAACTTCGTTGCTTTTGAACCGAATTGGATGATTTTTTTTTGTGGAGGGGAGATATCTCCGGAGTGGTACCATGATAAACAAACCAGGATCTGATGAAGGCATCTCAGAGAAATCGAGGGCAACCTTCGAAAATCGTATTTTAAAGTATCGTATTTTAAGTATTTTGATAAAGTACCACTACTAGTACTATTTAATGAAGGTCGGGAGTCGATCTGATGATGGAGCCGAAAGACAGTCGAGGGAACTCCTCAACGATTTACAGCAATTACCTGGTGTTTGGACTCAATTCATTTCTATTGATGAGAACTTTGCACTAATATGGGTTAAAGGTGCCATTACAGGTCTGATGATGAAGACCATAAACAGTCTAGGGAATTCCTCAACGATTTACAGCAGTTACCTTTTGTTGGGCTTACTTCATACGGTTCAATATGCCAAAATGTTCACTTTGCACAAAAATGATAATTAAGATTGAAGTTTTACATAGGAATACCAATACCTACTAGACATGCTGATGTGTCAATTTGACACTGAATTTACGTTGCGTAATCGCGGTGCTGTCTCATTTGAGTAGCGCGTTTAGAAGCCCATTTATACTAAATACAAATAAGTTACAGATGCGTTCAACTAAAAATTGAAAAATATAATCATTAAAAAAAAAACCGACTTCAAAACCAAAAACTAAAAAGTTAAAAATAAAATTTTCACTTTGAAGAAAGGAACATTAACAGGCGGCATATAGTTAATGAAGTGGGTGCCAACTCAGACACTTTGTAAGGATAGGTACTTTACTAGGTAATAGCAATTACAACAATGATATATTTATAACTATAACGAATATAGAACACAATTTAAAGTGTCTGAGTGAGTACGCACCGACTTCATTAACTATATGCCGCCTGTTAATGCTCCTTTCTTTAAAGTGAAAATTTTATTTTTAACCTTTTAGTTTATGTTTTTGAAGTCGGTTTTAGTTTTTTTTAAATGATTTTTAAGTAAATAATTTTAATTTAAAAGAGACTTGCTACAGGGGTAAGACCTGTTTGGAGACCTCTAAAAAAAATTATTGTTCAATCTAGTTACAATATTTTTTCTTACATCTTTAGTATTTTCTCGCTGGTGAGGTGAAAATTTATGTGTCACACAAGACCAAATCATTTTGCTTCTCGTGCTTTTAAATCCCTTATCGCTATCCTTATCGAATCGCTCAAGATTCTAACTTAGAGGGATTCATACTCAGCACTCGCAACAGAAACTAATTTTGTTCTCTTCTTGCACAAATAACTATTTTCATTCATTGGTCTTCAATTTCCGATATCAATGCAGGACCACGACGGGGGAACAGCTATATAGTATATTGAAGCACTACTCAACCCTCATAATAACTGCAACAGAAAGAAACTACAATCTTTCTTTTAATTCAGTAAATATTATTTTTGCGAGAGGGCATGCTCGCTTTTCTAGGCGAGGCGGCAGACACTTGTAGTGCTGCGCTGCGACCTCGTACAATACCGATTAATTTTACTATAATTTCAGAAGCATAATAAAAACACGCTAAACTAATGTTGTTCTTTATTTAGGTGCAGTAATTTTGAGAATAAATCCCACATCAAACTGAAATGAAAAAAATTGTGAAAAAATTATTTGACTTTAATTGACTTTCTGCATTAGGATAAAAAAAAATTAATACGAACACTTAAAGTTACGGCCTAAGTTCATACTCGTCCAAATAGATTTGGCTCAAGTCCAGCCGTTCGGTAGTTGGAACCAATTTAGATGTTATCTAAGGACGGGACACCACGTGACCTGTGATAGGTCTCAAGATAAGAAACCTCTTAGATATATCTTGTATTGATATATATTGTTAATGGAACTTAAATTACTGTTACGCACTTGCACATTTCAAGTCTATTTACTATTTATTTATACAAATTTTTTAATGAGAGACTATTTTTATCATCTGTATTTAAATTGGCTGTAATATTTAAAATCTATATATAAATACGTGAAGAAAAAGCTTTAGACCCCTTTTTAAGGATACTACGTGCACGGAGGAGTGGGAAATTTGGTATAGTTGAAGTTTATGTGGAGTAGGAGTGCAGAAAGCTAAAATCTATATAGAGGCTGAGCTTTTGAGATGGAACTATATGAGCAAATCCTAAACTATGAAAAATTACGAAAAGTGTTCAAGGGGTACATGAGCTCAATTTTTGAGAAAACAAAACTGCATCTTTACATTTTTTTTAAATCTGTTACTTTAACAGGAAATCAAACCACTTGATTTGCTAATATATATCTATTTATAAATACGTAAAGGAAAAGCTTTAGACCCCTTTTTAAGCATACTACGTGCACGGAAGAGTGTGAGATTTGGAAAATTTAAAGTTTATATTTCGAGTAGCAGTGTAAAAAAGTGAGTACGGTCGAACTTCGACCGCTGGGCGACCACTAGGATAGATATATGACAGTCCAAAGTATAGTTTCTCCGCGTAAATTATATAATACATTTTGGTTTTTCAACTCTTTCTTCCTGGACAATTCTTATCAGTTATTATAAAAACGAATAGATGTATAAATATGTTGATGTGTGTGGATGTGAACGTGTCGGATGTAACCATAACTTATGTGACATAAACCAATTAAAATGAATAAGTATGAAAATGAAAAATGTTCTATTCCCTTCTGTTAGTCTACTTTATATTAACACATGGAAGGAGTCATAGGAGAAGCAGTGTTTAATCATTGTAGTATATCTTCAACTAAACACCTCTCGGATGCTCAAGCCGGATCTAAGTTGCATTCACCCAGTGATAATCTATACATTGTAACCCACTGAACTACTACTAACGTATAGAACAGACGGCATGAACAAAATCTGTGCAGCAGGCGCGGGGCACAATCACATTGTTTCTACCACATTGATTTTTCTACCAAGTATAATACACGGTATTATAAATGTCTTACACATGTTATGTATGGTGCGTTTCCACTATACTGAGAAAAAAAAAATACCGCCCAACAAAAAAAAAATTACCATAGAACGGTTATTAGGCGGTCAAACCGAATAATTCTATGCATATTAGTCATAGAACTCTACGGAACAACCTCCGAATAACTCTATGGGCCGGTTCAATGTAAATTAACTATATAATTTAGCGGACTATAACCGTCGTGTTCTATACGTTTACGGCGGATTATTCGGCAGCAATACCACTACAAAAAGTCACCGACGAGTCCGGCGATAACTATGCAGAGTGATGACTATTCTATGGCTATATGTTATCCATCGCAAACCTTACTGACGCAAGTACTGACAAGTTTTAGATTAGATTGTCTTTGGTGTGACAATTGCAGAGGATCGCTTAACCGAACCGGTAGATTTTCGATCGAAATCTGTGTGGATTAGATTAGATTAAATAGATAGATGCATTTCCTTCGGCAGTTCCAGCCGCCGAGCGCGCCCAAGCGCAGAGATCTACGCAAAGGATTTTCCCTTTGAACTCGACGGTTATTATCAACCGCAGAGGGCAGTTTTTTTCTCAGTGTAGAATACACAGAAGTGCAAGTGTTATACAAGTCTTGAGTAGGTATTGTGCACTTTTCGTTTCCACTAATACCACATACAAGCATACAACTTGTAACTTGTTTGTGCAAGTATGATACATGTCGTGACATTACTTGTAGTTAAAGCAAGTATTTGGCAATATGGCGGTGCAAAATATATTTTTGGATGGTTTTAGTTTTATTTTGTTTAATTATTGAATAAGTTATGATACTATCTTTTTTCTTCGCAGTTGATTGATTTTCACACGTTTTAACACCCACGACGGCACTTTTGAATTGTTTTTTAATTACGTTTTCGGGACGCAATCGCGATGAGCGTAGACTAGTGACTGAATGAGTTGTTGCTGGTCGGCAACAACGCTTGGTGAAAAGATAAACATATGGTTCGCGGCGTCGGTTCTATACGCTAGTAATATTTGTTCGATGTTTTAACTATAAATCTATATTACTATTAGTCACACGATACATGTACATTAATACTCGTATATGGGTACTTCGGCGTGTACTTTTCTAAAAAGCACTTTTTGTATGTTCCTCACTGTGTGTATATTCAATATCAGGATCCCGACACACCCCAGGTTCTGCTCGATGCGTTCAGTAAAACGCATGGCACTTTTCTTACACTTCGTTTTGGTAAACAAATGTCTACAGCAAAATAAATCCACTACTCTGACGTGAAATCGACGTGGCTCACACATTCATTAAGAACTTATTCATTATTTCTCTAAACCGTTTACTTCATTATCATCACTCATTGGTATCTGATTAACCTACACGTTGTCAAATGCAGTAGGTACTCTTTGCATCCAAAGGTTCGGACATTCCAACGCTTTCCGGAAAACTACCACTACATTAAATTAGTTATCGTTTCGTCGTCTACAATTTTATCTTAAATCGAGGGCACGTGTGTCCGTGTGTTTCAATTTTTATATAGCCAAATTTCTCCTGCTTATATTTTTGAAGTGAAAACTTCTGTAGTTGCGTTGGGCACTTTTTGGTAGGGGTCGATCTTATGGGTTTGCGTCACGACACCAGATCGTCATGACATGCTCATATTAGCGCCACGCGTCACGGCGTGCGCATAATAGCGCTGTCTAGTATTTAAATATAATACAGTATAATACATACAGTATAATACATACATTATAATACAGTACAGACAACATCAGGCAACATCAATATTACATGATTAATTACATATGAAAATTGAAAATGAATTTCGAGTATCTGCCAATAGATGTCATAAATAATAACTAGTGTAAATGTTTTATTGACTGATTTCGTGTTTTTTAGAGGGTTGGTTATTGAAAAAAAAAAAAAAACTGGGTGGCAGTTATAGGGACTGCCGATAGAAGTGAAAACTTAGAACTTTTAGTATTCAAATTTGAAATTTCTGGTTTTAACATCTATTGACACTCCGAGCAACAATTATATGCATGTTTAACTATATGGTTCCATTTCAAATTTTAACACTAAAAGTTCTAAGTTTTCACTTCTATCGGCAGTCCCATAACAGCCAACTAGTTTTTTTTTTTATTACTTAGTATTTTTTTAGTGTCGTGATAGCTCGAACGCAACGAACCTGTTTCAAGTTTATAAGGCCATGTAACCATGGTTCGAATCCGAGCGTGTACCAATGAGTTTTTTCTGACTTAAGTACATTAACTGTCACTGACTCCATGCCTCGGAAAGCACGTTAAGCAGTCGGTCCTGGCTGCTGTCAATGGATGGCGATCGTTACAATTCGCCAACTCGCATTGGAGCACCGTGGTGGATTAAAGCCCCAAGTTCCTCATCTTGAGTGGAGGCCTAAGCCCCTGTAGTGGGGTACAAAGAGGGCTGATGGAATGGAGTATTTTTGTACAATAAAGTATTTTACACATTTCTATGTGACAAATGTAGCACGTAAAGTTCGCTTTTGTCTTAACTCGAAAACAGTGTTTGGTGTGAAAGCTATTAGATTTGGCGTCGTTCCAGGCCTCGAAGTTCCCAGCAGGAAGCAATCTAGATTTTATCTGCCCATACCCCGTGTCTTAACACCGTGATAGCAGAAATTATGGTATATCCATTTCCATTAATAGTTAATGAGTCCAAATTATACTAAATCTAAAATACGTATTGAAATTAAAAATGGACTTAAATGAAATACATTCATACTACATATTTACGAAAGTCGACATAGGTCAAACTATATACTTTAAATCTAAATATGTTTTTAAAATATGTCAATTCCAAAAACAACCAATTTTCGTTACATCACAAAAAAAAATTTAATGAACTAGGAATGAATTTACTATTATTTTTCAATAAATAAATTTAATAATAGTAGATTGTTACACAAGGAATGAAAGGGACCTATTTAGACACGAGATGGTTTCCACCATCTCGTGCCTAAATAGGTCCCTTTGATTCATAAAGAGGTCTTTCACCCAAGGTAAACATTCTGCTTTTCATTACGAATATGTGGAAAGTAAAAAAAAAACGCGTTAAATCCATATCGGAATCTGATGAACTCACTTTATACAAATATCCGTAAACGTAAATAGTTAGCACTCGACAAAACAACTGAAGATCGAATTGACGCTTTCTCGCCTTTTTTATGCTTCTTTTACTGTTGCATTCTACCAACCAGTATTTATTGTCATCGATGATTGTAAATATTTAGCTCAAGTCTATGTAAATTAAATGATAATTTATTTTAAAGTAAATTATAAGTATAAAGTCATATTACAAAATTGTTGATAATATTTTTTTTATAATCAATTTTACGCCGCGATTTAACAGAGTCGCTGTATAAAAAGTCGGGACATGGCTTGCAGTTTTTTTTTTTAATTTTTTGACAACATGGAAAATCGTTTCCCTGGGACGAAAAGTACTGTTTTCATCCTTCTGATCAGGTTACTTCAAGCGTACCTACTTTCCGACTATGAGTAATGAAAAGTACATTTACTACAATTTTCTTATATTTATTTGCCATTTCACAATCGCACGTAATTCATCAGAGGCGTCTCAAACAGTTGGGTTAGCGCACAAAGCTACTGAGTTCAATGTGACGTACATAGATTCATTCGACTGAAATAGTTTTCGTACCAAAGCGTAATAAATAAGAACAAGTAATATCACACAAGGAAGAGTAAAAAACTATATGCTGAATTATTGTTCTGCTTCACAATTTGCTGAAAGAAGACCATTATACTATTCAAAATTATTCATTTAATTTAATAATTTAAATACATTTTTATGCAAGTATTGTCATCTTTACGTTTTCCTACTTTGTATGGTAAACTGCTCATAAAGCAATTGAATTTAAAAGCTTGATTTCTTGTGAAGAAAGTGCACGTCTTGTCATTTTTGCATCTAATACAAACATGTTATATTTATAAAGAAAAACTAATCAGTGAAAGAATTTTTTTGATATCTGCAAAAACGCCGAAGATATAAATTTTTAAATGAAATCGTGCCACGACGTCACTCGGTTACATTATTATGGACTAACGTGGATAATTTATACGTAGCGGCACCGAGTGACGTCAGGAGCGGGTCATAAAAAACAAACTTTGGTTTGTTGTATCTCCGGTAATAATCGGTATTTTCCCGAACTTCAAAAAGTATAGCCATCACTTTGTTATATTCTAGCGTGTGAAATAGCGTATGATACATAATTTTGTTGAAAGGACGTGCTCATTAAACAGGTATACATCATGTATAGTTCCAATCAACCTTTATGGTGGATGTGAACATAGGCACAAGTCGCGTCGCAGTAACCAGTTTTAGGTGTAGCGGGATGCGGTGGAGCGAGGGGCATATGACTGAACCTGCGCAAGCATGCTTATAGCGTTGTATTCCTATCCGTTATAAAGTTTGACTGGAACTATATACGACGATTAGGTATTTGTTTCGGTTGGGATTATATTAAAGTAAGTGATAGAATATCGGCCAACAGATATAAAAACGAAAATTAAATATGAAACTTTACAGCATCATTAAATATAGAAAAACGACATTATTTTTTTCCTTTATAGTAACTTTTTAAAGTCTTTATTTTCTTCATACAGCTGGTGGTCGATATCGAAATCCACTTGGGTCGCATTTCTCCGAATGTACTAAGAATGAAGGTACTGGTTTGTGCGTTTATACTAACATTGTACGCTTGTTTGGATAATTTATTACTGTGTGTATCTTAATACGAATGTTTCCGTTTCTAGTTAGGTTAGCCAGGTATATTAATAGACTGGCTGAATCAAGGTGTCGAATTTAATTAAACTAAATTGATTTACTTGCAATGCCAACAATGTTTTGGAAAAATAAAAATATTTAATATAATGTTATGTAAATATTACAAACAATAAAAGAGAGATGAGATTGATGTTATAATCTGTTGGAGATTAAAATTGAAACATTACAAAAAGAAGATGAAATTGCTTCGACCAAAGAAGTGCACGAAAGCCATGAAATAGTTCTGGCTTGAGTATAAAAGTTAACACACCACAAAAGGAAAGAGTGGGGGCGAGGGTAAGGGTGAAAATACACAAATATTTGTACCAAAAATATTATTTTTATACACTCCTTTTACAGTCTGACATACGTCCGAGGGAAACCAAAATACCAGTCGAAGTGTGAGCATAGTACCTTTCCATATTAAATAGCGTCCGTGCCAAAAGCAAACTCCATTGTTTCCAAGTAGTGACTGTAACTTTCCAAATCAATTAGCCAATTATAAGTTGCGGTGCCGGCGACTTACTTAGCGGACAAGTTGGCGAGTTTGCGTAACCTGAAGGTTTCAGAACTAACCTTAGGTGTTGTTCAGTTCAGCCGTTTGTAGTTTCCTCTTGTTTATAAGCAAACTAGTTAGAACTAGTGTCGTGATAGCCCAAAGCGAAACGAACCTGTATCGAATTTATAAGGCCATAGGGCCATGGTTCGGATCTGGGCGTGTACCAATGAGTGTTTCTGACTTAAGTTCATTAACTAACACTGATTCCGTGCCTCGGAGAGTACGTTAAGCAGTCGGTCTCGGGCACTGTCAATAGATGGCGGTCGTTATAATCCCCAACCCCCAAGCCCTCCTCACCCTGGGGGAGGCCTAAGCCACTGCAGTGGGGTAAAAATGGGCTGATGAAGTAAAGTGAAGTGAAGTTAGAACTCGCGACTTCATTTGTCACGAAGGCTTTAGTTACAATTATTGGAAATGTTAGTACACACATTTTGTCACCTTCCAAATTTTACTATTAAGGTCTTTGGTGAAAATAATAGAAAATAATGCAATTCGTATTCTTAGGATTTCGTAGCCAAATAACAAAACATGGAACGTTTATAATTTCCTCCTGTCCATCTATGTGTCTGTCTGTCCGTCCGTCAGTCTGTCACCGTCATTTTACTCGGGTACTACTTCACTGTATAAATGAAATTCGGAAGGTAGGAGGTGTAATATATGAATTACATACAATGGTGTAGTAAAATCACATAAAAAAAAATGGAATTGGGTTAGGTCGTCATACATATGATTGAGAGAGGAAAACAATAATTCCAGCGGACGTGAAAGCGGGGAGACTCTTATAGATAGGTCTTTAAAAATCATATAGACTACTAAACGATTATTTTTATATAAGTCAGTAGTTGTGCAAATATGCGCTCCTGAATTCCAATTCTGGAAAAAATTATCGTAGTACAACTTAAAAAACAACGAAAAATGGTTTGCATAAGATTAGTTGAGTACTTTTTGAGAGATTTGTTTTTAAACTTAGTATTTGGTACCTACTACAATATTGAGATATGGTAACCCCAAACTTGTGTATTATAAAATGTGTATGAAATTTCCGTGTTCTCAAACCATTTTTATACTTATTAAATTTTTTGATGATTAGTTATTTTACTCGTGTCACGGTAATTATATCACAGAAAACATTTTATAATAAGTGACTAATATGTAAATATTGTTAAATAATAATAAATTCTTTTTTCATTGAATATAAAGAAATTCAATCCCCTCCTTTATAACGCCATTGAAAGACGTTATAGTGGTCATCTCTCACACTTCCTTAAAACGACCCCTGTGGAAGATAGTATGACCAGATGGTATGACGACGTGTATAATATGAATTTTTATTATACTTATTTTACAGAAAATGTAGAAGTAGAACAAAAAAAAAATACACGCACTATTTATTACTTGAATAGTCCCGAAGGCCAATATAGCATTAGAGGTGTAGTTTAACAGCCGCACGGCAATCAGGCGCTAAGTAACCAGAGACAAATGGGCACTGGGAGAAAGCGCGGTTTCCTACCAATTTCCTTGTCGACGCCTGTAAACTTTGGTTGGATTAAACCGGATCACGTGTTATTCGGTCTACCTAAATAGGTTTGTTTCGACTGTTCCATTATTATGGTTTATGTTTTACCGAGAGATGTTTCTTTTTCTTAGATATCTTCGTTGGTGACCAGTATATTTGGTTCGCTATGACTCAAGCCATAGATTCGCATTTGATTTGAGCATCTGAATACCTACCTACTGTTCACGATATTGCTTCTACCTCGAATGGGCACTGTTCAAAATTTTGCAACATACCTACCTAGTCTAAATTTTTTTTGTACTTTTTTTTATATATATTGGCATAGATGTCCTTAAAAATACGAAATTTATTCAGATGTAATAACGGAGATATAAAAAAGGTGTAACAATAATGTGACGTAACTACTACATGCAGCGTTCGACAACCAAACAAACAAGTGCAATTTATTTATTTATTGCATTGTCACATGTCAATGTTCAGGTGGTCAGACAAAATATGTAGTACAACACTGTAGGTATGAACTATGATAGGTAGATAGGTAGGTATGTAGTATGACGACCGCTTAGCCTAGTGGGTAGCGACCCTGCCTACGAAGCTAGAGGTCCCGGGTTCGAATCCCAGGTCGGGTCAGTATTAATATGATGAATATTGATACTGGTACCGGGTCTTGGTTGTTATATAATATAAAAAAAAAAAATATATATTTATATATGTATATATTATAAAGAATATTTAAGTATGTATATCAGTTGTCTAGTAACCCATAACACAAGCATAATACTTGCTTATTTTGGGACTAGATGACGCTGTGTGGGAAGTCCCATGTATTATTATTATTATTATTATTATTATATGAACTTGAAGCAGTGACGTAATCAGCTATAAATTTTACCATTCATTATTCTTTGAACATCCGTACATAAAATTATAAAAAAATACTAAAATACTCTAGGTTGTTGATATTTTCATAAAACAGTATTGAATTATAATGCTAAAATTTTAGTTAATGTCCATACTATGTAATTTTAGTGAAACGATTGGAAAATTCTTTACGCGTTTATTTCGCTAAATTCAATCAGCACTTTAATAGTCGATGCCAACTTATTTATTATATTTCCTCGTTGTCATCACCCAACTGTCACTTGAAAACACACGAATACGTCGATTTGACACATCAAAATTCGTAGCTTATTATATTTTAAAGCTCGGACGTTCTCACGCAATCGTTATTTATTTACGTCCCTCGGTCTCAGTCCGTTCCAAACACTTGCAAAGATAATTTTGTCAGTACTTCATCTGCTTAGATGAATTTAACTGCTTTGAGAGTACAGCCGCATTAACGATAACTTTTTGGCAGGATTGTCCTCATCTTTACGAATTATTCGTGTAAGTCAGTGAGAACAATCACGCTCTGTTTTCAGCGCAGCAGCTTTTTAGTTTGAAAAGAACACGCTTTGTGCTCTGAATATATGACTGAAAGTGCTGAAATTGTAATTTAACAGTTTTGAACATTCGATATCGTACAAAGGCGGCCGCAGCTGTGGCTAGCCGTTGTTCATGCCAAGTGGTTATATTGTCATAAATATTCATCCAGGGACGGGTCGCCCGACATGACCTCACCACGAATTATTTATAAAAATTGATAATCCATTTGTGAGAAGTAGGATAGGCAACCTTTAGGAAAAATATTTGAAAAAAAAACCTCATGGTTCCGTAGTTGGAATCCCATGTTGGTACCATTGAGTTTTTTCTAAGTACATAACTATCACTAACTCCGCGCCTCGGAATGCTCGGAGGGCACGTTAAGCAGTCGGTCCCGGTTGCCATCAACAAATGGCAGGCGTTAATGTGCACCAACCTGCACTAGAACAGCGTCGTGGATTAAGCTCCAAGCACCCTTATCTCGAGCGGTGGTGTACGCCCCTGCAGTGGTCCTGGAAATTGCTCCAGTAAATTTCGGCAATCAGAGATTGTACATAGACCAACAAATATATAAATAAATTCTTTATTTACTATTCTAGGACTGCCACACAATATTGTACTCACATCTCCTTTGTACTTTTAAAAGGAAATATGATTTAATGGAAAACACTGTAAATGCAGTATTAGTTATTATAGCCATTTATTATACTTACTTAAAGTTTTTTTTTTAATCTAATTTGAATATATACTGGAATTACTAAAACTTGTGTGTATTATAGGAAACCTGAAACCATATATTTTATTTGAAACTTATGACGACCCACAATTTTAAGATTTTTTGAATTCATCCATAATCTGGGATAAATTTATTACTTGACTGACTCGTGAAGGAGTAAACATACGTTATAATTATGTAACTTATATGAAATAATAAATATTGTAATAAATTATATTACAATATATAATATTACAATATATATTTATTATATATTTATGATATATTTATTTAATTTGTTACTCAATTTATTATAGTTATAATTTTATGTCTAGTATAAGTGTAAATGGTTAATCTAATACAATTGTTATGGAGAGTTCGGTTGTCTAAAGCACAGGTTCTCCTAGTTCAGACACAGAGGTCCTCCATTTTTCTTGTCACTCTTGTAAAACATACTTATAAATTGTTGTGTTGTTAATTACAAAACTATATATCACCCATTCATAGAAAACGCTTTGAAAACAACATTTCTGGAAAATAATATAATTTTTAACACTCTTCAAATAAACTAAGTGTTGCTTTGTTGCATTGCTTTACTTATTTATTATAAATTTCATCTAAAAAACATAATTTTTTATAATTTGTAATTTTTAATATATAACACTGATTGATCAATTAGTCGAGTGGATAGAGGGCCGACCCCAACTGCAAGACGCGGTCGCGGTTTTTATTCCCGCCCGGGACAAATATTTGTGTGCATGAGCATGTCTATTTGTTCTGTTTTTGGTTGTAAAATATCTCTATACGTATGTATGTATATCAGTCTAGTACCGATAATACTTGCTTACTTTGGGACTAGATGGTTCTATGTGAGATGTTCCAGGTTTTTATTTATTTATTATTTATATATGAATATCATGATAGTAGTAAGGTAGCTATTTTCATGTGACAAGTCAAGCAGACGTGAATATGTATTTTTTTATAGACAACGAATTCGGAACAAACAAAGTTGCCAACTTGAGAGCCACTACAGAAAAATATAATGATGAAATTTAAATTTGAACATCCCATATAATGTCAACTAAAATAATGATATACAGCGACGGAGACCCGTGCCCATGGTCCGGACCCATGTTCCGAACACCAAATGTGCGGACAAGCGCGTTTTCTACGGTCATAAATATTCATCAGCCGAAAGTATCCACTCGCTGCCGTGGCACGGCGTCGAGTAACGTGATATAGCGTGATAGATATTATCATATTTTATTTTTTTTATGAATATTATATAAAATCACGCGAATCATTTTACGCTACTCGCATTTATAGGTTGCGTTAGGCGTTCGCTAGCGTTGTGACGCAAAATCGGGTCAGTCGAGTATATTGAATCTGAAGGTGTATGTTATACCACAGACTAAACAATATACTATCAGATGACCGACTCTGCGGTCTGACGGGGCGACCGTGCGGAGGACAACTGTGAGGTAGCATACCATGTGGCTACACAACTGCAGCTGAAAAATAAGAGTTTATTTCGCGCGTACACAACACTCGAAATCGGTAGAACAAGATCGAAATCGATTGTAATCGAAGTCTGAATCGAAATAAAATATAGACAAAGAGAGAGAGAAAACGAGTTGCGAAATGTAGAAAGAGAGACAGGTAGATATGGCAAGGAGGATTGGAAAGTTAGGAGATGATAAGACATGGCACACATCGCAGGGAATTGTAGGAAAAACAGGAAATGATCACATACGGTAGAATATTGTAAGAAAGGCAGGAAATGTGAGATAAGTAGGAAATTATGGGAAATGGTAGGAATGGCAAGAAATTGTAGAAAAGGTAGGAAATGCTAGAAGGTGGAATGAAATGATAGAAAAAACATTTAAAAATATAACAGCATATGTACTATTTATATTCTGTGGTCATAGGTAGGATATGAATCGACAGTAAGTCAAATTAATAATAATAATAATAATAGGCCCCAAACTAAGCATTAGCTTGTGTTTTGGTTATCAAGCGAAGACACCACATACATATAACAACCAAGACCCGGTACCAGTATCTATATACATCATATAAATACTAGGATTCGAACCTTGACCTCTAGCTTCGTAGGCAGGGTCCCTACTCATTAGGCTAAGCGGTCGTCAATTTTCATCAATCAATTAATGTAACAAATTGTTAATTAGGAAACGGGTGGTGTTGTAATATATATTCTTGTAGCTCTTCGATCAAATATATATTGAATAAGTAGCGCATACACGAAAAGGATTTGTGCGAAAGGAGTTGCTGCACATGCTGCATGTCTTAAATCGATTTACATTTTAAATGTGGTATATCACAGAAGATATGAAGCTCGTATCCGAGCCTACCACCATGTTTTAGTTTATTTTATGTAGTATATTTATTTAGTAATTTAGTAAGGTTGCCTTGTTTCCAATATGCGCTCAGATTACATGTCATGTACATCATCCATGTTTAAACGAAGTGACAGGTCTTATGCTCGCCAATGCAGGAGAAGACAATTTTTAATTCATTAATTTTTATTTTATGCTATCCAACTATTGTAACGGATATGAATATATTTCTGAGTCACCTTTGAAGGTGACTCAGAAATTTGAAGGTGCGCGGGATCCATTATTCTTGAAACGTTTAGATTTCTTTAAGATATCGCACTCGAGATTTTTTTAATTTGAGATTCAAAATCGCTGGCTTTGACATGCTAAATATAATTTAAAAAAATAAATAAATATATATTTGCAAATGCACAAGAAGTGAAATTTCCAATGGATTGTATTTTGTAGATTTTGTAAATAAAATCAACTACGGGCTCCCCTACTATATCACAAATATCAGCGACGCTCTTCATGATGTATCGTAAATGTAATTAGCTATGAGATATTATAAGGATATGACGACCAGAACCAGAACAGAACGACAGCGGGAAAAAAGAAGTAGAGTGAATATGAATTTTGTGACATGGTCAAGTCAAGCGATAGGGTAAAGGAAAGAATATAGAATAAAAAACTGGCCTGAAAAAAGGGGCGTCTGTTGTAACTTGCGATATAAATTCATACTCAATAATTATATTTCATCACGTCTAAATGTAGTGAAATTTACACTTGCAAGCGTGAACTAATGTTAACTACGTGAAAAGGGAACAATTCTATTAGCATAGGCCAAAGAATGACTACAAATGTAGTACAACTGAAAGAAAACTTTTCTCCGTTAATAAATCATCAAGGATAGAAATATTATATGAGTGTCAGATTGGCTACGCGTTCACATTAAATACACTAGTATTATAGTTACGGGTTCGCTCGTGTCTATTTCGAAATTTATTTGGATGCTATCGTTTCCGGTCGCTAGATAAAAGTTATATAAGTAATTTCTACCCTAATAACTACAGGAAAACGTAGTTATATCTAAAATTACTGCACATGTTACATTTTTTTAAGAAAAACTCCAATCTATCGAAAAACATATAAACTTTTCGAATATTAGTTTTACCAAGTTATTCAAATATATCGCACAATAGTATCATCAACACGCAAATTATTCCGTTTATTTGTTTATTGTAATTTTGTACAAATTTGCTTAACATTTGCATCTCAGCAATTTCCGAATAGCAAAGCCGGGCTCCATGTCGAAGCGGTCGGGAACGAACGCTTAATCTAGCGGCTGCCTCTTGTGTATAAAGTACAGGACACCGAATGCAAAACAGTATTAAGCAGTTGAAACTTAATAGCTATTTATGCAACTGCTACCTGAAATGTATCATTTAAATACTAGTGCAATTTTTTACACGAGGCGACACCAGTGTTTGATAAGTGTCGAGAGAGTGTTAAAATGACTAAGCTCTCAGTTGCGAATAAAGTTTTGTTGGAACCCAGAAAATAAAATACTTATAAAGATAAATCGTGTATTTATAATATATATATATCAAAACCTAAACTAAAACGGATAGGTATGTACTTTTTGTTTAAAACAATTGTTAAAATTAATTGGGAATTTTCTAGAAGTGAAATAATATATAATAATAATATGATAATAACAACGTATACCTCACAACAACGTCTAGGCCGCAAACTAAGCATTAGCTTGTATTTTGTGTACATATAACAACCAAGACCCGGTACCAGTATCAATATTCATAACTAGCTTTCCGCCCGCGGGCTTCGCTCGCGTTGACTACACAGTTGTACCGGGACAGGTACAGGAACGCGACGCTCCAGAACATTGTAGCACTTTCTAGAACATTCTGAAACTTAACTACCTAAGAAATCTCTATATCTAATATCGTAAAAATCCATTTAGCCATTTTAGGCAAAATTTCAGTAAAATCGGGTCAGCTGTTTCGACTATTAGTCCTAACAAACAGACAGACAAACAAACACACTGACAAAAACCAATTTGTGTCACTCCTAATAACCTCCTTTTTATGTCTGCGAAGATTCATAGAAATGGTTTAGTCGTTTCGGAGATAAGCCGGAACAAAAAGACAGACAGATAACCACACGGACAAAAAGTTACATATATCACTTCTGAAAACCTATTTTTAATGTCTGCATAGTTTCATTAAAATCTTCAAAAGTTTAGCTTGAACTATATAGACAGACAGAGAAACAAACAGTAGCGCATGTCACTCCTCACACCTGTCTTTTCACGTCTGTGAAGTTTCATTAAAATTGCTTTAAATGTTTTAGAGTTTAGCTCAAACATACAGAGAGACGGCCAGGCAGACAATCAAAAAGTATTGTATGTCATTCCTGACAATCTTTTAATCACATCTTTGAAAGTTTCATTAAAATAAGTTCAGCCCTTTTGGAGAACAGTTCGAACAAACAGACGAACAGACAGACAGACAGATAAATAAAAAGTGTTGTATGTCATTCCTGATAATCTTTCTATCATATCTGTGAAGTTTCATTGAAATCGGATCAGCCGTTTCGGAGATTAGCTGGAATAGACGGACAGACAGTCAGATAAAAAAATTTGGTCCTGTGGTCACATAGATCTCGTAAAAATATCAAGTTTGAGTACCAACACGATAGGTCTGCGATTGATGGTTTCGAAAATATGAGCATTTAAAAATGTGGTCACGTGGTCACATAGATCTCGTCAAAACATCAAGTTTGAGTACCAACACGATAGGTCTGCGATTGATGGTTTCGAAAAAAAACCATTTAAAAATTTGGTCACGTGGTCACATAGATCTCGTCAAAACATCAAATTTGAGTACTAACACGATAGGTCTGCGATTGATGGTTTCGAAAATATAAGCATTTAAAAATTTGATCATGCGGTCACATAGATTTCGTCAAAACATCAAGTTTGAGTACCAACACGATAGGTCTGCGATTGATGGTTTCGAAAATATAAGCTTTTGAAAATTTGGTCACGTGGTCACATAGATCTCGTCAAAACATCAAGTTTGAGTACAAACACGATAGGTCTGCGATTGATGGTTTCGAAAATATAAGCTTTTGAAAATTTGGTCACGTGGTCGCATAGATCTCGTCAAAACATCAAATTTGAGTACTAACACGATAGGTCTGCGATTGATGGTTTCGAAAATATAAGCATTTAAAAATTTGATCATGCGGTCACATAGATTTCGTCAAAACATCAAGTTTGAGTACCAACACGATAGGTCTGCGATTGATGGTTTCGAAAATATAAGCTTTTGAAAATTTGGTCACGTGGTCACACAGGCCTCGCCAAAACATGAAGTTTGAGTACCATAACGATAGGACTGTGATTGATAGATTCGAAAATATAAGCTTTTAAAAATTTGGTCACGTGGTCACACAGGCCTCGCCAAAACATCAAGTTTCAGTACCAACACGACAGGTCTGCTATTGATAGTTTCGAAAACTTATGCTTTTAATAATTTGGTCACGCGGTTACATAGATCTCGCCAAAACATCAAGTTTGAGTACGAATACGATAGGTCTGCGATTGATAGTTTCGAAAATATAAGCTTTTGAAAATTTGGTCACGTGGTCACATAGATCTTGCCAAAACATCAAGTTTGAGTACCAACACGATAACATGTCATCCCCGGTAATGCCCTCTGCAAAGTTTCATTGAAATCACGTTAGTAGTTTCGGAGATCAGCTCAAACAGACAGACAGATGGACAGACAGACAGACAAAAAGCAACCTATGTCACTCCCAACAATACCCTCTGCACGTCTGCCAAGTTTCATTTAAACCGGTTCAGCCGTTTCGGAGATCAACTCAAACAGACAGACAGACGGACAGACAGACAGACAAAAAGTAGCCTATGTCACCCGCGGTAATGCCCTCTGCACGTCTGCAAAGTTTCATTGAAATCTGTTCAGCCGTTTCGGAGATTAGCCGGAACAGACAGACAGACAGACACTTCAATTTTATTAATATAGATATAAATACTGACCCGACCTGGGATTCAAACCCGGGACCTCCAGCTTCGTAGGCAGGTTCGCTACCCACTAGGCTAAGCGGTCGTCATCATAGAGCTTCTAGATACAGTTGCTGAGGTTTTGGGCTTAGTAATGGTAATTTCATTATACGCTGTATTTTCTATGTATAGGATTGGCTTAGAAATTCTTATTTCATTTTGTATCGATTTTCGAGTGGGCTACACAGTTGTACCGGAATTACTACAGTTTTTTGCATAGATGGAGTTTATAAGCTGAAGAGTGACATAGGCTACTTCCTATCCCGGAAAAAGAGGTCCCGGTACAACTTTGTAGTCCATGAGGGCGGTGCCGCGGGCAGAAAGCAAATGTGGTCTAACAAAACAACTGGTCCAAGAACTGGTCTAATACAGTCAGTCTCCTGTTGTTGATTAAAACTTGTCGGAATCCATCTTTCTATTCTATATTTTATAAGAAGACCACTTAATACCACTTTAGTCGCGATACCATATTTTGTTCATGTAATATAAATATATCAGAAAATATTTTCTTAATAAAAGCGGAGGGTTAGGTACGAAATCCGTACTCCCTTGGGCGTCCCCTGTTGTTCATATAAGCATACGCTTGTGTGGTTTTCACAACGGTGTTATCAATAACAATTTCAGACAAATTCCGTTTTCGCCACGTCTAGGATATAACTGGTTTTATAAAATTAATAACATGAGTCTCAGTCGTATTTAGATTAATTAATAAATGTTTAATAAAACAATATTCCAAATATGTAATTTTGAAAAACTTTGTATTTAGCAAACAGCATTGGCTTGATCTTGGCATCCAATGCGTTTTTGCTCCATAAGGAGAATACCGTACCATACCATCAGCCCATTAACGCCCCACTGTAAGGGCTTAGGCTTCATGATGAGTGCTTAAAGCTTAATCCACTACTCTGCTCCAGTGCGGGTTGGTGTATTTTAGCGACTGCCATCTGTTGATGGCAACCGGGTAGGGCGAGGATAAGTGATTTGAATATCGAATCTGTCTAAAAAAAATACATGACATACATAGTAGGACCAAAAAGGTTGTATGCGATATTGGGGCTGGGCTATATATTAGTCAAAAACACAGTTTCGGATTGTTAAATCGAAAATTGATTTATTCGAAATATATTTCTATAATAAAAATGGCTATTAAGGAATGTAAATTAACTGAACTGTATTGTAAATTCAAATTAAATATTGTATTTTAATACGGACTAAAATATTTTTCTTCTCAAATACTTTAAAAATATACCTAATTATTAAAACAAAATACAAATCGTGTGATCTTTCCCGGATCTGTCTAATGGATTTTAGTCTGTCTTATCTATGTCAGCCTCGTGGACTGAAACTCGCCATCTTACACCAGCTAGCTAGAGTATGAGTGGTTAGACGGTAAATGCAGAAGAGGGCTTCTATTCAATTCATACTTTTATATTCGTAGTGTTTCTGTTAGTAGATACATTGGCTATGATTAATTCGAATTTAAATGTAAATTATGTACTTATCATGGAACAAACATATTTACACGAGCTGTTTTAAAATAGTTCAAAATGTGGTGAACACATATCTATTATCACATAACAACTAAAAGAAAGTAACCTGAGTTGTGGAGCCAGATTTGCATACCACAACGGGGTGATTACCAGCAAATCTTGTGCTATGAAACTTTTGACCGATTGCAAAAACGAAAAATAAAATTTGTGTCTTCCTGAGAGAAATGAAGGTTCTTTGGAAAATATTGCAATATTCCAGGTCACCATTTTTTTTTTTTAGTGGCTATAATAATAATAATCTTTATTGCAAAGAAAGTTACAATAGATTTCATGATGAACTGATGCAATGCTTAATAAATACATTTCTTAAATACAATAATTTGCATCTGTGCTTGAACTAGATTAAAAAAACCTGATTTCTCAGGCAACAGCGTTCTTTCTCTTATATGTAGACAAGTTTACGATTCATCTAACAATATCATAAATCTAACAATTCAAGATCATCTTCATCAGCCCATTTTACCCCACTGCAGGAGCCTAGGCCTCCCCAGGATGAGAAGGGGGGCTTAGAGCTTAAATCCACCACGCTGCTCCACTGCGGGTTGGGGACTGTAACGACAGCCATCTATTGACAGCGTCCGGGACCGACTGCTTAACGTGCTCTCCGAAGCACGAAGTCAGTGATAGTTATGTACTTAAGTGAGAAAAACTCATTGGTACACGCCCGGATTTGAACCATGGCCCTATGGGGCCTTATAAATTTGAGACAGGTTCGTTGCGCTCTGGGCTATCACGACACAATTCAAGATTATTCAATTCAAGATACTAACACACTAATATACTGTAAAAGGGTAGAATAGTTTAAATGTAGTCGTCTCTGTGTTTTGAATTCTGTGTATGAGTGTGTGTGAGAGGGTATGTGGAAGGCTAATGAATGTGACACGATAGAGCTTTAAAGTACACGCGAAATGTTTATAGTTTAAATCATCGTCTATCTATTTTCCTCGTAGGGGTAGTGAAAAGCGGAGTGTTCGAATGCGAAATTAACTTCCTCGCTTCGCTCAGGATGCAGTATTTCACCCTCACCGGACTCTACGTGGAATTGCAGCTAATAACTAGTGCGATATTTGCTAATATCAGTGCGATGCAATTCGTATTATTAATATCTTCACTAACAACGGATGTTACTGAACCTTATAATAATTGAACAAGGTACATTACACCAAATTTACACCAAACTAGAGTTCAAAGTTATTTGATTATCATTGCATTGCATTGTATTGTAACATATCTGATGCTGGGCTGTTTTTTGGCGACCGCTTAGCCTAGTGGGTAGCGACCATGCCTACGAAGCTGGAGGTCCCGGGTTCGAATCCCAGGTCGGGTCCGTATTTATATGATGAATATTGATGCTGGTACCTACCAGGTCTTAGTTGTTATATGTATGTGGTGTCTTCGCTTGGTACCCAAAAATACAAGATAATGCTTTGTTTGGGGCTTAGACGTTGTTGTTATGTTAACGTTATAATATCATCAATATGTTACAATACATCACGACACTGTAAAGTAACAGTTCCGACTCGATCTAAAGTTAGTGATTTTCCCTGTTCGACTTGTTGAGAAGAACACGAATTCATCATTCGATAAATAGTAATATGTTATTTGCAATACATTTGCTATAAATAAGATCTTTATGATATCGAAACTTGAATTGTAACATTGTATTTTACAGTATTAGGCCTTTTTAATTTACACCAATCGGAAACGAGTATTCTGTTTGTAACGCATAGCGCCCGTTTCCGCCCGTAGCTCCCGTCAGTATTACATTTGAAGTATCTACCTAATTTTAATCGCAAATGTATTGAAAAACGTCGTATGATCCTCGTACTCAGTAAGCTGGCTATTATAGTCATCGGTTTATTATAAGCCCTCGTTTAAAAACACCTCGACCTATAAAATGCAGCTTACCGTAGTTTCATCGTAATGTACTATTTCTATATTAATTTCACAGATTAGACGTTTTTAGAAAAGTAAACGTAGAAACCCGAAATTGACAGCAGCGTCCGTTATGGCAGAGGTAGAACTGCCGTCGCATCGTTCCGTCTAACTACCTAAACACTAGTTTTTTGGTGTGTTCATTATCGATTTGTAGGCGAAAGAGCTGACAACTACCTTTCGTGGAGCTCCGCGCAACCGCCTTCACACCCGCCAATATGGTTCTAGTTCGATTCATAGGTCAAACTGATATTACGTACCCTAAAGGATCGGCCCATTGTGAAACTACAACTATAATTTTCTTTTACTGAGTAGAATATTCGAATTTAGTAATGTTATAGAAAATTCAAAATATGTGGAAGCAGCCACTACGAGCTTTTACGTTACAATTTTCGTAACCCTGTGTGGACGTAAAAGCTTACCTAGACTGGATGGTTCCATTAGTTTTGCATTTCCTGTGATACTACCGCATTCGATTTATCTCCCCACTGCACTGACAGAGAATAAACCCTCCCCTACACGTTTCTGAGGAAACCTACATACGCTCTCCATGTCGGCCACACGTCTAGATGAAGACTTTTGTTATTTTGTCATTATATAAGCGAGTGAATTATACAATATTATACACTATTTTCTGAAGTCACAGTTTCACTTTGAACTTTAACTTCAGCGAGTGAGAAATCGTTAGCACATTATGCGAACCAATTATTATAATCTGATGTACAGACAATTCTGTTCATAATTAAAATACACCTTCATATAAACTATGTACTATTGTTATGTCACCAAAATTAATAAATTAAATAAAATTAACAACTAAAAATTGCAAATTTGAACCGGACGTCTTAACGTGAGAGTTAACCCCACTCGTTGGAATGACAATTGGGCTAATGTAGCGTTGTGGGCTGATGTTAGTTTCGTGTGTTGTGGAGATCTAGGTTGAAGAATTATGTCCAGCAATGGACATCTGGCTGATAAGCATATTCTTGAAGGAGTTCTGATTTTTGACATTGATCGGCAAATCCCTATTTATCTGTTGACGTATTTTGTTTCACATTGTATATTCCTTGAGTTATGCCTATCAGAACTTTTGTATGTGAATGTCTATGGATCACAGTGTTTATTGTGCGCTGCAAACTGCACTAACATCAATAAACAAAATATTTTACGAGAATTCGCTCGCAGCATCTGTATTGTTAAGGCACTGTATTTCAAAGAAATTTCATAATTTTTTTTTTTTACAAAAACATGTTAAGTAAACCGAAGCTTAAATAAACACTTCATGCGAAGTTGTATTATATTAAATTATTAGTTTGGTAAATGTAAATTTTTCCCTGTTCCTTCAGAAAAAAAATTCAGTGACGCGTGCGTATTAAAATAAATAATACATGTATGAAATTATTTTCTACAGATATAGCTAAAACAGTTAACAGAACTTATAAACGTTTTTAATTGTTTTGACATAGAGATCGCTACTAGCGAAAATGTTTCAACAGATGACTTCTTCTTAAGAACACGTGCTTCACACACAAGAGCTTAAAAGGAAAAAAAATTGGGATGCGCCGGCGCAGGTAGAAAGGACGAGACGAGCGTTCGCTTGCGCTCCGGACCGTTTCTTGCGTTCGGAATTTATTTAGGGATTTTTTGCGCGATCGAATTTTATAGTTCCGAACTGTTCCGAACGTGGATTTAGGTTAGTCGTGCTCATGTCTCTGGCGTGATAGATTGGATTGCGGTGTTTTTTATGATTTTTGTGTTAAATATTGGGTTTCTTTTGTGTTTTTTATAATCTTAGTGTAGTGTAGTGAAACTTATCAACCGTCAAGTATATGCGTTTTTCGTGCGTGTGTTTTGCCGTTTTTTTTTAAAGAATAGTAAGTATTAAAAATAGTAAAATGTTCGGTTTGTCACCGTTAACTGCTAATTAGCTTAAAATTGTCGGTTTAAACTTGTTTTTACCTATTAGTCATAAATATCGTTATTATAATGGTGTTGTAATATTAGTTATAATGTTGAGGTTATTTATTTTTGCTATTAAATTTATGTAAAAAATTTACAATTAAATGGATTACAATAACGTAATGGGCGTAAAATACCAATTCTTAGCATAAATCGTAAAAAACGACTTACAGGTATATATTACAAAAAAAAAAAAACATATTTTGATGGTTTTAACTTCATAATAATTGAGAAATACTACCTTCTACTTAAAAAAAATAGTAAATGTTATGATATGGAAATAAATCTATGGAGGTCAGACAATTAAATTAAACTAACTTTATGAATCTCGTGAAGTATAAGTTAAGGACATTTCTTTTGTGTACAAATTTTTTACTAATAAGTTATGTGGAGAGAGCATACCCACTTTTTAGTTTCATTCTATTAAAAGTTTTACTTGAATAGCATACTTTCATTGTAAACATTGTAATACTGGACATTTGACATTGATTGACCGGTTGGCCGAGTGGCTAGAGACCCTAACTGCGGAGCCGAGGGTCGCGGGTTCGATCTCCGCCCGGTACAAATGTTTGTGTGCATGAACATGTCTATTTGTTAAAAGTATCTATATATGTATACATTATTAAAAAAAAAGAATATTTAAGTATGTATATATATCAGTTGTCTACTACATAATACACGCATAATACTTGCTTATTTTGGGACTAGATGGCGCTATATGGGATGTCCCAGATATTATTATTTGATACCCTTGACATTTTAATGCTCTGGACGATGTGGACCTAAAAGATATATATTTCACATCTGCTTAAATCCTATTACCAAGTACTAAAACTATTAATCTAAAACTATACTTACTGTAAATTTAGCTTAAATATGTCTTTAATAAAGCTTTTTATTGTAAATATTTAGGACCACATGTTTTTCGAGAATTAGTGCTCAATTTAACGTAGCGCAGCCACAACTTCCTAGTTTTTGACGTTACACTGTACCGAGTTCAATATTGATTTCATACGATGTTCTTTAAGACATGTCATATCTAATTATATGATATAGGATGAACTTCCTGCTGAATGATCTGTGGTGTGCGATAATTAAAAATCTGCCAAATACGGGTCGAACTCGCGCTCTGAGGGTTCCGTACTGTTACTTATCGACTTTCAATGTGTTTAAGCTACTCACCGCCAGATGGCACGAAAACGATACTTTTTTATCAACCGCAAATAAATAATTTGTAATCATTTCAGAAGCGAAATTTTTTTTTAAAGGAATGCAGATTGTTGTCTTGTTTATTAAAGCTAACTATAGACCAAATTTCTAGTTTACAGGTCTGTTAGAATTTCGACGAACGGTGAGTGAATGGGTGACGAAACAGTGGGAAATTTTTGGCAGATATTTCGTGAATTATATTTATTAGAAACTATTATAATAGTTGAGAAAACAGTTAAGTGCGTCAGGTTATAAACTCTAAATTACTTTTTAGACTTTTTCTTGCTTTTGTAGTAAAGATATTGAAAGTTTAAAAGTTCCTCGAGTTGCTTCTAGAAAAAGGCTATCGGTAACGGCCGTTCTTATAATACAAATTATTATCACAATTTATGGCTTTATACAGAACAAAACAAGGAAGCAGCTGCTCGAATATCTATCATGATATTACCATACATGCGATCAGCCCATTAATTCCCCACTGCAGGGGCTTAGGCCTCTCCTAGGAATGAGCGAGCTTGTAGCTTAATCCACGCGGGTTAGTGGATTATAACGACTGGCATCCCCCTCCGTCCGCACCACACACCCCTTCGGTATTTATTCCTTTCAGTTACATAACTAGCCGTGAAAAAGGCACAGATGATAATTATAAAGCTGTCATAATTTACTCGTTTGTCCCGCTAACATTTTAATTGCAAACACAAAAGAATCGTATCTTTTTTCGCATAGTCAAGCAGCTCTTTATCAGTTTCTCATTTTCCTGTGCGTTGTTCTTCATTAAACCTTCTCAAGATGAAAGAAAAGGTCATTGTTGAGGAAAACTGTCGGCATCACGTCTCGAAATTATTCTAAAGCTTTTTTTTAAAGGCCAAGTACTTTTCACTTTCACGTTTCGTTGATTTGTGAATTATATTTGGATATAATATTAATAGATTGTTAGTGGCATGAGGTGTACGAATTAAATTATTAATTACATCAGCCGGAATCAGCACTGGCAATAATTAAGCAAAAGAGCTATTTTGTAATGTGGCTGCGGGATTTGAATGCTATTTTAATTGAAAATATAATAAAGTTATGAATACACAATAATTTACAATACTAGAATTTATATAATAATAATAATAATAATAATAATAATAATAATAATAATAAATGTTATCTATATATAATGAAAACTATATTACAAATACCGAATACGATATCACACAATAAATTAAAATTCGTAGACATTCCGAAGGCGCTATGGACTTGCCGTAGATTTATACAATACCCCCTCGCTCTCTTCAAACGTTTAGCCTGATGAATATTTAAACTCTGCCTCTTTTGATGATATTATCTCGATTTAATTACGTCTTTAATTTTCTTGTAGAAAAGAAAAAAAAGGAACAGCTCCTCTGTTAACATGAAAGAGATATTTCGGGATAGGAATTTCTTAAATGCACTTTTCACGTGTCAGAAGAAAATTTGGCCGTTGTTTTTTTTAGCGTTCCGCTTCGAAACTGTGAAAAATTTAACATGGATTCTACATGGTGTATACTTAACTTTGTTTCTGTTTTTATGTGAAAAATGTATTTATAATACATGACATAAATAGATGACATTAAATTTATTGAAAGAAAATTAACTATTTTTCCCGATTGCGGAGGGTAATGTTTATAATTTATACGCTAATAGCCACAGACATAGAAGGAGTTCCCTTTGTACCCATTTACAAGTTTAAAACTACAATAAAACGAAAGCTTTATGCAAAAGCTTATTACAAAGTATCTGACTACTTAATTGATAAAAATCCAAGTTATAAAAATAAAGTTTCAATAATATTAATCTTTAAGCACTCATTGTTAAAACATTGTTTAAATTTTTTTTGTTAAAAAGAGAGTCCCTCGGTTTATCGCGTATTCTTCTGAGAGGAACCAGCACTTTTAGAAATGCGCCTTTGTGGTGACGTTTTCCCACAAAGTAATAAATTCACTATTGTGACGTATTTCAAGCTTATGATACATAAATACAAAATAAAGATATTTGATTGATTGTTATATTTGTGATAACAATAATGCTTTCGCGTTTGCATAAGCAAACGTTTAGTTCTGAACTCTTTTAACTTGTAAAAATTCGTACAATACTAATACTATTTTTTTTTTTTTTTTTTTTTTTTATATAACAAAAAATGCAAATACAAGTGATTATTCTGACTGGTCACTATTCGGCATCAATTGAAAAAAAAAAAAAAACTAACAAGTCAAAATACTTCCAAAGCGACGCGACAGGGACTAAAATATTATTTTGCGTAATTTAAAAAGCCTAACCTTTGGAGGACATAAAAGTTTGTTTGCAATCCAAGTTTGTATTTGTTTGTGAAGTTCCGAACGCGTTTCGAATCATTCTGTGCTAATCAGTAACAGATGCAAAAAGTATGCGATTAACTGGACCCTCGTATTTCAAACATTGTTCATGCTTGACCGATTTTTTAAATAAAGAAAATACGATCTCTATCTTTAATAGAACCGCAATTTTAATTTAGCGAAATTTAACTTACATTTAGCTGGTATGTTCGGTTCCATATACAATGAACTCAAACGGAATCGATCCAGTAGTTGATCAATCATAGTTGTTCTTTCTTCATGCAACGTTTTCAGATCAACGTAGGTGATTGATGCAGTAAATAGATCAAGTATCGCTGGATTTCAGCGCTGGAAAAGCATTAGATCAATATAAACACATTCGTTCCATTCCAGCGTCTAGTATTCAGCGATGAATTAGATTCTAATCTAGCGAGACGGGAACTAGCTACTGTATCGATGTGATTTGGCCTATTGGTTGATGTAGTAGCTGGCGCCTGTGACACTCATATCGTTGGCGTAGCGTCCGATATCGAGCGCTCAACAAAATCCTCTTCAACAAAATTATGTATCATACGCTATTTCACACGCTAGATTATAACGAACTGATGACTATACCTTTTTAATTTCGGAAAAATACCTATTATTACCGGAGATATAACAAATTAAGGTTTGTGTTTTTACGACACGCTCGTGACGTCACTCGGTGCCACTACGTACAAATTATCCACGTTAGCCCATAGTGATGTAATGTAAGTGTTGTGATGGTACGATTTACTTTAAAAATTTGTATCTTCGGCATTTTTGTAGATATCAATAAAAACATTTCACTGATTAGTTTTTTTTTTGTAAATCTAACATATTTTTATGAAATGCAAAAATGATAAGACGCGCTCAATGAATGACCGTCAAAACTTATACGTGCCTTCGGTTGACCTCAAAACTAGATATTAGCACTAACAAAGGTAGTAAAGGTAGGTAGTAACATAGTAGGTAGGTACATATATATATATAAAAATATATATCCGAAAATAATGATTTTTGGGTATATTGTTTTAGCTTAGGATAGACTCAGAAATCAATGAATTTCTGTCTATGTGGAATTATTGGGGTGACAAGCTTAATGTTGTGTTTTAAACACCCTGTTCGTACTAATTAAGCTCTTAAGCCTTACGGTAATAAACGTTACAGAACCCTCAAAGCACAAGTCTTACTCGCATTTGACAGCTTTTTTTTTATCTCAGAAAGTCTTCAAAGAGAATTTTCAAAGAGAGCTTTTAGTTAATTCGCTTTGTCGTAATATTTGATTCGCCCGAGGGAGTTTTCATATAAGGAAGTTAATGATTTCACGTAATTGAAAGTACCTCGCGGTCATAATCTACTTTTAAAATGTAGAAGAAGAGATAAACTCTTTGAATTAAAGATATGGAGACGGTTCCGCAAAATACGTTTATGTGTGCATCGACTTTTATTTACATTTAGACTATGGATGCTTGGGTCGGAAAAAGCTGTATTTTTTAAATCTAAACCATCAAGGATCTAACATTGGTGTTCTGCAGAAAAGGGCTATTCGAGCTATATATAAATTAAAATCTAGAGATAGTGTAAAGGCTCACTTTAGAGAAAGTAACATTTTGACGAATCCTTGTCAGTACATTTATGAAAACATAATTTATGTACATAAAAACTTAAACGCTTTCTCTAGGGTGGGTGATGGCCACAACTTAAATACAAGACATAAGCATATGTTATCTATTCTCAGGTTCAAGCTCTCAAAGGTTAATAATTCTTTCATGGGAAATTGTATCCGTTTTTATAATCGAATTCCAAAAGAAATGTTAGACTTGAATTCTAATCAATTTATAAAGCGAGTTAAAGTCCAACTCATGAAAAAAGCTTACTATTGTATTAGCGAGTATTTAAATGATAAGTGCGCATGGACATCATTGTAATAGTTGTAAGCACTTTAAATTATAAAAAAAAAAAAACAATGAAGTAAAACATATATTTAAATAAAATAAACAGGGAGGAGTTTCTTGCCGGTTCTTCTCCTTCTAGTTTTTGAACCGGTACCTGATCAATATATTTTGACTTTCAATAAGTGTGTGTAAACATCAACGCATAAAATTCTTCTACAGAAAACTGTGATAACACATAAATGAAAACAGCTCTGAAGAGACTTTTCCATAAATGTAAAGTGTAATAGAATGTGACACCGTCACCGTAATGCTTTGTTTGTTTTATAATATTTTGCTTACATTATTTTTCTTTTTCCAGATTTCCAAAATGGATACGAGAGATTATCTCAAGAACATGTGAAAATTTCAAGACATGCTCTGTCTGGTCTGAACAGATAGAAAAGCTATGAACATTTTATGATCGAAAATGGAGTCCAGGCGCCTCATTGGAAATTGGAAGCACGATTCGAGTTGGAAGAGATATTTAGTGAAGTGTTTGTTTGTGTATGTCGTGTTCGTGTGTTTGTGGCCTTGTGTTGGTGGTAAGGAGATCAGTGAGACTCTACAGAGGGCTTTGTCTGCGGTCCGAGGGCCGAGCCCTGGAGCGAAGAAGTTGCTGAACATACCGGAGGATGGAGGTACATTTTTATTTTTAGGTTAAAGAATTATGCAATTTGGGTACTTTAGGTTGAACTAAAGGAATCTTTCCATCGGTACATAAAAAAATGCTTTTTTTTTTCTTAAAAATGTGAATAATAGTTTTTTATACAATTTTTATAATTAAAGCTATTGCCGTGTTCGGAAATGTTTAAAAAAAACTATATGCTATTCCACCAGCCCATTATGCCCGACTGCAGGGGCTTAGGCTTCCCCCCAGTGTGAGTGAGCTTGGAGCTTAATCTACCACGCTGCTCCAGTGCGGGTTGGTGGATTTTAACCGGGACCGACAGCTTAACGGGCTCTTCGAGGCATGGACTCACTGATATTTATGTAAATCCTTAAGTCGTAAAAACTCATTGGTACACGTCCGGATTCGAATCACGGCCGCACGGCCTTCTAAACTCGAAATAGGTTCGCTGCGCTCGGGCTATCACGACACTTTGAGAATGAAAAGTATAAATTATAAAGTAGTAATAATGTGTGGCACATCTCACATATTGTCATCTAGTCTCAAACTATAGGCAGAGCTTATATTATGGGTAATAAACATAGAGTAAATTATTGATATACATTTCAATAAATAGATATCTTACACCCAAACACGGAACGAAATGGTAGACACGTCCATGCACACAAAGGTCCGGGGCGGGAATTGAACCCGCGACCTTTGTATCTACAGCCGGAGTCTCAAACCACTATACCAATTATTCAATTAGTACCGAACAATATAAACAGTATGACTAAAAATTTGCAAAAAATATTACCATTTCTGTTAATTTCATAGTTTTTTTTTATTTTTCCTGAGCTGCATTATGATACTTACTGCGCCTGTTCGAAATTTCCCGGTCTATATGTGATGTTAATAACAGGTCGTATATTAACACTATTTGCAATGCAGTTTTTGTCATTGGAAATGACTTACATTTCGTTGGAGTATAGGGGGTCATTTGGGAGTTTTGTGAGACAGGCAGATTGCACGAAGAGTTTTCGAGATATCGGAATGAACGTGATGTCAAAAGACGCAGCTCGGCAAGCTCTGCAAGATGGCAAAAGACAATTTGGAAAAATTTGGAAAAACAAAAAAATTATCGGCAAAAATCGAAAAAAATCGCAATTTTTTTCACCGATTTTCACCGGTTTTGGGAGCCCGATATCTTGAGAACTAGGTCCGAATAAGAAAAAAATAAAAAAACGGCTCGGGTTATTAGACGGGAGATTGATTGAGACTAAAATTGTTAGAATCGGACAACCGGAAGTAGTAGTTAAGGGTGCCCTTAGTTGGAAGTAGGATATGCGTCGGTGTTACATTTCGTACTAATTTCGAACTAATGTTCGATCGAAATGTCGCATAGAATGTTATATTTCGAAGTTTTAAGCTTATTCAGATACAGTTGTGTTATTATTTTTTTTTGCGAAAAAAATTTATTTCGAAAAATATCCAAAGTATGTGTGTTTACTTTATTCCGTTAGGTTCATTTCCAATGTCGTAAGAAGTTCGTGCGAAAGCAGGAAATCCGTTGATTTTTTTTACCAATATTGTTAAAAATTTTAATTCAAATGCTACTACTATGTATGTTGAATTTATTCATATTTTTGAATGCCATGTTTTCGTGTCATAAAGATATTTCGCCGAATATAATGCGGTATTGGCTAGAGAATTCTGAATAATCCAAAATAACATCGAAAAACTAAATGGCCCATATTTAAATCTGACAAAAGCTTTATTACAACGAACATCAACGATAAACTTGGCACCAACACGACCGCAGTGGAAATAGGTCGTAGCACGAATAACGGTTAGAGCGGTATCACATGCCAGACAGTATTTAATTCATTTGATAAATTAAAATATTCTTCGCCGGTGTAAATTGAGTCTCAGGAATATGACTATCGTTAATAGCATATAATGTTCATTCACTTTGCTGTTATAATCCGTTTTTCCATCGAAAATTTAGTTCAATTTAGGGAAAAATATGGAATAAATGTTCCCACCGTTCATAAAAACTTCATAGAAAAATTCCACAAAATTAATTCGTATTGAAAAATGATTAAGTAAAAACAGATCGATATTGTCGCATTTTTTTTCTCTACTTTCTGAGTAATTGTGGCCTGGGGCCTAGACGTTGTTGTGATGTATACGTATGTTATGTTATGAGTAATAAACAGATTCCAGCTTACTTGTGTCACAAGTATAGTTCGCCTCAAACTTTATGGCGGATTGGAATACAACGCTGTAAGCGTGCTTGCGCAGTACAGTCATATACCCCCCCGCTCCACTGCGTGCCCCTACACTACACCTAAAACTGGATACTGCGACGCGACTTTTGCCTATGTTCACATCCGCCATAAAATTTGATTGGAACTGTACACAATTTAAATAATTAATTTAAATAAGTTTGGATATTTGGATAAAGTAACGGATTGGTTAATATTCACAAAAGTCGTCACACAAATTCTTTAAATAAATTTACAAAAGTGTATGATATACAAGCGTAAAAACAGACCAACGTCGTATTTATAATGTAATCGAAACATAAAAGGTTATTGTTTTCGACGAAATTTTCACGTCCATAATAACATCTTTGAAGAGTTCGAAGACTTTCCATGAAAACAATTTCAGAAACTTTGGTAGTTGAAAACACGCACTTCAAAAGCTCACGCTAGACAAACATTTCGACGTATGTTAACTAACGAGTGTTCGCCGACTTCTTGTTCGTTTATTTGAAGTTGTTAAGTTATTTAAGAAACAGACTCTCACTTGGGCCATCATTAAAAGATCTGCGGTCAAAGATTGAGTAAAGGTACAAGACAGTAGCCACACGCGGTACAAAATAAAAAACGTGACTCATGCTAATCAGGCGCCCAAGTGTTGAATGTAATGTAATAGATTTTAAGTTATATAGTTTGTATACTTTTTTTTTTATAGTTTATAAGTCTTATATAGTATGTATACTATTTATCTTCGTACTACGTACTCTTTTATACTTATATATATAAAAAATGAGTCGTCACGAGTCTCTTCAATTTTGTTAGTGAACGTTGAATCATTACTTTCAATAAAGTTATAGTTTGTATCTTATTTATTTTTTGTCGTACGGACGCTTATATAGAGCCATCACAGGTCACATTGTAGAGATGCGAAACTTTGGACTAATGTAGGATCTTCATCAGCCTATTTTTACCCCACTGCAGGGGCTTAGGCTGATAACCGATGGGGTAGACGAGTTCTCGAATGGAGGCCACGTACCGGAAAGCGAAGCGTTGGACGCCCCCCGGCCAGGTGGACAGATGACCTGAAGCGCCATACCGGGGGTAGTTGGATGCGAAAGGCGGAGGACCGTGTGTGGTGGCGAGCCTTGGGAGAGGCCTATATCCTGCAGTGGAGAGACACGGGCTGATGATGATGATGATGGTGATGAGGGGCTTAGGCCTCCCCCAAGGGGAAGGGGGATTATAAATTTGAGACAAGTTCGTTGCGCTTTGAGCTATCACGACACGAATATAGGATATGACACTATATTAAAAATAATATACGTAAAAGATGTTTATTATTTTATAAAAAATATATATTTATAAGTATCTGTAATAAATTAACGTGACAGATTAATGATTCATGTCACGGGTGTGGCCTGAAAAGATGAACGTCTTATCCATTAGACGTTTCGTTTTTACACCCTACTTACTCAACGAGCCATTCAGTTTTTCACCTGAAAATATTTTTGAAAAAAAAACTGTAATTTTAATCTATTATATTCGAATAATTCTAGTTCATAATTATATTCTCTAACAGCATTTGCATAATCGAAAATTTATAAATAGATATGAACTCGCATACTGTACTCTTGCGATGTACTTTGTACGCGCCCTATTTGTGCCGTGCTGCGGCTCAGTGTTTAGGTAAACAAACATTGGCTTTGAGAATCCATTTGTTTTAGATACGACTATATCTGTCCATCTGTCCGTCCACACCCGTCAGCTTCCAAGAAGCGTGGGCGTACTAGTTTACAACTACTTACATGCTTTATTTGTCGGTTAGAACAAATGTTTCATAGTTTTGTTATTTCATAACTTGTAAATAGCCGTTTTGTTATAATATGTGCTTATAATTTTCTTTATTTTTTCTACCTTAATTTTTTCTCTTGTACTACTTATGTCATATAGTATTCTCATAAAATTAACTCTGTCTTGTGTCTTTTTCTAAATCGGAATTTTGTATTCTGTTGTTTTGTCAGCAACTCCTAATATTATGTGTATTTAAAAATCTACAATTTCAAAACAAATATATTTTGGTACAATTTTAATATTATAGGTATTAGTATTATGAGTCGTGATAGCCCAGAGCGCAACGAACCTGTCTCAAATTAATAAGGCCATAGGGCCATGGTTCGAATCCGGGCGTGTAGCAATGAGTTTTTCTGACTTAAGGACATTAACTATCACTGACACCGTGCCTCGGAGAGCACGTTAAACAGTCGGTCCCGGACGCTGTCAATAGATGGCGGTCGTTACAATCTCCAACCCGCAGTGGGGTAGCGTGGTGGATTTAAGCTCCAAACTCCCCTCAACCTGGGGAAGGCTTAAGCCCCTACAGTGGGGTGAAATGGGCTGATGATGATGATGATGATGATGATATAGGTATTACAAAATCTCACAAATATTATATCTAAAGTGATTATTTTGTATGATATTATAGTACGCATAGTTATATCGAATATGAATCAATTTTCCTCATTTCATCATTTCGTAATCATTGTTATTTGTAATATGTGCACCCATAAAAACTGTTTTTGAACAAATTTATATTTATTTTATGGACAACCTTTGCAAAAACTTGTGATAGCAATCTCGTTTTAATAGGTAATGTATTTATGAAATTATTTAATACGAATTTGAGCTGCCTTAAATTTTCTTACAATAAACCTAGTTATTTTTTACAATGTAAATGTTATCAAATATTTTTTTAGATATCGTCATTCGTGAATAAGAGAAACTGACAGCAAGAAATGCAACAATCGTTTTTGTCGAAACTAGTATTTGGACGGTTATTTAGATTAGGAATCGGTGAAAGTTATCACTAGAAAATGTGAATTAAATGAATAGGTAATACAATTCGCTACGATCCCACGGTCGAAGTAAGTTGCTTTTACAAATAGTTGACTTCCATTTTGGCCGTTTTGTAAGGTTAATTAACATAACATTTTAGGGTCCCTCTGTCTGTCCGTCCGTCATTTTACTTACGCACGCGTAATTAGAAACCCTCCTACGTCTCAACGCTTGTTAGTTTTGCAGTTATATATGAATGGGTTCGAAGGCGTTCCATTACGTTTGCACATTAGATACTATATGTCATGTTAACAGCTGATTCTCGTATGGATTATTGTTCATCAATACTTCAATTATCTTAAATATGTTGTAAAACCCTACCTATATACATTTAAAGATTCTAAGGCGCTTCTTGCGTTGTCACGTTACAAACTATCTTTCGTGCCACCATCAAGTCGCGTATATATATCATTCTTTACATGATAAAATATTAAGTTGCGATCGAGGATTAATAATACATCATCATCATCAGCCCATTTTTACCCCACTGCAGGGGCTTAGGCCTCCCCCAGGGTGAGGAGGGGGGCTTGGAGCTTAAATCCACCACGCTGCTCCACTGCGGGTTGGAGACTGTAACGACCGCCATCTATTGACAGCGTCCGGGACCGACTGCTTAACGTGCCCTCCGAAGCACGGTGTCAGTGATATTGTGTACTTAAGTCAGAAAAACACATTGGTACACGCCCGGATTCGAACCATGGCCCTATGGGGCCTTATAAATTTGAGACAGGTTCGTTGCGCTTTGGGCTATCACGACACAATTTTATTAATTAATAATTAAATTAAATAATTAATAATTAAAATAAAAATATTTGCTACATAAAATGTGTTTGTATTTATAGAGATAAATTTTCAATATCTAGGTACAGCTCATGCCAAACTTCTTGATAACGCCCTTAAGTCGAGGTTAGTAGCGTAGCGTTGTAATAGCTCTAAACACAGGTCATGTAAGTAAGCTAAATTTAGATATCAGCGCGACGAGGACTGAGAGCCGAAGCGATGCTACCGATGCGGTGATTCTGTTATACACCAACACACTATACATTATACTACTCGTAGGTACCTCACTAAATTTTGGTCTAAATTTCAAAGCTTATAAATGAGGTATTTAGCAAAGTGTGTTGGTAAATTGGTGCAGTTTATCCGTTTTAGCTTCGCTCTAGACTAGACCCGGCGTCGCTTGATGTAGTGGCTTACTCGCTATGCAAACGCGACTTTGAGTGAGACAAATCGCCGTGAAGGGAGCCACTACCGCTTTACATCGTATAAAAGCTTTCCAAGTAAAAACCATTAATCTATTATTTACAATGCTTGTATAGTCGAAATTTCTTGCATTATGACTATTAATCATTATTATAGGAAAATAATATTTTGTGCGTGCATTAACTTTCGAAATAACCGTTCAGAAAATTGTAATAAGTTGAGTTGTACGCAACACTCTTTGTACGGGCAGTTTACTTCAAATGAAAGAGCTGTTCGTTTAGTATGATTGGAGATGCAATTCAACTACTTTTATGAATGATAAAGTATTCGGAATGCGTGTGTGGGTAGGCTAAAAACTTTGTTGTGTATGCCTCAAGGTTTGTTGTGTTAGTTCTATTGTTCAATAAAATTATGGCAGAGGTTAGGTGACTTTTAAAATCGAATGTGCGTGCACTTTCTTTCTCTCTCTCTCTGTTTTTCAAAAGAATAATAATAATATATATATAATAATAACAATACCTCGGACATCCCATACAGCGCCATTTTTTTTTGTTAATTATTTAATTACTTTATACTATTAATTTACAATTAATGCTCCCTCTGCTCTATAACGCAACGTCCCGAGAAGAAAGTCAAAAATTAAAACCATAGAAAAATTAAGGTATTTTTTATTTATTTATTCGTAAATTGAACAGATACATATATGAATCACAATATAAATAGTAAAAAAAAAATCTATGTGACCCACATAAATTTTTACAGATAGTTAAAAGAATAAGAGCAAAAGCATAACAAAATACGGGAATAAAATTAAATATAAACGAAGTATTGAAAAACAAACAGAATAAATAAATAAAAATGTTTTAACAATTGACATGGTTTAGTGTCCAGTTCATTAATTAGCTTCTAAACAGTGCTATACTGGTATGCAGAATTTTTTTGTAAAATTTTTACAATTTCATTGGATTATTATACACTTGTACTACAAAAGTTTTTTTAAATGATAATTGACTTACATATCAAACAGCATTAACTGGCTTGGCAATTTAGAAAAATAATGGATTTCTGGTAACCAAGATAAATCAATATCATATTTATACAAATAGTCACCTAGCAATAAGTATGTACCTATGTAAAAAATCTTATCAAAAGGTTAGGTAATCGTAATAAAAAGTGATTGTCTTCGATAAGAAATGTCTTGTTAAGGGCATCTGAAGTACGGTAGGTCACTAGGTCACACCCTAATATTCCATGATACGGCAGTTTCTCAACCGGCGCCCTTAAAAGGTTAAGTGACTATCAAAACCTAGTTATAGAGACGGTATAAAGAGATGGCGATTTTCTATTAAATTAGTCAAATATGCTACCTTCTCCTGCGCAGATATTCATTTTCCAATTGAACATAGAAAAAAACTCAGTCTCACATTATATCTAAACATACAAAAAAAAAACACGTTGAATTTTTTCTTACATACATAATACACAATCTTTGATACGTACGTACTGGGTAGAATTAATCGCCGTAATGCATCCACGTCACACGTTTACTTCGCTTTGCGAGAGTCCCGGGCAAAAGAGGGGCTAAGGAGGGGTTCGCAAAACCTGACCGTCCCATTGTATCGGGCTCAAAAGAAATGCCTTTATACATATGGCTCGATCATTTACAGGACGCGGACTTATTGATGCAGGCCATTCCGTGACCGCCTTTATTGTATATGTAATGATGGGACATATATAATATTATGTATGTTTATAGAACAACATTCGCATATCTCGGCCACGTCGCAACCATCGAGGAAATTTATAATGAAAACAACTACTTTTGCACAACCGGTATTTTTCTGAAATTTAGTCATAATTTTTAATGTTTATGCTCAAATATTTTTGAAGGAAAAAAAAACGCGCGTGATACACGGTTGGACACCGAAGGTGATTCCATAAATGTTCTGTTTTACCTTTAGAACACTAAAAATCACATCTTTTCTTTTTTCTGTTAGGTACATAATGAAAAAGTAACGAAATATACTAAGAAAATTTAAATTTCTAAAATGTCCTCTGTATTTAAATTCTTATTTATATATAGAACGACATGAAATTCGGTTCATTACAAAAAAAAAACATTTTTCAAAGTTCACATTTCCAGGAAGGTGGTGCTTTGTTGTTTTCATCAAACTTTTACTCTTTATTTATGTGTGTACGTGCGTGTTTTAACATTTAATCGAAATCGGTTTAGCATAGCTCAAGATATCTGCTTGTAATCGGCAAACAAACTCCAGAGTGATTCCATGACGGTCCCATTTTTTTGTCACTTTGAGTGCGACGGGGCCCCAAAAAGTCGTCGAGGCATCTTAACTGCCCGAATACTAAAATAAGTGACGGCAAGTGAACGTAAAATACTGTTCAACCATAGGCTAAGTATACACGAATAGTTGGGGCTGTCGATCATTAACAAAATACAGGAAGCGTTCGAGCAGTTGTTGGACAAAACGGTTATCTGGAGTTTAGCTCAAATTGACGGTTCGGCGCGTGTATCAACCGCTCGCTGAATGACGTGCTGCAACATTATCAATTATGATTCTATTTTGATATACGAGTACCGCCGCTGCTAAAGCTGTTGATTTAAGCGGTTCGTGTATACCTAGCCTTAGCTTATTATCGAGTCTTTCAATTTGTACTATTTGTTATTCTTCTATCTGTTATAAAATTAGGTATAGTTTGTCCACGCAAAATAGGCGCAAATGACGCCCTGTTGCATAAAAAAAGAACTCCGTCAAATAAAACAATCAATAGGTATCGTTAATTTTAATAGTCCGTGGGCTACTTAAGAAGCTATTCGCAAGACGAAACTATTAATATGATAACAAATGATGTAATAAATAGAAACGCAAGTATATATATATATCTATACGAGTAACAATTTTCATTTAGTGGTACTATGTCGTCTTGAAAAGCGTCTCTGTTTTGTGCTGAATAATAAAGTACGAAGTCTTACAGTCTAAAACTTAAATAACTTCACTCAATATTGCAGTATGGAAGTGTTTCTTGCACTCGACCAAGATAACTATAATCATGCTAATCCGGCTCGAGGGACCAATAAAAGTCGCACACAAAGCGCGTTTTGACGCTACGTTCTAGGGATATTTATAATAACCGAGAAATATTTGTTAATACGCAGTAATCTACAATCTAATAATTTAAGTTAACCCTAACTTTTACTCTTTATTTTAGAAAATATTAGGGGTCGTCTGGGTCTTTGATCCGCGTAATAATATATGTTTTGGTTGATATCTTGACATATACAAAACGCAACGACTCTTTGTCTACTTGTCTTATGTTTAAGACAAAACCACGCTTTCTATTAATGACACCTCAAATAGCAGAATGATCGTTTCAGTGGCCATACACGTCCGCGAACATCGTGTTTATTAGCGTAGCGAAAATAATGCTAGACGTCAAAGGCCTCATTAAAAGCACAAAGTCTTAACGTCACGGTTGCATAGACACCAAATTAGAGAAAGCCGTATTTAATTTTCTTGTCGGTTGAGTGACAAAGAAAAATCTTTTGTTACAAAGTTATTATAAAACGTCACCGGGCCACCTGCAGACTGTAATTGCAAGACTTTGTTAATTAATAGGAAGCCTTCAGGCGGGATCCGTCGAAGGCGAATTCTGAACTTTTGACAGCTCTTTTCTTAACTCTGTAGTGACACGAGTCAAAAATTAGAGTAATTATTTACACCGCTGCTGAAAATCCGGTTGGAAGTACCAGAACCCCGTAATTAATTGAAACAGATGTTATTAACAGGAATAGTTAAAATTTAATTTTACTAAATTGTTTTCAATTTAGAAGGAATATTATTTTACATAGTCCATTATTAAACTAAATATTAAATATTAATTTTTTTTAAAGATAAGTTAATAAATTATCTTATTTCATAACATACCTTATTTTCTGGCTCTATTCATATTTACATGTTTTATTAGTGCATATAGTATTATTATTTTTATAAATTTTTAAAGATTTCATAAAAAAAAACGACAAATATTATATGCCGGCTACGTTTGACTTTCAAGGGTTCCGCTGTGGAAATGTTAGAAACAATGCGTCGAGGCACGGTCGCGTCGGAATTGCGATGTCGCATAATTTGCAAGTTATTCGAGTGTCGACACGTTAACTATTTCAAAACTTGCTGTTTGGGGACAGCTCTGATTTCAGGGGTACCTGCGAATACGCTTAGATCAGACGTATATGATAAAAAGTTATTTTAATCATCTAATCCCGTTGTGCGTAAAAAACGAAGTAGAAGCGTGTATGGTTTAGGGTATTCATTCTCAGTTTGAACTGTAAATCTAACGTCCAATCATGTTTCGGGCGTGAAGGGGTTCGCGCGGATGTCGTGGAACGGTCGTCGTTATCTGTTTTTCGCGTTCATACCAGTAACGTTACTCTGAAGGTATTAATTAGTAAGCATTCGGTTCTTTTAGCGACCGCGACGTGCAGAAGAACAAACAAAAGGGGGCCGCCTGTCGCAGAGCGAATCTACACAACTATGGCGTGCATGCAATCCGTTATTAAACTCAGTGTTTATTGCAGTTGCTAGATTAGACTGTTGTATTCAAAACATTACGTTTGACGTTTTAACTATGAGGGAAAGAAGAGTTAACAGCAGTTATTGAAGGGTGAAGAGAATGTTTCTTTCGAAAAAAAGGATGGAAGTCGATTTAATTTTCACAAGACCGCTAATTTTAACAATATCTGGTCTTCGTGTGAAGAAAATCGCGTCATATCGACAGCACTATCAGCGGAGTAACTGCGTCCCGCGACTCGTTTGCGAGCCAAGCTCATGGGTCACTTTCGTCAATACTTAATATTAATTCATACAAAACAGTAAGTCGCTATCGCATGTCGTGATTGCGCGTCATGGTCACTATAAACCGAATGCTACAATCAATGTGGGTAACTTTGCCCCACTTTTGTTGAATATCGTTAAGGAAAAGAGAGAGTTAAAACTTGTAATAAACGTTGCCTATGTTTTTGGTGGCATCTAAACGCCTAGATTGTATTGCATCATTCGTAAATAGCATCACACTTATAAAAAATTTAAAAAAAACGATTAAAACTTGTGGGCCAAAGTTATATGGAGACTTGAGGTATAATTGGCCCACCTTTACCCATGTTCAATTATTACGTATTATTTTGAATTCTGAGCTTCTCATTATAACTTTGGCCTCTTGTTTATGCTTATAAACGTACTCAGTGCCCATAGACAACCTATAACCGTCAAAATATTTTATTTTGTGGAAATTATAGGCAGAATAAAAATGTTGCCATGACACAGGTACTACATTTGTTCTCAATAAAGATTTTTTAAATTACACTTGTAATATTACAATCCTTGACACAAAATACAATTAAAAATGAGTCTTACAAAGTATTATAACATCCAAATTTAATTCACTGTTCTAAGATCCAGATCATATGATAGCAATATATATAAGCTCTTTAATCGCCCCACTCCATAGACATAAAGTCGTCTTTTATCAGAGTAGCTTTGGTTCAGCTTATTCAGCCTTTTGCTTATGTAATATTTAGTAGTTTGGAGCTTGAATACATCTGACTTGCCCAGGAAACAAGCTTCCCTCGCAAGTGCTTTCGTAAGCAACCGGCAATCTTTCCTCTCCTAGTTTGTCTTCAGCAATTGGCAGCAATTCATAAACGATACTGGTAATTTTCGCCCGGGCCAATGTTAGCCGTATTTCACCGGCGGCAAAACGGTTTTGAACAAATCATACAGTTTCGCTGTAACTTTATAGATATTTTAAATTATACTTGCATATGTGTCAACACTAATAAACAATAAATACAATTTAAGCGCCATATACCTGTAAAAATTATCCAGACACTGCGTAAAAAATAACTTTGTTGCTTAATCTTTTCGACGACACAATCACGCTGCGGACAAAATAGTCTGTGATTTTAAATCTATTGCCAGTATCAATGTCACTGAGTTATGGATGCGTTAAGGATATACCATAGACATATACTAAGGTACAAAATAACTTAAGAAACATTTTGTTTATTTTTAAATGAATCGTAAAGTAAAATAAAATAATGCAATAGTGAAGAGTGGGTCAATGTTATATTGAAAGCTTAAGTTACCCGCATTGACTTTACCTTAAGCCGCTGTGTTTTCGAGGAAAGTTATAAATTACGGAGTTTTTTTTTTTTCTTTTAGATAAATCCTGTACTTGTGCGTGACGGACGCGTTTTTGTTTTTGTTTTGGTTCGTTCGATCTGATAAATTTGAACTCAATCCCGATTTAAGTGATGGTTATAATTATTTTAATTTTAATATTCACTCCTAAGTGCTTTTCCTAGAAATGCTTTTATGAATTGAACGTTTTTATTTCAAACGCTAAACATTTGTATATATCAGAATCGCCTTTTTTAAAATAATTTAAATAAATAAATATTTAGAAAACTGTGTTCATTTAAAATAATCCACGTTTATGCTGTACACTATACGTTTCTATCATATTTCTCAAAGTAACAACAGAGCTCGATATAGTTTTACAGCTTAGGAAAAGTTTCGAAACATAGCTTAGCGGACATCTGCGCCGTTCAAGTTACAAGTTTGAGTCCCGCGTGCGTCGTCCAAAACTTGATATTGGCTGTGCGCTATTGCCTTTTTCACGAGTTAACGAACTAACCACTGTGAGATGCTATTTTTTTCCTCACTATATATTGTTTTTATTTTTTTAATATTAAGGACCTTTTCTATCTGACCATATTATAAATTAAAAATTGTTTGGTTAAAATGCTAATTACAGAAATACTGTAGGTAAGTAATTTTGATGCGGGCATCACTAATAGATCTGGGGGCACGGCCGTGCCCCCACCAAGTCGAGCAAAAAAGCGTCACGGGCGTACCATCCGTTTCTTGAAGCAATTCAGACCATTTTCGACCCCCTGTAACTTCGTTGTGGATAAAACTAGAAGACTGAAATTTTCAGTAACCATGCAGGCATATTATATAAGCATACTACACGTTTTCATTCAATTTGAACCAGTATTTTTAAGAAATTATAACGGGTCAAATTTCTTAATTTTGTCACTCACTGACTCACCGATCATCAAAATTCTAAGACACTTCTAGCAGACCTAGAAGCTTCAAATTTGGAATATAAGTAGTGTTTGGTGTATGAATCAAGGAAAAACTAAAAAATCTAGAAAAGACCGCAAAAAAAATTAAGCCCATACAGCCAAGTCTTCAGTTAAAATTTTCAATATTGGCTTTATTCGTAACGATGTTTTATTACGGCAGTTATTATATTGCGTGCGAAGCCGCGGGTTTAAGCTAGTCCCATATAAATATAGGCGCATGGTAGTGCCCCTGCCAAATCGAGCAAAAAATGGGTATTCCCGTCATGAAAACACGTGTATTAAATTATTAATGCAAAATACGTACCTACGTGCGTATTCGTACTTATTACGAGTGCGTAAGGTTGTTAATGTCCACTTTGGAAGTGTTAAAGCGCAGGAATCCTCAATTTGTGAATACAACAGACTAAGAAGCATTTACCGTCCAGATTTGTCAAAAATTGTAACATCAAAGCCTCCCAGAAAAACGCATAGAGACAGGGAGTGGGCTCTTAAAAAAACTGTAGCTGAAGCTCAAGAAGTAGTACCGGAAAAGAGAAAACGGAAGGCTACCTACAAAAATAAGAAAAGTTCATAAGACAGAGAGAGGGCTTTAAGAAAAATCGTTGCTGGTAGATATACATATATACAATAAGTAGAAGGTACCGAAAAGGAAAAAAGTAGAACTGTCTACAAAATACAAAAAGAAATGAGATCCCATCAAAAACAATACTTGTCAAAAAAACCAAGTCTCGCAACTCAGTTGTTCTGCGGTAAAAAGTTGTGAGATCCATGTAATACCAAGTCGGTTATTAATTTATTCAGTCTCTACTTAAGCGACCTTCTGTCTTAATACGTCCAGTCTCTAAGACCACGATCGTGGTCCATAACAATTGAAAATCAATTGTGTCTGGAATCTCCGTACTCGAAGCATTAAGTTGTTACGTAATAATTAACAGCATCTTATAGTGACGCATATCAATATTAAAATTCTTTAATGTTTTATATAAATATATTGAGACTTGGCCATCGCACTAAATAATTCAGGCGATGGCCAAGTCTCAATAATTAACAGCATCTTATAGTGACGCATATCAATATTAAAATTCTTTAATGTTTTATATAAATATATTGAGACTTGGCCATCGCACTAAATAATTCAGGCGATGGCCAAGTCTCAATATATTTATATAAAACATTAAAGAATTTTAATATTGATATGCCTCACTATAAGATGCTGTTAATTATTACGTAACAACTTAATGCTTCGAGTACGGAGATTCCAGACACAATTGATTTTCAATTGTTATGGACCACGATCGTGGTCTTAGAGACTGGACGTATTAAGACAGAAAGTCGCTTAAGTAGAGACTGAATAAATTAATAACCGACTTGGTATTACATGGATCTCACAACCTTTTACCGCAGAACAACTGAGTTGCGAGACTTGGTTTTTTTGACAAGTATTGTTTTTGATGGTAGACTGATTTTTGAAGAAGGTTTGTGTAGGTATATAGGTTATAAATATTTTGTCTGAACTAAGATATTTATAGATCTAGTCGGAAAAAGGTACACTTGAGAGCTTTTCTGGCCCGCGCTGCTTAAATTGTTTAAGTAGTATCGAAATGATATATGGAGGCCTAAAGAAAAATCGTGACGTTACATGTTTACCTATTAAAACAAACTCACATGAACAAATTGAATAGGTAGCAAGCATTACAAGATACACAATAAAAAAAAACTCCAATTTAAGTGAGTCGTTTGGGTACTAATAAAATACGAATCTTGTGGTGTTCTATATTTTATCAACATTATAGCAGTTTTCATCCTTAACTTTTAGGGTCAGTAGTTTAGTATTATAATAATAATAATATTCTACCGATCCCGAACACGATCTGCCGTGTGTACCACTTACGAAAGGACCTCTCATCTGGCGGGTCTCTCTGATATTTGGTACGAAAATGTCGTTGAACAGTAATCACGGAGTTGTTAACATGGTAATCAAGCACACAGAACGACTTCTGCTCGCCAGTCAGCGCCATTTTCTTTAACTGCTCTCCTGCTGACATCTTGCGGGCGAACGCGGAATCAGTTTCAGGAAACTAAACTTTGAGAGTTTACCTTTCACACAGTGTATCTCACAATATTATATGTTTATTATATTTCACATAATAAATTTTCGAATACCTGCATAACATTCTGACTTACCCTGTATATTTGTGAAATGTCAGGCACATCATTCGTTTTTGTTTTCGACCATGGTTTATAGACTTTGTGTGGAAATAACAAATAAGTGAATACAGCCGGATGAAATTAATTCCTCTTAATAAAGCTGCTCACTGTGCTGTTTTCTGAAACTTCAAAGCTCTCGGATTTCAAGCACAGTCGAAACTCGCAATTTACATTCGCGCTGTGACTGGCATTATTCGAGTTGAAAGTTTCATACGTTTCCAGTGTACTTTCGGTTGGAGTCATTTTCGAATGGAATTGCAATAAATATTTACCGCTTTTCAATTTTCAAAGATTTATTTGCATACACATTACAGTATTCGTGTTTTTTTTTTCCAATGTTCGTTGAAGTCATATGTAATGAAAAGATGTGAATTTCGGCTAATCGTTTTAATTTCGTAGATTTTGGTTGGCTCAAATAATCTTATAACTGAAGATTTTATTTAGCTGAGAAATAGACTTGTTTCACTGCAGTTTTTAACCTGCCATCATAGAGTAAATTAATTTGACAGCAGTTTTAATAGAGTCATAAATGTCAATTCACAGTATCAAAGTGACATTACACTATAGGTAAGCGACCCTGCCTACAAACCTGAAGGTTCCGGGTTCGAATCAAAGGTCGGGTCAGTATTTGTATTATGAATATTGATATTGGTACCGGGTCTTGGTTGTTATATGTATGCGGTGTCTTCGTTTGGTACCCAAAACACAAGCTAATGCTTAGTTTGGGGCCTAGACGTTGTTGTTCATGTATACGTTATTATTATTATTATTATATATTACGCAATTTTGCGGAGTTAGCGGTGATTTCTTGGGGGTGAAGAGCGGCGCGCGGGGACTTTGTGCACTGAAACTCTGACTAAAACTAGCCATCTTACATGAGCTAGCTAGAGTATACGCGGTAAACGCGGAAGAGGGCTTCTAATCAATTCGTACTTTTATGCCTTTCATGTCAATTGAAAGTTTCAAATTGACATCACGAGAAAGATCCATACACATTGTCATTACTTGTCGTAAAATATGTCGGCCATTAAGGAATATCTGTTGAAGTTACCTAATCTGGAATAGTACATTATTGACGGCCGCTTAGCCTAGTGGGCAGCAACCCTGCCTGCGAAGCTGGAGGCTGGAGGTTCGAATCCCAGGTCGGGTCAGTATTTATATGATGAATATTAAAACTGGCACCGGATCTTGGTTCTTATATGTATGTGTTGTCTTCGCTTAGTACCCAAAATACAAGCTAACGCTTAGTTTGGGACCTAGGCGTTGTTGTGATTGTGTGTGTTATTATTATTATTATTATTATGATGCAAGTACGGTAAGCTGCATATTATAGTCGAGGTGTTGACCGATGACTATAATAGCCAGTTTCCGAGTACGAGCATCATACGAAGTTTTTCAATACATTTGCGATTAAGATTAGGTAGATACTTCAAATGCAAAAATGGCAGGAGCTAAAGGTGGGAGCGGGATGCTTTTCGCGGTTTGCGCATGCGTTACAAACAGAATGCTCGTTTGTGATTGGTGTAAAGTAAAAAGGCCCAGTACTGTAAAATACAACATTACGATTCAAGTTTAGATGTCATAAAGACCGTATTAATAGCAAATGTATTGAAAAATTCATTTACTTGCATTTTGGTTCAGAGGCGCATGTCCATGCGCCATTGAAACGAAAGGTCAACGTAAATATAACTTTCATAATAATATAGAATTATTTGTATATATATTTTTTTTGCTTTTGTAGTATTGAGTCATTGATTGATGAGCAAACAATGTTACTCGTGCACAAGGGTCGTTGAAAGTGGTAGCTTCAAAATAGGAGTTTTAAAAAAATGACGTAAAGTTTGATAAAATTAAATGTAGATCTACCTTTAATGAAATATTTATAAAATTATTAATAACCAACAGTATTCTTGATTTTATACGAATCAGTGTTTGTTACACTTCACGACGTGATACGGCCCCCTACTAGGCGCACTGTTTACCCGGTATAAGTGGTCGGCCACCGTTGGTCACAGTGTTCCTAGACCATGTACTTTATGTAGGTTTATGTCCAACAGTTATCGTCCAATCGTCGGTGGAATGATGATTATTATGAAATAGTATTTACTTACGGGATATATTTACTGATAACGAAACCCGGAGACCGAGTCAGATGTAGTCTATACATTTTTTTTTTCAAGCATAATACAATATGCTAACACTCGAAACAATGATCATTCAACTTATACGCATAAGTTGAATCAGCTAAGTAAGCTCCCAACTTAAATACTTGAAGGCCGCAATATAGGGCCTTAACATTTCTGAAATATAATAAATCATTCAATTTCGTGTCGGGAATTGAAAGCGCTCGGTTCGGAAAACTTATTGATTAAAATAGCAAATTGTTTCGTGAAGGAATAATTTAATTATGGAATGAAATTCTTGGTCAACTTGAAGAGTTGTTTTGTATGTGTATAATACATTCAGAATCAAAATTCTGTTTGTATAAAGATTTCCTACGTCATATTATAATACCAATGTATAGTACCAATAATTAATATTTTCTCTTAAAAGATGTATGGACAACTTTTTAAATTTTTTTTTGTATGGACAGCTTGGTGTCTAAAGGTCTATTTCATTATGACATTGAACAAGATTTTGTCCACGATTTTGCTACATATTATGCGTTGTACGAGTGTACTTTGAGATCGGGAATTATTTGAGTTTTTTTTATTTATTAGCGATCCACGTCGGATTAAAAATTGAATTTTTATTAATTTTTTTTTCACAAAATATGGTTTAGGTTAGGTAGCACAGCAATACTAAACATAAAAATAAATTGTTTAATGCAATTTATCCTAAAAACACAGTAAACTAGTTCATGAAATCACTATAGAGAGAATGACTAAAAATGTCTTTGATCATTTTATTTTTCAAAAAGTTATGTCACATCAATTTCTGAAATGACAAAAATTAATATCTGGATAATTCAGTTGCCATATGGGAGTCTCGCACATACAACATTCCAACTAGCAAAAAGTGATAATATAAAAGTCACCGATGCGCATTTATTTAGTCTTGCATTGGTTTTGTAGTGTGTAACAAGTCCCAATTTAGGCACAAAATCCAAGATCTTTAATCCTGAATGTGTCTTGTAACAACCTTGTAACATGCTTTCTTACAATGATATATTACAGTGCGTCTGCAAGCATTCTAACAATAATCAAAGCGCTTACGTAATTTGTACAACATTTAGAGTATTTCAAGGTCCGATTTCCGTGACTTTTGCTAGTTGGGATGTGAGTATCTTGAAAATATGCCCGATCTCACATTACCTCTATATCTATTCATTCTTTGTTGAATACATCGAATCCAACACAATTAAGGTCATAGTGTTGTTTTTTTTTAATCACGATTTTGCCACTTCTATTGATATAGAACTTTTTATTTCCATCAGCCCTTTTTACACCCCACTGCAGGGGTGCAGGCCTCCCCTCAAGTTGAGGATGCTTGGAGCTTAAATCCACCACGCTGTTCCAATGCGCGTTGGCGGATTGTAACGACCGCCATTTATTGACAGCAACCGGGACCGACTGCTTAACGTGCTCTCCGAGGCACGGAAATATTAGGTTTAATAGTAGTATATTTAGATGGCTATAAATCACTATTATTTTAATTTTTTTAGCATTACTTTGGAAGCTTTTCATGAGAAACTATTTTATGTTATTATACAATCGTTAGTAGCGTGTGGCGACCTCTGCAATACTTATTCTGTGAAGATAAATACAATATGACGCCAGGGGTATTAAGTTTTATAAAATGGATACAATATTCGTTCATACGCCGTGACACGAGCGGTCAAAACGGGAGTTAGATGGTTTGTCCGCGAGACGACAGCTGCGGCCTCGAGTCTGGAAAGTTTAACCGCTAGAACTAAGGGATAAGTGCTTGTAAAACATAACTGAATGTGATAGTAATTTCGCAGTTGTCCTGTAATGAGTTTCGTAGTTTGTCGCTCCTGTTCACTTATTCGAATTCGAACGATGGCTTATCCCGAAGGACAAGCATAATGTATTTTATTAAATTCGTAGCCTATAATATACAGTAGGTGGCGCACGGACGAAACGGAACATTAGGTCGATTGTCACCAAAGTTAAGTAATAACAATAATAACATAACACCTGGGACATCCCACACAGCGCCATCTAATCCCAAAGTAAGCAAGTACTATGCTTGTATTATGAGGTACTAGACAACTGATAAACATACTTAAATACACTTTTTTTTATAATATATTCATGTATAGACACTTTTTACAAGCAGACACGGAACAAATAGACAAAATCATGTATACAAATATTTGTCCCGGGCGGGAATCGAACCCACGACCCTTGGCTCCGCAGTTAGAGACTCTAACTGCGAATCGGCCAGGCAAGGTATCGGTTAAACATTCAGTTCGGTTGCCAATATCAGATGACAGACTTTAAAATCCACCAACCCGCACTAGACCAGCGGGGTGGATTAAGCTTCAAGTACCCTCTTTCAGATGAGAGGCCTAAGCCTCTGAAGTGGAACGTAATGGGCTGGTATGGGATATGGGCAAACGTTCAAACATAAACAGTGGGCTACGAACGAGACCAATAGAACTATGTAGGTATGTAACGATTTGTCACATTAAAAAAAATCTTTTTAAAAACAAAGTTTTATTTAGAAAACACTGCACTGAAAAGTAAAAAAAAAATCAGCGTAGCTAGTGCATACACAAAAACATTTGAGACTTTATTTCCAGTGTGACATTTGAATGGCATTTCTGTACACTTTTAATAAAATAATCTTTCCCGTAGCCGCGGCGCTGTCTGCACATTGCATGAACTCTTTCAACTTGAGAATTATTTCTGGGGTCGCACTTCATAGCACTTTAGGCATTTTAAACTATTTATTAGAAGTTATAGACAATTTAAATTCACATTCCACCATAGAGTAAATAAATTTGACAGCAGCGTTTGGATTTAATAGTCACTTCACAGTATCGAAAATGTCAAACGCAATTTCGCGGGGGTGAAGATCGGCGCGCGGGGCTTTCGCGGGTTTGAGAACCGATGCGCGGGGACGTCACAGACTGAAACTCGCCAGCTAGCTAGAGTATGAGTGGTTAGACGGTAAACGTAGATGAGAACTTCTAGTCAACTCGTACTTTTTATGTATTCGACGAAATTTTCATACGCTCAAACTCAGACGATGACCAATCACTTCAAGTATAGTTCATTTTTTGCCGCGGTACTACTTTGGTGGCGCGGGCTTTAGGTCGGTCATGGCGGCAACATCTTCAGTGATCACGTGCAACTGTGGTGATGCCGCATTTTATAATATAAAATATATCTCCCGTCCCGGGTTCGAATCCCAGGTCGGATACTGATCCGACCTGGGATTTATATGAGATAAATACTGATTTATATGAGAAAATCGATACTGGCACCGGGTCTTGGTTGTTATATGTATGTGGTGTCTACGCTTGGTACCCAAAATACAAGCTAATCCTTAGATTGGGGCCTAGACGTTGTTGTGATGTATACGTCATTATTATTATTATTTCGTGGTGACTTCGATGGTGGTAGTAAAATAGACGAATAGTGGCACTATATAGACTACAATGGTCAAACTGTTCCGATATGGCTTACCGCGTGTACTTTTGAATAACGTTTATTAATTAACATAACATGGAGCAGCGTGATGGACTTACCCTCCAAGCCCCCCCTCCTCACCCTGGGGGAGGCCTAAGCCCCTGCAGTGGAGTAAAAATAGGCTGATGATGATGATGATGACGATGAATTAACATTTCTTATTTTTAACTAATCTCCTACTTGTGTTTTCTAAAAAACGCATATTCGTTACTGGCCTACTTATTTTACTTACCAAAAGGGTGGAGGGGATATGTGTTTCGGGATTTCAAATTTTAACGTAGCCATTCAAACGTAAACTTAAACATAAAACAATTTTACGGATTAACGTTTCAGGTCACTGCCTCTTGGCCGGTTACAGCACTGCCTTCAAATCCAGCGACCTATTCGGATAGTCCATATTTTACAGTTACCGAACAACACGTCACAACGTCCTGCGCTTGACATATTTATTAAAAGGTCTCTAACTTAATTACTGGCCGGACAAAGCTTACTATAAATACAGACGTAGGACACTTAAAACTGTATTTTCGTCGTTCACTCTACAAAGTGAAATATTTCAAAGAAGTAAGCCGAACGCGTGTGTATTTAAACGGGAGTGTCCCTGTTGTCTATAATATGACATTAACCGACCGAAATAGCGCTACAATAAAAGTAAAGGGTTCATATAAGGAAGGGTGCAATCCAATTTCACAAAAAAGGGGTCTTATAAACCCTTATTGATGGTGGCCGGCGGTGCGTGAACTGTCGCCCGATGAATGGGCACATTTGAGACGGTTTTACTTTTTATTTTTTTCGAGAACGCTGACTGCGAAAACCTTTACGTAGGAATTTTGTCCGCGTAAATACCGAATCTGTCGCGAGGAATACATTTTCTTAACATCTATTCGCTTTTCGCGACATTTTTTTTATTGGATGTCTCCACGTTCTAATTAAATTGTTTGACATAGGTTGTATAACACTGCAAATTGTTTAGATATATTAACATCTAATAAGACTTTGTCAAAGAGAATTGAAGCCGCACAATTGTACGTGTGAGTGACATTTGACGCTTTGAAAATGTGTTATTGGTGAAAAGCAATTAAAGCGGACTTACTGTAACATAGAATTTCACGACACTTGATGGAATTTTAAACTATTCTTTCACGTCTGAACGCGGTCGGCAAGTTATTAATGTATATGTGTGTGTGTCATGTATGTCCAAGCGAATCGGCAAGATTTTATTGCTTCTATATTCTATTCGTGGGTTTTTTTATCTGTTTTATTTTAGTGTGACATAAAAGCAATAAATGTTTTTAAATACATTAAAAGAAAACTCAAATGGTATTCGTTTGGCCGATAACTGTCCGAGAGGTTCGACGACCGCTTAGCCTAATGGGTAGCCTACCTACCCTGCCTACGAACCTGGAGGTCCCGGGTTCGAATCCCAGGTCGGGTCAGTATTAATATGATGAATATTGATACTGGTACCGGGTCTTGGTTGTTATATATAACAACCAAGATAATATATACATTTATATATGTATATATTATAAAGAATATTTAAGTATGTATATCAGTTGTCTAGTAACCTATAACACAAGCATAATACTTGCTTACTTTGGGACTAGATGACGCTGTGTGGGAAGTCCCATGTATTATTATTATTATCATAGAGGTATTTTACATATCTAATAATACAGTTGTACCGGGACCCCTTTTTCCGGGATAAAAAGTAGCCTATACCACTCTCCGGCTTATAAACTAAATATTTGTGGAAAAAATTATAGCGGCTCTGGTACCACTGTGTAGTTCACGCGAGCGGAGCCGCCGGCGGAAAGCTAGTTTGGAAATATAATGTAGGCCATGTTACTCGCTGATAATGTACTTAGCTTTCTATTGGTGAAAGATTTTTTAAAATCAGTTGAGTAGTTTTTGACTTTATCCATAATAAACAAAAAATTACAATTTTCCTCTTCATATTTGTATAGGTTTAATATTCAAAAAATATATAATAACATTTAGGACATCCCATATATCCCATCCAATATTTGTCCCGGGCGGGAATCGAATCCGCGACCTCGACTCCGCAGTTAGGGACTCTAACCACTCGGCCAATCGGTCGGTCATATAGTTAATATTCAAAATATTGAAATAGAAATAAATAAAAATTACCAGATTAAATAAAAAATAAAATCATCAAAGTGAAACTCTAATATTATTCGTTAACTACAGGAGAAAACGTCCGATGCTTCATTCATGGAGGCTATAGCCTTATTTATTTACAATTGCGAGTTTTTATTAGGTTCATATTTATTTATTTATTTATTTATTTACTTATTTATGTATTTATATGGTCTGCCAAGATTCTTACACCACAACATACTTAACATAGTTACAGTATCTTCTTAGAAGTATAGTGTGAGAAATACAACATGAGGAATACCGAATAAATTAATTACCACAACAACCTTTGCCTGGAATAAAACCAGACAAACTAACTGGGTATTAAGATAGCTTTCGGTAAAAGTTTTGTCGTATGTAATGTGCTAAGAAAACGAAAAAAAAAACCTAAATAATATAGAGATAAGTTTGACAAGATTTCAACGGTCCATTTAGCGTGAATGAAGAAAGGGCATAATGTGGCATCGTATCTATATGAAATCACGTATATCAGTTTCGGGTATCGACAACCTTTTATGTAAATAAGTTGTCACCTGCTCTTTTTATATAGAGAAGGGTCTTCATATATCTACTGAAGAAAATGCCACTGTGATACATGATTTCGTTTCTGCTATGTATTATGGAAAACTTGCCGGGTGGAAAGGTAGAATTTATTATAAATAAGTATAAAAATAACTTTAAGTATTACATACTTTTGAATTTGACTATATATCAATCTATTTGTTTTATTACATAGAGATGTATTAAAGAAACGCTAACACGTCTTCATCTGTTGTAAACAACTCTGCCTGTAGCTACGTTCGCGTAGGTATCTATATCTATATATAACATTTCTATGGCCATCTTTCCTCGTTCCGCAGGCATACCAATCCTCTGTTTAACTTTTTTAGTGTTTCGTAGCCAAAGGGCGAAAAACTAACCCTAATAATTTCGTCCTGTCCGTGTGTCTGTCTATCTGTCACAGCCATTGTAGTCGAAGACTATCAGCACTTACTTAGATGAAATTTAAAAGTAGATGTAATCTCGCGGTAGGTTGCCATACATGTAACTGAGGTACGAAACAAATTTCCAGCCCGCTCCTTTAACTTAATTTTCGACTGTGGGGAAGAAAATTCAAGAAAATTGGAATAAATAACAATTGAAAAACACTTTCACTTAATAAGATTATGTTCAGTAGTTTATGAGATATTTGTTTTTAAACTTATTATTTGAATTTTAAACATGAATGTCTAACCCTTCACTGTAAGTAGTCCTAATATTTGCCAAGTTTTTAATTTTCTGCTCCCACTGCCGTCTAACAACTTTGGTCGCCATTCATTTCGTATTCGATTAGTTGTACCCGTAGCAACCATCGATCAGTACAGTACAGCACACGTGACTCTCCATCCCTTCAACACTGCCTCGTTTCGTAGATCCGTTACAGCGTATAGAAATGACAACAATAGACACTTTTTCGAAATTATAACATTGGTTAGTATTTATTGTAACCGTTGTTGTTTTTTTTTTATTATTTAGCCGGGTGGGTGATTTATCAGGCGTTTTTTGTGAGATAACATATCCTGGTTTAAATCAAACACTGATTTCATAATCAGTATTTAATTAAAACTTACATACTACTATTTAATTTGTCTTAGAGTACCTACGTGTTGATTTATTATTTAAAAATGTTCACTTTTGCGATTGAAAGGTTACGTTGTTTTCAATTATTACATTGTGTCAGGCAGCCTGACGTGAAGCTTTTGCGATAGTGAAAGTTTGATTTCTGAGCTGAAATAGGCTGTGGCAACAGCATTTATACGTGGAGATTTTTCAGTCAATATTTGTGTTGAAATGCGAAGGAAAAATATACTCCTAAAAATTATTTCATTATCAGAACAGCATGGAAGATTTTAATATACAAAATAGTGTGTGAAGGTTGAATTTACATTAAAACCGAAACATGACCAAAAATTAAATTATGCTTATTGTTTTGAAACCATTTACCAACCATGATTACCATTTTCGTTACCGAAGCAGATTTACAAGAAACAAAAATACTTATTGCAATAACACTTGTAACGTTCCGGATTGGGATATCCATATTAAAATGGATACAGATAGTCTGGTATGTACGTACGTACGCAAAAAATAACGGGTGAAAGTTCAAAAACTCAAAACAAAGTAACGAGGCCGGTATACTGAGTCACACTGGCACAAAAGTTTCGTGTCAAAAGAAGTGACACAAAGGGGAACGAGCGAACCGGGCAATTGCTATTCCTCTGTTAATCAACGCGCGTGTATACTCTATGTCTGTCATTCTGTAGATCGATATAGATATTTTCTACGCGGTTATACGATTGATTATTCATCCTTGAACTCTATATACAGTATTTTTTTTGTCTGTTTATCTGTTTCTATTTATGTTTGAAAACTTATATCTCAAGAACCACTAGAGCGATCTTAATAAAAGTTCCACGTTTAAACAAATTAAATCACGTTTTAACTGAGACCCTATAAGTCATCCGTCGTCGACAAGCCCTCGAGCACGATTGAACGCAGCGAGCGTGTAGGTACATAGGTGTATAAGGTAATGTTCGAAATTTTTTTACAAACAAAATTTTAATTAAAAATAAAATATAAAAATTGTATTTGCCAGATGATACTTCAAATTACATTTTTATAGGTTTAAGGTTATTTTCATTGAATTTTAACGCATAGATGACGATTTCGCACACGATTTTTTTTGCGTTTATTCAGCATGGAGAATTTTTTTTTACAGTAGGTACTAATTAAATAAATTTTGAGACAATTTGTCGTACGCTTACTAATATACTATATGCCCCGTACGTATGTTTCTGTGAGTGGTATTCGCTACCAGTTAGCTAAAAAATTATTGAAAAATCTCATATTTCGTGCTTACCCAAAAACGTACGTTTGAGTGTATTTTTTACTTACTTATATTATGTTGTTATATATAAAATTTTCTAGACCTTCTAGATAAATAAGGGATGTGTGACTGACTGCATTAAAGAAGTATCGAATATCTTAATGGTTATTGAGAAATTTGGCCTGAAAAAACAGTGGTTTTTTTTTGTTTCAAGATCACAGTAGGGACCCTTAAAGACTGTTCCTGATAGGTAAACAATATTTCTAGAAGATAAAGTAAATTTTTTCAGTATCCACTTTTTAACAGATTCAGAATGCAATAAGCAAACTTCATTTCGTAGTAAAGAGACATGCTGTTTTTTTTGTTTTACAATAGTATAACTTTTAGTTAAAACCTATTTGTTATGTTAAGACACAATATACGTAGCAGCTAATATAACGATTTTATCTTAATTTGAATTATTAAAACTGATTAAATCTGTCTTTCCACGTTCAATTGGCTCTCCTGCGTAATTTTATCTCTCAGGTACTCATATAATCTTGCTGAAATTTTTAGCATCAGAGCAAAAAGAACAAAAAAGCCAGCCAAGGGCGGGTCCGGTCAGTGTAGTTCATGGTTAAAATTGTAATAATCGTTTTAAAATTATTATCTCATAAAACATTCAATATGTATATTATATTGAAACATAGAAACATATGGATACTGTGAAGTGATATTTCTGACTCTATTAAAACAAAACGCTGCTGGGAATTTTATTTACTCTATGCAAAAAAGTGAGTTAGGTCTAATTTAGACCACTGGGCGATCTCTTAGTCTATGTTAATTGAGGATGAATACATTTTACTGACATTAGATTTGATTCCCAATTCCTTGGTAAATTTTAGTAGTTTAGTTGTAGTCTTTGTTGTAATCAGGTTTCCTTTGGTATAAATAAGTAAGTAGGTAGTTAGTTATCTATCCGGTGCTAATGGATCTTTCTATTTGTTCCCCCCTCGTCGGTGTTTTCATCTAAAACTGTTAAAGAGGGAAAGTGATTTAAGATAAAACTTTTCGGTGCTCGTACAAGCATGAAGTTTGTTGTATTAGGGGTTGAAATATTAAATTATCGTTTGATGTTTAAATAAAAATTGCAACTAGAAATCAGTAAAAAAAAAAAAAACAATGGATTCATTTCATCAAAGTAATTGATCATGATGTCTACGAATTTCTGCAATCTAACAGGGAGATGATGATTGCCTTGCGATAGAACTGTGTGGAGCAGGAATCAACCAAGTTCATAAAGCCGAATTCTACTACATCTCGGGAAAAAAAATCCATGGAGAAAGATGACCAAATTGTGGAAAAATAACAATCTGTACCTAGTAGCCGAGTCCGGAAAATACCTACGGAGAATGACAGAGGCTTTTTTAGTGTTTCCAAATAAAACTTGTAGCGTTGATACGGTTTCTTAGTAGTACATTAGGTACATACAGTATTAGGTCTTATGTTATAGTGAACTATTAAATTATGAAAATCGGTTGATGAGTCCAGTTCAGGTTAATAGCTTAGATATTTATTTATTTATTTATTTATTAAAGCACAACCACATCACATATATTCATACAATAACCAAATAAATATTCTATAGTATTATTCTAATATACATGACACTTATGGTGTACAGAACATTTACAATAAGGTAGCATTAGGTAGTCACTCTGAACTCAAACAAAAAGGCGGCCCAAACTAAGGCCTCCTGCGCGATAGATCCTGCAGTCTCCGCTTGAAAGTGTCAAACGAGCCACGAAAAACATCAATCTCTGGGTCACGAGTTTGGGAGGAATTATACTCGTGTAAGATTCTACACAGTGGAGACTGCAAACCTAAATTTGTTCTGGAAAAAGGAGTGGAAAATATTTTATTTATTTTATGCCTGGGGTAAGAGTAAGGGACAGTTAAAGATACCTTATCCAGAAGATGGCTGCATCTGATTCCGTTATTGATCAATTTAAAAAGGAAACATAGGTCCAAAACAAGCCTGCGATCACGTAAGGTGCTCATTCTGAATATGGTCAAACGCTGGTCGTATGGGTTCCTATGGGAAAAGCCACTGTGGGAGAAAGCCAGGTGTCTGGTGAAAACGCGTTGTATGTTCTCAATTCGTTGCGAATGGACAGCGTAGAAAGGGGACCATGCAACACTCGCGTACTCAAGATTGCTGCGCACAAGAGCATTGTAGAGAAGTATTTTAGTATTAGGGTTTTTAAAACCAACTGTATTTCTTTTCAGGAAACCAAGCATTTGGGCTGCTTTTGTTACGGTTTTATTGACATGGGAAATAAAGTTTAAGTTGTTATCGATAATGACACCCAAATCTCGTATTTCCTTAACTTCTGATAATGACACGCAGCCAATCTTGTACTCAGTCACAAGTGGTTTTTTTTTCCTTGTATATCTAATATGAAAACATTTGTCAATATTGAGAACCATAAAATTTACGTTGCACCAATCCACAATTTCATTAAGATCATCTTGTATTAATTTAGCATCAATATTTGATTTTACTGGTCTATAGATTTTTAAATCATCCGCAAACAAAGATATTTCACAGTGCTTAATTCGGCAAGTTACATCGTTAATGAAAATAAGAAACAGTATAGGCCCCAAATGGGAACCTTGAGGAACACCGGAAAGGGCAAAATAAGTTCGGGACACGAACCCATCAACAACAACATTCTGTGGTCTTTCTTGCAAGTAAGACTCAAACCACCTCAACAGAAATCCTCCCACACCATATCATTCTAGCTTCTGAAGTAATATAAAATGATTTACTTTATCGAAGGCGCTGCTGAAGTCGGTGTAAATTGCGTCCACCTGCAAGCCAGCATCTACATCTTTTGATATATCGGAAGTAAATGAAACCAAATTCGTTGCAACTGAACGGCCGCTCCTAAAACCATGTTGTCGGTCACTGATATCATTGTCGACCAAAGTTGCTAGTAAAGGACACAAGACAGACTCTAGTATTTTAGAGAAACACGAAAGTATTGATATTGGCCGATAATTTCTTGCATTAGCTAGTTCTCCTTTTTTGAACACAGGCACAATTCGAGCCTTCTTCCGCTCGTCAGGAAAAGTACCTTCGATCATCGATCGGTTGAAAATTAATGTTAGTGGAAGTGCAAGTGCCGCACCGCAGCGTTTTACAAACAGAGGAGGAATAGAATCTGGACCTGCACCCTTTGTTGCATCCAACTTTTTTATTTTTCGAACTATATCTATTTCGGAAAATTGCACCAAAGAAATATATTTATTGCTAGAGGTGATAGACAGAGATTTTTGAGATTGCACATTAACCAATGTATTATTAATATTATTGTTGTATGATGAATAAAAATGACCAGCAAACAAATCAGCGATTTCGTCACCAGTTTTGGCATAGGTATTGTCTATATACATTTTTGCTGGTAGTGAAGAATATCCACCACGTTTACTTTTAACGAAATTCCAAAACACTTTTGGATTCTTTGGAATATTGGACTCTATTGTGTTTTTGTAGTTACTATAGCAAATATCTGAAAGTTTATGGCAATGACCTCGGAGTAAGTGATATTCGTTTTCGTCACGGGGATTCCCATACTTTCTAAATCGTTTACGAACGTTTTCCTTCTCACTTAAAAGTTTTATTAGGGCGTTATTGAACCATGAAGGATAACGCGAAACTATGACTTTCTTAATCGGTACATGTTGGTCAATAATACGTCTTAAAATAGAATAAAACTCTCCAACCATAACATTGACATCCTTACAGCGTGAAAGTAAACTAAGCCAGTTGACAGTATTTAAATCTTTTCTTACAGCATCATAGTCAGTCTTGTAGAAATTATATTTAACAGAGTTTTTAGGAACTAAATACATAATATTACTATATGGAATGTTTATCAATAAACAAGGATGCAATTGATAACTCTTACTCAGCACACTCAATGGTCGTGTTACAATTAATTTAGACATATTACTAAAAACTACGTCCAAATATCTACCATCGCTATTGCTTAAACTGTTAAACTGAAACAACTCGTTTGATGACAGAAAGTCAATAAGAGAGTACCCCAGACTTACATTATAATTGGACGGAGACATATATGTGCAATTATCCTTTGTGTGCCAGTTTATAAAGCCAAGATTGAAGTCGCCAAGTATAATTACATCATTTGCATTGTTAATAACATTATTAAAGCTATCCAATAGTTTGGACAGTTGATTTAGTTTGACTGGTGGCGGTAAATAAACTGCACAGATTGACAATTTCCTTACAGTATGATTATTAGTAACATCTACCGTTATCCACAAATCCTCCATATCGTTTGTTTCCCAATTTTCGACCCTGTGTGAAATAAGATCACGTGACACTGCGATCATGACTCCACCGCCATCTTTTTTAATGGTTTGGGAACACATGCGATCTTTACGATATACAACATATCTACTATCAAACAATTCCTTACTAGATATGTTCGCTTTCAACCATGTTTCTGTAAAGACCACTATCTTGTAACTAGAATTAACAACATTTTTAAATAAATCATTGGTTTTAGTCCTTAAACCCTGAACATTTTGATAATAAATATCCAGCATTTTTATAACATGACTCCAGTACTTACACTAAAAACGATAAATTAAGGGTTTAGCGAACAAGATTCAGGCTTTCCATATTTCTAATCGCTATCGCTTGATGGGTTTCATCTTTACGCATATAGACCCGTCCGTTACGGACCCAGACGAACTTGTATGACATTTCTTTTGCCCTCTTTCGTGCTTCAGCGTGCAGGCGTTTGTTGCCAGGTGTCAAGTGTTCGGTGACAAAGACAGCAGATCGAGCCCCTCCTATGCCTAAGTGGCTGGAGCTCAACTTATCTTGAGGGTTCATTCTATTGAATTTAGTTACTGCAGCCAGAACCTGGTCACGGGTGCGAGGGTTTCGAAGCTTTGTGACTATTGCACGTGGTCTGTCGTTATCTCTGGATAGTTTGGCAATTCTGGTTACGTGAGATATATCGTCCAAGGTCAGTGGGTTCTCAATTGTCTTCGAAAGCTGGATCATAGTATCAATGAGGTTTTCTGACCTATTTTCTGGGACACCGTTGATCTCTAAATTACACTCCCTCATATGAAGTTCAACTGTATTGAGACGTCCCGTTAAATCATTGACTGTGGCCTTTAGCTTCTCGTTATCTTTTTTCAATTCGATCATAGAGGCGGTAGTCACTTCAAGGCGCACCCGCATATCTTCATATTGTTTGTTTAAGAACTTCATAGACTCCTGGTAACCGGTGATATTCTCGTTAATATTCTTCAGCTCTGATGTCACTAATTGCTTAATGGTTGATCCTATGGCTGCAGCTATTTCTTCTTTTAGGATATCGCGCAGGGTATCCTCAGTAACAAGGTTATTGGTCGGCGATTGTATAGACTTGGTACACAGAGTTACGTTCGAAACGTCATCATCCGGCACAGCCAGCTCTAAAGCTTTAGTAGTCGGAACTGAGCTCACATTTCCGCCCTTAGGCTTGTTTGTGTGACAATCGTTACACATCCAGGTGTTTTTATGACGTGGTTCCATTAACGCAAAGCGTTTTGCAGACACCTTGGCGCAATCCAGGTCATAAGTTAACTTGCAAGAACAACACTGAATAAATTCACGTTTTGGTAATGGACCCCGACATATTGAACATACGTTAGCAGGTGCCATAGTTTATATTTCCCTAAGTCTATTTACACTACTGATCACCGTTTATTTACAATCTTTTATGTTCACAAAAACAAAGTAATAATAATTTATATATATATATATATATTTACACAAATTTACACTTTTACCTGTCTGAGGGCCAAGTGCGAGTTCTTTTACTATTAACTGTGTAGTTTGCGTTTTCCGTAATTTGTATGGAAACTCGTAGTTACCTAAAACGACCGCTAGATGTGCTGTACGAGTTTCCATACAAATTATAAAAAACGCAAACTACATAGTTAATAGTAAAAAACTCACACTTGGCCCTCTGTTGTCTTTTGCAATATTTTACAAAGACGTTTGCGTGACGCGTTCCAATTAAACACTTTGCGCAGTTTTTATATATTACGTGAAATGACCAATTTAACACTATTGTTTTAAATTTATTTACGCTTTAATACGTTTACTGTTTACTATAGAAACTGTTGATATAATTTTTTTTTTAAATAAAATGCTTTGTACCACTTAAATTGAATTTTAATCGAGGAACGAATTCAAAACGATGCTACTTGTTCTATGGAGGGTAGTTGAATAGATATTAGATATTAGAGGAATCTATTCCATCCACCATCCTTTCCAAAAGTTAAGTACATCTTTGCTGTTATAAAATTGAAATGACGGTGAAACTGCATCATGAAAAATATATTTAATAAATTCTACGTTAATTTTCCGGTAGTTTGTATTTTCGATTTTCTTTGTGGACACGGACAATCTGTTTTATTAGTTCCTAGTAACTTTAATGAAATGCTCCCATACAATTTACTAGTATATTTATCAATCTTCGAATGCAACGCCTGTAAATTCTATGAAATAAAGCTAAATAATACGCCATAATATGTACGAACACCTAATGGTTTTTGTTACAATCGCGATATCTGTTTTAATTGATTATCAGCTACAGAATATACAAAAATAATTTTCAAAGTATACTAAATCAAAATATTTTTATAATTTATGATTAAATTGTCTTGTAAGAGTGTACTTGCTGTTTTTGCTGCTCTCCGCGTAGGTACAGACATTTTTTCACACACACACATTCACATACACATTCAGGTATTCAGACATTTCTTTCTTTGCCTCTGTTTTAAAAAGTCATAGTTGGAAATGTATCTAGTGAACGACTGCCATTAGTTAAGTTTTTTTTAACAAATTATTGTTGCAAATTAACAAAATATTCTAATTAATCTATGCAAAACAAACAAAAAGATATGAAACTCTCGAATTTGTCGTACATAATCTACCATGACAGCGTACGAGGGATGATCAAAAAATATCCAAAGTTAGTTTAAAGTAACTAAAAGTGTTTTTTTTTTATGATATATTTTATTTATAACAGTATCCTTACATATGAATAGAAAATACAATTAGTGTAGCTTTTCAACAGTCCTTTTATACCACTTGAAAAATAATCTTGTTCTTGAATCTCGAAAATGCTTCTACTCACCACCACCATTCACTCTGGAGGTACTCACCACCTCCTCGTTGTTGTCTTTTATGCCATGATGGGTATGTTATTTTAACTTGGGAAGTACATGAAAATTTCTTGGCACAAGAACTGATAAATATGGTGGATGCTCCATTATTTTGAACTCTGTTTTCATTATAGTCAATTTTTTTTTTTCGGTTCGTAAGTAGGTACTCGTTGTTTCTTGTTATTGTCTGATAACGTTCTAGGTAGATACCCATTGAGCAGAAACTTTTTTAAAGTGTAAGTTGTCTGTTAATATTGATTTAACACAATCAAAAGTGTCAACTATGAAACGTATAATTATTCTTCTCTCATTAAAAATTAGATCTTCAAACTTTTTTTATGATTTTTCCTGTTAGAGAGGTAGAAAGTCTTCCCGCTCTAGAGATAAATTTTTTTGCCCGAATCTCAGTTTTCTCCTTTTTTTAAAGATAAGTAACAAAGACATGGTTATTGAAATTGAAAAAAAAGACGTGTGGCACTCGAGGACTGCATAGTCATTTTGTATCAACTTATGCAATTATAATTATTTATTTATTTTATTTATGCAGTATTTCTTTTTCTTTGTTTTTGAAGTAAAACTTCTTTAGGCGCGACTAGGAGTAACTCAGATTTAATACTGCATAAATAAAATAAATAAATAATTATAATTGCATAAGTTGATACAAAATGACTATGCAATAGCTTTACCGCGGCAGTCCTCGAGTGCCACACGTTTTTTTTTATTAAATTCTTGTCGTTGGGCAGCAAGTAACGATGCAAACATCCCATGCATTTCTTCCTTAAATGCAGACAACTCATTGTTACACCAGTACTAGTGCTAGGCTGCGATAAATCAGAGGGACTGTCGTGTTCTTTTCTCTTTTTCGCACGAACGAAGACAGAGTTTGGTGGGGTAAATAGTTGGTTCAAGCATAATCGAGTCGTTCAAGTTTGATTTCAAAGACTTATTCATATTGCCACCTTGTACTAGGAGAAAAACAAGCACGTGGAGATTATATTAATAAATTATGTGGGTTCAGTCACAGACAATTTTGTCTGTGGTCCAGCGCGACAATGGCGCGATTCCGTGCGTAGTGGTATTATAAGCGCTGTACCAGGATCGCATAAATTAGAGGTACTTCGGTCGAAGCACACTCACGGAAGTAGGAGACGCACACGACGACGAGGCGGCGATAGGCATAGTATGCACACGCACCGAGCACGAAGTGACGTAATCACTCTTAACGATTTATGCACTCCTATTTCCTTGCACTGATTTTGAGCGTGAGGTTTTTTCGTTACGGAATTTCTCGATTCGCTCCCGCGCTCAAAGGCCCGCGATAGAAGCTATGCAATACCAAAACACTGAAATAGGTTTTTCTAAATTTATTTATTGCATTACCGATTCTGTCTGTATTTCAAAATGAAAAAAAAACCTTAAATTTCGTTGTCTAACTATCTGTACATCAAAAACCAGGAACTCAGGAATGGCTTGAGGAATAAAATTCTAATTAATCAAAACAATAAATGTTTGTCCTCCTGGTCAATCAATACCAATTCAAACTAGCTCAATGAAATATAAATTTGGCTTTAAAAAAAAGCAATACTAAAAAACTGAAATAGGCTTTTCTAAATTTATATATATATGCATTACGGATTCTATCTGTACTTCAAAATGAAAAAAAAAAACGGAACCCTTAAAAGATTTTCGTTGTCTGACTATCTGTTCATCAAAAACCAGGAACTCAGGAATGGCTTAAGGTATAAAGTTCTAATTAATCAAAACAATAAATGTCTGTCCTCCTGGTCAATCAATACCAATTCAAACTAGCTCAATGCATATAATTAATTAATTGGCATTCAAAAAAAGCAATACTAAAAAACTGAAATAGGCTTTTCTAAATTTATATATTGCTACCGATTCTGTCTGTATTTCAAAATGAAAAAAAAACCTTTAAATTTCGTTGTCTAACTATCTGTACATCAAAAACCAGGAACTCAGGAATGGCTTGAGGAATAAAGTTCTAATTAATCAAAACAATAAATATTTGTCCTCCTGGTCAATCAATACCAATTCAAACTAGCTCAATGAAATATAAACTTGGTTTTAAAAAAAAGCAATACTAAAAAATTGAAATAGGCTTTTGTAAATTTATATATATATGCATTACGAATTCTATCTGTACTTCAAAATGAAAAAAAAAGACGTGTGGCACTCGAGGACTGCATAGTCATTTTGTATCAACTTATGCAATTATAATTATTTATTTATTTTATTTATGCAGTATTTCTTTTTCTTTGTTTTTGAAGTAAAACTTCTTTAGGCGCGACTAGGAGTAACTCAGTTTTAATACTGCATAAATAAAATAAATAAATAATTATAATTGCATAAGTTGATACAAAATGACTATGCAATAGCTTTACCGCGGCAGTCCTCGAGTGCCACACGTTTTTTTTTATTAAATTCTTGTCGTTGGGCAGCAAGTAACGATGCAAACATCCCATGCATTTCTTCCTTAAATGCGGACAACTCATTGTTACACCAGTACTAGTGCTAGGCTGCGATAAATCAGAGGGACTGTCGTGTTCTTTTCTCTTTTTCGCACGAACGAAGACAGTGTTTGGTGGTGGTAATAGTTGGTTCAAGCATAATCGAGAGTCCGTTCAAGTTTGATTCGGACAAAAGACTTATTCATATTGCCACCTTGTACTAGGAGAACAACAAGCACGTAGATATTATAGTCAAGTAGGTCACAATGGAAGTATTTGACGTTAATAAATTATGTGGGTCCCAGTCACAGACAATTTTGCCTGTGGTCCAGCGCGACAATGGCGCGATTCCGTGCGTAGTGGTATTATAAGCGCAGTACCAGGATCGCATAACTTAGAGGTAGTTCGGTCGACGTGCAGTGATCAGTAATCACTCTTAACGATTTATGCACTCCTATTTTCTTGCACTGATTATGAGCGTGAGTTTTTTTCGTTACGGAATTTCTCGATTCGGTCCCCGCGCTCAAGGCCCGCGTTAGAAGCTATGCAATAGGGCTTTCAAAAAAAGTCTAACTAAAAACTTTTTTGTTATGCACGTTTGTTATGTTATGTTGTGTCGTTTTGTTATGTTTTGTTGTCAAAAATGAAAAAAAAAAAAAATTAAAACGAAGCCCTAAGGTTGATTTCGTTGTCGGACTATCTGTACATCAAAAACCAGGAACTCAAAAATGGCTTGAGGTATAAAGTTCTAATTAATCAAAACACTAAGTTTCTGTCCTCCTACCAATTCTAATTATTTTAAAAGATATACTTAAAAACTATAAAATAGGGCTTCCTAAAAAATAATTCCTTCTTCAAAAAAAAAAAAAACGGAACCCTAAAAGAAAAGATTTTCGTTGCCTATCTGTACATCAAAAACCAGGAACTCAGGAATGGCTTGAGGTATAAAGTTGTAATTAATCAAAACACTAAGTGTCTGTCCTCCTGGTCATTTAATACTAATTCAAACTATTTACTTACCTAAAAAAAACTAAAAAAATGGCTTACTAAAAATTATACTCGTATTTTGTTACGACTTCAAATTAAAAAAAAAGGAACCCTAAAAGACTAATCGTTGTACGACCAATTTTCGTAGTCCGACTACATCAAAAACCAGGAACCCAGGAATGGCTTGAGATATAAAGTTCTAATAAATCAAAACACTAAATGTCTGTCCCCTCCTGGTCATTTAATGCCAATTCAAACTAGCTGAGATTATCCATTTCAAAGGCTTTTTTTTAAATTTACTTATTTTTATTTCTTGTAATTCATTCACAAAATATTAAAAAAAAAAACGGAACCCTAAAAGATTTTCGTTGTCTAACTAACCTGTACATCAAAAACCAGGAACTCAGGAATGGCTTGAGGTATAAAGTTCTAATAAATCAAAACACTAAATGTCTGTCCTCCTGGTCATTTAATGCCAATTCAAACTAGCTGAGATAACCATTTCAAAGGCTTTTTTTAAATTTACTTATTTTTATTACGATTCTTGTAATTCATTCAAAATATTTTAAAAAAAACGGAACCCTAAAAGATTTTCGTTGTCTAACTAACTACCTGTACATCAAAAACCAGGAACTCAGGAATGGCTTAAGGTATAAAGTTGTAATTAATCGAAACACTAAATGTCTGTCCTCCTGGTCATTTATTGCCAATTCAAACTAGCTCAGTATTAAAACCATTTCGAAATAGCTAAAAACTTATTTTTTTTATTACGATTCGTACTTTCATTCAAAATATTTAAAAAAACGGAACCCTAAAAGATTTTCGTTGTCTAACTATCTGTACAACAAAAACCAGGAACTTAGGAATGGCTTGAAGTATAAAGTTCTAATTAACCTCAACAGACATTTATATGTCTGTCCTCCTGGTCATTTAATACCAATTCAAACTAGCACAAAAAAAGCTTATAAAAACTTAACTAGGCTTTTCTAAATAACCTACCATTTTGTTACGATTCTGTACTTCAAAATGAAAAAAAAACGGAACACTTAAAAGATTTTCGTTGTCTATCTTATCTGTACATCAAAAAACTAGGAACTCAGGAATGGCTTAAAGTATAAAGTTCTAATTAATCTAAACAATAAATGTCTGTCCTCATGGTCATGTAATACCAATCAAACTATCTGTGAATCAAAACCAGGACATCAGGAATGGCTTGAGGCATAAAGTTCTAATTAATCAAAACACTAAGTGTTTGTGTTCCTGGTCATTTAATACCAGTTCAAACTAGCTCAATGTAATAAAAACAAGGCTTTCAAAAAAAGTCTAACTAAAACTAAATAACTTATTTTGTTATGATTCTGTACTTCAAAATAAAAAAAAAATAAAAAATAAATAAAAACAAAGCCCTAAAAGGTGATTTCGTTGTCGAATTATCTGTGCATCAAAAACCAGAAACTCAGGAATAGCTTGAGGTATAAAGTTGTAATTAATCAAAACACTAAGTGTCTGTCCTCCTGGTCATTTAATACGCTTACTAAAAATTACTTATTTTGTTAATACTTCAAATTTAAAAAAAAACGGAACCCTAAAAAGACATTTCGTTGTCCGACCAATTTTCGTTGTCCGACTAAATAAAAAACCAGGAACTCAGGATGGCTTGAGGTATAAAGTTCTAATAAATCAAAACACTAAATGTCTGTCCTCCTGGTCATTTAATGCCAATTCAAACTAGCTAGTATAAAAAAAAGAATTATTAACTAAAAAAATACTAAATTATATTTTTATTACGATCAAAATATTAAAAAAAACGGCCTAAAAGATTTTTGTTGTCTATCTGTACATCAAAAACCAGGAACTCAGGAATGGCTTGAAGTATAAAGTTCTAATTAACCTCAACAGACATTTATATGTCTTTCCTCCTTGTCATTTAATACCAATTCATACTTACTATAAAAACTAATAGGCTTACTAAAACTTATTTTGTTATTGATTTCAAATTAAAAAAATTAATAAATTATGTGGGTCCCAGTCACAGACAATTTTGTCTGTGGTCCAGCGCGACAATGGCGCGATTCCGTGCGTAGTGGTATTATAAGCGCAGTACCAGAATCGCATAAATTAGAGGTAGTTCGGTCGACGTGCATGAAGTGACGTAATCACTCTTAACGATTTATGCACTCCTATTTTCTTGCACTGATTATGAGCGTAAGGTTTTTTTCGTTACGGAATTTTTCGATTCGGTCCCCGCGCTCAAAGGCCCGCGATAGAAGCTATGCAATAGCTTAAAAAAACAAAGAAAAAGTTACCCGTCGCGGACCATATTCTCACTGGCCAGTAACAGCAAACCAAATATTTTATATAAATTCAAAATATCAACAAAACTCTGTTCCTTATATTCTATTCTAGATAGTTTTCGGTCGTTCCTCGTAATTATCATATCACGTCACAGCAACAAAAATTGCATTTCGTTTTCAGTTATTTATTTCGTTTCTTAGTGAAAACCAAGATAAGCGAAATAGTCACCAAAAACATTTAATGGAGATTCTTAGAGAACGAAAAATTGTTGTATGTTTTTCGTGTTTATCAATTCCGTTTTCAAAGCTCATTACGTGCTCACAACTTGGTTTATATTAGCCTATTTTGTACTCTGCTTAGTCACTATTTATAAAAATCACAACCATTACGCATAATAATGACGCCGAAAAGTCTTTACCGCGCCACCATCGTCAGATTTCACGCAGCATAATTGTTGCCGCGTGGTCTGCGTCACGAACCGGGTTTATGAGCGATTCTTTTAGATTTTATGGCGGTTCAAAGCGGGTACGGTTTTTCACAGTCGAGAACACAATGCACTCTACACACGCATCACAAATATAACTATAATTATAATATCGCTTCAGCCTTCAAACTGGGATTCACTGTATCAGTACAACGACGGGTACAAACACTTAGATAAAGGGAGTGTATCATGGTACCCAGATCGGAATAAACTTTAGAAAATATATTAAAGACATATAACGAGCCAGTAATAGAACCCGAAACTTCTTGCACTATAGCTATATATCATCATCATCATCGGCCCATTATTACCCCACTGCAGGGGCTTAGGCCTCCCTCAGGGTGAGGAGGGGGGCTTGCAGCTTAAGTCCACCACGCTGCTCCACTGCGGGTTGGGAACTGTAACGACCGCCATCTATTGACAGCGTCCGGGACCGACTGCTTAACGTGCCCTCCGAAGCACGGTGTCAGTGATATTGTGTACTTAAGTCAGAAAAACTCATTGGTACATGCCCGGATTCGAACCATGGCCCTATGGGGCCTTATAAATTTGAGACAGGTTCGTTACGCTCTGGGCTATCACGACATTCATATATATCACGACAGCTATATATATGTTCAACGTATAGTTAGGCTGTATGTATGTATTTAATTTTGTTATGTTGTTTGCAACGTATGTATTCATTTGTTTCGAATTATGAGCCACGGTAATGATTGATTTGTATTTCTTATTAGCTCCTAAAAATGAAAAATCATTTTTCGCTTAGGTTTTCCTGTAAAATATAAGAAACGTCCTATATTTTACATTTTGAAGATAAAAGGCATCGTTTTTTTATATTTTCTTTAATTTCTAAAAGGGTCTAAAACTATATCGTCTAAAATTATGTACTTTTTGGAATGCAACTTCTTTCGTTCTACATATATTTTCTATTTTTTTTTTAGTTACCTACTTTCCAGACATTCCGGTTTAGCCATGAAAGGGTCACATAGACATGTTTATGCGGTGGACAGTAGTCAATGGCCTTCGTCAAGGTTCAAGCTGTCTCTTATATCAAATATCGTTGAATAGGTTCTGCGGTTCAATTGTGGAAAAGTAAAAAATGTACAGACACAAAAATAGAAAGTAACTTATGTCCGTTTTAGGATGCAAGCTATCTTCCCAATAAGTTTTGTCAAGGTCGGTTCATCGGTTTAACCGTAAAAAGGAAACAAACACACAGACATAATTCCGCGCTAAAAAGTTGCAGCTTATGTCTCTTTCTCAGCGTTCAAGCAATTTTTAGACCGAATTTCATCAAAATCTATTCAGTGGCGTAGTTATGAAAAGGTAACATACAGACAGACAGAGACGCTTTCGCGTTTATAATATCGTGTTATATAAGTATGGATAGTCAGAGAGCCCGTTGTATAGATTATATTTACGTATAGTGTATAGTCGAGGAGCTCGTCGCTTATCAGTTATACAATATATTAGGTTATATATTACAGTTTACGATATAGACCCAAAAGAAGAAAAGAATAATTGCTCATAAAAAGAAATGACGTCCTCCATCATAAACATGCCTGTAAAAAATGCAACACTTTTAGTCGGAATTTTAATATTCCGAGTAAGTTACCCATCTTACACCCGATTTAATTTTATTATTTAAAATGTACACTGTGAACTTGGTATCGTTACTCGACTCACAAACGGTCGTAGTTCGTAGTCGAGTGGGCCCTGGGTATGCCCTGGGCGCCGATTGTTTTACGACTCTTTGTCGGATTCACGAGCCATTGTTTTTATGTGGAGTTTAAAACTGGGACACCTTGTCGTAACCATTAATACGGTGTACTATTAATTACAAGATGATGTACAATAATAATAATAATAATTACGAAATTACACACACTGCTTTTACTTGGCTTGCGCCCGTAAATGTAGTTTTTGCCAGCTTTGTGCTGAGATAGGTTAATTTTGTTGATAATAATAATAATAATAATACAAGAGATTTCCCACACAGCGCCATCCAGTCCCAAAGTAAGCAAGTATTATGCTTGTGTTATGGGTTACAACACATGGGTTGTGTTATGGGAAACAACTGATATACATACTTCAATATTCTTTATAATATATGTATACATATATAAATATTTTTTTTGTTACAAAGATACCACATACATATAACAACCAAGACCCGGTACCAGTATCAATATTCATTAACATTACAACATTGCAATATATATAAAATCAGCGACAAAATACATAGCCAAATGTTGCCATATACACTTGTAGATAAATAAAATAATGTACTATAATTAGAAATATGTTTACTCTTCTAAGAAATATTCTTAATAAAATGATTATTATATTACAAAAGTACCTAGATGAGAATGTCATGTTTATTAAACAGAATAATCCTATTTTTAGATTAGTAATATGAAACTGTCACATTATCATATGAAATTAGTGCGAATAAATCACACGATTAATTATTTTCTTTAATTATCACGTCATGTAATAATAAAATTTAAAAATCATGAGATAATTATCGATTGTGTTAAAATCAAAACGAACTCAACCTGCCATCTGGCAAAGAAAATTGACAGACAGATCGATCGCTTATACCCTGAAGATGGGTGTATTATTGTACTATTTTGATGTAATTTTGCAGGGGAATAGCGTATATCCTCAAGAATATAGGTTGACTGACCGGTTGGCCGAGTGGTCAGAGACCCTAACTGCGGAGCCGAGGGTCGCGGGTTCGAGTCACGCCCGGGACAAATATTTGTGTGCATGAGCATGTCTATTTGTTCGGTGTCTGGGTGTAAAAGTATCTATATGTGTATATATTATTAATATGATGAATATTGATACTGGTACCGGGTCTTGGTTGTTATATGTGTGTGGTGTCTTCGAAAAAAAATAAAAAAGTTATATATGTATATATTATAAAAAGAATATTTAAGTATGTATATCAGTTGTCTAGTAACCCATAACACAAGCATAATATTTGCTTACTTTGGGACTAGATGACGCTGTGTGGAAAGTCCCATGTATTATTATTATTATATTATAAAAAAAGAATGTTTAAGTATATATATCAGTTGTCTAGTACCCCATAATACAAGCATAATACTTGCTTACTTTGGGACTAGATGACACTGTGTGGGATGTCCCAGAAATTATTATATTATATAGGTGACTTTTTATCGCGAAAACTTGTGTATGTTTGTTACCTTTCCACGGCTAATTCGGGAAACTGATTTTGATAAAACTTGGCAAGTCAATGCGAAAATGTATCTTTATATTGGTCATCTTTCCTCTGCTAAACTACTAAACCGATATTGACGAAGTCTGGCAAGTTGGCTGCTTGCATTCTGAAGATCTTCACTAGGAACGTTCGAGGTTTGGGCGTGGGCGAAATTGTGTGCTCGAGCTATATAAAAGGTTATGGAGTAACCTTGTATAGACCAGTGGCGTTTTTTTTTAGCAGCTATCATTTTTTTAGATACTACTTTGTAGTACTACTTATAATTAACACATATATATATAAAAGTTTTGCTGTATATAATATCGGACCGTAGCTAATGTTATAAGACAAGTGAACGACGGCACTGCTCCATACAAAGTTACTCAAACTTTGTATGGAGCAGTGGCGTCTGTTCTTTTTTATTTAGCGGCCATCGTTTTTTTTACTTACATTTTGTAGCGCTACTTAAAACTAACATATATATAAAATAAGTTTTGCCGTAAATAATATCGGAGCTTAGCTATGGCCTTTCAATAATGTTATGGGACCGCCAAAATTCAAAACGACGTCAAATTTACTCATACCCATTTAAGTATATATATCAGTGAAAACCTTATTATTACATCATTGTTATTTTAGACTTTTTCAACGAAATTGGAGCCTTAGTTCGTTGTTTACTTTTGTGAATTTACAAATTAAATTTCTACAAAAATATTCAAAGAATATATAAGTACATTACGAAACGGAATTACTTAGATAGCGATAAAACAGAAAAGAAATTACCCTTAGTAAGTATAAGTAATCTTATTAAACCTAATATAATGAAATATTTCAATATGAAACCTTATATTAAAAATAAATTGAATTTTATTAGTATTAAGTATAATTACTTGCTCTAATTTTTTTTTGAATACACATGTTAATTCTAAAGCACCATACCGGGGTAATTGGATGCGGAAGGCGAAGGACCGTGTGTGGTGGCGAGCCTTGGGAGAGCCCTATATCCTGCAGTAGAGAAACACGGGCTGATGATGATGAATCCTAAAGATCTTTATTGATATAAAAATTAAGTGATGTTAATTTATAGTTACAAAAGTAGGTACACCTCAGATATTAAAAGAATCAATAGAAAATTATTTCCTTGTCAATTAATTTATTTATACAAGTAGAATAAAAATTCCATATTTTACAACACAAAGACCTGAAAATGTCTAACATACGTTGTACTGATATTCGTTTACGTTCAAAGACCGGATGCTAAGCACGAAACACGAATATTTCCCGATCAGATGGACTCATGTCCAGAAAGTTGTCAAAAGATAAAATATTGGCTATAGAGCACTATAGAGGTACCCGACTCGAATACGAACTACTTAGGTTCCCGAAGGTATCTCAAGAAACTTTGAAAAACTACTACAGACAAATATTATGAGACATTGGAACCGGACCCACCACCCACCCGCACTGGAGCAGCGTTGTGGATTAAGCTCCAAGCCCTCTCACCCTAGGGGGAGGCCTAAGCCCCTGTAATGGGGTGTGATAGGCTGGTGGAATGGAAAAAAATTGGAACCGGAACTAACTAGGAGAGAGATCTGTGGGGTGATTCTGAACTGTCGCCATACGCTATACAGGACTCGGCTGATATTCAAAACTTAATCTCTAAAACCAATGCTTCTAACCCTATAGGTATCGTTTTTCTGACCGTCTAAAGCTAGTAAAAGAGATGACACATTCGGTGAAAATAAATTGAAGACGTAAGTTGATGAAGGTGATATGTCGATACAAAACCGTTAGAAACCTTATGACATCGATTTACGGCATATTTTGGAAAATACCTAGTGGATAAAGGTAAAAAACAAAACTTTAAACTCGATTTACAATACGCGCCACCGACGTAAAAGGCCACCGGCTTTCAAAATTGCCAGAGTAATGCGGGTAAAATAGAAGTGTACAGCCGGCGGCCTTTTACATCGGTGGCGCGTATTACTATCCACTCAAGTCTTCAAACGTTTTTAGGTTCCCTTTTTAACAAAACTCAAATGGACTTTTTGCGTTATCGCCGCGATAAATAACGTAACACTTGTTCGACATCAACGAATTTTGACTTATAAAATCAAGCGTTGATTACGAGGATGATACCATATAGTAACAAGCAGATTTACTTTTACACACTCTTTCTCTTTCACGTGTTCAGTAGTTATCTGACTGTATATATATCCCAAGAGTAGGGATATCCGCTTGTATTCTTGTCCCTTGCAAACTTAGCACATCTCTATAATTAAGGCTTTATTCACGTGTTCTGCTATAACCCTATGCATAACCATAGTCCGTCTGTCTGGCGTTCACAATGCGTGGCACAAGCACCCTCCGCTCAAGTCACTTGCAGGTAGGGAACGACGTTGAATACTTAAACACCCTCTATATCGAGGGAGCGCACGCCCCTCGAAAATTGTACTGTACGTTTTTTCATTTTCATGAGAAAAAAAAAAGTTAAAATGTTGACGTAAAACGTGACCTTCTGGTTTTCTTGTTGCAGAAAGATAGAAGTACCTAGCCGGCTGGAAGTATCTTATGCAATCGTGTTTTACATTAAGTATTTGACAAATACTTAATTTAGAACATGATTGACGTGCTGAGAAATATATTCAGAGCCCTAACTTTAAATAAGTAGATGTGCTCTCCCCATAAATATTAAAGAAAAAAACTTTTGCATTGTTTTTTTTTATAACAAGCATTTGACAGAATACTTTGGCACTAACTACGATGTACGTGTGAGTGAGGACTATTCTGCGCAAGACTATCTTCCAAAAACATGAGTACATTATACCTATAGAGTGAACTCTGTTTCAGGCTTATAAGTCTGTTTTTTCAGAACACTGTTTAATATGAAATTCCCTCATTGTTCACACACTTAGGTCCTAACTCTGTATAACTTTCCACCACCACCACCACCACCACCACCATCACTCCATTAATACCCCACTGCAGAGGCTTAGACGTCCACTCGGGTCGAGGGGATTTGGAGCTTAATCCACCACGCTAATCCAATGCGGATTGATGGATTGTAACGAATACCAGGAGTTTATTATTCTATGAAATCCTAACAAAGTGGTTTCATATAATTATTTAGATACATTAGTACCAATAAAGAGGCATGCGGTAGGCATATTACTTCTGACTTTCAACCAAAGCAATGGTGTCGAAATTCGTAAACGTTAATTTAAGCCAGGCGAGCCATGGCTTATTAACCATGACGTCGATTCACCGCGATTAATCTTCTTAACGTTAATAGATGTTGTCAGTAATCTGAAATAGTCCATTCATTGAAAATATATGCTATAGATCCGCATCTGATAAAGAATATTATAGATTTTAAGTAAAATAAAAGAAACATATATTTTCTTTATTCTAAAAAAATGGTGTGCAGCTTTAGCACAGTAGCATAAAAATATAAACACAAATGGTTTCATTTACTGCATTACCATCTGGAATAGGCCACATCACCAGGAAACTTCTCGAGCTGGAGCCGACGCTGAGAAACCGAGGTAGACCCCTACTCACATAGATTGAAACCATACAGACCGACATGAAGATCTTTAAAATTTACCCAAGGACGACCCAGGACCGCCACCTGTGGAGAAAAATGATTAGAGGAGAGCCGACCCCTATGGAAATGGGAATGAGGCCGGATGAAGAAGAAGAAGATGGACTAGTTAAATTCCCAATTTCTAATTACATATAATACGTAGATTTATCATGTCGTATAATAGAAAAACATGATTCTAAGGCTACGATTATGGTTCATACTCATTCAATAACAGCCAACAACGCCAATATCGCGTACGCAACAAAAGTTTGTTTCTTACGCTCTAATCAGTTAGGAACGATTAATTCCCTAACAAAACCATTACCACGTAAATTTTGTCTGGAACAGTATTAAATGTCAAACGTCAAAACTACCTTAAGAAATGTCAAAGCTCGAAATGAACATGAACGACCGAGATGAGTCTAACTTAGCAGTTACGAACACCCAAAACCAAGCGTCTAAAACGCATGAGACTGACACTTAAATCTCCACACGTGAACGATTTTGGAGATATTTTTCTGTCTGGAACGAAAAAAAACTAGCAAAAGTGTATTAGATGCGAATGGAACGCACCCTATAAGATATAACATTTCGACGCTGACTACCTACTAGACGCTCACCCTAGCTGAACTGGATAGTGACAGAAGTAAAATATATAAAAGTATCTTTTTTTTCTTATTTTTACTATTATTATGTATGCTATATATTAATATATTCGATTTATGGTATCAAGAAACCAATAGGGGTTCAACCAATAAGCAATCACTTGGCAATTTTACACGCTTTTGAACTTAATCCACGCTCGATAGGCGATCGAGGGTATTCCAAATATATATTATGGGGTAACTCAATATATATCTCATATCATGTTAAATCGATTCATAATTATATGATTTTTTCGTGGTATATATTTTTCGTGATATCGTAAAAATGACGTAAGCATGATTATGTCCTGATTGTGACATTAAAAATATTTTTGTTTATTGCACCTTCATATTCAAATGAAATAATAATAATAATGACATATATATCACAACAACGTCTAGGCCCCAAACTAAGCATTAGCTTGTGTTTTGGGTACCAAACGAAGACACCACATACACATAACAATCAAGACCCGGTACCAGTATCAATATTCATCATATAAATACTTACCCCACCTGGGATTCGAACCCGGGACCTCCAGCTTCATAGGCAGGGTCGCTACCCACTTGGCTAAGCGGTCGTCTGTAGATAGACTAGATATATTTGTGAATGACTGCAGTTTGTGAATGCTGAAAAACTGTGCCGTTAAAATAAACATTTTCTATGCCAATCCTGGAAAACATAAATAAATTTTTATTAATTTTTCACATTAGAGGCGTGCATCGCGATGCTGTCATCCGTTCATTTGTTTTTCGTTTAGAACCGCAGTTAGTGATGGGAACGAATTAACCGTTGCATACCGTGTTGGAATATTGCCAAACCCAACGGGAAAATTATGTGACGTCCAACGTTCGAAATGGATATAGCTTTGAGCAACAAATTGTCAGATTTATGCATCAAGGGCTCGTGTACCGTCCCTTTGTATTTGTATTACACATATATATGTACAAAACCATAGACATAGTTGTGAGGCGTGCCGCAAGGGTCCCATAATACATCACGAAATGTCGCGTCGCGTCGTCGCTCGCACGTACATAGTATTCGTAGATATAAACTGTCGAACTCTCGTTCAAAAATAGTCCAATGCACTGTTTTGACGATGAACACTTGATTGGGCTGTGTGTAAGTGGTACATCCTGTAAAGCTGTAAGTATCTTTGGCCATGATTTGTAGCATCTAAAATAGGGTAAGTATTTGACTCTATATTAAATATATTTACATTTACCGAGAAAATATAAAAATGAACTATATACGATAACGAAATTTATAAACAAATTTATATTCGGTTAGAGAATATGGAAATAATGAGCTATAAAATTTTTATCTCTGTCTCTTTCTTGCAAAACGAAATTTAACATCTAACGTCGCAAGCTAGTGCACCGTGCGGTGTTGCCCTCTCTGTCTAACAGGACATTTTAAGCAGTCGTAACTTTATTAACCTATGAACTCATTATCAATCAAATGTCTCTGTCAATCAAATGGCTCGTGAGCTTGTGAAGCCAATGTGTAGTATCTAGGTTAATAATGATTATCAGGGTTCCGTACCCAAATGGCAAAAAAGGAACCCTTGTAGTTTCGCCATGTCCGTCCGTCCGTCTGTCTGTCTGTGGTTTTTCTCGGAAACTATTGGCAATATATAGATGAAATTCGGAAGATAGGTGTAATCTATGAACCGCTACCACAGACCAGTCAACCTTTAGACCACGCTTTAATAAACGTCAGTACGAAAACGAAATCGCCAAAAAGTGGCGGGGTGCGGGGAGAGGTCGGCTAGTTTTCATTGGATCGTTCAAAATTGACAATTTAATGGCTTCCGAAGTGCTTCCAACTGACGGCTCACTAGTAATGTAGTTATGTAGTGTCACTACATAGCCTCGGCGAATGCTACTCCCTGTCAAAGCGTGGTCTATAAGGTTGACTTGTCTGTGACCGCTACACAACGACGTAGTGAAATTAAGAAAAAAAATTTTTTAGGGATACAAACTCAAGTACGAGAAAAAATTAATCATCGTATACTAACGCGAGTAGTACCAAACGATAGGTCTTAGAAAATGATATCAAGGGTTCAAACAATTTTTTTTATTTAAAGCAACAGTTCTTGAGATATGCACTCCTAAAGTCCAAATTTTTGTTAGAGTCATGTGTCCCCCCGCCCCTCCTCTACCAGCTAAACCGTTGTTTTTAGATATGTGGAAAAAAATTATGACAGGAGTATATATAACGTAGTTAAAAGGAAAACTATCACAGCTAACTAGTCTGATAGCGTTTAGCCAATATGCGAAAACTAGATGTATTTTATCTTTGTGATGTTATTGTAAAATATAATCAAAAAAATAACATTTTATGATGAAAACTACATTGTATTTCTAGGTACTATAGATTTATGCTTTTCTTTGCAGAGCTTATTCTCTTCACAGTCGGTACTAAAACTCAAAGTTTCGCAGTGACTGTAATAAAAATTGTCTAGCTATCAGTGCACTCATGTTATTACTTTTCGGATTAGCCAGAGAGGATCGAGCGCCTTCTAAATAACTAACGAAATAAAAATTAAATAAATTTATACAATAATTCTTAAATTACATGATAATAACGATCAATGGTTAAGTTCGATTAACGTCGCACTCGTTTTTTTTAAAATATTGTATGGTGGTACGGAACCCTTCGTGTGCGAGTCCGATTCGCACTTGACCGGTTTTTTTAAATTATTTCACTGTGATATGTTTAGAAAACTCTTTCAAATGAAAAAATGAAAAAGTAAAAATAGTCAACTAGCCTATTGTCGTTAACTTTAATCAAATTTTATTATAATACTGTGGGCTTCGTACGTAATACTTTGTACATACCTACTTTAATGTTATTTATTATATTTGCATATAGGCCGAGAGTTCGTGACCAATAATGGTCACTACCTCCGAAAAGCTAATTTTCAAGGTGCTTACATATAACGTGCATACAGGATAGGCAGAGTAACTTTACCTAAAAATTGTAATAATGAGGTCTCAGGTTTCGTGTCGTGAGTCTTTTTCCTTTTCGAATGCGCCGAAAAGGACTCGCCAAAATAAAATATGAGCCTTATTTGGTAATGTTTTAGGTTTAGTTTTCATCTATCAAGTATTATTATTATTATTATCCACGATTCACGCCCCTCTTGCTTCATGTCATTCACAGATAGCTGTCAGTCAGATAAGTGTTATTTAATTTAATACACTTATAGTTTTTAATACGAATTCTTCATAATAACCCATATAATTTTTGGTCTGGCAGATAAAAGTTTTATTGTATTTAACCGATATTCAAGCGTTTTAAACTATTAGTTAAAACTTTTTTTATTTTTAGTGAACCACGTTTTCACGAACATTATTTTATATTCTCTTTTCTAAAGTAAACGTGTCGCTACATATTGATTTGTAGTGTAAGATCCTTTAGACGAACTAAGTTTTCAGCTATTAAAATAATTACCTATTGAATGATTTATATACCTCTTACGAACAAATATAGGAATTTCCTGTCTTTATATGTATTGGTTTATATGTTTTATATCGACTTTATCAACAAACAAATGCGATTACCATCAACAGGTTTTGAATTTCCACCTGAATTATTTCAGTTTTCAGGTACTTTGCGCCGAGTAATAAAGTTACTGTTCTCCAGTAGCGTATTAGGTACACTTTACGGCGAAACCAACAGAGAAATTAGATTTTCTTCAGTAATTCAAAATCTGATGAAAATGTATTATGAATAAATATAATGTTTCATCACGATAAACAACAAGGTTGGGTAAGATGATTATCGGAAATGTTCTAAAAATATGTTAGCCGATTTTTACGTTTGACTAATTTTTCCCGGTAACCCTTAATTTAAAATACCTGTTAGTCTAGATGTTACATTTATTCATAGATTGAATCATGATTAATTAAGTAAAACATGAATCAATAGGTATATGCATGAAAATATTGGTTTTTTCTAATTCATTTGCAATGCATGTTTCGTGAAAATCTAAGTAAACTTACCCGGTACGAAAATTATAAATTCGAGTAAATAAAGAAAAATAAAGTGACTTGTCAATCAATCAGAGAGGGATGTCCAACAACGTACTTACGTAACGTTTTGTTTATAATATCTGGGACATCCCACACAGCGCCATCTAGTCCCAAACTAAGCAAAGCTTGTATTATAGGTACCAGACAACTGATGTACATACTTAAATATTTTTTATAGTATATAAATATTTTACACCCAAACACGAAAGAAATAGACATGATCATGCACACATATATTTTTTTCCCGGGCGGGTATCGAACCCGCTACCCTTGGCTTCGCAGTTAGAGCCTCTAACCATTCGGGCAATCGGTCGCTAGGTTTATTGTAAACAATACTTTGTTGTGTAAAAAAGTGTACTCAGATACACAATGAGTATCCTAATTTCGTTGATGTTAACGTGTCGTTCTGTAGAAAATGCTCCAACGCATTAAAAATATAAGACGACCGGATACAAACACACGCCCAAAATATAATATTTATTTAAAAAATAATAATTGTAACTTCAATGATTTAAAACTGAACGAATAAAAATATTTGTTTTCATTTAATTATTATGCAGGAAAAGTTTAAACTTTCAACGGTACAGTAGAAATAAAACTGTTTTAGATATATCATGTTAACTGTATAGCTGTGTTTATTAGCAGTTAGTGGTGAAATAACGCATATAAATGTTTATTTTAATCCCTATAAAATGTTTAAACTCTCGACGGTGACCTCTTTACCGTATACCAACATCCGTTATTTAGTTCACGAATAAAACGGCTGCACAGTTTTATATTTTGAAGCTCTCTGGGTTAAATACTTTAGTTAAATGCTGTCGAGGTTGCAATAAATAGTTATTTAAAAAACATTACTTCAGTATTTCAGTCGCTCGAGTGATAGTCCGAGCTCGTGTTGAGAGCGAATACTTTCCTTTTCCCGTAAGAATTTAAAGACTAAAGTTTTTCGTCATCGTTTCGTTTCGAAGTCGTGACAGCCCGAGCGCAGAGAACCTGTTTTAAATTTATAAGGCCGTGCGGCTGTGGTTCGAATCCGGTCGTGTACCAATGAGTTTTTCTGAATTAAGTATTTAGCTATCACTGATTTCGTACCGTACACGTTAAGCAGTCGGTCCCAGTTGCTGTAAATAGATGGCGGTCGCTACAATCCACCCATACTAGGCAAAGCTTGTATTATGGGTACTAAACTGGAGCAGCGTGATGGATTTAAGCTCCAAGCCCCTTCACCCTGGGGAGGCCTAAACCCCTCCAGTGGTATATAATGAGCTGATGGAACGGAATAGTAGTTTTTCGTTTAGTTTTCTGTAGACTATATATCGTATATTTTTCGAAAATTTTGGTTTGTTATTTTCGGAAATAAGGACGGATATGCTCGATTTTCGCATATTTTACCCGACTGCAGAGGGTAATATTTTTCGAGTCTATTTCTTTGGCACGCTCTGTATAGCCTAAACGGCTTGATGGCTTTTAACATATGAGGTGTCTGTCGTTAGGTTCCTCATAGTAATGCACGTGATGTAGGGCGTATAGACTAGTTCAAAAGTTTAAACAGGCGTTAATCCTCGAAACTGACAGACGTTCATTGAATTCGGAATGACGTCTAGAAAAATGTATTCATCATCCTCCTGCCCTTATCCCACTCTAAGTGGGGTCGGCACAACATGTGTTCTTCTTCCATTCATCTCTGTCAGTCGTCATCTCAGTACTCACACCTTTCACACACATATCCTTTCTCACGCAATCCATCCATACCTTCTTGGGTCGTCCCCTACCCCTACATCCCTCCACATTCATACTCATCACTTTCCTTGTAATATGCCTTTCATTTCTTCTCATCACATGCCCATACCACTCCAACCTATTGCTTCTCAGTCTCTCTATGACCGGCGCTACTTTCAGACTTCCTCTTATATACTCATTCCTAATCTTGTCCATTCTAGTTACACCACACATCCATCTTAACATTCTCATCTCTGCCACATGCACTCTTCTTTCATCCGTCTCCTTTGTTGCCCAACACTCCGAACCATACAGCACGACAGGTCTTATGATCGTCTTATAGATTTTCCCTTTCAACCTAAGGGGCATTCGCGGATCACATGTGGTTGATGAGACCTGTCTCCATTTTATCTTTTTATGTATTGAAATGTATTATTAGCACATAAAAAATTTTTAAAGTTATAAACGAATTAAAATGAAAAGAAAAAATGCATTTAGTTTTTTGCTAATATCTCAAAAATTAAAAGCGACAGCCAAAATAAAAAGAAAGGTTCTTGAAGAGGGAGTGGCTACGCCGCATCCCTAATTCTTGTTTCCTCACTACCCGCTTTTTCCTTTACATGCGAGTCCGCTGTTGTCTTTCCTATGTGACGCACGGAAAATAAAAAACGCTAAACGCATAATCGCTTATCGCCTAAAACTCATATAAAAACCTAATAATATTGTGTAACAAACGCTATAATATATAAACTGTGGAGTGTGCCCGATTACGTGTTGGTGCCGCGCCGCCGCCTGACTGGAGGAGCTCCTGGCTGACAGCGAAGACGTATATGTGTGTTGCTGCGTCAAGGTCAGTCCCTTTAGTCTTTCCTCTCCTTTCGCTATCGCCCCTCGCTATACCTATAAATACAGTCCACTAAAACGCTCACGCTTCAGGAGTGAGCCCAGACGAAGTTCAAAGAAGAACTCGTGGGCGCCTTCATAATAATATGGTCCTTCGAGCCGGATGTTTAAAAAATAATTTGTTCTTCTGAACACGCTCGCTTCATAAAATTCTGGTCTTTACCAAAAGTTTTAAAATAACTCGCTGCACGCTTCCCTTCATACAATTCTTTTAAACTACGCTATTCTTACTCTGTCAGTCTTTACTGAACAAGGTAGATTCCATTTCTCGCACGAAACGCTTTATTAAAATATAAAATTATTTTATAACAAAATTTTATCTAAGAATTTATAATTATTTCGCTTTGTAGGTAGGTAAACATCGCGTCGCATCTACGCGCGTACCTTGTGCGTGCCGCCGCGTGTGCATGTTACAGGCAGTAATTGCGATATTTATTGAATCGTCTAGTTTCTTACGTTTTCAGTTTTAATTCTATTGATTCTATAAATATATTTAACTTCAAATATGCCTACAAAAGGTAAAGTAACACTGCAAGAGGCAGATATTAAAATACAAATAACGATGTTAACTGCGCAACGTGAATCAATGTTTGGTCGGTTGCAATACATCTATAATTACGCAAAAAACGCCTTCGAAGATACAGTATCAGAAGAATTGTTTTTGTCCAGTATTATTACATTGGAATCGATTCGCGATGAATTTTCTGATTTAGTAAAACAAATCAATTTGCTTGAGCTGACTGTGAATCCTGACGCGGTACCTAATTTTCAATCTTGGAATGCGTTTGATGATTTATATTGCCGCATTAAGCGGGTCGAAAGCAAAATTAACGCTCTTAAAGTTCCTCAGTCTACATGCAACGATACTGGTAACAATTCTGAAAGCAAGAAGAGTACTATAAAATTACCTAAGTTGGAGTTATTGTCGTTTTCTGGTGATCCTATTGAGTGGCCAATGTTTTATGAAAATTTCAAAAATACTATTCATGTAAACGAAAACTTAACAGATCACGAAAGAGTGCAATACTTAATAGGAAAACTTTCTGGTCGTGCTTTATCAGTGTGCTCCGGAATCACTCCCACCGGGGAAAATTACGAAAAGATTTGGTCAACTTTGGTTAAAAAATATGAGGATAAACGTTGTCTCGCTTCCGCTTATTTGGATCAATTATTTAATTTTAAAGCTGCTAGTTACGCTTCTTCAAAAAATATAGAATTATTTTTAGATAAATTCGCCGCCGCGGTCGCTAGTTTGAAATTTTTGAAATTGTCTGATTTGGCGGATTTCATATTACTCCACGTAGCACTTAAGAAACTGGATTCGGAAACATCGCGCGCCTTTGAAATGTTAAAACGTGACGAATCCATACCTACGTACAATAGTTTAATCGGTTTTCTTCATGAACAATCCAAAATATTGGATCGCACGCCTTCTTCTATATCTACTACTTCTACCCCGCCAAAGAAGTATGGTAAAAATAACGCAGAACAAAATTACTCGAAGCCTACGCATTCATTTGTCGTAGTGGATAATGCTTGTGTGTGCTGTAAACAAACCACACATACACAATTATATAAATGTGATTTTTTTAAACGCCTTTCAATTAATGATCGTATTAATTTTATTAAAAACCGAAATGGATGTTCTAATTGTTTGAGTTTATATCATGTAAGTTTCGCTTGTAAATCTACGGTTTTATGTCGCTACTGTGGATGCAAACATCATTCACTTTTATGTAGAAAAATGAGGTCGCATACGGAACCGCAAACCGTAAACGTTCGTGCGGAGTCCTCTGAAACGCTGAAGCACTCGGCTGCCGCCGGCGGCCCCGCTAACCGGTTTCAGACGCCTGCGCCCACAGTGGATGCGTCACACGATAATAAAATATCTCTTTGTAATATTAAATCTAGTTCTGAACGATTGAACACTTGTTTATTAGGAACTGTTCAATTAAACACTGAAGATAACTTGGGTAACTTACATACTATTAGAGGTCTAGTGGACACAGCTTCACAAAATAATTTCATAACCGCAGATTGCTGCAAATTATTAAATTTACGCTATAATAAAATTACTAGATCTGTCGTTAAGGGCATAGGTGGCTCCGCTAGTTCAATTAAGGGCATGTTAACACTTAAAGTGTCATCATTAATAAATAAAAATATTAAATATTCTATTAACGCTTTTGTAATCGATCGAATTACGGATAAAATACCTACCGCTCATATAAATACTACTTCATTTACCTATTTAAATAATGTTACGCTCGCTGATAAATATTACTCGGTTCCGGGTGATATCGATCTTTTGTTGGGGGGTTCGATGTTTTCACAAATTTTACTGTCGGGCCGTGTAACGGGACCTCCGGGTATGCCGACAGCTTTCGAGACTGTCTTCGGTTATATGATTATAGGCAATGTAGATATTGAAAATAATCCCAGTAACATATCTCTTGCTTGTTGCGCTGTTACTCAACCCTGTACAACTACGATTTTACAAAAATTTTGGCAACTTGAAGAAGTTAATACCGCGCCTGTCCTTAATGCTGAGGATCGTGAATGCGAAACTATATTTAAAGATAATTTGTCGCGAGACAAGTTTGGACGCTACAGCGTCGCGCTTCCCTTTTCGCGCGACTCTGCTTCTTTGGGTGACTCGTAAACAATCGCTAAAAATAGATATTTTTCTTTGGAACGAAAACTTAATGCTTCGCCTACTTTGCGCTTAGAATACAACGCGGTTATCAAAGAATATTTAGATAAAAATTATATCTTTCCAGTTTATGGTGATAATATTGAAGGTGGTTATTACATCCCTCACCACGCCATCGTACGTCAAGACAAAACCACGACGAAGTTGCGTATAGTGTTAGACGCGAGTGCCAAAACCACTTCTGGCCTATCACTCAACGACATATTATATACAGGACAAAATCTACAAAACGACTTATTTTTAATATTACTCATGTTTCGCTTTTATAGTATAGCTTTCTCAGCAGACATCAAGCAGATGTATTTGCAAATTTTGGTTCAGGAAGAACATCGCAAATTTCAAAAAATGCTTTATCGTTACAACTCTACGGAACCTCTCGTCACGTATGAGTTCAATCGCGTCTGTTTTGGATTACGTAGCAGTCCCTATCTCGCTATGCGGGTCGTACGCGAATTGGCCGCCGAAGAACAAGACACGTACCCGCTCGCCGCGGATCTTGTACCGCGCGCCGCCTATATGGACGACGTGTGTTATTCTGTTCCCGCGCTACCTGACGCACTCAAACTTAAGAATGAGTTGCTGGGTCTCTTCAAGGCCGGGGGCTTTGACTTGGTAAAATGGTCTAGTAATTCTGCGGAATTGTTAGATTCGTTGCCCGAGTCTTATCGCTACCGTTCGGCTGTTCAGTTTGAACAGGATCAACATTTAAAGATTTTGGGACTTCAGTGGTCTCCGTCTACTGATGAATTTAGTTTTGTCGTGTCCATAGAGGAGCGACTATGTACAAAACGAAATATTTTGTCCGTCATCGCTCGTCAATATGACATAATTGGGTTTATCGCACCGGTCATATTATTTGCTAAGGTTCTCATCCAGCAGCTTTGGCTTTTGAAATTGGACTGGGACGAACCAACGCCGCCGCACATTGCTGAAATTTGGCATAAATATATTTCTGAACTTCCTGAATTAGCTAAATTAAAATTCCCGCGTCATTTAGGTGTAACTGAAAATTCAAAAATTTCTATAATCGCTTTTTCAGACGCTAGTGAAAAAGCTTATGGCGCAGTTATTTATTTACGCATATCTAACGCTAACAACCCGCCTATTATACGTTTGGTTTGCGCGAAATCTAAAGTAGCGCCTCTTAAAGTTGTTTCTATCGCTCGCTTGGAGCTGTGCGCTGCGCTACTTATGGCTAAATTAACGCGTCTAGTCATCGACACATACGCTCCTCGTCATAATATTGACGATATTTATTGTTTCACCGATTCTATGGTGACTCTATGCTGGATCCACTCGTCTCCGCATAAATTTAAAACATTTGTTGCTACGCGAATTACAAAAATTATTGATACACTTCCTCCGCGACATTTTTATCACGTAAATGGAATCGATAATCCGAGTGATTGTTTGTCTCGTGGTATCACACCTTTACGCTTAATTGACCATCCATTATGGTTTAATGGTCCCTCATGGTTACAGCAAGAATCTGAAAGTTGGCCTATTAAAAGGTTCAAACCTCCTGATAATATAGAAGTACCCGAATCAAAGGTAATCGCTTTGGCTACGTCAGCCGAAGAAGAACCTCATGCTTTGTATACGCTATCACAACGCTTTTCTTCGTGGAACGCTCTACTTCGCTCTATTATTTACATTTATCGCTTTTTAAAGAAACTACCTCGCGCTGAAGTAATTACCAGTTCACAATTTGATTTCGCTGAAACTCAAATAATTAAAGTTATGCAATCTAAATATTTCGCTGACGATATAAAATGTTTAATTTCAAATAAAAACTGTTCGCCTCAAATCAGAAAATTAAACCCATTTCTAGATAAATACGGATTGTTGCGCGTTGGTGGACGCCTGCGTAATGGAGACTTATCCTATGATCAGCAGCATCCTATTTTATTACCTCGAAAGGACTATATTGTCGAACTCATAATAAAATATTATCACGAGAAACATTGTCATACTGGGCCGCAACTACTTATGTCTATACTTAGACAACGCTATTGGATTTTATCTTGTCGAAACACCGTTCGCAAAATTGTTCATCAATGTTACTTTTGTTTTAAGGTTAATCCAAAAAATACATTTCCTATGATGTCTGATTTACCAGCTTGTCGTGTACAGCAAACTAAAGCTTTCACGCATACAGCTGTAGATTATGCAGGTCCAATCAGCATTACGCCTTATAGAAAACGCGGTGTTCGTCCTATAAAATGCTATTTGTGCATATTTGTGTGCCTCGTAACGCGCGCTGTACATATAGAGATAGCCTCAGATCTGACAACGCACGTATTCATTTCAGCTTTTAAACGCTTTCTTGCCAGACGGGGTGCGGTTTCGTGTATGTACTCTGATAACGGTACGACGTTTATAGGAGCAAAAAATACGCTTAAGGAACTCTATAAATTTTATGTTCAGAAAATTACAATTTTTCATTTGCAAAGGAGTTATCAGAAAACAGAATCACCTGGAAACTCATACCTCCACGCAGTCCTCATTTTAATGGACATGTCGAGACTTACGTCAAAGCGTTTAAAACTCATTTGTTTCGCGTAATAGGTTCGCAGATTTTAACATATGAAGAATTGTTGACAGTATTGGTGCAAATAGAGTGCGTACTGAATTCGCGTCCGCTTACGCTATTGAGTTCTGATCCATCGGAGCCTTCTGCTCTAACGCCCGCGCATTTTTTAATGTCAAGTCCAATAAAACATTTACCTTTTGTAGATGAGACAGAGTTTTCTAGTAATTTAGTAAAACGATATAAGCTTTTGGATAATATGGTACAATCTTTTTCAAAAAGATGGAAGTTAGAGTACTTACATCTTTTACAAACGCGTGAGAAATGGAATACACCTTCTAAACCAGTCGAAAAGGGTACGATTGTAATAGTAATGACTGATGATACCCCTATCCTTCATTGGCCGTTGGGCGTAGTAGTTTCTACATTCCCAGGAGTCGACGGAGTAGTCCGTGTTGCGTCAGTTATAGTCCAGTAAAAATAAATTTTTGGATTGCATTAAAGACACCTTAAAAATTTCTTTTTACAATAGTAATACTGCTGTATAGTTATGCACTCATTATGCTTTGGTTGCATTATGAGTGTTGCATGTTGAGAAATACCTAAAGATGTGTTTGTCTAAATTTCACCCTTTACATTAAATAGTGGGTAGGTGACAAATTAACTGTATGTCTATGGTAGCAATATGAATTTGATTTAGAAGTAATCCCCAGTATACATGTTATAAATACTGAATATTACGAGATTTTATTTAATTAAAAAAAAAGTTAAACTTACAAAATCGCACTTTTGGCGATTTTCTGTTTTTATACTCTAGATGTAAGCCATAATAGTTTATTAAATTATCACCTATGTGACTTCTCAACAACTATTAAAAACTGTCTTTTTTATTAATTTTTACGACGCGCATTAAAGACACTCTAAATATTTTACCTAAAATGAGTCAGTTTTAATATTCTTCATCATAAATTAATATAATCCCTTATTTATGTCAAAAGCGTTATTCATAAAAACGAATAATTCTAAATTACTCACTAAGATAGGTAACGTACTTTTAAGTCTGACTATTTACGCATGACCTTGGTCGTCTGCCGCATCTCGCTAACATTGAGAAAAAGGGACGGCAATATCTCATATAAAGTATTTTTTTGAGCTATTTGTTAAGTTAGAAGCATGTCGATCTCTGGTTAGAAGTATTATTTATATTGCATTATTATTATTCTTCATCATAAATTGATATAATCCCTTATTTATGTCAAAAGCGTTATTCATAAAAACGAATAAATCTAAAGTACCTATCCAGTATAGGTAACGCCCTTTAAACTGTGACTATTTACGCATGACCTTAGCCGTCTACTGTATCGCGCTAACATTGTGAAATAGAAGTTGCAATATAACATATTTCTTGTGCTAAAATTTGTTTGTCGTTAATGTTAGTTAAAAGTATATTGTTAAGAATATAACTATTGCACTTAGTGTCCTTTGAAACGCCGCGCGCCGACACCTCACTGAGACAAAAAATTCACAAAGAAAGCCGCCACACGTGCCGCCGTCACCAAGGAAACCGACAGTATTAGTTATTACAGGTGCGGCGTAATAAATAATATAAACATTTAATTTGCTACTTAATTTTACAAGACATTTTACAAATTTTCATAACGGGTGTAGCAAACTCGGAACCCTTATAATTTTAGAGTAATAAAAATAATAATAATAAAGTTAGATAACATTAAGATTTTTTTGTAAGTTATTTTTTTTTCAAAAGTCAATGGTATTTATGCGTTGAACAAATCTAAGTTTAGAGTCAGACCCAATGGTCGGATCTGTCTTTGTTGGCTAGGATAGAAAACAAATAATTTAAGAAAATTTAATATTTCGTATATATATATATATAAATACTTATAATATTTTTTTACGTACGAAAACAAAACGTTAATTTACGGGGCATGATTCAATATTTGAAAGAAATACAACACATAATGTAACACCGACTTTACATGTAAGTACATATTTTAAAAATATATTTTGCATTCTTTTTAAACAACAACGAAACTTTAATTTTATTTACGAGACTTAATTATATAGATATTTGCGAAATATTTATATATACATGTATAAATATATAGTGAAATTATTTTTGCAAGGTCGACTTTAATGTCCTATAACTTCTTTATTTGTAGATATATTTTTATGATTCACACTTTTGTTTTATTTAGCTTAAATTTTAATAATAGCAAACAAAAAAATTTTTAAACCTCTCTATTGTACTATTTACTTAAAACATGTTTACTTGCCATTCTTTACACACGAAAACAAAGCTTCTCGAGGAACATAAAGCGTGGTGATATCTTTTTTGTGCTCAAACCTCATTAATATTATAAACGCAAAAGTTTGTATGTATGGATGTCTGGATGTTTGTTGCTCTTTCACGCAAAAACTACTAAATGAATTTTAATGAAACTTTAAAAAATATAGCTTATACATCAGAATAACACATAGGTTATAATTTATAAAGATACTAGCTTTCTGTCTGTGCACTCCACTCGCGTGGACTACACAGTTACACGCTGATTTTTTTAATTCTTTCACCTATAAAAAGCTACATTATAAGTGAGTAACATGGGCTATATTTTAATCTCAAACTAGCTTTCCGCCTGCGGCTCGTATGGACTACACAGTAGTACCGGAACGGCTACAATTTTTCACATAGATATAGTTTATAAACTGAAAAATGACATAGGCTACTTTTTATTGTGTAAAAAGGGGTCCCGGTACGACTGCGTAGTCCATGCGAGCGGAGCCCCGGGCGGAAAGTTAGTTAAGTTACTAAATAAAGCAAGGTGCGGTGCGGGCGGACGGCCCGCGATTATTGCTTCGACGTAACCCGCCTCGCGCCACACCGCACCGCCCGCCGCGTACCAAGTAGGTTTTTAATAATTATTTTTGTAAAATAGCTTGTAACGCTCAACAGATGGATAAGGGATTTCTTTTAATTAAAGTTAAAGATAATTATTGGAGCATAAATATACAAAAATATTCAAGGTGTAATTAATGCTAGGACCCAAAAATCAAATAAATTTTTACCAAAAAAAAAAGTAAAGTTGTCACGTAGGTGATAATTTACTATATTGTATACAGTACATATTTACATGAAGTGTCAAATTATCGCCAACCCAAAAATCATTGTTTTGGAGTTATCATTTATTTTATATAAATATATAATTGCCTACCACATATTGTGAATAAACCTGGGGATTCTTCTGAATTTACACAGAGTGTATTTAAAAAAGCTGTCGTATAGAAAATCACTCGTTTTTAAATTTTTGTTCACACATAAATATATTTTTTAAATCTTATCGGTTGATTCTATAAAAAATAATTAACATAAATAAGGGATTATTATGTATTTATTATCCGTGAATATTTTCTTTATGATATTGTAAATAATCCCCTAAAGTGCAATTAATGCAATGTGCTCCTAACAAACTTTGCTAGATTGACTGGAGTATTAAGACTGCAACTGGAATTTACAAGAGACCAGTCGTGCGTCTCTGTCCTGTACCCACGCAATAGCAATAATTTAATTTATTCTCCGCTTTCTTTGTTAAATTCTAAGTTTATTTTAATATTTTTTCTTTTATTTTTCCTTGTGCAATTGAAAGCGAGTCTTTCAATGGCCGGGGGCAATGGCTACGCCGCATCCCTAATTCTTGTTTCCTCACTACCCGCTTTTTCCTTTACATGCGAGTCCGCTGTTGTCTTTCCTATGTGACGCACGGAAAATAAAAAACGCTAAACGCATAATCGCTTATCGCCTAAAACTCATATAAAAACCTAATAATATTGTGTAACAAACGCTATAATATATAAACTGTGGAGTGTGCCCGATTACGTGTTAGTGCCGCGCCGCCGCCTGACTGGAGGAGCTCCTGGCTGACAGCGAAGACGTATATGTGTGTTGCTGCGTCAAGGTCAGTCCCTTTAGTCTTTCCTCTCCTTTCGCTATCGCCCCTCGCTATACCTATAAATACAGTCCACTAAAACGCTCACGCTTCAGGAGTGAGCCCAGACGAAGTTCAAAGAAGAACTCGTGGGCGCCTTCAGGGAGAAATTCCCAATAAAAAAATTTCAATTCTCGAAACTTTGTCTCCATTATTTATAATTTTAAATTAACGCTGAAAATATGGCTGGCAAGGTGTTGCAAGGTGTTGGCAAACTTGGTAAAGTTTTACCGTGCAGGAAAGGTTATAAACAAATGAATATTTTTATTCCAGTATATTTGTAAATAAACATGTCTTACGCGCACAGTAATAAAATTACCATATTTTATATACACGAAAGACAAATAAAATCTTCTAGAATAGATCAAAATAAGTGACGCTGCAGTTTTAAAAGCTCGCAGACGAAAACAGTTTGTCACTCGTGATAGAACACGCAAACTGCTGCTGAGGTCTGCGTCATTCTCCTAACGTTTGTAGATAGTAGATTAGGCACGAAAAGGTCTCATATAGGTACACTTTTGCGTACCCTGTGTAGTTGCATTAACGTTTATAAACCGGGAGCCCGTGACCAATAAGGTAAATGACAATTTTTTTTATTAATATTTTATATGAAAGGGTTTTTTGAATACATAATTTAAAAAAAATAAGTGGAATAATTTTAAAAGTAATTAATAACAACTGTATAAATATATACACAGAGAGAGCAATAAATACCGCACGGTATGACGTCAGCCCATTTAAAATAATGTTAAACTTTTTTTTTTCAAGAATGAGAAAGAGATAAACTTTTAATAGCTTAATTGAACTTCAAACAGAATATAATTTTGTTTATAAATTTTAGTATTGTAGAAAGTTTATTTTTTGTTAAATATAATATTTACAATATTAGTCAATTACCGAACTGGCAGTACTAGAGATAGATAGATAGATAGTACTAGAGCTTATTCACGTGTAGTAACGAGCAACCGAACTGTGCGGCTCTGTGCGATGCGTGTACCAAATTACGTCTGCTATATTTCTAGCAGCAACGCTTCAGTGAAATGATTTTACTGCGAAATTTTTGTTACTAACTTTTCGACCGTATTCGGTCACGGGCACTTCGAGTATTATTTTTGAAGATTATTACTTAGTTCGATTCTTTAGGTGAAAATGTTGTGAACTACGGCTTACTATACAGATTGAGATTTAAGAAAATTCGATTAGTTTTGGTACGAATTAATGTTTCCAAATGCTTTTACTTCAATATTGGAAAAGCTGAAGCTACACGTTAATACCTACTGTTTACATGGGAGCGCTGTTTTTTTTTTTGTATCAGGTTGTGGGTGTGAAAGTGAAACATTATTCGTTGTATTCTCAGTCGACATTCAAGATTTACACAAGTTTATAACTACAATAAAACGACAGCTTAATGCAAAAGCTTATTATAAAGTATCGAATTACTTAGATGGTACAAATCCATGATCGCTCATCTATCAGTTTGTTTAAATAATAATAATATTTAAAGACTTAAAGTTTGTTAAAAACAGTTGTTCAAATTTTTTTAAAAAACAAAAGAGCGTCTCTTAGTATCCTGCGTATTTTTCTGAGAGGAACCAGCACTTCTTTGACAAAAAGTAATACATATAATTTTATAAAGTATTTCAAGATTATGTTACATAACTCCGAAATAAAATTATTTGATTTGATTAATTCATTACATAAAAACCGGTCAAGTGCGCATCGGACTTCCACCCCGAGGGTTCCGTGGGTATTGTCATATAATGCATTTGTAGCTACTCACCGCCAGATGGCATGAAAAGGCATGTTATTTTAAATATACTAAGAAATATTGTCTATGTGTTATGAACCAAAATTAAAAATTTTTGAATTTTTTCATTTACTTGTGCTATGAGACCTTGTTTCTTAATAAATTTTATGATTATTTGTCATCGGGTAATACCCTGTATGTTTTAATTTATTTGCAAATGTTAAAATATGCGACATGAATAGCCGTATTTTTGAATTACTTTCATTTAGAAGCTTGATTTTCTTACAGCTCCAAGGGACAGTAAGTATTTGATAATGAATTCAACTTTATATCTCCACCTGATAAAAAGGGCAAACAACGAAGTGATCCGATGACGGTTCTTTTTGATGTCCGAAACCCTAAAAATCACAAGCGATACGCGTTTAATTTTTCGACCTAAAGATAATCATCATCATCATCAGCCCATTTTTTACCCCACTGCAGGGGCTTAGGCCTCCCCCAGGGTGAGGAGGGGGGCTTGGAGCTTAAGTCCACCACGCTGCTCCACTGCGGGTTGGGAACTGTAACGACCGCCATCTATTGACATCGTCCGGGACCGACTGCTTAACGTGCCCTCCGAAGCACGGTGTCAGTGATATTGTGTACTTAAGTCAGAAAAACTCATTGGTACACTAAAGATAATAGAAATCGTTTAATGCAGACAAAGCCGCGTGCAAGAGCTAATAAGAAATAAATCAAATCGCAGTGTCATTAGTCAGTGACTTTTTATATTAGCTTTATGGCGTGTAGATGTTGGTCAACAAACTCAGTGGCCCGTACACGGGTATCGCATTAGTGAGTAACGGGCCATAGAGATTTTTGCAATTAATCTTCCATCTAGCAGGGTATGCTCAGCCGAAAAAAGTGTCAAATGCGCTACATAGTGACGAATAAAAATGGAAAAAAATATCAATGTCGTAATTCCATTTATTTAATACGGGTATGTTTATAGTTGTGCCTCAATTCGAATGGACCAAATGGATGTATTTGATACATGTTTATTTCTTTTAGTTACGTTACTTGTTTGGTAAGTGATATAAAAGATAATAAAAAGAAAGATAAGTAATTTAGTTGAAATCGGTTTGGATCGGACGAATAACTTTTAATTTTATTATGTATAATCAGGGCCGGCGATAGAGGGGGTGTAAGGGTAGTAGTACCACCAGGGCCCGGACTAAGAAACGGGGGCCCGGTTAATTGATTTTTTTTTCAAAGTAAGATGGGGTGGGCCCCGCAGTGTTTTACACCCGGGGCCCGATCTGGCTCTCGCCGGGCCTGTGTATAATAGTAATAATAATAATACATGGGGCATCCCACACAGCGCCATCTAGTCCCAAACTGGGCAAAGCTTGTATTATGGATACTAGACAACTAATATGCATACTTAAATATTCTTTATAATATATACATATTTAGATATTTTTTACGCCCAGACCTTATAGAATTTAGATAGCACAATAATCAGGATGTGAAGTGTCTCGTACTGTGATTAGAATACTTTTATATGTAGACTGTTGTGTTGAATTACACATGAAATGTAAGTCCAGTATCTTTGATTACTTTTCCAGTACGAATTTTACACGTGGGTCACACAAAATTTCTAAACATCAACTGGTGTACATTTATTTGGTCTATGACGTATAATTTTTGGTTCGCTTTTTTGTCGTTACAACGCGGCATCTCTATGAGCATCCATGGTATAGACATAGGTTATGCAATGCGCGTTTTCACGAAATCATTCCAGGTTCGATTTCCGATTTTGGTACCACTAGTTTTATTGGTAAAATATTAGATTTTGTAAATTAAGGGTTTGTTGGTAGCTTTGTGATTACATTTTTTGATTATTTCATTAACTTTATAATAATAGTGTAACCAGTACAATGTAGGTTTACACCTATACGAGAAGTAATTGTTTATTTATTTTGTTTTTCAACTTTATTTTACTAAAGTAAAATTTTATTTTATTTTAAGCGTTTTAGTGAAAACGTGTTCAAAATATATATTTATATAGAATTATTATCATGACGTACAGACGATTTAGATAGGTTTTAATAAAAAATCTCCTTACACCAGCGATTGGTGTTTTGAAAAGTGTTGCAATGACCAAAATACATATATGTATACAAAACGTACGACCAACAAATTCAAAATATTAATTGTTATATTATCCTTAATTAAATTATTGTTCATGTTATAATAATTATGCGAAGAGAACTACAAGAACATTTTTTAACTGTGTCTTTTTTGTATTATAAAAAAGTACCACGAAGGCTGTGGTGGCATGCCAGTGGTAGGTAAATGTGTTCGTTCACGTTATAAAAATTTTCAGTTATTTACGGTACCTTAAGACAGTTTGAATTTAAGTCTCTTACCACGTAAACTTAAATAAAACACAATATATCAAATTATATCTTAAGGATTATGATACAAAATGTTCGCAAACTTAATTTACTCTTATTTGTTTCAGGTATAACTTCGAGAAAATTAAATATTCCTCAAAATTATCTAAAGACTGATAAGTATTATGTATATAATGGTTTTATTCGAATTATAGATTGTTGCAATTTTTCCCAATTGTAGATACAGATTTTTTTTTAGTCATGAAGAAAAGACAGATGGAATTGCATACATAAAACAGTAACACAAATGTGCTTAATCTAGATTTAAACAATTGTTCCTTACAAATGTCTCAATAAGATTTACATACAGCTTGTGGCAACTAAATAAATATAGTCTATATTGTTACATTCCATATTATAACTTCAATATATTTTCATTGACGACCGCTTCGCCTAGTGGGTTGATGAAACCGATGCGAAGCGATTTCTCGGGGGTGAAGAGCAGCCACCTTGGCCACTGAAACTCGGACTAAAACTCGCCATCTTACACCAGCTGGCTATAGTATGAGTGGTTAGACGGTGAACTCAGAAGATGGCTTCTAGTCGATTTGTATTTTTATGATTATAATAATATTTGGATATCTCACACACAACTGTGTAGTCCCAAACTAGGCAGCTCTTGACTTATGGAAACCAGAAAAAATATTTATACATAGTAGAGTATTTTTATATTACATGTATATGTTACACACAGACAGACTAGAGACAAACGAATAGACATGTTCATGCACTTAAATATTTGTCCCGGGTGAGGATCGAACCCGCGATCTTTGGAACTGCAGTCGGCATCACCGACCATTGAACCAATCATTCGGTATTTATGATTTGTATTTTTTTTTTAATTCGCAGATTTATATTTGATTATGTACAGTTATTTCGTCACGGCTAGAAACAACTGCGAAATTTCTTTTAATTGAGAAATGTATGTTTAGAACACTGAACTATATACTACTAGAACAAAATCTGTGCGCGCGGCACTTATCACCTTGTTTCTACCACATTAATTTTTCTACCAAGTATAATACTCTGTATTATACATGTCTCATACAAGATTTGCTCGGTTCGTTTCCACGAGAATACAGAGAATTGCAAGTAGGTATTATACAAGTCTTTAGTAGGTATTATACGTGTCGTGACGTTACTTGTAGTTAAAACAAGTATATCGGCAACGGTAGAAAATAATGTAAGTACAAAAATTAGTTTTGGATGGTTTTAGTTTTGTTTTGATTAATTATCGACGATAAGTTTTGCTACTATCTTTTTTCTTCGCAGTTGATTGATTTTTGCACGTTTGTAACACCCACGACATTTTTGAATTGTTGTTTAATCACTTTTTTGGCACGCGGTCGCGATGAGCATAGGCGAATGACTGAACGAGTTGTTGCCGGTCGGCAACAACGCTTGGCGCAAACATGTGGTTCGCGGTGTCGTTTCTATACGCTAGTAATATTAGTCCGATGGTTTAGAATCGTCCAATTTCCTGTTAACTATTTCACGTATGGTTCATACTGCATCAGACACCCGCATGTGCGCTCGCTTAATTTATAACGATGACACAAAAAATTGACCGCACGCCACGAACATACAATGCCGCATTTTTCAAAAGGTTTGTTTATGGTAGGGTAAGCACAATTTTGGAGTTATTAATTCGATACAAATCCAAGACCACGAAACAAGTTGTATTTATATTTTATTTTAGCTTCTAGTTTGACGAAATTGATAACTTTCTATAATGTTATCCTATATATGTATTGGTGAATTAAAATTAAAATAATTTATAATAATTCTTTAATAATTATTTTACATTGCAATATTGACTGACTGATGGCTAAATGGTTAGAGACCTTCTGGATGTAAAAAATATCTATGTATATGTATATATTATAAAGAATATTTCGGTGTGTATATCAGTACTCATAATATAAGCTTTGCTTAGTTTGGGACTAGATGGCTCTGTGTGGGATGTCCCAGGTATTATTATTTTTATATAATATTAAAATACAAGGCTCACCATAAAAATATATATACCTTACCTATACAGGCCCTTGAGTTTTTAAGCCATCGCACTTGTCCATTCTTAGCGAAGTCGTTCTACGTCCATTCATCGCGGAATCTTCAGCTTTTAGCTCGGCAAATAAATCACGTTTTTTTCTCTCAAATGATTCATTTGGTTTCACGCTACTGACGATGACGAATGACCGCAAACGAAAGCTCGAAACGGACAATAAATGCTAAATGTCTAATTGTTAGCGGTTACAAATAGCGCGGGTATTTGACACGAGTTCTTTAAAGAGTCATTCCGAAGCTTTCGATGATTGTACCATGTGTTATTATCAAATTCATAATTGGACTGACCGATTGGCCGAGTGGTTAGAGAGGGTCGCGGGTTCGATTCCCGCCCGGGAATTTGTGTGCATGAACATGTATGTCTATTCGTTCCGTGTCTGGGTATAAAAAGAAGTATCTATATATGCATACTATATTATAAAAAAAGAATATTTAAGTTACCAGTTGTCTAGTACCCCATAATACAAGCATAATACTTGCTTACTTTGGGACTAGATGGCGATGCGTGGGATGTCCCTGGTGTCCCAGGTATTATATCGAGCAATACATAATTTTCCTCTGCGATGATCAGAGCTCGTCGAGAAGTTTAATATTAGTAAAGAGATATTAGATTGTTTTTCGCAGACCTCCAATGTAAAGAAACTTACGGATTAAGTATTCATGTATTATTTGTAAACCGAACTTTAGGAATATTGTAGTGAGATGTTGGAATGGAGGATACATTTCATTCTTTCGAATCGAAGATGGATGGACTTACAGATATTGTGATTGTCACACTAATTAGAGTTTATTATTATTTATAAACGATTAGGATATTGAATCTTAACGCCAGATAAACCGAGTTTTACTCGTTTTACAACCAATATAAATTATGTATTAGTTAGATACACAAATTAGGGTTTTCAACGTATCAAAATTTCACACGATCATGAAAAAATCGGACGTTAACGTAAGGCTTGACAATTTTTTTTTATTTTCTTTCAGCATTCTTTGATTTTAATAGATAATGTTTAATAAAAGATTTTCACAGTGAGGAGGAGTTTCCACGTTATTTTTTTAATAAATTACTCTGATTTTTTATAGTAATAAAATACGAATTTTCAATACCGCGCGCCGAGACAACATCCGCCATACCGCTTGCTTCTGTCTCTCTTAGAATCGGCCGAACGTAGAAATTATAGGTTCCAAACTACAAACAGAAAATCTACTGCAATGTCCAATCATTGTCGGTTATCTCGTGGTGCATTCTAAAAAATCTTTGTTTTTCTTGAACGCATCGTTAAAAGGATCAGCCGTAAACGTATCTGCATATAAATCTCTGTTGTTGTTGTTTTGAAAATTGTTCAATTTTAAAAGTGCATAGAGCTGTAGAACTGCATAAACAATCAAACTCAATGACAAGCCAGATAATAGATTATTCGAATCGGTTCCGAAAACAATTCTCTGGGCTGTGCATCATGGGGTGCATTGCCCTGCGTTTTATTTAAAAAACCGCATTGTCAAAGCGGCGCGCGCTATCACCATCGGCCGGCGAAATAAAGTATTGAAATTGGCGGCCGGTTCGTTGAAAATTCACGTGTCTGTCGTCAAAGATTATCGTCGAATAAAATCCGACATTTTGTATATTCCACGTCGCATCTCTGTGAGCAATTTTAAAGCGCCATCGTGATGGAGAATTTTAATTTAACAATATTGGGAAACGATAAACTCAATTGTGTGTGTCGTGATAGCCCAGAGCGCAACGAACCTGTCTCAAATTTATAACGCCATAGGGCCATGGTTCGAATCCGGGCGTGTACCAATGAGTTTTTCTGACTTAAGTACATTAACTATCACTGACTCCGTGCCTCGGAGAGCACGTTAAGCAGTCGGTCCCGGACACTGTCAATAGAGGGCGGTCCTTACAATCCCCAATCTGCAGTGGAGTAGCGTGGTGGATTTAAGGTCCAAACCCCCTCCTCACCCTGGGGGAGGCCTAAGCCCCTGCAGTGGGGTAAAATGGGCTGATGATGATGATGATAAACTCAATAGTCGAATACAATAAATAGAACATGAAAGATTGGTGCAGATCTTGTGTTTTATATTTCGTTTATAACTCTCCTAATATTGTATCCGTATTATAAGGTAGAGGCAACTGTCGTGTCGTGATAGTCAAAAGCGCAACCAACCTACCTCAAATTTATAAGGCCATAGGGCCATGGTTGAAATCCCCAATCCGCAGTGGAGCAGCGTGGTGAATTTAAGCTCTAAGCCCCCCCCTTCCCTCCTCGCCCTGGGAGAGGCCTAACCCATCCAGTGGGGTAAACATGGACTGATGAAGTGAAGTGAACTCATTTTTAACTGCCACTCTTTTTTTCTGTACCTCGTCCCGATGAGTACCCGTGTTTACAGGTATGATGCCGTAATTTGTATTGTCTACACACGACATGAGCGACTTTGTTAATTTATTTAAACTTGCGACGCGTATCACGATTTTCTCTCGAATATACGAAAAGTTTCTGCCGAATTAATCGGAATTTCGACCAAATTATCTGAATTATGTGAACAAAAATAAAAGACCACCTTTTACATATTAGTGTGTGTGACTCAACAGACCGCTCACTAGCTACGCCATACTAACCATGTAGTACAAACCGTCTCTTTGTGCATGAATTATCACCGATCAGTTAGGTTAGTAAGTTACTCGCGACATGGTTTTTCCCATACTATTCATTATTTACCCGGCCGTGGGCACCACTGGATGTTTTTATCTAAGTTTTTGATGCTGACGCTCTATCCAGACATCATGTAATGGAAGATGGAAGCTATAACTTTTTATTTTTACTGCTTTTCAGCCTTTCATCTACAAAATCTGAAAATTCGAAAAAGGTGTAATTACGTTACGTAACGGTACTTATCGGTAACGAAATTCTAGACAGCTCGAAAAGTCGGCTGATGGTTAAGAAAACACTAGACCGAAGTTATTTATTTTGTGACTAAGGTAGTAAAACCTCGTTTTATGACTGGCATTTACAATTAAGAAGCGCGCAGGCGCGACGTGTGATGTATTTCCAGTTTTATTGCTGTGGCTGGTAACGTTTAAAGAAATTGAAAACTATTAGATACATCGATATATATTATCGAACATTACTGGTTCTTAATTCGATTCATAATACCTGCAGAGAAATTAATAATATTTGTTTAAGCTCGAATATAGCGGGCTTTTCGTTTTATTCTTGGTATTCATAATGTGGTATACGCTAGTATGACATAAAAAAATATGGTAATCTATGTCTAAAAAATGAGTATTTATAAAAATAAATATGACACTTTAATAAGATAGTTCGTATTAAAAAGGTGCCTTTACCAACAGCAATTCACAAACTGGTTGTAAGGGCAAATGCAAAAGCTAAAACCTCTGTACCACAGATTTTGTCATAGAAATAAAAATACTCGTTTTAGAGCTTTTAAAATATATACACTAGAGAATGTAGTTTTCAGTCTTTTCCGTGAAATGTGTATTATTCGTTCGTGTACCGACGTTACATGCACGAGTTATCAAATTAGTGATCGTAATGGTTTGCCTGTATTTGACGGCCGCTTAGCTTAGCGGGTTGCGACCCTGCCTACGAAGCTGGAGGCCCCGGGTTCGAATCCCAGGTCGGGTCAGTATTTATATGATGAATATTGATACTGGTATCGGGTCTTGGTTGTCATATGTATGTGGTGTCTTCGCTTGGTACCCAAAACACAAGCTAATGCTTAGTTTCGGGCCTAAACGTTGTTGTGATCTATATGTTATTATTATTATATTATTATTACTGTATGTAATTATTATATTTCCTCAAAGTTTGATTCGTTTAAATATAGTTAAAAACCAAATTTTATTATCTATATAAACATAGTTCACGCATCCACCAGCCCATTATATCTCACTGCAGGGACTTAGGCCTCCCCCGCTGCTCCAGTGCGGATTGATGAATTCTAACGACGGCCACCTCTTGATGGCAATTTAAGGTGCTCTCCGTGGCACGGAGTCAGTGATAGTTATGTACTTAAGTCAGAAAAAACTCATTGATGCACGCCCGGATCCGAACCACTGCCGCACCTCCTTCTAAACCAGAAACGGGTTTGCTGCGCTCGGGCTATTACGACACGTAACCCACGCATAATTCACGCATATGATGTCGCTTTATTATAATTATTATGAAAACAACCTTTGACTGACATACAGAGAAAAGAAGCTTTTTATATCGTTATCATATGAAACATATCGGTTTTCATATATATATATCTTCAGATAAAATTATTCCATTTCTACATAAAGCCTAAGTAATATTGCAAATATGAAAGTGTTTTTGATTGACGTATTAAATGTTAGGTTGACATATACGTATGAAAAAATCTACATATTAATGCAAAAAATTGCGATTAACTTAATGTGTATACAAGAAATAAATACCGTACCGCCGCCGTACCGTGTTTTCTTTTACAAAACGTTAGAGTAATTATTTTTTTGAGGCAATTTATGCGCAAGTGTTACAAAATTACCTACGTATTTAAATAAATTATTTGAATTGTTTGTTGGTCTTTTCTTCATGTCGTAATGGAGAAATGAAAAGACGTGTTCAGAGATAGCAGAGTGAACTGAAAGAGTCCTGCTGCTATTCATCTTGGCCGATGCTTTGCATGAGGAGTTTAGAATTTAAGAATTATATGAAATAGTACGGTTGTGGTAAGGGAAAATATAGATTAGATATACTTATATATATCTTGTACGTAAAGCTTTCTAAAGTTCAATATATTTTGAAGTATTCAAACACTCAAAACACCGTTTTAGAAATAGGGGATCAACCGGAAGTCGTCGACAACTGCCGGATTCCACACCTCGCTTTCAAGCTCCTAAATATTGCAGTTTAAAACCCCGCATATTGAGTCCGATATTAACTCGCTAGTTCGCAAATATCCCCGGGGCTGTGGTAAACTTCGCCCACGCTATATTCAAAGGTGTATTTGACAGGGACATGCTTTTAGCGTTTTTAATTTTGCTTTGAAATACTTTAAATTTCAATAAATCAGACATCTTAAGCACTAACTATTAAATGATATAACTTTTTTTTCTGCATATTAGTCGTAGTCATAAGTCGTGGTTTCTTTTGAATAAACAGATTGTATATTTAGATTCTGAAATATTAGTGAAATGGTCCAAGAATGTGTCGTGATAGCCCGAACGCAGTGAACCTGTTTCAAATCTATAAGGCCATGTGGCCATGGTTTTAATCCAGGCGTGTACGTAAGGAGTGCCCTCATGAAGAGTTAATTTTGACTTCAGCATCAATTCGTGGTGAAAAATCATGGTTAACCATCGAAATCCAACGTATATATAACATTTCGTGTTCGTGCTATTAACCGTTGAGGAGTGTTCTCATGAGGAGACAACCCTGGTTGCAGCATCAGGTTATGTATAGCATTTTAGGGTATTGTCATCGAAGTGACACATGTCCATAATTTCAGCCCGATAGCTTCACTGGAAGTGCCGGTGAAAATTGCGGTCTAAGCTTCCTTTACATACAAACAAACAAGCAAGCAAAAAAACATACAAGTGGAACTAATATAAGTGTGTCAAAAACAAACATTATCTGTGTTTTGAGCGCTAATATAGATCCAGGAAATGCTCTTCGAATATAGTTTTCGCATTTTAGATTTCGCAAGGCAATGACAAGGAACTAACTATTCAGCGGGGGTTTAATTCTATTTATTTTCGATATTTTGTCGCCATAGAGAAATTTTAAATTGTATTGTAAAAATGTAAAATTTTACTAAGCAGTTTTATGTATATTTTGTCTTAGGTAATATTACTTTAGTGACAAAGAGATTCTCACATTAGTGACATATAGGGTTTAACCGCAGAGAGACAGGCTAATAAGGTCTTTTTTGCGCAATGTTCTTTTTTACCATTTTAGAGATTTAATTTGAGAGATTTCTTATTTGGTGAATACCTACGCAACTAAGATAAATTTTAATAAAAATCTTTGATAAAAATCCGTTGGCCATCTTGTTCATTTTTAGTATCGTTCAATAGGAAAATATTCAGTTAAGACCACGTAAACCTTCCCAAAACTACCAATATAAATCACCATTCACCAAGGCGCCAGTGCACGTGCAAGCGCCCCGCCCACATGCCCCATTCCCCGCCCTTTCGTATGTAAGTAGAAGGTAGCCAAATTTTGTTAAACAATATTTAGGATATAATTATTGATTATGAATATTTGACCTATATTTTTATTTATGTAATGAGGTCTATTGGTGATACCTAACATCTAAAAAAATTTTTGGCTGGTTACTAAAATCTCATCTTATATATTAAGAATTTAAAGAAAAAAAGACATATTATTCTAAATTCTGCGTTTATTGTGATCATGTTCTGGGCTGGACGTTGATGCATTAGTCAGTCAGTCAGTTTAATTTTTATTTTTTAAGAAGATTGAGAATAGAGTACTACCTTCTCGCGTCGTTCTGCAACTCCGCTGCACAGTTCCAAAAACTTGGTCTTGGCACGGTAATTTTTGGTAAACATCCGTGCTCACCTTGCGCGACTCGAAAGTTTACTAAACTTTTCCGGAAAGGGCATTCATGTATGATATTTGAATTTCCGAGTTGAAAATAGCGAACGTTAAAATACTTACAAGTTGGTAGAACTCGGACGGATGTAAAGTGCCACAATCGTGTGATTACACTCTTGTCTGCTCACCTGCAGAGCTTCTAAGGTGAAAGTTTACACATATGCAGAGTTACTTGTAGGTAATTCGTTTCCGTTAACAGCTTTTAGGGGAGGTCGTCATCAATCGATTTGACCTTACCAATGTGTTATGTCTTTCAGTATAATTTAAAATTGAACGTTTTTTTGAAAATATGGTATGTAACGTACCAATCCTTAATCATCAGTAATAAAATGTGGATTAACTGCATGTATTAAAGAAACTTTACCGAGTTTCATAATATTTTTATTTTGAGACCTTTGACTAAAATGCAAGATTCCTTAAGAAAACCACGATGAAGTGTAGAGTGCAGACTATTAAAAGACGATCTATGATATATGAAAGACTTATGTATTTCAATATCTAGCACGTAAGCCTTTAGGATTCGAATTTCGAACAATTTTTCTTAATGATTACCATACCATACTATCACCCCATTGATGCCCCATTGAAGGGCTTAGGACTCCCCTCGTGATGAGGAGGCTTGGAGCTTAATCCACCACGCTACCCCAATGCAGGTTGGATTTTAACGACTGCCATCTATTGATGGCAACCGGGACCGACGGCTCAACGTGCTCTCCGAGGCACTGTCAGTGATAGTTATGGACATAAGTTAAAAAAAACTCATTGGTACATGCCTTGGGATTCGAATCACGGCCTTCTAAATAAGAAGCGGGCTCGCTACCACTTGACTATCACGACAATCTTAATGATTCGTACATCGTATTAGAAACGTCTGTTCCAAATTTAAAGTTTTTAGACCCCAACAGTTTGGGCTGTGCGTAAAAATATGTCATTCGGTTTTTTCTTTTGTATATATAGATGAATTAAGTCATTTGAGAAACGTCCATAGTCTATCAAGGCAGGTTTTTTATGCGTTTTGTAAATATTTTCTATGATATTCTTGAACATTGGATATCAAGTACTTTTACTACTTTATCGTAGAACCGGTTATTCAGTTCCTCCACAAAGGCGCGAAAGTTTTTGAAAGCTCGTTGACTCTGATCTTGTGGAAAACTTTATATGTACTGCTTGTTCACACTACATTAGCGTGTCTGTTACAACTTTTTAGTAACTTCGACGATATTAAAATCTATCTAGTTGTAAATTTATTTACTTGTTTGTAAACCGTATTAAAGGATATTCATTAACATGCAAAGATTATACGCTATAATGATATAATAGCAAATGGTTCGAAGGTTTTGTTATTTACCAACAGATTTTTTTGACACTTAGCACAGAGGTTGCCTAGACCTCTTGTTTTGCATGTACTATTTTGAAGCAAATTGGAGAAATTGTAGTTAATGGAGAAAATGGAGGCATTGAGAATTTCTATATTGTCCAACGGATGTTATGAAATTCGGCACCGAGGTTCCCTTTGATATCTATATTGCAAGTACCATATTAGCTGATCCGAGGTTGAAGATTTCCTTATGGTCGAACGGATTTTTTAAAAGATTGGCACAGAGGCTTTATTTGACCTCTAGTTTTGCAATAACCACGTCAAAGATCTTGGAGGATTTGTCGTTAATGAAGCAAATGGAGGAATTGAGAATTTCCTAATTCTCCAACGGTTTATGGAAGCTTGGCACAGAAGTTTCCTATGAGCTTTAGTTTTGCAAGTACCGTTTTGAAGCTGATTGAAGAAATTGGAGAATTTTGGACCTGAAGGTCATATGATAATACACCAGGTACTTACCAAATTCTTACATTTGACTTAATTGACAAATACATAAAAAGTGTATACAACCCATAGATGTTTTACAATTTTACGCGTGTGCACACTGACACCTTTTTTTTTAGATTAGCAAATATAATTTACATTTTAAAGAGGCTTTGGTGAATATTAAGAAAAGTAGGTTAATACCACCAAATTCGTATGTGTACAAACTTCATTGAATGGAATACGTGTTTCGGGATTGTATTGTAATTTGAAAAATCTTTTGTCTAGGGAATACTTTTTTAGGAAAACTCAATTTACTTTTTCAGTAATTTTCAGTAATTTATTAAACTACTGACATAAAATTTCATAATATTGTAACTAAAGGTTTGTAATGCGTTCTGAAACCTGAATGTTTACTATACAGTCCATTTACCTTTTTAGTTTCTTCGTAGTCTTTTTTTTCTTTTGTAGCGAAAACAAAGTTTAGTATGTAGAGGTTCTAAATAAGTTAAAAAGCAAACGCGTGGGGGTGTTAAACGTTCTAACTTAGTATTAGTTTAGCGGTAGGTACCGTTAGAACGGACAGGCGCTAGGCGGATGGACGAACAAGATCTTTGTTAAACTGAATGTATTTTTATTACGTCAGATATTAAAGTCAAAGTAATTGTGTGAGAAATTCAGTATATATAGTTATTGTATAGGTACTAATTGCATTGTTTTATGAAATAAGCATTTTCGATGCCTATAACTTTTCGTAAAACTGACACAGGTTCGAACGGGACTATAGGGCATCCTGCCTATTAAGTGTATAGTTTTTTACAATTTAACAAGGCTTATTATTAGGATCTCGTTAGTACAATTGAAGTACCGAACCCTAAAAATTTCTTTTTCAGGCCTTTTCCGTAATTTTTTTGTTGCACATAATTAATAAATCTGTGCTGGCTCCTAAAGCATTCATTTAAGTGACATGTTTTTAAGCACAAATTTCCATCAAATGCAGGTTTAATTTGATAAAAATTAATACTTTGTTATTTAAAAAGTATTTATAAGTGAATTCGAATTATTAACCAAATTACAAACAACAAATGGCTAACGTGCTCCATCCACCAAAGATAAACATGTTGTCGCGGACCAATGTTCTCTTTGTGGACCTTTTTAAGAGCTACCTTCCTGTATTACCTACATTGATTGATGGATTGCTTATAGTTTAGGCAACGGAATTCCGAAAAACGGCTTTCTTTGTCTTTGTTAGAAACTTTTTATATTTTTCTGCTATCCTTACATTAAATATTAATCAAAAAACTTTTTAGCATAGAAGACACAAGACGTTTTGAGATTATATAAAGTCATTCGTTCATTATTCCCGGTCTGTGCGAATATGTTCCGCAACGGGTAACTATCCGTTTGTTTCTTTTTTTTTTTTTTAATTTTAATATGTAATTATACTTACCTTAAAAAATAGAAAGGACTGTGATTCGGGCACTATTTAAATATTTTATACAGAAAAAAATGTCAGCTAATAGTACATTATGATACAAGTATGGTAAGCTGCGTATTATAGTCGAGGTGTTTATAGGCACGAGACGAAGCCGAGTGCTTATAATAAACCGATGACTATAATAACCAGCTTACTGAGTACGAGCATCAATACATTTTCATCAATACACATACTTTTTCAATACATTTGCGACTAAGATTAGGTAGATAGTTCACATGTAATAATGGCGGGGGCCAAGGGCGCAGCGGGTTGCGTTTCGCGGTTTACGCATGCGTCACAAACAGAATGCTCGTTTGTGATTAGTGTAAAGTGAAAATGTCTAGTATTGTAGAATACAACATTGCGGTACAAGTTTGGTTGTCGTAAAGACCGTATATAATGTATTGAAAAATTATTTATTAAGCCTTACTCTTTACTGATGGATTATGGGCAAAGTAAACTACGATTCGTATATAGAAAACTGATTTAATTATAATAAACGAATTTACAAGAGAACACGCAGACATTTTTTGTATAACCCAGCACAAGAGAGAGGTATCGAACACAGCGCCCACAACGGTCAATTTCTGAACTATTATATAACTGGTTGGTTTATATTATGTTCCAACACCTACCCTTAAACTAAACAGTTTTAAATCTTTGTAATTTTATAACAAAAAAATCTCAATACAAATTAAACAGTCTTCAGACCTAAATTAGAAATACAATTGAAGTGTTTTTCCCTACACAGAGGTTTAGTTAAAACGTCGGCAGGCATAAGCTCAGTAGACAAATACTTTAAATTTATGATTTTATCTTTTACAACTTGTCTTAGGAAATAATGTCTATATGTTTGCTTCTATTATGATGAATATGATTATTACACAATTTCTGTGCTGACTGGTTATCATTGAATAAAGTTACAGACAAAAGTTGACCCACTATTTCAAACAAAAAACTTCTAATGAATTTAGCTTCTTTTGCCCCATCCGATAGAGCCATGTACTCGGCTTCCGTACTTGATAGAGCAACAGTCCGTTGCTTTTTACTTTCCCATGAGACTGCAGCGCCTCCCATTGTAAACACATAACCTGTGTAAGAGCGCCTGTCGAGATGGTTCGATGCCCAGTCTGCATCAACATAGCCTGTAATATTTAATGTTGATTTTTCATATACTATTTTATAGTCTATGGTGCCTTTTAGGTATCGCAGAACACGCTTCGCTGTCCTCCAATGTATTTCTGAGTGACAATTGTTAAACTGACTCAACATACTTGCTGCATGTGCGATGTCAGGTCTTGTACATACTGCTATATACATAATGCATCCTACTAAGCTTCTGTATTGTGAGTGTAAATCATTCTGGTCACCTTTTTCAAGCTTTAGTCCATTTTCTAATGGTGTGTATATTTCTTTACAATTAGTCATGTTAAACTGTTCTAACACTTTCTGGATATAGTTTTTCTGATCAAGAATAATTTTTCCTTGTTCCTGTCTTAAGCGCATTCCCAATATATGTGTAGCTTTACCAAGGTCCTTCATTTCGAAGATTCTCATTAATTTCTCTTTCAGCTTTCTCTTTTCTTGTGTATCTTTGCTGAAAATAAGGATGTCGTCAACATAGAGTGCCAATATAATGTAATTACCTTGATTATCTTTTTTCATGTAGACGCACGGTTCACTGAGAGATTTACAAAACTGAAGATCTGTAAGAGCCTTGTCTATCTTATCATACCAAGCCTTCGAAGCTTGTTTCAACCCATATATTGCCTTGTTTAGTTTGAATACGTAAGTTTCTTTACCCTTCACTTTGTAACCTTCTGGCTGTTCCATATAAACGGTTTCTGTTAAGTCTCCATTGAGGAATGCGGTCTTCACATCCATGTGATCTACCTGCAAATCTAAATTTGCTGCCAAAGCGAGTAAAATTCGTATGGTTGAATATCTTACCACAGGTGAGTATGTTTCTTTGTAATCTATTCCATATTTCTGGGTAAATCCTTTAGCTACTAATCGCGCCTTGTAACGTATCAACTTTCCATCGGTGCCACGCTTTTTCTTGAATACCCATTTACATTTTACAGCTTTCTTTCCAGCCGGTAGTGAAGTTAGAGTCCAAGCCTTATTCTTTTCAAAAGACTGATACTCATCTATGATCGCAGCTTTCCAGTGTTCATGTTCAGCTCCAGACAGCGCCTCTTGCACCGTAAGTGGCTCGTCATTGTGCCAATTTGCTGCTGCTGCTAACACTGCACTCTCGTTCATGTTGGAGTCTTCATACTCGCTTGAAGAATCTGTAGCCATATCAGGAGTCCATGTTACATCTGATGAATGCTCATCTTCACATTCAGAATTGCTACTACTCGGATCTGATATTACTATGACAGGCTCAGGGCCTTTTACCTGCCCACTCTCACTCGTAGAATCAGTAATAATGTTATTGTTTTCTAAACTGCTACTAGTGAGCTCAAATTGACAATCATCAATGTTGTTTTTATGATTACATTTTAGGTCTTTGTACATCTTTTCTTCCAAAAATTTAACATCTTTAGATTTAATACATTTGGAAGGATTATTTGGATCTACTAATCGATAACCCTTCGATTCAGTACAGTAGCCAACAAAGATATACTTATGACTTTTTGCATCTAATTTTCTACGATTTTCTTTAGGTACCATTGCATACGCAACGCAGCCAAAAATTCTTAAATTAGATATATCAATCTTTTTACCAGACCAGCTTTCCTGCAGTGTTGTACCTCTCACTGCCTTGGTAGGTACTCGGTTTTTAATGTAGATTGCTGTATTCACCGCCTCTGCCCAGAACCTTTTGTCCATTCCAGCATCTTGGAGCATGCACCGTGCTGCCTCCATAATGGTGCGGTTGGCCCTCTCCGCCACGCCATTTTGTTGTGGCGAGTATGGCACTGTCGTCTGGTGTTCGATGCCATGTTCTCTCAGAAACGTCTGAAATTGTTTGTTGACATATTCACATCCGTTATCTGTTCTAAGCTTTTTAATCTTTAAATTGGTCTGATTTTCTAACAAACTTTTGAATATTTTAAAGGTTTCTAACACCTCATCTTTGGTTTTAATAAAATAACCAAAAGTCATTCTTGTGAGATCATCTATAAATGTTAATAGGTATCTAGCGCCACTAAAAGAAGAAACTGACATTGGCCCACATAAATCTGAGTGTATCAGGCCTAATTTATCAGTTGCTCTAGTGTAGGATTTCTTAGGAAATGGTAATCTAGATTGCTTTCCCTCCATGCAAGCTACACATGGCACAAAAACATTTTTAATGTAATCAATTCCACTAGCCATACCTTGCTTTAGTAAATCCATACTTCGCCTATTCAAGTGCCCGAGTCGACGATGCCACAGTTCCTGTGAAGGCCTGGCTCCGCATAGATTGGCAGCTTCTGCACATTGACCCTCAGTAGTAGACAGAGTTGTAGCCAATGGTTGACCTACAACCTCAGCAGTCAGCTGGATCCCCTCTGCAGCCTGTTGACTCTCAGTGTCTAGTCGGTAGACACCATTCACTTTGGTAGCACTGGCAACAACCTTATTCCTTGAATAAATACTGCACTTGTGTGTGTCAAAGTGCACGCGTAGTCCCTTAGTTGTTATCTTGCTGACTGAAAGTAAGTTCGTTGACAGATTTGGAACGAATATAACATCACATAATGTTGTTGTTTGTTTATGTCCCTTCAACAACAATTCCACTTCACCATGTCCATCACTTTGCATTTTATGGTTGTTTGCAACTGTCACTAACCTTGGAGAGTCCGCAACATAATTTTTAAGCAAGCTTTTGTTGTTTGTCATGTGACAAGTTGCACCAGAGTCTACATACCATGCATTCGAATCAATATCCACTGCTAAAGCCGTCAAAAGCGTCCCGTTCCAGGCTTTTTCACTTTTACTAACACTTTTGGTACTTTTACTCGAACAGTTTTTAGCAATATGACCCGATTTTTTACAAATGAAACATTTTAATTTTGATTTGTTTACTACATTTTGTTTATTTCCAAATTTAAATGAACCTTTTGTCAACAATAAACTTTCGTCACACCTGTCATTCCCTCTGCGTAAAGTTTCTTGTAAAAGTTTACTTTTCACTGTTTCACTACACAATTTAATGTTCGAATTTTCCAAGGCCATGATAAGTGGATCGTAATCCGACGGCAACCCACTTAGCATCAACACTGACAGGAAATCATCGTCCAATGGAGCTTTTATGTCTCGTAGTTCTTGATCTAAATCGCAGATCTTTAAGAGATATGCCTCCATATCACTAAATTGTTCCAGTTTCAATCCAAACAAGGTGCGCAGGAGTCCAAGTCGTCGACATAGTCCTCTGTCCTCGTATGCGTTTTTGAGATTCACCCATGCTTCGTACCCGGTCTTGGCATTCCGTACGTGTGAAAAAGAAGACGGTCGGACCATCAAACAAATCTTTGCGAGCGTTTTTTGTTGTTTACGCGCATCGATGACCTTTGGTGAACCCGTAGCTGTCTCTTCGATGCAATCCCAGAGATTTTCATGTATTAGGTACATTCTCATAAGGAATTTCCACGTTCCGTAATTAGTTATGCCAGTGAGCTTCTCGAAGTTGACTGTGATGCCAGAACTAGTCGCTAAACTTGGTGACGATGACGACAAACCGGAGCCGCCACATGGCGGACAATTGTCGTTCGCCATTTCAAACAATAGCACGAAATATGTACGCACTCGACTTTATTTCGATTCCTGGGCCCATAACCTGATGGATTATGGGCAAAGTAAACTACGATTCGTATATAGAAAACTGATTTAATTATAATAAACGAATTTACAAGAGAACACGCAGACATTTTTTTGTATAACCCAGCACAAGAGAGAGGTATCGAACACAGCGCCCACAACGGTCAATTTCTGAACTATTATATAACTGGTTGGTTTATATTATGTTCCAACATTTACTTTAGGGGACGATTGCCCTACATCTTCTGTAGGAACTTTTTAGTGTGCGGCGTTTAAACGCTGCGCTGGGAAAAAAGTTACCAAAAAAGTACAGAACCTAAAATAAATACATGTTTGATAGTTGAGACTCTAAACATTTATTTTGGCAGTGTTGAAGCAATTTTAACGCATGAGTTACGCTTCAGAAAGCTTTCTGCACGATGGATACCTAGAATGTTAACAGGCAATTGTAAAAAACTACTAATACTTTCCCAAAAAAAGTTTAGCTATTGTGTGGATCAATATGATGGAGCGTGCACTGTTTATTAGATCTTTGCCTATTTTCCAAGCTACAAGAACATATCTGTGGCATAAAATTTGACAACCATGACGAGATAATGAGTGCTGTAGAAGAATTTTTCGAGGGCAAAAACCAGATTTTTTTCGAATGCTGTAAAAGGACTGGTGAAATGCTATACTAAGTGTATGCATACGAAAGGACACTGTGTTGAAAAATAAAATATATATTAATTTAAATGTTACTTCCTTCCTACAAATTATGGATATTTTTTGATCACCCCTCGTATTGTATACCTGAACTTTCTTGTATAAACTCTTAATGATATTGACAACCACATCGTGATACATCAAGCAGTTTACAACCCTCAGCGGGATCCACAGTCTACCGCACCAGGATAACCGACGGGATAATCATCTTCGCAGCATCGGCAATCGCCCCTTTCTGATGCGTAGTATTTATATTTGATTTAGTAAACCCATACAACACTGAATCGATAATTCTTTCGGGAAAAATGTTTTAATGTGAAAACTTGACTTATCTATTTGTCCTTTTTTTTCTAAAAAAGAAGTATTTGGATAATAATATTTTAGGTATTAAGTTTTAGGCTCAAATGCCTAGGAAAATTTGGCAAGTGATAAAAAAAAAAATATATCGAATGACACTAGAATAGAGCCTTGATATTTTTAGATGGCAGTCTTAACCGCGTTACGGAGGTAGGCGATGAATTATAATTGATTGTTCGCTTTAAGCAACACTATCATTAAAAGCCTGTTAGTTGGGCAATATAGCCTTGTACACTTGCGAGCTAGCTCTATTGTTCTAACTTTGCCTCTAATGCAGTCGACCTTTATGTATCGAAATCATTTCGGCGCGTAGAATTTTTAATGGGGTCGCGCTGACTCTTTTAGTTAATGAGCTATTCATGATGACTAGAGATAAATGATTTGATTGTTGATGCAAGTTACCGTACGTTTATGCGATATTATTATAGCGAATATGTCAAAAGATTTGCCAACACAATCTTCGGGCTTTAAATATAGGTACGTTTATTCTTTTTAGTTTTATGTTCCCATCACATGGCGTATTCTTGATAGCCATAATCTGTTGTTATTTATACTCTACAAATAAATTATATAATAATGTAATAATACCTAGGACATCCCAAACAGCGCCATCTAGTTCCAAACTAAGCAAAGATTGTACTATGGATACCAGACAATATAAATACTTAAATAATCTTTATAATGTTTACATATATTTACATTTTTTTACACCCAGACACGGAACAAATATACATGTTCATGCACACAAATATTTGTCGCGGGCGGAAATCGAACCAGCAACCCTTGGCTCCGCAGTTAGGGTCTTTAAGCACTCAGCCAACCGATCATCGAAACTGTTTATATTAATACAGTTTCAGATTAGAAACTAAGTATTAAATTTAAAAATCTTATAATATGTATTTGATTAAAATGTCCATATCCACCAGCCTATCATGCCCCACTGCAGAGGCTTAGACCTCCCCTCGGGATGAGGGGGCTTGGAGCTTAATCAACCACGCCGCTCCAGTGCGGATTGGTGGATTGTAACGACTACCATCTATTGGTGGCAACGGGACCGACGGCTCAACGTGCTCTCCGAGTCACAGAATCAGTTATAAATTATATACATAGGTTAGAAAAAACTCATAGGTACATACCCTGGAATTCGAATCACGGCTTTCTAAACAAGACGCGGGCTCGCTGCCACTCGGCTATCACACCCATTAATATGTAATTTAATAAAAAAAACTTAAATGAACAGATATGTAAATATCGCAATGGATGGTGTTCACGATACCTCAAAATATAGAGTCGCTGGTTGAATCGTAAAGCAGATTGCGATTAAAATCTTAATAATATAGAGTGTAACTCTATAAAATAATTTAATACTCGTAGGTTGAAAGACGTATTTATCTCGTCTTTCCAACGTTTGAAGTTGTAATCAAATTTATTTGGTATAATATTACTTTTTATTCCTGACTGGTTTTTAATACAATTCAAAGTGGAGACGATCACGGAAGTATAGCGTAAATAAAGAATTCTCATTATAGGGTTTAATTTTGGAAACAATTTGAAAAAAAAAAAACTTCTCAAGTAGGTACATCACATGATATGTCAAACAAAAGTGCTTATTGTGGGAAATTCAAATATATTTAATTTACAATTTGAAAATGCATACTTTAAAAGATGTTAAAGAAAAGATATTGGCCGTCCCCCTCCCCTCCCTGTAACTCCGAAACTATAGAGCCTAAAATTTTGAAATAAAAAATCGGCCAAATAAGTATTGGATAAGCAATAATCTTACAATCGCCAATCACAAGAAACGCCGAATTGATAAAACACATTTCATGTAGGGAACTCGCTTTAGTTTTCAATTTTATTTTATTTTAAATAAAAAAAAGAATTGACCGTTCCCTAATTTTGGAACTAAAATCCGTTATATTTTATTTATCAAGAAAGGGCAATTTTAAGAATTTGATTTTTATTTTGGACCTCTATTTACACAGATAATATTGGAAATTCTTATAGCGTGACGTCACCGGGTGGAATTATAAATTTAACCATTGCCGTAGCATATTAATAAAAACAATGACGCTATACTATTGACAGTTCTGATACTGAAACTGTTTTTTATAATAATTATATTTTTAGTACGGAATCGTCTCGACATTAGTCCGACTCACACTTAAGCCGTTTTTTATTTTGACTCAAATTCCTTCATTCTTACATATTAATTTATCTGGATCGACGACAATAATAATGCCATGTTTTGTTAGGCATGCTAAAATGTACAACATATCTTTTCAGTATTACTCGTAGATATGTAGAAATGGTGTGATGTGGATGATGTTGAAATGTTCCGGGTGTTCCCACAAGTGATTTAATAACAAAATTTTGCTAAATGTTATCTTGAATAATTAATGTTCTGATACGGTTTACATAAAAAACATATTGATACGTGGAAGCTTATGCAAATTACTGAATAATGTACTTTGACAATATAAATAGATTAATACACATTTTTAATTTTTTTCTTATTGAAGTAAAGCCGTATGTGTGTATTCTAAAGCGTATTTCAAATTATAGAGTTAAAATGAAAATATAAATATATGAAACTATATAATAATACAACGAGGATTCTTTATGGGGGTGTGGTGTTCTAACCCCAACAAGTCAAGTTACTCAAAAGTTAGTTCAAAAGGGCTAATTACACTAATTTGAGACCAGCATAGTATTTGTTTTGATGTGTTAAATACTAAAGTTCATAAACGTGCACACAAAAGTACAAAATAACATGTTGTATTATTATACAACAACATTTTTAGTTGATGTAAACATATGACGGCAATTTTTAATTATACATGACAAACGTTGGATGACAGCGGACAGTCCTCGAGGGTCATGTCCTGTCACGTTTGCAGTGACATCGACTTATAAAAATATTCTGTACCAAAGCATGATAAATGTTTGGGGAGAATTTGAAATAAATAAGTAGAAAGTACATAATATCAAAGTAGAGTAAAATAGTGAAGTATTAACAGAAAATATAAAAATTGTTGTAATTTGTGATTTGCTTCCTAGAATTGTTTTTGTTTTGGAGAAAGATTTCTTCACTTCACTTCATCAGCTCATTTTTGCCCCTCTGTAGGGGCTTGGGGCTCTCCCGGGGTGAGGGGGGCTTGGAGGTGCTCCACTACACCAAGCTGCTCCACTGCGGGTTGGGGATTGTATCGACCGCCAACTATTGACAGCGTCTATTTTACCCCACTGCAGGGGCTTAGGCCTCCCCCAGGGTGAGGAGGGGGTTTGGTACTTAAATCCACCACGCTACTCTACTGCGGGTTGGAGATTGTAACGACCGCCATCTATTGACAGCGTCCGGGACCGACTGCTTAACGTGCTCTCCGAGGCACGTAGTCAGTGATAGTTATGTACTTAAGTCAGAAAAACTCATTGGTACACGCCCGGATTCGAACCATGGCCCTGTGGCCTTATAAATTTGAGACAGGTTCGTTGCGCTTTGGGCTATAAATAAGATTTATTATTTCATAGTTGTTTCTCAATTTTGCTGCTTACGTGTTTGTTTAACGAAATAGTTTTTTTTTTTACATTTCCTCCGTTGTCGCTGTCGGTAACTGTTAGTCCCAGCTTTATATCCTTTCTTTATTAATTTCGTCCCCGTCTTTAAAATATTTACAATGTACCGTTTGGAATTCTTTTTATTATTTTTTCGACGATTTTATTAAGGGCTCAATATTAGCTAATCCGACAGGTTTTAGAATTCCCCCAGGAATCCGGTAGAAGTTGTTGCTTATATAATTTGGGTTACATCCATCATCTGGTTAAAACTTAATTAAACGTGAATATATTTCACCAGTTAAACTTGTGTTGTGTTTGTAAAGCGAGATATTGAGAACTCATACCGCTTTCACTTCTTTTGAAAGAAAATCAAATATTTATAACAATCAAAAGTTGTAGACATTAAGAAAGTATTGCAAATATTATTATCGAAAAGTTACCTCATAAAATAAATATTGTACATAGTTATTTGATACAGCATAAAAATCATAAAACCACGCAACGCACGTCTTAGTTCAACGGGTCAATTTCGTATCGCAATCGTCTTCAGCGATTTGTTTCGAACGAAGCGCCGATTCATTCGCAATAGTATGATAACATCGATACACCAGATCACTAATTTCGTATCGATTTTATGTAACTTTTGTTAAGAAATACCATAAACGATTCGTACTTGTAACGTTCGAGACATGATTTACGTTTTTCATATTTTCGCATAATTATTTTTTATTGCATCACAAATACTCGATCCCAAAGTAGAGATTTTAAACAACCGATGAACTTTAACATTTTCAAAAGATTATTTCGTAATGACACCTAAAAAATGCCAAAGAAGAACCAATGTCTAATAGCATCGAACAATACTAGTTACGTCGCCCCTACTATTTCTCAAACGTGTGGTTTTGTTGTCATGTTCTAATACTCTCGATCAAAGCTCTCAACTCACACTCCACATTTCGATTGCCGTTAAGTTTGGAAATTAATAAGTTTATTTAAATAATAATTCCTTTTGTACGATGTACACGCTTCCAATAAGTACACGTACGTTAACTATTAAATGACCAGAATAAAATGATATTTTATAAATTAACATTATAAATGATATTTTATAAATTAACGTTATAAATGATATTTTATAAATTAACATTTAACATCGTTATTACTAAATAAAATATATCGTTTTTTTGCTGCTATACGCATGTCTTTTAAAAAATGTATAAATTTTTCTTTTATACATGACAAAAACAATAAAACAATAAGTTAAATATTGTCCGAAAGCATGAAACGATCCGTATAAAGGTAGCTTAATTAATTTCTTCCCACCGCACCATTATGAGGAAGGTTTACTAATAATAAATATCTAAATACATAGATATTATAAGTAGGGTTGGTATCGATTGACGCTTTATTCAAACCTGCTTTTTCTTTCTATTAGGTTATACGTAATCCCGTTAAATAAACGTCCTCCTAATACCCCTGTGTAGTGAAAGCTACAGAGTTACATCATTACGTTAGTTGTTTCAGCGATTCAGCGACAATATGTATTTTGATTTTTTTCACATTGGAATGTTCTTTGGAAATAATTTTCATCGTGTTGCATTCGAGTTCAGTCAGGTTACCATTGCATTAAAAGTCCAGACGGCGTTTCTACGCGAACTGCCCACGTACTGTGTATAATTTGCAGCACAATGATAGAATTTCCATACTATTCTCGGTTAGGCGGTTCGCGTGAATATTAACGGACACACACGGAAATTATTATGCCGAAGTTAACCATTTTGTATTTATTTTGTTCATTGTTCTTCTTTGTGAATGTCCACGTCAATATATATGTGAGGTCTTCTATGACAACTCGAAGATTGCTATACTATTCTTAAATAAATGCATATAATTTCATATTATAATATACTAGTATAAATGCAAAAATAGGACCGAGAGAAAACCGGAAAGAGAGGCGGGGGTAAAAGAATGTTAATATGTCCTCGGATAGATAAAAAAATTGTTAGTAGGTACGATGTAATGATAAAGGCGAAGGGAAACCACTAGTGTGAAATAGCGTTAATTGAGAGAAGTCTATAATTCATCATCACCATCTTCAGCGTCATTAGCCTGTGTCTCTCCACTGCAAGATATAGACCTGTTCCAAGGCTCGCCACCCCCACACGGTCCTCCGCCTTTCGCATCCAAATATCCCGGTATAGTGCTTTAGGTTATATGTCCACCTGGTTTTTATGATTTTATAATAATACATGCGACATTCCACACAGCGCCATCTAGTCCCAAACTAAGCAAAGCTTGCATTATGGGTACCAGATGGCTGATATAAATACTTAAATATTCTTTATAATATATACATATATAGATATTTCATGTCCAGACACGGTACAAATAGACATGTCCATGCACACAAATATTTGTCCCGGCCGGGAACCGATCCCGCGACCCTTGGCCCTACAGTTAGGGTCACTAACCACTTGCAGCAACCAAACTTAAACTAAATCAATAAAGGAATCTGAGATTTAGTGACTCGGTAGTAACGTGGTAGAAACAAAAGAGCGGAATCTATCCTAGTCATAAAAAACTAATTGACTAGAAGCCTTCTTCTGCGTTTATCGTCTAACCACTCATACTATAGTTAGCTGGTGTAAGATGGCGCGTTTTAGTTTGAGTTTCAGTGCGCCAGGTCCCGGCATTCCGCTCGTCAGCAGCTCTTCACCCCCGATAAATCTCCGCGGGTCGGTTTCACTCCCCAAAATTACGTAATGTCACTTCGATACTGTGAACTAACATTTATGACTTTATTAAAACCAAACGCTGCTTTCAAATTATTTCACTCTATGGTCCTAGTCAAAACAAATTTCTTTTTATTTTATTTTTGGTTTGTTTCTGCACTACACCGATCCAATTTACATTAGAGTTCGTTGCCAAGGAATGCGTCTAGATGTCCGTACTTTAACAAGTCCCACTTTGTCATATCATCACGTTTGCCTACTAATGGATTGACCAGGCGTACAAACGTTTGTATATTTTCGGAATGTTTCAATATTATTAGCTTGGTGCTTATTTGTAAGTACTTTATAGAAGTTACTAAAATTTGTACACTACGTTGGATTTTAATTACACGAATTACTTAGATACCAAAATATTTTGAATAATATGGGTGAAAATATATATATATATATATATTTATTAAATATATAAAAAAGTACGTTTACGTTTTTGTGAATAACTAGAAACTGTATAATTGTCGTTTTTTGTTAAGTTTTAAAATTGTTTTAATCGTGTTTGTAGACAGAGAATATCTATTTGTAGCTTTATGCCAACATCGAAATAGATTGTACCGTGATAATATATGAATTCTTCCACAAGGCCCATGATCTCATCACGTTAATGGACGAAGTGATTTTTATGGGCGTGTGGTATTGAATGCAGTTGATTGTCTAGTACATAAAAGGTCACGTCAATACAAAACGCGTGAGAGTTGAAACAACTTTATTCCTGCTATATTATTTATATTCAAAATATATGAAAAATTAGAAGGCTTGACTCTTTTTTTATGTGGGTTTTTTTTGGGAAGAAATAATCTCAATAAAATTAATTTTTTTCTTATTTAATATACTTTGTATTAAAAAGATTCGGTACAAGTATGATTTAATTCAAAATGTAGCGATTGATTGTGAATTCGGTTGAAAATATATTTTGATACGTGGGTTCTGAATAATTATATGACGTATAGGAAAAAGATAACATGTGGTATATTAAGCCGTTTCTATATTACGTATTTAAAGTTGAAAAGATGACCGAAGCAGTAAGTCGTTACGTCTCAAATTAAGGAGTAAGAAAAGAGAATGTTTCATACGTCAAACATTGTGATAAATTTATATTATATATTTAATATATCGATAGATTCGTCATATTACGTCATATATATTTATTACGCGTTAACTCGTAGGTATAGAGAAGCTCTCATATATGTAAATTACAAGTGAAAGGAGCGGCTAGCCTCGTCCTCACTTCAAATCGACCCTCGACCTCTCATCACTTCACTCGCGCATAATTACGACCAAATACTGTTTGTAGCTTAAAACTTGTTAGTATTCAGTTATTGTGTGCCGGTTGATTAATATATATACACATACATATATATATAACATATATATACATACATATATATATAACTATGATATTTTCTATGATCATTATTGTTGTAGAATTTTTTTTGACAAATGCATCTAAAACTGCAACTAATCGGTTTATAGGTAGGTGGACACATGCATCTAAAACTAAAAGGTTTATCGGTGGCTAATTTAGATATAGACAATTTTTTTTGTCAATTGTATCAATTGATACGTTCCACGCCCTGTGAGAGTCTCTGACTCCGGCTTGGGTTTTTAAAAAAGAAAAATAAAGTATTATATAAAATAAAAATAAATAAATAAGTAGTAAAGTATTGACTGACCGAATGGCCGAGTGGTTAGAGACCCTAACTGTGGAGCTGAAAGTCGCGGGTTCGATTCCCGCCCGAGACAAATATTTGTGTGCGTGAACGTATTTATTTGGTTCCGTGTCTGGGTGTACCATGTTTATATATGTATATATTATAAAGAATATTTAAGTATGTATATCAGTTGTCTAGTAATCCATAACACAAGCATAATACTTGCTTAATTTGGAACTAGATAGCGCTGTGTGGGAAGCCCCATGTGTTATTGTATTATTGTACTATTTCAGAAGAAATATCAAATCTTGAATACGTAAATCTTGAATTGGCGACGTCTAGCTCCGGTATAGGTACTGAATTTTTGCTGGCGTCAAGTATTTTATGGCATCCCCTGGGGTAGGTGATGCTAATTTATCGGCACCTCGTTTAATAAAATCGGTTAAAGGATATAGGCTGTAGGAATTGAAGTACACATACCTACTTAAATGATGCGCGCAACCCTCCTTCTTACATCGTCGGGTTTGGATACTTTGGATATAAACATTTTAAAAAATTTAATTCTTTTTGCATCTAATATATTTCAGGTAGATGTCGTAGAATTCGGTGTGTAAAGTAAAAATGAAAGTGGTTGATTTCAAAACTTATTTCGAGATTTTATATATTTTTAATGTTTTTAATTACTAATTTAATAAATAAGTTTGTTATTTTATATTTATTTGTTTATTATTTTATTATGGTTATGAGACCGTGTTTTATTTAACAGAAATACTTTCTTTGAATGTGGTTACAGTGCCTTTGACGGTAAAAAAAAAAACAGATTGGCTTATCAAGTTAATTAACTAACCACCGACGTATATATAAGTGTAAATTATAGAGAACTGCATCAAATCTTATTAAAACTCGAGATCATAATCACCTACATTTTGAAAAAAAAATATTGAAAATATACAAGTTGCATAGTAACAACATTGAAATCAGTTCCGTAAAATAGCATAATTTATCGGAAACGTAAAGAAATTAAAAAAAAAACATACATTGCGTACCGAATTTATCTACTACGATTAGCAGCGAACAAAAATTGTGAGGATACTTCACCAAATTTTTTTCAATTTATGATCCCCAGATCTCAAAGAACGCTCCGTTTAGAAATTCTCATAAGACGGATCGAACCGAAACTTCGCACAAAAATACTATATGACTCCATATCTTCGATTAACTTCGAAGATGGGCCAAAGCTTAAAAATAAATATCGAAGTTTTTATTTCGAGTCAAATATATACACACGATATTGGATAGGGCTTACCTCAAAGTTTAAGATGCTGTGAGCGTACATATGCTTCATATAATAAAATATTTTTTTATTTTTATAACTTTCGACAACATTTAGTCAAAAACATATGTATATATGTTTTTTAATAAAAAAATTACGTAAAATAATTTTCGTTTAATTTTGGTAACATTATAAATATTTAACTTTTAGTCTTATTAAAGAATAAAGAATTTTTTATGTTTGGTTCATTTATATTCAAATGCGTATTTGGAGTTTTATAATAAACATTCTTTTGAGCTTCGAGTTACGACACCGAGGCGAGTTAACACCTACTCAAGCCCATTGTTCTCGGATAACATGTTTTCAATCATTGCATTATATAAAGAGAAATGTTTTTGCCATTCGATTATACGATCTATATCTAAATACCACCTTGGATTTTTATCTAGATTCGAAGTATCTTAAGATAAATGTCATTTCAGATGGTTACAGGTGGTTTTATTTACAGGTGGCTTCGTTTAGGTTCATTTTACACCAACCCGCACTGGAACAGCGTGGTGGATTTAAGCTCCAAGCCCCCTCATCCTGGGGGGGTGTAAACCCCTGCGGTGGGGTAAATTATATATTATAATATATATTTAATAGATATATTTAATAAAAAAGGTTTCAATACAAACATACCTGCGGTTTTTTTTCAAACACGTAATAAGAAATTCAGATTTAATTGTAAAAAAAAATCCGGTGCTTCGGGAAGCGGCACAAGCACGTGATTTTTACACATGCGTGTTAACATGAATATCGTACTCGTAGATAATGTTTAACAGTTGAATAGGTATTTTATTTAATACTAAACTTAAAATTTAAACTAAACTTACTAAGGAGACTTTTACGTAAAACCTCCCTACAGTTTTTTAGCTCTACGTAAGTCCTTTTGACTCATTACTAACAAAAGGAATAGAAAAAGACGATCATATGCTATATATCAGTTTAGTAATAGAAATATATAGTGGCACATAAAAATAAAGATCCCTGAGTATTCATGCGTCGTGAATTGACCCTATATCTCACGCGTTTAAGGCACTTTACTTTGTGGGCAAGTTCTAAATTTTCTCTTCTATGACGCATCGGTCAGTCACTTGGCTTAAGGAATCTCTTTGTTTTTCATAATCGATTTTCGACCTTATTTTTTTGTTCTCGAAAGTCGCTTTTTAGTTAGTCGACAAAGTCGTAAATCTGATTAGGATTTAACGCAGCTTCGAAGAGATTTCTGAGTGTCCCAAAGATTTATTTTGCGAGAAATCTGATATGTATTCGGGTTATTTATTCCCCATTGCTTCTTGACTCGTGTACCAAAGAAAACGTATTACGTATGGGTTTTATGTGTATAAAGCTTTCGACGAAAAGCTTATTTTGTCGTTGCTATTTTGATTTTTCACTATAAACTATAAAATTATGAAGAAAAGATTTCACTATAAATATTTCACAACCTGTTCACTATTATGAAAATTAAATCCTATACTATCTAATAAATTATCTTTGTGTCACATAGATTCTTTCCGTTGTGAGGCTGTAGGTAAGAGTGAAATTTACGTTTTTGTGGAAACTGTATGAAGTGCAATCATTTATTTATTCACTTTCTTCTGATCAGACCTGGTGGAGGTCGCCGTCTGGTATTTGTGTCTGATATTGGCATACGAAAATGGCGTCATGTTGAAATGAGTTTTTAGTTAAACATTAAAAGTTTTTCTAGCTTTATATTTATTTGTGAATCTGCGCGTCTATTTACGTCCGAATGTCTGCTCCGTCGGACGGGTGTCGTATTTTCTCGTGCTTTTATTTCGTCCTGCCGTTGCGCATGAATGGTGTTTCAAAATAAACTGTACTAGAATTAACTTCTGTAGCCTGATTTTATGATATCCTGTGCGCACTAAAGTAAAAAACTTGACCACTTAGCGATTGGTCAATGGATTCGATTTAACACTAATCTTGGCATGGTCGTTTGCAGTGACTAATTCGAATAAAATCGCATAGCGCATTCGTTATGTTACAACTAGTCGATTACAAATAATTAATACGTAAATTAAATAACGTAAACAAACAATGACAGAGCAATCGCTGCGATCGAAGTCGCCGGCCACGAAGCTTGTTCAGGTCCGCTCGAATTGCTGGTCAGTTCTGAGCTATGTTTAAAGTTTCAAGGGTCTATAGCTCATAGGGAAGTTTAGTGTAAGATTGATTGCAAAATTCGTACCGAACAAACAAACAGACAAGAGAACGAGTTCATAAAATGCATGTGAAACACATTTTTTAAACATGCTCTCATTTAAAAAACAATGAACTAAAAATGACAATAAATAATCATCAGCATTTAAATCTCAATAGCATAGTATAAAAGATGCGCAATAATGCGCATACTGTCAAACAGTTTAACACTCTTTCCTATTACCTACTTCAAGCCCGTACATCACAATTTGTTCTGGAACAGTTGTGCTACCTAAAGAAAAGAAGATTATTATTATTATAATAACGTTAAATATGTTTTTTAATATTATTAAAGTTCACAAAATCTAAGAAAATGATAGTGTATAATTATAATTTACTAATTATAAATTATTATAATTTACATTGTTTACCCGCTTCGGAAAGAATTCCGAAGCGGGTAAACAATGTAAATTTAATCAGAATAGTATGTACTACCTTGTAACATACGCTTTACGTGAATAAATGCAATGAATTTTACAAAAATATGTCAAACACCATCTTTAAATCAAGCTTGTTTATAGCTGTACTAAATTACCCGGCGCTATTGGTCAAAAAAATATTCCAAACACGTAAGTAAATATGAGTATTAAAATATGCTAAACTGCCTCCACAACACAGGTTACTTTTTGAATAGTTATTATGTGATAGTATGTATTCCCTATAGAAGCTCCCACTCACCTTGGGGGAGGCCTAAGCTCCTGCAGTGGAGTAAAAATGGGCTAATCAAGATGAAGATGAAGTATATATTCACCACATTTTGAACTAATTTAAAATTATTGGTGTAAATATATCTATTCCATGGTAAGTACATAATTTTCATTTAATTGCTGATTCTTCAGAGTCCAATGCATTAATAGAAATACTACACGAAAAACTAAATACATCCCCCTCACTATACATTTATGATGCGCCGTATTGACATAGATAATCCAGACTAAACCCCGTTTGACAGATCCGGAGAAGACCACATGATCTTATGACGCCCCTAAAAAGCTTGATATTTCACACAGAAAGTTTAAAAGCAGAAGGTATTTATTACTGACGAATTTTGACGCCTCAAGCTTTTGAACTAAATATTTTCATATTTTAATATCTATACTCTTAATATTTAAATTCTGATGACTATTTATTAATTTTTAGTTTATTGTTTTTAAAATAAGAATTAGTTTTGAAGACTTTTTTGCCTATATTTTAGATTTTTTAGTATGAAAGTACCTACCTAAACTTATCCGTGTGCATGTGTTTAGTGTCCAGAGGTTTGCATGTTATAGGTATGCGTATATATATTTGCTACTCCTCGCCATCCACCTCTTCTTCAGTACGTACCTCAGTTTAAGCTTGGATAGTTGATTACTCGCGACATGGTTTCCCCCATACCATGCCCTACCTTACTTATCCCGGCCGAGGGCACCACAGTGTGTTCGGGAATAGCTATTGAAGTGTTCTGTTATCCACTTTTCAATCCCATCTTAAGACCCTCGTCGCCATGTCCTATGAAAAATGCTCGTGAAGACAAATGTATTAAACCTTGACTCGGTGGGTTTACTAGGAGCCATTGAACACAGTTCTGAGTTAGAGTGAATCTGAGGTGACTGGGATCTTGGACTAGTTCTGTTTTATACACTTCACAGCTTTACCATTGGACCCTTGTCATAGTGTGCTATGTAAAGTGCTCATGAAGACAAATCTCTTAACAGTAGTAGTCGTTGAATGGTTCTGTTATCCATATTCAAGCTCCATCATCAGATCAGCTCGATGGTATCATAATTATCGATTGTCATCTAAATCGTACCTATATGAGACATTTCAACTCGATAAGATTAACCGTTGAGGGGTTTTCTCACGAGAAGACGATTTTGGCTGCATCAACAGGACTTGTTCACCAGATTATTGCTTTACCCCCGTATACTTGTCCGAAATTTCAACTTTGTAGATCAATAGAACTGGAACAATTTAACTGACCGGTTGGCCGAACGGTCAGAGAACCTAACTGCGGAGCCAAGGGTCGAGGGTTCGATTCCCGCTCGGGACAAATATTTGTGTGCGTGAACATGTTTATTTGTTCCATTTCACGGTGTAAAAGTATCTATACATGTATATATTATTCAAAAAAAAGAATATTTAAGTATGTACATCAGTTGTCTATTACCCCATAATACAAGCATAATACTTGCTTACTTTGGGACTAGATGGCGCTCTGTGGGATGTCCCAAATGTTATAATACGAAATGTCTGTAAATTAAATTGCAAGATTTCACCCAGACATACATAACATATAAACAAGTAAAGCTAACTGAAAAGCTTGTAAAAACGTAATAATAATACCGCAATTAAAGCTAATTCTGTGAGAAAATCCATAATTACTCACCATGTTCAAATGTCCTAGCCGATAGAATATTGATTCACTCTTGTACCCTGTTCACTTAACTACGTTATTTCGCGGTCTGTCTGTCGCCAATGTTGCCGCTGATTTATTTCTAGGGTAAATAATTTCTAAAAGCCATTTATTTTCGTAAACCAAAGTATTTTAATTAGAAATTTGCTTTAAACAACCTCCATTGGCGAAAAGGTTTTATTACGCCAAATATTTCGTTTCGAGTCTAACATTTTTTGGGTTTCTTGTTCTTTATGACCTCGTAGAAAAATTATACGTCCGTCTGTCGGTCTAGAAAATTGTTTAGTTCTGTTGGTAGTTTTGAAGTAGAAGTAATAAAAAATCATCTCTAACTTTTGTATCCTGTTTTGTTCCCATACATTATATTGCCGTTTCCATCTTCATACGTGTATATACCTAATAATTATTTTATTGCGTCGTGTTTGTTGGCTTTTTATTGTGTTCACAACAATAATTAAAGTGGAATCGCATACAAAAAATTACATTTAATATGTATATATTGACATTAATTTCATATATGTGTAATAATTTTAGTATCTAATGTTTTGACACACACGCACGCACACACACACGCGTTTATGGCTCTGGCTTCAAGTAGGATTCTCTGTACCAGTACAGCGAGAGTTAGAAACCCTTGTTAAGTTACAATCCCAAGACCCAGATTCGGAAAAGCGTTAAAAAAATATTTTTCAACATGTATCGATAAGGGGATTGAATACGGACCTTCCCCATTGCAGGCAGAATGCTTGCCCAATACACCACGAAGACACGTCGATTTATATGTTATTTAATTATTATTGTACCGAGAAAGTTCTATGTACACAGTCTATTAATTAAATTGACTCGCGATTTTACCCCGGATTATATTGATGTCACTCTGTGTGATGTAGGAGTTAGTGTTCTGTTGAATTACGTATTAGCGAGTTTATGTTCCGGGTATAGATCAAATAAGTACAGTAAATAGATTAATATCCTTGGGGAATAGAATTGATGATAACTGATTAGCGGGGGAGGGGGAGTAGATAATATGACCGATAGTTCTGTGTAAGAACAAACTGCTAGTACATATATATAAACTGCTAGTACAGATATATCTACGTCTTACAATATAATGATATAATAATTCTAAAAATACAGTGGCCAGTTAAACCACAGGAATAGTACGGAAAGAAATCGCTCTGTACGAGAAATATTACCTAAACACGCAGGGTTGTCACTTTTGTATGTATTTATTTCAATAAAATGACATTTTATAACATGCACACAAACCGTGCCTATTTATATTATACAACAATTTATTATTATAATAGCTTCATTCTTTTATTATACATAATAATAATAACGTATACATCACAACAACGTTTATGCCCCAAACTAAGCGTTAGCTTGTGTTTTGGGTGCCAAGCGAAGACAACACATACATATAGCAACCAAGACCAGGTACCAGTATCAATATTCATGATGTAAATACTGACCCAACCTGAGATTCGAACCCGAAACCCCCAGCTTCGTAGGCAGGGTCGCTACCCACTAACTAAGCGGTCGCCAATGGGGTGTAACCGTTAGGTCTTTGTATGGAATTTTGTCACTACACAATCCTCTAGTGTGTGACTGGGGATAAGATGGACACTTGAGTCAGACCAGTGAGTTTCGTGGTCACTAGTCACGCACCTATGGGAGCTTATAAAAAAATATGAAACCTGTTATTTCTTATTTAAATTGCTATTCTGTATATAATATACGACATGAATAACAAACGAACAACTTTATAAAATTATATGATTACCTTCATCATCATCATCATCAGCCCATGTTACCCCACTGCAGGGGCTTAGGCCTCCCCATGGTAAAGAGAGGGTTTGGAGCTTAAATCCACCACGCTACTGCACTGCGGGTTGGGGATTGTAACGACCGCCATCTATTGACAGCGTCCGGGACCGATTGCTTAACGTGCTCTCCGAGGCACGGAGTCAGTGATAGTTCATGTACTTAAATCAGAAAAACTCATTGGTACACGCCCGGATTCGAACCATGGCCCTATGGTCTTATAAATTTGAGACAGGTTCGTTGCGCTCTGGGCTATCACGACACATGATTACCTTAAGTGTATCGAATGCGAGATGAAATTTCTTATTACGACTAATAAAAATCGGATTAAGTATATCAAATAACACGGCATGTGAACCGTTAGCAATACATGCAAATTCGGAGCTTTTTCGTTTCGCAAACACAATGGGCCGTACCTATCAAATATACGGGAGAAAATAGCAAACGCAAGAAAACATATAAATTCATAGTCGACGCTGCCCGGGAAGATTTCGGGTAGCTCGCCTGGGAATCAGCGAATAAGGTGAACGTATACAAAACTCGATCGATATAGGTACGCGTGTATTGTTCGCACGCTTTTATAGTGAGCGGGTTTTAGATCGTTTGCGTTGTCGATATGAGAAACATAGATAAACACAAACTGAAGTCATCCATCTTGCAATTTATTTTTTTTTGCAACGCATAGAATCAATGTTGCAGTACCCCCGTACCGGTTGCGAGTTGTAGTTGTGGATGTTTTGAGTTAGGTTTTATTTCTGCGCCTTGATAAAAATTTTCACTATTACAAATTTTTCTTTTTGTCTAATTTACTCTAAAGCATGCAAGTGCTGTTTCTGCGTGTCTTTAAATCCGAATGTCAAAAATTGAGACGGTTCTAATGAAATTTTTAAATTACCACATTTCAGCACATAAAATACTGATCGCGCTTTATATTAGTGTACGCACATCACATATGACCCCTCGATGCCTTCTCTACGATAGCTAGGTCGCATTCCGCGACTTTTATTTCTTTTCCTCTATCTTGGAAACCAAACGAGCATGTTTTCCGTGTTCGTAAAGAGCGTTCGTCAAAAATCCACTCTCTTATGATGCTGTGGTGACACCAAAAGCGGTAGACACCACGACAGAATAAACGAAAGCTATGATAACATCCGAAAATGTACTTCTATAATCCTTTTGTGTCTAGCCAGGGAATAACACGCATCGAGCGACGCGTATATTCAATTTGTTCGCTCGTATACAAGCGCCTACGAACAGTCTGACAAAATACATTTTACCTTTTGTTTGTTTAGTCTATCGTTTATAGGGTAAAACGAAATATATGTTATATGTGGCCTATGCTACGAATAACATTTTCAGATCTCTTTATTCAGTTTTCGTCTTTGACGAGCAAGATTTTTTCATGATAGCAGAATATAAAAGTGAAAAGGTCGATTCAGATATTACTTGAAAGGTTTGCCAAGTAAAACTAAGCGTAGTTGGAAACGACGTAACAACGAAAAAAGGGCTAAATGAAAATTTCCTTTATTCACTATACAGTATCAGACGTAAATATAACTTTTGATTTTAAAATATTATTTCGTGTTATTTATAAGCATTTTAAATAAAATTAGCTTTTTTAAAACATTGAACTCGTTATTAAATATTTATTTATTTAATCTCTGATAGAATTAATTAATTGACACGATTAACTGAAACAGTTATTGTTATATAATTTTTTTTTATATACTTTGATAACTAGTCGGAACGGGGTAGAAAGGATTATAAAATGTTAAAACTAAAAAAGCTCGAGATAATCTTGATTGTGATCAAATTAAAGATAATTCGATAATGTATGTGATGTAAAAAATAAATTAGGCCGATTCCAAAACGGTTTCGAGATAAATTGTTTCTTAACCATGTTTTGCTATTAAAAGCTCTTAAAACAGTAAGACGGTAATCATTTCAAGGAAAATTAATTTTACTGTTTGACCTTGGTTTGACCTCCGTTTCACATTTATATTATGACAGTTTGTGGGTAAGATTAATATCTTGGACCTCAATGGACCTCAGTAATTGTTGTGAAGCATGATATTTGTATTCAAGTAATAGGAATAGGGGGGGGGGGGGGGTAAATAATAATATTTATAGTCCGTTATCCTCACGCATGAAAACATGCGTCATACGCCAGATCATACGTCAAATTGTGTTTTATACTTGACCACCTTCAGGCAAAGAAAAAGCCGTGCAGCCTCTTGAAAATTTGGATTATCAAAAATATTGAAATCAGTTTCTCAAAATAGCTTAATCTCAAAGAAAAAAATTAAAAAAAAAAATACCGTCACATACCAAATTTAGATACGAACGAAGATATAGGGGACGAATTACAATGAATGCATGCGAACGCAATCGCGAGCAAATGCAACTTTTAGCTGTCATTATTTATTATATTTTACGTCAACAGAAACAAAAAAATAATAAAATAAAGACATAAATATTACTTTGAAAGTTCGTACTTCAAAGTCTGACGTTGTAATAAAACTGTAAAAGGAACTCATTAAAAGGGAAGATAATAGGTAACCCGACTCTATGTCAAGAGTTATTATGAAGTTGAAACCTTCAAATACGTATAATGTTACTCTTGAAGGCAGTAATAAGCGAATAAATTTTTATTTTAGCGAGTAATAATGCGGAAGTTTATCCAGTTTACACTGAAATATTAAAATCTTCATAATACGTATATATGAAACTAGCGACCGCCCGCAGCTTCGCTTGCGTAGACTACACATTCCTGTTTTAGGTAGCATTAACTTTCGAAATGGTTTATACATACTTTTTGCTGAAACTAATATTGGATACACCTATTCAAACTTTCAATCTTCATTCTCCCCACTCCTTTAGGAAAACCGATACTCGCATACTTTTCACCTCCCGTTTCCCACCCTTAAAATGTGGAAATCCAAAAACCCTGAAAGACATCATTATTTATTTATGTCAAAATTTTTATGTTTCTAACTTTAAAGAACAAAGACTCATACAAGGCCCTTCCGTCCCTCCCTCCTTAAATTTGAAACTTCCAAATATTCCTTTGATAAAAAGTTGATACGTTATAAAATAAACCACTGTTCCAAATTTCGGCTTCCTAGACAACCTTCTTTCACGTCTACAAAGTTTCATTAAAATCTTTTGAGCCGTTTTGAAGATTAGCTTAAATAGACACATAGACGTACAGACAAACAGACAGATAAAAAGTAGCGTATGTCACTTTTGACCACCTCCTTTTCATACCCGTGAAATTTCATTAAAGTCGCTTTAACCGTTTTGGAGATTAGCTCGAATAGACAGATGGACGTACATACAGACATACAAAAAGTAGTGTATGTCACTTTTGACCACTTCCTTTCCATATCTGTGAAGTTTCATCAAAATCAATTTAGCCGTTTTGGAGATTTGCTCAAATGGACAGACAGACAGATAGTATTATTTTATACATGTAGCCTATAGCCTTCCTCAATAAATATACTATACAACACAAAAAGAATTTTTCAATTCGAACCAGTAGTTCCTGAGATTTGCGCGTTCAAACAAACAAACAAACAAACTCTTCAGCTTTATAATATTAGTATAGATAATGAAATATTATAAAAAGTCGTGATAGCCCAGAGCACAACGAACCTGTCTCAAATTTATATAGCCATAGGGCCATGGTTCGAATCCGGGCGTGTACCAATGAGTTTTTCTGACTTAAGTACATTAACTGTCACTGACTCCGTGCCTCGGAGAGCATATTAAGCAGTCGGTCCAGGACGCTGTCAATAGATGGCGGTCGTTACAATCCCAGCCCAGTCGGCGTCAAAAAAAGGTAGGTAAATATATCAACTAATTGTTTCGGACGATTTCCTCCCGCTCCCTCAGTGCTTAGTTTGTTATTACGGAGTACAAACTTAAACTGTTAAAAAGCAAAAAGTGTGCTATAAAAGTATGTAGGACTGAAGTAGACTGAAGATAGAAGTCGCAATGGGCCGGTCACATTTGGCGTAAAACCGATAACCGAGGGGGTAGACGAGTTCTCGAGTGGAGGCCACGTACCGGGAAGCGAAGCGTTGGACGCCTCCCGGCCAGGTGGACAGATGACCTGAAGCCCATATCGGGGGTAGTTGGATGCGAAAGGCGGAGGACCGTGTGTGGTGGCGAGCCTTGGGAGAGACTTATGTCATGCGGTGGAGAGACACGGGCTGATGATTATGATGAATCTAGTCATTGGCCTTAGTAGCACTGGCCCTGATGTAAATGGTTGTCGCACGTTTTTAATATGATTCTAGATAGTAAATATACATGGCACGTGCTATGTATCAAATTACGGTTTTTTTTTAACTATATGCGTCATTTATGTGGCCACATGACAAAATTTTAAAGCTAGTATATTTTCGAAACTATTGGCCATATATCTGTCGTATTAGTATTCAAACTTTACGCTTTGGCGAAAACTATGTGTCGACGCCAACAAAATTTTAAAAGCTTTATACTTTCGAAACTTATTATTATTTTATTTTATTATTTATTATTATAATTATTTATTATTATAGCGAGATCTATGTGATCACACGTGATCAAATTAAAAAAAAAAAAAAAAAAACAAATTTCCGAAACTATTTGTCTCAGAACTATTGTGGTGAATTTCATATTCTTGCCCTATGTGACCACGTGAATAAAATTTAAAAAAAAAAAAAATTGAAAACTATTAGTATTCATGTATTTCATTATATTGTATTGTGTATAAATTTAATATTTTATAGCGAATTATATAATGCACGTAATATATAATGTCATATATTTATCTAGTCGTGTAATAATGTTTTTTTTTGGCTAAAAGTACTCAGATTTTACTAATAGGGTATCATATCAGTCTTTTTGTCACTTGTCTAAATTTTGATTACTCAAAGATGCATCACAGGTAATATTTTCCTTTTTAGCCCAATGGGTAGCGACCCTGCCTACGAAGCTGGAGTTTCCGGGTTCGAATCCCAGGTCGGGTCAGTATTTATATGATGAATATTGATACTGGTACCAGGTCTTTGTTGTTATATGTATGTGGTGTCTTCGCTTGGTACCCAAAACACAAGCTAATGCTTAATTTGGGGCCTAAACGTTGTTGTGATGTATACGTTATTATTATTAAAGTATTCTAGCCCTTGCTGGATATTATACTACTTTGACCCCTTGTTCAACAATCAACTATTATTTTCAAAAGCTTAACCACGAATTAAGATCGTTGCGCAACATAAATAATAAACATTAAAACAAACGAAACGCAACCGTTTACGTTTTCGCCGAAACCGAGGAAACGAAGTCGGAACACAGAAAACCATAAACCCGACCGAAAATTAATGTGTACAAGAAAATTACGAAGTTCCGTCAAGGTAAGGCCGTTTTATGAACATCGCGCGGTAGAAACTTTGCGCGTTTGGCTTTCCGTAACTTAAGATATGGCCGTGTTTTGTTTGTGTATTTTTTATTTTGCTTTCCTGAAATTAAGCACATTAAGCTTGTTATATATTCGAAATGACGTAGTTGAAGTTTTTTATGGTGAAGGCATAAAGATTTAGATACATATATTGCATATTCAAAGATATTTAATATATAGTATTGAATATAATAAAGACGACCGCTCAGTCTAGTGGGCAGGGATCCTGCCTATGAAGCTAGAGGTCCCGGGTTCGAATCCTAGGTCGGGTCAGTATTTATATGATGAATATTGATACTCGTACCGGGTCTTTGATGTTATATGTATGTGGTGTCTTCGCTTGGTACCCAAAAACACAAGCTAATGCTTAGTTTGGGGCCTAGACGTTGTTGTGATGTATATGTTATTATTATTATGATATAATAATAATAATAATAATAATAATAATAATAATAATAATAATAATAATAATAATAATAATAATAATATATTCTTTATTGTACACCAAAAGTTAGAACAAAAATAAATAATGTAGGTATCTCTTTATATAGTCATATTTATGTTTATTATTGCTATGTTTTTTATAGTTTGCTGAGATAAGTTTATTAAGAATAGTTTTCCATAACATTTCGCTATATTATACATTTCTATTATAGACTGTCATATAAAAGTTATGTTTTTATGTTTTCATGTTTATATTGATTTATCTAGTGTTTGCAATTAACTTAAAACTAATTAAATTCGTTTTTTTTTCAGGTAATATTATTTATTTTGAAAAGGGAGGCACAAAATTATAAGGTATCGTTTTATAAGTGTTGATTATTTGGATTTATCGCTGCGTCTTAGCTTTGTAGAAGTTGTAACAGCTAGAGTCTAAACCGCACCTCTTTTACGCCCAACTTCGAACTTAGAGTTCGAAACAAATCGAATTTCGGAATCGGAATGAAAGGAATCTATGTACACGTATAAAACGTAAAGGGCCATCTAAATTATCTTAACCCTTCGCTCAACCGATCCAATTATCTGGCCTTAATCGAGGAATTCTCGCTTTTAATTAGCCTGAGTTTGGGTTCGCCAGACCACCGAATATCCGGAGTGACAGTGCCGTCTGTCGGTGTGTATTTTATGCTTGTCGAACGCTTGATTACTCACTGTTTGGAGTGAAAATCGATACAACACTGTTTTAAGTGTCGTTAGTGTGGCCTTTAACCACCAGACCCATTTTCGTTTGCAAGCGACCGCGGTGGCGTTTGTCGTGTATTTCGTTTAAAAGTCGCTCTTTATTCGGACCCTTTGTGCCGAAGTAGATATCGGAAATTCAATTTTCTACTTGTATTACGTTCTATAAAACACTGAAACGAACGAATGACTTTCTTATATAGAAAATATAATCCCATTTCCTTGTTAATGTTTATTCAATTTATAAAATTTTATTATTTCAGAACGACTCGCATAGCAGTCATAATTATCTATTAATTTATAATTAATACAATTTAAATAAATTTTCTTTGAAATAAGTTTCACAAAAATATTTTAAGTACTTCTCTAGATGAAGGAGCTGGCAGATAGACACCTTTCATAGAATCCTAAAGGACCTATATATTTAGTAATAGATTTGGACTCGATGCAGAAATTGTGAGACTTATCTACGTAATTAAATATAGTTGAATTTTCTAAATAATATTTTTTTTCTGTGCCAAAGAACTTTTTGAAATGTATTTCGTATTGTTAAGGCTTTTCATACGAAAAAAAAGAAGGTTCAGCCCGTGTTTAATCCTTGCTTTATTTCTGTATCAAAATTCACAGAAAAAATATATGTAATAGGAGATATACTGTCACAGGGCGATATGTTTTTGTTTTTTTTTTTGATATGTTGTTTAGTTGGGTTAGAATAAATTCCTGAAATTTTGATTTCCCTTTTCTGTTTTAGAAAATAATGAGTCGTAAATTCGATATTGATGCGAATTAAAAAAAAAAAAAAAACACGTACCACCATTGGACGTTCTTTCTTAATGACCCTGCAAATTTTGGTTCCAATTTATACACATTTCAGGGGTGGAAACAGTCACGGCCCGCAAGCTGTTTCGACGGGTATTTTATACGTATTTTTGGGAATTTATTCTTGTAATAGTTCGGGGAAGATGGATTGAAATGGAGACAGCGATGCCGATTCAAAGCCGTGGATTGAAAGACTATCCCCTTCAATCGAAATTTGTCGTAAATCATAAAAGTTTGTGATACTCATATAGGTCCATACAAAACACAAAGTTAACCTGTACCTTCCCTAAACTTTCTTTTCGTTTCTTTTATTATATGTTTTTAATTTCTAAAATCCATCATCCGTCAAACTCTATGCCAAAATTGCCTCTCTAACCCATAATTAACTGTCGTTCATACTCCAAGATCGTTACAACGAAAACAATCGTAACAGATTCGATTAGGGCCAAACATTTGTAATAAAAGCGGTTGCAGACATAGAAGTACATTGTCTGTCTTATCGAGCATGCGAATCATCGAGACTGTGTGCCAGCAATATTCATTTCCGAGAGTGTGTAATGTATAGAATTTCTAAGTCTATGGCGGTGAGACAGTCGTATGTATAGAGAAGTGTCGCCTCGAATAGATATTGTCCGTCTTATTTAGCGGTCTACAAAGACGAGAAAACTCCATTGTATGCGGTGTGAGATAGACCTTTCACGGTTCAGTATAAATTGTATCCTTCGCGCGCTTATATGGAATAGGCTTCTTTGCACTTTGTTTTTGCTTGGAATTGTTTACGGTCTGTTTATTCGTTGACAATGGAAACACTGAAAGAAATATAAATTTATTCATATTTGGATTCAGAAAGTCTGTCATTAATTTTGAGTACATTCTGTTGACTTTTGATAATGGATATTATTTTTGTTTTTAGAGAAATACTTTAAAGTTATAAATATACTGCACTGTTAGACTAAAATGAAAAGGAAGAAGAACAAGGAATTTCTTAATATGGAAACCAGGCACAGAACACTAAACGAAACAGCACACGATGAGTTAGTTGAGTAGCTTTTTTTTGGTTTACCCTTGCGATGAGAAGGATTAAACTCTACAGCTTCCGCGTGCTCGAGCGCGTGGGGTATGTAGGAGTTGCACCCACTAAACAACCGCCTGAAGCAGAATAAGGACGCATGCCGTTAGCCCGAAAGCTCTTACGACTTCATCGGAGCGGTCAGGTGGCACACTAGGGTGTCACCGGCGCGAAGTTGTCGGGTATCCCCTAACGGTTACTCGAGGCGAAATAATGCCAGAGGCGCGGGCCCCCGGTTGTTGAGTAGCTGCCAACTAGAAGTAACATGTGATGTTAATCCTTCGTTGTGCCGATTCCCTGTTTTTAGTCGTATTTACACATGACGACTACACATGAAGTTTTAAATAAAATTTCTATTTGCCTTTATCATTGACAATACACCCATAAAATATGTCACTTATTACCTAAAATCCACACCATTTAGCATCTCAAGGTTATTTAAGTGCGGTCTCCCAGCAGATAACAGTGAATCGCTCTGATCGCGGTCGGCTAAATTAAATTCCTTTGATCGTATACAATAGGAAACTGATTTCTTTCGCACGAGGCGGATTCACCCTTTTCTGAAAGTCAAATAAGGATCGTTAGAACACTAAGAACTTGTATTTGTCGAATGGAGTATTAATAGTTGTGATTAAGTCTAGGTTTGATTCGTAAATGACGATGATTTATGTAAAAACTGGTAGCAATAGAAAAAGTGTATTCATTTTTGTTTCTTTTTATGGGTCTTAATGGCCATTTGTTTGTTCATGTTTGACTGTTCCGTAGTTTCTTCATTGTACAACGTTTTACGTTTGAATTCCACAGAGATCCTTCGAGATTATACAATTTATGTTACCCAGTTTTTTTTAAAGGAAGAAAAAAAAAGAATGTTTATCTCATAGATTCCATTCCATTCTATCACCCTTTTTTTATAACCCACTGCAGGAGCTTAGGCCTCCCCTCAAGATGAGGGGGCTTGGAGCTTAAATCCACGACACTGTTCCAATGCGGGTTGGCGGATAGTAACGACCGCCACCTATTAAACAGCAACCGGGACCGACTGCTTAACGTGCTCTCCGAGGCACGGAGTCAGTAATAGTTAATGTACTTAACTCTCAATATGTTCCACAGGGAAGGGAAGCACCTCTATTGATGGGATATTTGTAAAAAAATTTCTGTGTCAGGTCGTGTAATGTTTCCACCATTTATTATGATATTTCAAAATGGGATGCTTTTGTATTACCAGGGGCAGAAGGGAAATTGTAAAAAAAGGAAATGGTACTTTTCCATACCTGGAATGAAGGGCGTAGAGATACCATATTCCGGTGAGATGGGTAACATCAAAAGTATATTATAATGTTTGCTATACGGAACGAGAAAGATTAAATAAAGGAACCCTAATAGGGTCACTCCCGAGTCTGTCTGTTCGTCGGTCACGGCCTATTTCCTTGTATACAGAGTTTGATGATTCAAGTACGGGTGTCTAACATAAATGAACAATGGTGGTTGTTTTTGGAAAGCAAATTAGAAAAACCAAAAAACTTTTCTTGAGTGCATCGTGTGACATGTCAAATACAAATATATTTATTTAAAAATTAATAGTGTAAGAGATATTTAAAAAAAATAATAATATGAATGTCCCCATTGTCCCTTTCTTACCTCCGAATCTACTGAGCTTAAAATTTGTATTAAACATAGTAGGTTATGTGATGACTTGTATTACGGAACCCTTTCGACGCGAATCCAACTCGCACTTGACCGGTTTTTTAAAAATCCAACTAAGAATTTTTAACTTCTGTCGCGAGACAACGTTAAATATGTAAAGATACTGATGCAGTTTCCTGAGGAAATTATATTTCTCCAGTAAACTCCATCAGTATTCTTATCGTTAAAACAAAATATCCTGACAGATTAGGTTAGTCATCAAAGTTCCATTGTAGGAGTCACTGACTGTTATATCGTTGAAATTATTGCAATATGAAGTGTCAAAAGATTTATAAGAGTAAAAAAAGCGATAAATACGTGCTGAAATAACAACAGCTTCTCTCTAAAGCCAAGTCGCAACGACTTACGTATAAATTATTTCATAAAATAATCGTCATCATCATCGTCAGTCCATTTTTACCCCACTGCAGGGGCTTAGGCCTCTTCCAGAGTGAGGAGGGGGGCTTGGAGCTTAAGTCCACCACGCTGCTCCACTGCGGGTTGGGAACTGTAACGACCGCCATCTATTGACAGCGTCCGGGACCGACTGCTTAACGTGCGTTCCGAAGCACGGTGTCAGGGATATTGTGTTCTTAAGTCAGAAAGACTCATTGGTACACGCCCGGATTCGAACCATGACCCTATGGGGCCTTATAAATTTGAGACAGGTTCGTTGCGCTCTGGGCTATCACGACATAAAATAATATATAAGTCTTAAATTAATTATAATAAAATAAACCTGTTAATACACAACCGATCACTCGTTTCAAATATTTCTTCACATATTAAGCGCCAACTAAGAATTTGGTACGAGTTACGACGATGTAGCGTATGTTATAGCGTTCAATATATGACGGTATGGCAGCGGAACCCTTGACAGATGGGCTGTCGTTACAACAATATTGCCTTACAAACGTACCTCTTTGTCAGCGTATTAAACTAGGATGTCCCCTAAATGGATGGGAATTTCGCACGCTCCTTCCTTCCTTCCTTTAAGGGTATCACACTATTTTCTACCTTTCAGAAATTAATAAAGGTTAATTAAACCATACAATTTTGTTACATGGCGCTAAATTAAGTGACTTGACGATGTATCTTTCTGGTGTATCAGTTTTTAGGGTTCCTTGACTCAAAAGGCAAAAAGGATCCTATAGGAATACTTCGTTGTCTGCCTGTCTGTCTGCCCGTTCGTTGTTCAAAATGGCTGATCATAGAGTTTATACAGTTAATCAAAACAAATAGTTGAACTAAAAAGAATGAGAAATATTGATTACTAAATATGAAAGTGGAAAGTAAAATAAGTAAAAAAATATAAAGTTAAACGGTTTTATTTTAAAGAAACATAATAATGATGCAGATAATGTACTAAAAGTAAAAAAAATCATTAGGTAGGTACCAGACACCAGTCACCATACCACTCTCCTCATCAATCTAGAGGATTGATCAGACTAATTGCAAAATGTATTTAAAAGTATAATTCGCCTCAAACTTTATGGCGGATCGGAATACAACGCTATAAGCGTACTTACACAGGTACAGTCATATACCCTTCGTTCCACTGCGTCCCGCTACACCTAAAACTGGTTACTGCTACGCGACTTGTGCCTATGTTCACATCCGTCATAAAGTTTGATTGGAACTGTACCTACCTTTTGACATCGTGCCATATCATCGTGCATATATTTACTTTTAGTCTGTTTTATGCTCTAAAAATCTAGATTTTTTAACTTTTAGTGCATTATCTGCATCATTATTATGTTTCTTTACAATAAAATCGTTTAACTTTTTTTTTTTTTAGTTTCCAGTTTCATATTTAGTAACCAATATTTCTCATTATATTTAGTTCAACTCTTTGTTTTAATTAACTGTCTAAACTCTACGATCAGCCATGTTTCTTTACAATAAAACCGTTTAACTTAATTTTTTTTTTTAAATTTATTTTAAATACTAGCTTAGACGCTAAAAATACTGCGAGGACGATGAACTTAAAAATTAACTCTAATAATGTACAGTACAGCAATTAACAGACAAACACGATAAAACTAGCAGCTTCACTGATGATATATTATTAACACACGGTCCCGGGTAATGCCGGATTTTATAATAAATAGTATAGTGTGTATCATATTAAAGATATATTAGTCACATATATTACCACTGTGCAGGGGATACATAAATCCTTCGCTAGATCAACTTACAATAAGCTTTTTGGGGTGTTCAATGAAAGCTCCAGTAGATTTAGGTATAATAGATCTTCCGACCTTTACTTTGTTCGTATGTCGGATGGAATTTTATTTAATATCGCTTTATTGATTTACGAGAACGAACTCTGAGGGTACTTGTTTAATGTCTATGTGTTTTTGATCCTAAGGTCGCGGAATCGAAGTCGATAGTGATGTGTTTGCTGTGCTCATACATACTTTTTGTAATTTTTTTTGAAGTTTAAGAATATGCATTACGTGAGTTTTTCCTAATATGTGCACGACACTATGTAACGTCCTTGTAAGGGCTTTTAATTTTATTCCATGTCGAAACACTACAGAAATAGAAATAAATGGTATTCTACGGATTTTTTTTTTGACATTGTAAATGTTTAAGTATAAACTAGATTCTAAAAATGAAAGACAAGTCGAAACTTCAAGACAAAGCGCGTACAATAATAACTTCATTTAAATGCGCGACAAATTTACAAAATCAATTAAATGTACGAAATAACACATTAAAATTATTTGAATAGAATACATTTCCAGTTGTTTCCAGTAGAGACTTTTGTCTAAGTATAAAATATTTTACTACGACCTGAATTTCAGTCCTCTCCATTTTTCAAAACGAGTAATTGAAAAAACAGGCCAAGTGCGAATCGAACTCGCGTCCTGAAGGTATCATAAATATACATTAATAATATAAATATTATAAACATACATTGACGTGTTTAGCGCTCCTAGCCGCCGGAATGCCACGCAAACATAGGTATTTAAATTTTAAAATATTAAAAAAATATATGTAATATAACTACAAAATAACGAATTTTTAATTTAATCCGTTACTTGTGCTGCAATATCTTGCCAAATGTATTGGTCATGATTCTAGGTCTATGAAGTGTCAAAATACGTCTTGGCATAAATAGCCTGATTTTTTATCGGATTGATTTGAAAGCTTGATTTTTTTTAGCTGCAAGGGACCGTAGACCTATGTACTAGATATTAATGTAATACCTCCAGGCGTTCTGAAAAAAAAGGGGTCTTGACTTATATTCAGACAGACAGACTGACTTACAACGAAGTAATCCTATAAGCGTTCCCTTTTTCTTTTGAAGTACGGAATCCTTGAAAAAAAGTTACCTGTCACCGGTCATATTCAGACTGGCCAGTAACAATGAATCAAAAATTTTGCATAAATTCAAACAATTACGATTAACAAAACTGTGTTTTTTATATTCTATTCTAGATGGTTTTTGATTATTCCTCGTATGAGTTTCGATACTAGAGGGCGCTATTGAATATATAAATAATAACATAATATTATTAAGGGCTGAGATATACACGAAATGTCCGATATAATATATGGAAATTCATAATACCTACCGATTGTCTGGAGTATAATTATTTGGATGTGCTATTTTCGAAATGCATTTCATTTATGTCGAACGAGACGCTTGTTCATTTTAAATGGGGTTTTATTGAAACGCTTATTGTTTTAAAACTTTAAATCGATATAATTTATTAATTTTTTTTTTAAATTTAATTTAGAAAAATAATCAGAACATAATTTAAAAAAGCAATATACAGAAAACTTACATATACTAGAGTTATTAAAACTATGCTCTTTAAACTTTTCTCACGAATAAATTTGTATCCACAGTGAGGTAATTCGAAGGTTCTAAGTAGTTAATCTACAATAGATGTAAAGATGTAGTCCTTTGACATTTATAAATTAAAAAATAGTCAATTAGTAAATATTATTCGTAAAATATGTTAGTATTAATTAATTAAAAAGGGCGATGCCCAATAATTGCCTGACACGAACAGAAAGTACGAATATTCCTAAATTCTAAATATAATTAAATATACATAATAAAATTATTCTAAAGTTTGTAGAGGTCGGATAAAAATATACAAATTATATTAGTATTTATTTTGTTTTCAGAGAGGATCTTTTCGCAATAAAATCTTTTAAACTAGTTTCTCGTACTCTTTAGACAATTATTGTAATTGTAGTGAATTTCCTTGAATCAAAAGGTCTATGTGGCGTATAATTTATTTTTGTTCATCTCAGGCATTTTTTGTTTGACCAATGGGCATTGTCCTTTAAAGAATAAGTATTACGACGTTGTGACTGTTTTCTTCTACTTCATATTTATGATATATACAAAATGTATTATTTAAATATGAAAATCTCAGTTTCGAAAAACCCTTTAAAAGCTAGAGTGTCAGTGTCGAGCTTTTCTGAAACTGAAAGTGTATGCTTCTTCCTTGAACTTACTCGTCATCCGATTGGATTCGTTTTAAATTTTCCAAATACCATATCCATTTGAGCCCATCCATTCTTATTTATTACATGAAAGCTGCCTTCTCGGCTTTGTTGACTGTTAATTAATTCTATAATTTATGCCGTGGCCCCGCGATAGTAAGGCGGTCGTACTCCGAAATGTAATCTCTGGTTAAGTCTTATGTATTCACACCGAAGCGAACCCCTGATTTAAATATTAGGGTTCTGTAAGTCACATACGAAAATCCAAAGATAGACAAGCACATGTCGGGCTCGGTCATATATGTTTTGATTCAAAGGTTAGTAAGCGTTAGTTTTTGATAGTGTTTACAATATAGATTGTGGAGAATCCACGAATATACCCTAAAAATGAAATAAGTGTATTAGTAAAAATTTCACATAAAAAATACTATTATTGTTATTAATATCTGTGCATATATTATTTCGCGTAAAAATGAATAACATCACATGATGGGCTATTATCTAGCAACCAATAGTTTTATTTATAGTTAAGAATACTTACTTAATAACTAACAGTTATGTACTAATAACTAAAATATTAATAACCAAATTATTTAAATGTATAAAAGCAAGCAACAAATATTTCACAATGTTTTTAGCCTCTTTCATTCCTTTGGCGTGCTTTGGGTACCTCCGTGGAGTATCTTTCTCTAATTTTAGCACGAACCGGGCCTTAGATAAAATTGAAGAGAAATTTCTTCTTCTCAATAAAAATAATAATAAGTTTTGAAGAATATTTAAATCAAACAATATGGTCTATTATATCTATTATATAATATTATCATTTTAATGTGCAGCAGAGAATATTTTTTCTTTGCCGATTTAAAATACACTAAATATTTTACAAATGTAGGTATGTATGTCATTATGATATGAACGAATTAGGTATCGTGCTTGTATTCTTTAAGCGTGAAAACTGGGATATTGTAGAGCAGACATCGGCGGTTTTCCCACCCGAATCATCCGCGTTATCGGCCCACACCGCTGCGCTGTTGCTGGTTAAAAGGAGAAATATTTGAAAAAAACATTCAGTGTAATAGTAATGTCATACGTCACATTGTCAGACTTACATCAGCCCTTTTTATACACCACTGCAGGGGCTTAGGCCTCCCGTCAATATGAGGGAGCTTGGAGCTTAAATCCACCACGCTGCTCCAATACGGATTGGCGGATGTCGGCTATTGTCAGATTCAGGTTGTAATAAAAAAATGATTACTTACCAAACGTTTAAAATGCTTTTTACTTTTTAAGGGTGGAACTTATCGTTTTTATGACACTATTCATAGGCAAAGTGTGAAAAGAGAATAGGGTTGAAATCGCCTTTAATGTCCGCCATTTTACTTTACTACGTTAGCGCTGATTATTTTCAGTATAACTTCGCAAGTCAGTTGTGTTTATAACATACTTTTGAAATTGCTTGGCAATTATAGTATTGAAATAATGATAGTAATAATAATACCTAGGACATCCCACACAGCGCCATCTAGTCTCAAACTAAGCAAAGCTTGTATTATGGATACCGGACAATTCATACACATATTTAAATATTCTTTATAATATATAGATGTATCACACGCAGACACGGACCAAATGAACATGTTCATGCACGCAAATGATTGTCCTAGGCGGAAATCGAACCCGCCACCCTTAGCTCCGCAGCTACGTCTTTAGACACTAAGCCAATCGGTCGTTATAATAGCTCGTTACAAACGACGGAAAACGAAAACGCTACTTTCTATGTGTAAAAATAGTTTACTGCTTTCTCACGCTCATACTCATAGTAGGTACTCAAATCTCACAAAATTAATGCAGTTTTTTTGTCTTCTCTCCGCAAATAAAATCATTAAATCACACGATGCGGTTGAGATTTGATTATATTTTTTTACTCACAGAATCAACTGTGCAATATTTGAAATTGATGCACGCTATTTTGGAGCTACTTGCACTGTTGCCTCCCCGAGCCCTCTGGAGGTAATCAGTTTTATATGAAAACACGATAGCCAATCTCCGTATGCATTTGAATGCGACAAAACGAGACGGCTTTAATAAAACGTGCTTGAGGATATTTGGATCTCGTTTGATCTCCTCGAAAGTATCTCATGCTTGCTCCACAGAGGGAAACGTGTGAAAATGACGTTCATATCTCCATGGTGTTGACCCTACCGGAATGTTTTAACCGCGCTAATGAACCTTACACGGCTCTTGTTTATTTTTCCAATTTAAAGCTAAGAATAAAATAAAAATAATTCAGACCGCCCGCACGGCACTCCATTTATTTTAATTATTCGACAATAACAATTATTGGTCACCCCTCTGATTTGTTTCATGCAAATTAATCGTTTTATTACCATTGCGGCCGCGGGCTATCGCCGACTAGTGATGTGATGTACAATTTTATCGATAATCTTATGTTACCTAAGTTTATAATAAATTCGAACGACGAAAAAAAAAATTACATTATTATGAAAATAATGCCAAAAATATCTACACACATATACTTTGGACGATTGGCTTATGTTCTTCATCATTAATTAGGAATTTTTATATTAATTTATTAATATTTTTATATTATGTATTAATATTTTAATCTTAATTTATTAATATTTTTATATTAATTTATTAGTATTTTTATATTAATCTATTAGTATTTTTATATTAATCTATTAGTATTTTTATATTCATTTATCAATATTTTTATATTAATTTATTAACATTTTTATCTGGTGCAGTGCAAACTGGAAGTGAGATTTAAAAATTCACATCTACATTATTTTCCGTACCCTAATGTACCGTTTTGAAATATGTAGGTACGCATTCCGAAAACAATATTTTTTATTCAAAATCGCATTAAACAATGTCTGACTGAAATGTAGACGTCAGTCAGACGTTATTATTCGGGGGTAGAACAATAAAGCGAGAAGGAAACGGAAATAAGGAGCTAAAGCCGCGTTCTCATTACTTAAGGAAATAAAATAGATAATTACATAATGAAGTTCAATGTTAAGAAAGGAAATTTATATGGAATTTGCTTTTTCTTATTAATGCGATTACGTAATTCATTGACGATTCCACGTAGAATTTCACGATATTGTAAATTTAAATAACCTCCTTCTTTTTTGAAGTCGCTTAAAAATCAATTTTGTTTATGTTGGGAAAATAAATGTCAAGAAGTGTAAAAAAATATGTATTTGTACTTTAAAAAAATTAAATTAATTTCGATATATCGGGTACCGCTTGATTTTTGACAAACCTTAATAATACAATATCTGTGATATTTTAACATCTAATGTGTTATAGATTTTTATTGATCCCAGTTTAATCAGAATCATCATAATATTGATTTTGCAGATATATTTGCTTATAAATAGTTTTTTTTATTATATCGTTTATCGCATTATAGTTTTTATTCGTTTTAGTTTTATAGCCATCATAATAAAGATTATGCAGATGTTTCCGCCAACAGATGGACTGTAATATATTTTTCAATACGTTAGCTATTAATATGGTCTTCATGACATCGACACTTGTAGGTACCGTAATGTTGTATTTCATAGTACTAGGCCTTTTTACTTTACACCAATCACAAAGGAGTATTCTGTTTGTAACGAATGCGTAAATCGCGAAAGGCAACCCGTTCGCGACCTTAGCTCCCGCCATTATTACATTTGAAGTATCTTCCAAATTTTTATCGCAAATGTATTGAAAATCGTCGTATGATGCTCGTACGCAGTAAGGTGGCTATTATAGTTTTCGGTTTATTATTACCAGCACTCGGCTTCGCCTCGTGTCTATAAACACCTCGACTATAATATGCAGCTTACCGTACTTGCATCATAATGTACTATTAAAGATCCGCTCTGGTATGTGTTAGACAGAACTCTGTTTACTATTTTTGCTTCTGTTAATAAATTCATACGTTTGTTATAGTTTGTTACAAAACCCTTACTCCATTTTCTTCAAATAAGTCGTATGTACCAATTTATACAGTAACATGTCATATGCAATTATATTTTAATTATCGTTATATAAAGACCATACAAAAAATAATCAACGAAGTCTAAATAAAATGCTTGTTACTTTATTAAATCTATGTTTTCGACGCGGCTTCGTACACCTGGAATTTGAACTTTTAAAACTTATTGCTTAGTTATGAAATTTTCCATTAAAAGTACATTTCGATGTTTTCGTTTCAAATACATATGATTTTTTTTAAATAACAAACGTATATTTTATTTAAAATTGATATGATTTAATTATTATAAATATAGTCTCCGACTGGCTGAGTTGCCTTTGTTGCAAAGTTGTGGGTTCGATTCCTGCAATAGTAGCTCTTGACCAGTGAGTTCTATATTTATAAAAAAAATAAATAGCACATGCTCCGCTTCCTACTTTTGTGAGGTCAACAGGTCTCAATCCGCACTGAATCAGCCAGTGTGGTTGGATTTATTTGTGGTTCAAATTTTTTAGTCAGTGTTAAGGAGGGGTTGTATCCAGCAGGATAAAATTTAAAACCTGATTAAAAAAATGTCAATGTGAACAGCGCTTACGAGTATAGACGCCGCGGACATCAACAAATGATTTATCCTGATGGATTATGAGCGCGGATATAATATAAAAGCCGGGGAACGAATCACGGCCCACTTTATTGTTCGTACCCATCCGAGTTTTAATTGTTTAGTTGTTTATTGCCTTTGCTTCATGTTGAAAAAAAAAATAAAGCTCAAAATTGATGGCGGATTAATTGTTTTATTTTTGCGATTCATATTGGTATTCCGCTTATATCACCCAGGACTCGTTAAAATTTTAGTGTTCCCATATATCACGATGTTTTTTATGTTATTTCGTTTTAATTTTTTTTTTTCCGATTTAATTACGAATTTTTGTTTTAATGTGTCAATATTATTTTGACCACAAAACTGAAGAATAAAATCATTTTGTAATTTCACTCATAAAATATATTTTCATTTTATAATTTTATAGGGATCCGTAGCCGAATGACAAAAAATTAAACTCTTATGGTTCCGTCGTGTGATCTCTTATGATCTTTTCCAATGATTTTAATGAAATTTCACGAGCAGGACGTCTTATATAACCGCCATGCAGTTCTGTAGATGAATATACTTAAAGATGATTTTTTTTTTGTGCATTTCATCGTGTGGGTTTATCGTTGGATAAATCTTTCAAAATCTAATGAACGTTCTTAAGTATTTTTTTTTTAAATTTATGTGAATGTTTCGCGAGATATTAACTTCTAAAGTCTTTAGCAACGTGTCCCATCCCCTAATTTTTCAATGTCATTAAAAAATCCAATTAAAATATACATAGTAAGCAGTACTCCCCTTTCAAACAAAATTGTTATGAATAGAATATGATTGCAAGTTTTTATGTATTCGCAATTTTTAATTACTATCAAACTTAAGTTTGCGATCTAACTTTGATTCAAAGGATTGATAATTGTCTGTCATGCACTTGGCTGGTTTTATAAAGATAATGTTATCAATTCCATTCCGTCAGCCCTTATTTATACCCCACTGCAGGGGCTTAGGCCTCCCCTCAAAATGAGGGGCCTTGGAGCTTAAATCCACCACGCTGTTCCAATGCCGTTTGGCGGATTGTAATTACCGCCATCTATTGACAGCAACCAGGACCGACCGCTTGACGTGCTCTCCGATGCACGGAGTCAGTGATAGTTAATGTACTTAAGTCAGAAAAATCTCATTGGTACACGCCCGGATTCGAACCACGGCCACATGGCCTTATAGATTTGAAACAGGTTTGCTGCGCTCGGGCTATCTCGACACAATAAAGTTATCAATCTCTAGTAATTTAATAATTGTTTAATAATAATTTAATAATAATGACGACCGCTTAGCCTAGTGGGTAGTGACCCTGCCTACGAAGCTGGAGGTCCCGGGTTCGAATCCCAGGTCGGGTCAGTATTTATATGATGAATATTGATACCGACACCGGGTCTTGGTTGTTATATGTATGTGGTGTCTTCGCTTGGTACCCAAAACACAAGCTAATGCTTAGTTTGGGGCCTAGACGTTGTTGTAATGTATACGTTATTATTATTATTATTATTAATTATGTTCATGCTGATCTGTATGAAATGTTTCAGGAAATCGTAAATTACATCATTTATCATCCTTTCTTCTGTTTACTTACGCGAGCGTAGAAATCCGCTGTCAATAGGAAAAAGCGAAAGTTTTCTTTATGAAAAAGTAACGTTGGGAGATTTCCTATCCGACGGATCGGCGGTTTTAGGGAACTTTTCGGTTTAGACCCTTGTTTATTAAAAGTTTAGAGGGGTCGCTCGCTAAGAATATGTCTTTGGAGAATCGATACTTCGTTGCACTTTATTTACATACCGGGTATGTTTTGAACCGCGTGCCAACTTGACTTGGTTGACTGAGTATTTGTTTCTAAGCCAAAGTAAGATTTAATAAAACTTTTATGTTATGCTAATGGAAATTAATTAATTTAGGTTTTTTTTTAAATTAACCCATTTTAACGCTATTCTTGTATGTGAACGTTTTCGTATTACGTCGCGTCGATATGACGCGGTGGCATGCGATGAAAATTTTAAAATATTCAATAAAATCGCAATAAAAATAGGGTTTTCGTCCATATTAAAGGAAAACGCTACCAAACGTGTGGTACAAGGGGTGGGTTATCAGATTAAATTTTAATAATAATAGTTTGTATTTTTAATTGAATTATTATATGTGTTAATTTGGCACAAGCGGAAAACCACACCTTGTATATATTTACATAAATTTTAATAAAGTGAGCTGTTTACACGGCAATTAAAACATCTCTACGAAAATATAATTTTGTTTACCAATAAGCATAGAGTAAATAAATTTGACAGCAGTGTTTGGTTTCAATAGAGTCAGAAATGTCACATCACAGTATCGAAACTGTCAAACGCCATTTCGCTGGGATGAAGGCTGACGCGCGGGGACCTCGCGGACGGGAACTGAAACTTACCAAAGAAGCACCGGCTAACTAGAAGAAAAGTGGTTAAACGGTAAACGGAGAAGAGTGCCTCTAATCAGTTCGTACTTTTTCCCGATGAATAATTAAATATCCAAAACCGTACCGCTATGAATAATTCCAATATTTCCGAAAATATATTACGTGTCGATATTGTATTAGATACGGACGTCATATCCATAGTATCCAAACTTAGCAATTTATTCAATACCGGCCACTGAGTGTCTTGATAACAATGTGCTAGCTGTCTTTTTCATACTAATCGTACGACGCTTTATAACCGACTCCAATGAGGAAAAGGTTCAATTCGACAGTTTTTTTTTCTTTCTTTGTGTGTATGTTACGCGATATCTTTGCCGATTGTAAACCGATTTGTTTATTATTATTATTATTATTAATTAAGCTATATCTCGAGGTTGGTTCCATTAAAATTTTAACAAAATATTCCACCTCTATAAGTAGAAAATTTGCGAATGAATTCCGTTCGTTTGAATTTCACCCATTTAATATATTTCTAATGCTACTATATTTACATGTATTATTAACTGCACGGTTTTTGCTAGAAAGAGATAAATAAATACATTGGAGTTCTTATTGTAATATTATATATTATAATATAGAACTAACGGGTTAATTATATAATTTATTACGTACGTAAGTAATCATACTTTCGCTCTATCTGTCAAATTGCACGAATTTCCCAAATACCACGAAAGGGTCAATATAAAGGTTAAATTGTTAGATTTCGGTTAAAAAATAATTTTCACTTCTGTTTTGTCCACATTGAAAATAATGTCGCCTCTACGTATTTATCCTTGAAACTCGATACAGCTCATTTAACTTGGTGGAATTTTTAAAAACACCAACCAACCACTGAGTGGATGACTCGTTAGGCATTATTAGCATTTTGTTCTTCTCTATTTGACGTATTATGGAAACTATTGAGTTGTTTATAATTTCTCAAATCTAACTAACGCTAATTTATTGGTTTGTTTATTTGTGAAGTCGGTGATGAATAAAATATTAATAACACGAATTTATATTCGTGTGTTATATCGCACTTCAGGGGCTTAGGCCTCCCTCCAGGGTGAGCGGGCTTGGAGCTTAAATCCACCATGCTGCTCCAATGCGGGTTGGTTGATTGTAACGACCACTATCTATTGACAGCAACTGGGACCGACTGCTTAACGTGCTTTCCGAGACACGGAGTCACTGATAGTTATGTACTTAAGTAAAAAAAAAACTCGGAAAAAATGCCGTCAAATCGGAACACGGGCACACAGCCTTGTTTTGAAACAGATTCGCTGCGCTCGAGCTATCACGACACTAATGTTATCAGTAATTACTGTAAACATCGTTTCGCAGTATTGTAAAAAGATTATTTAAACCTTAAATATATTAGGGTTGAACTAACGTATCAAGTATAATTTAGAATTTCAAATTATGACAGTATGGCTCATATTTTGTTAATAGGTATTTCCTCTATATTCTTGTGATTTATATTCATTTTAATTGTAAATTCAAAACACGTATGAATGACACATTAAAAATATATCTCGACTCATTATATGAACCATCTCAAGAAAGTCATGGATGATATTTTTATTAACAATTCAAATTATATTTAAGGTCCGTGCATTCAAACTTATGAATAAGAGCGCCCTGGTTCTGCATATAAAATGATTCATCACTTTTTGTGTTTGCATCCTGGGAAAGAGTCGGGTGTGTTGTCGAAAGATTCCTTACTTTTCCGGTCCAACAGGTTTATTTATATATTGCTGTATCAGTTTGTTATGGATTTGTTGCAACTTTTGTTAGTTGGTCTTCTAGACTTAACTTTTTTTCCTTGTGAAGTCCAACCGATTAGGAGGTATAGATCTATAAATACAAACAAATGACGCGTCTTTACTTACAGTTTCATTTATTAAACCACGCGAGCACTTTAAATTCTTTCATCAAGCTCAATTCGAAGTAAATGTATTTTAGACCCCTCGGCCTAGTGGGTAGCGACCCTGCCTTCGAAGCTGGAGGTCCCGAGTTCGAATGCCACGTCGGGTCAGTATTTATATGATGAATATCGATACCGGTACCTGGTCTTGGTTGTTATATGTATGTGATATCTTCGCTTGGCACCCATAACACAAGCTAATGCTTAATGTTTGGGGCCTAGACGTTGTTGTGATGCATACGTTATATTGTTATTATTTTACGAAAATGTGTTTGAATTGTATTAGAATCCTTAATTTTTTTTTTTATAAAAGGCATTAAAGACCCTAAACGTATACTTATAAATATACATAAATATCATGGGGATCATGCATTATTCTAAAACAAATCTTATAAAAAAATATGTGTGGTGGTATTTTGATTGTAAAGAACAAACATGGATGAACATAGATATGTCGGCGGCCGATCGTTTAATTAGGCAGATCATGATACGCCTAGGCACATCGTAAAATGCCGTTATTTCATGATATTGATAACTTATATCAGTCAAACTGTTCAACGTCCGTTATTTTATCGTTTTAACTGTATTTAGCCATATCTTATTGTAAGCTCGTCGCTCCGGTTAACTTCGCTCCTCGTATTGATACTGTCACATCTAATCTGACCTAATCTATCAGTTTAGAAACGATCGATCATTAATAACCTATCTTGACCGAATTTCGAAGTGATCAGAAAGTGAAGCACCTCTAGCGGCATATTTGAAAACGTTTTATTCGATCTGCCTGACTGCATGGTGAGGTGGCGAAAGACCAGCAAAGCGAATAGTCAAACATTTTATCATCATCATCATCAGGCCGTGTCTCTCCACTGCAGGATATAGGCCTCTCCCAAGGCTCGCCACCATACACGGTCTTCCGCCTTCCGCATCCAATTAACCCCGGTATGGTGCTTTAGGTCATCAGTCCACCTGGGCGGGGGGCGTCTAACGCTTCGCTTTCCGGTGGCCTCCATCTGAGAACTCGTCTACCTCATCGGTTATCAGTTCTACGGCAAATGTGACCGGCCCATTGCCACTTCAGCTTGCTAATTGCTTTGGCTATGTCGACAACTTTAGTTCTTCGACGGATTTCAGTATTCCTGATTTTCTGAAACATTTGCCCTTAATGGATGTGCCTGGTTGTAAAGTAATTTTTTCATGACATAGTTAAATATTATATAGGCATGAAATAGCGGCACTTCAATCAAGGTGTGCCTAAGCGCATCATGATCTGCCTAATTCAACGATCCGCCGCCTATAGATATACCCCGTCAACAAAGATGAGAGCAAAAAAAATACGCCACAGACTACATCAATATACGCCACTTGGTGTTTTGGCTTATCACTGTGGATGTAAAATTTAGTGGGACGCACATGTGTATTCGTACTGGAAAATGTAATTTAACAAAATATTCAATACAAAAAATTAAAATAACATGTGGGCTATCTAATCTCTGAATCTGGTATTCTGTTCGAGTTTCCGATCTCGATTAGTCTGCTATCACCTACTCAATCATCTGTACTGTTATCTAAACGAACAAATAACGTCATATCAATCACGTATCACAAATTCATCACGTCATTACGTGATACGTGATAAGCTGCGTACAAGTGGGCGTACACTAATCGTTATTTGGCAAGAAACCAGATTATGGTACCTATAGATTGTGATCTACCTATTCCAGAAAATTATAGTGGGACGAACGCAACGCTTTGTTTCAAGTACAGTGACCACGAATTTTAATTTTTGTTTTTTTTTTCGTTACCCAGTTTTGCACTTTTTATAAAGATGTTAGATTTTTTTTAAAGATAGTATGTTTTTGAATAATTTATAAGTTGTTTCAATTTTGTTATAAAATCAAATTTTTTTTGTCAAATTAAATTGAAATGTGGTAAAAATCTAGAATTATCTACGTCAAGTTCATTGTTTATGTATAAACTAAATTTATAAGATCATAGTTACGTGTGTTCGTCCATGTCTTTCGCTCTCTCGCTCTTTTTCCTTTTCATTCTTTTTGTAATATCGAATCTTTTACTACTTAATAAAGAAAATCGTTCTTCATCTATTGTTAAAAGTTATTCCACTCCTCAATTTTGTTAAAATTTATTTTCTGTAAATATTTGTATACGTTTCTGGAGTCAGTGTACTGTTCGGTTTTAATTAGCCCTAGGTACAGTGAACACAAAACATCGTCTAGTCGAGTTCCAGCGAACATCGTCCCGTACAGTGTCGTGACTTCGGTAATTAATAGCATCGCCTCTGTTCACATTCAGCCTTGTTTTACACTGGAAAATCGCTAAAGGAATGCGTACAAAGCGATATCTTCTTCCTAAATTTTAGTTTCACCGATTCACTCTTCAAATAAACATATCAAGGACTGACGGATAGATGATGCTTTTAAAGTTTCAACCTATTTTTAGTTTGATAACAATTTATTTGTTCGAAGCTCCCTTCAACAACGAAAAATGTTTTATTATAAATATTTTGGTCACATGTACAATTTCAGATGCTATTCATATATTTCGTAGAGACATAAGTCATAAGTAATTTGCATACACAATCTCTATAACTGTATCCACATTGTTATAAATTAAGTGTAGTTGACGCGCCTCGTTTGGCAACAGCGCTTGTTACAATTCTGGTACATTATTAATTTTAATAAGGAAAAAATATTGAAAACGATGTTCATAACTCTGACACTATTTCCCCTTCCGATGACCAACTGTTCCTGTACGTGTTGACCCCTCCCACGCTTTCCCACATACCTTCCCCCGCATCTGCGGCTTACGGCGGCGGCGTCCTAATAGTTTAGTTGAATAGCGCTCGTTCTAATCTTACTATTATATTATTTCCATACGTCTATGGTTTTGATAGAAGGTACTAACACGAATTAAAGTAAGAGCACCCTACTATATCGTGTGTCGTGATAGCCCAGAGCGCAACGAACCTGTCTCAAATTTATAAGGCCCCATAGGGCCATGATTCGAATCCGGGCGTGTACCAATGAGTTTTTCTGACTTAAGTACACAATATCACTGACAACGTGCTTCGGAGGGCACGTTAAGCAGTCGGTCCCGGACGCTGTCAATAGATGGCGGTCGTTACAGTTCCCAACCCGCAGTGGAGCAGCGTGGTGGACTTAAGCTCCAAGCCCCCCCTCTTCACCCTGGGGGAGGCCTAAGCCCCTGCAGTGGGGTAAAAATGGGCTGATGAAGATGACGATGACCCTACTATAGGCACCTTTCGTGCGCTGGTGTTGTATTCACCAGTCACTAAATTCACTAAAATATTTTACCCATAAATAAGAAAATAAATTTCAAAACCGTTACTATTCAATTCTATCTACTTAGTGTATATTAATTACACAATAAATATGTAAATAAGTCATATAGATTACATATATTAGAAAGTAAAGTAATAATTGAGATACGGCATAAAGCCGCTGATGAGACGAGAACACTGCATGAGCTCTAATAGTTTGACTCGATTAGTGTCGAGATTAGCGTCTCACCCGGTTCATACTGACTGTCAAGTTATATTGATGACTTTGTGTTTTGTATTTAAGAAGTATAGATAGATTCAAGTCATTAGATATACTGTTCCCTCCTAATGCACTCACGAAGAATTATACGCACTATTTTATTATGCCATGACGAGTATGTGTTTTGATGATATTTTTTAAAGTTCGTGAATGTCGTGAAAGTTCGTGAAAGCGAATATTTAATTATTTTTTATACAATGTGTAATAAAACCCCTGATCGATCCGTGAGGGTATCACTCAGTATCGAGGTGCGATGTGCGACGACCGCTTAGCCTAGTGGGCAGCGACCCTGCCTGCGAAGCTGGAGGTCCCGGGTTCGAATCCCAGGTCGGGTCAGTATTTATATGATGAATATTAATACTGGCACCGGGTCTTGGTTGTTATATGTATGTGGTGTCTTCGCTTGGTACCCAAAATACAAGCTAATGGTTAGTTTGAGGCCAAGACGTTGTTGTGATTGTGTGTGTTATTATTATTATTATGTTATCTAAGTAATCCATTTAAAAAAAATTCACTATGGATATTTTAATTTTTTTTTTGACGCTATAGTCGACATGTCGACAAAGCCTGCCACATCTAATAAAGGCCCTTAGTCGGTATGCCGTTGATTGTTGCTAGATTGAAAAAATTACACATTTTAAGGGATTTTTCCTATTAATATCGCGTTTGAAAGTAATTTAAATTATAAATTTTTTTTATATTTTATCATGATTTATCCTTTTTATATATTTTTGGTACATTTATCTTAATACCAGTATCTCATTTAAGAATCGGTCAAGGGTTTCTATACATATTGTATATTCCAAAATTACTTGCAATATTTTTAGAAAGTTTTTACGCCTACCGTCGGCGTCTGTCGTAATTAAGATTTATCTAAACCACGTACTTTGGAGGTGCTAATTATCCATGAAACTTTCGATTTGTACACGAGTTATGCACACTGTTATATAGGACATTTCTTATTCAATACAAAAATGTTAGAGTTTTTCAGTTGTTATGGAAACTACGAATTCGGCAGACCGTTTGATATTACAGCTTCGATTTATCAACTTCGATTGATATTTGATTAATATGTTCAAAGAATATTAATAATAATAATATTAACGTACACATCACAACAACGTCTAGGCCCCAAACTAAGCATTAGCTTGTGTTTTGGGTACCAAGCGAAGACACCACATACATATAACAACCAAGACCCGGTATCAATATCAATATTCATCATATAAATACTGACCCGAACCCGGGACCCCCAGCTTCGTAGGCAGGGTCGCTATCCACTAGGCTAAGCGGTCGTCGCTTTAAAATTTTTAAAGCGACGAAAAGCGAAGCGAGCGAAGCGAAAAAAAACTTTAAAAGGTTAAATAAAAAAAATAAATTATTACATTATTTAATAAAAAACATTTTTAAACAGCATCGTAGTCACCCTAGCATATTCGAAATCGAGCCACGCTTTAGCGGTTTCGGTCTATTATTTTTAATAACGGCTATTGATTGTTTTAATTTAAATCTAGAGTGGACATTACGTGAAATCAATTATGTTATAAGTAATTTATGTTGCTTCTAGTGAAGTCGAAGCAAGTACGTTCATAATCGTATGTGAATTTTAATTAGACTTTTAATTGCTCAATTTAGTAATTTAAAGTTCGATTTTATGTTGAGCGAACTGTCACCGACGCATTTTTTTTATCCATCCATCCCTCAGTAATTTTTATACCCCACTGCAGGGGCGTAGGGGGCTTTGAGCTTGAATCCACCACGCTGCGTATTGATTATTTTCAAATATAACAGAAAATATTTAAAAAAAATTGTACTTGTACAAATTCCTTTATTACCAAATGTTATCTATGGCGCATGTGAAAAATTATTGAACTATCTTTGGATATTTGTATATTTAAATATTTAATTTTTTTTATATTTATCCCTGGCATTAAATGAACATCGTTTTAAACTTCTAACAATAAAGAGATGCTAAAATAAAGAAATGTACTTGTGACCTGCACCAAAGTATATTTCCGAAGACATACAGATTAACCGTAAATTCTAGGTCTGTGAGATCAACAGAAATGATACATCGATAATGTGATTCTTATGCTTTCTACACAGAGATTGCGAAGGAAAGCAGCTAATCTCAATTCACAAATAAATTTATTTTATTACCAAATAGCTCGCATGTTGTGGGTTTATATGACGACCGAATGATTTAAGTTATTCGATAACCTATCCAAAGACATTTTCCATAAAATTTTTGTCTGCCCGTTTGTCTGGGTTAATCTCCGAAACGGCTGAATCGAATTCGACGGGACTTTTACTGGCAGATAGAAAACTTTATAGAGAATATTATTTATAAACCAAAACAACTGTACACTGTTACCAAAACCACGCGAACAAAGTCGCGGGCTTTCGTTAGTGTTTAATATAAAATAATATTAAAGAAAATTAATGAGAACGATTAAAAGACCGTATTACATTTATTTATTAAAATACTTGCGATTCGTTTTTATTGCGTTTTTTTTTTATTAAACATGTACGTGAAATGATATAAAACACTCAAGGTCTTTGCACTTAAAGGATATGTATTCGATTATTTTAAACGATCAATCACAATCAAAACGGAACGCCACCGTATAATTCTGATTTACTTTTGAAGGAATGAGAGTGGCATCCGTAAGTATGCTCATTATTATCTCCGCTTGATATCTTGGCGTGTGATCATGAGATTAATTTTGATTTAGATCACTTACTTGTATGCATTAACGTTCATTATAACGGTGCACGACTTTCAAGCATGTTGTTTTTACTATTACTTTATTAGTTGATTCATTGCGTCGTCGTCAGAAGGTTTTGTAGTTGGATCTACAGAGAATCGAGTAGGTTAGAGTTGCCAAGTGACAGTTTTTGTTCGGAGACACGTGTCCCAAGAATATATATATATAAATTTTTTTTTTAACGTATACAACACAACAACGTCTAGGCTCCAAACTAAGCATTAGCTTGTGTTTTAGGTACCAAGCGTAGACACCACATACATATAACAACCAAAGCCCGGCGCCAGTATCAATATTCGTCATATAAATATTGACCCGAGCTGGGATTCGAACCCGGGACCTCCAGCTGTGTAGGCAGCGTCGCTGTCCACTAGGCTAAGCGATCGTCAATTGCTCACACAACGAACACAAGTAAAAATATTACGCATACGTAAATAGTTTTGTCTCAGATTTATATCATTTTAGAATGCGGTGAAATCGTTCATCTCTTTCACTCACATCTTTGGTATGTTTCGATGTCGCATTTTATAGTTTAGGTTATGAAAGCTGTCTTAAGTATGCAACATACTGCATACTTGAAGGGGACAGCGTATCCGCCTGCATGCCAACTCTAACCTACTCTAATGCTCTATGGTTGGATCCCAAAACCAATGTCTTCGAAAACAAAGTAATACGCTTAAAGCCTTTGCATGACTAAACATGACTAAACTGTCGCCGTTTACATTCATTGTTCCTTTGAAACATTTAAGTTATTGTTGTGTTATTGTAGTATAATAAATAAATATTTAAAGCATCGGAATTCTGAAGATTGAACCGTTTTTCTTGGAAAATAGTATCAAACGATACTTGAGCCGAGTCTCTGTGTTTCTATTTATTCGTACAGTAAAATGTTTTTGATAATTTCGCAGCAAAATAAATAATCATCACTTACCTACACATATTATATAATAGAACAATGAGTGTTTGCAAAAAGCTAATTTCTTATCTACGACAACGGGACGGAGGCGCTATATGCGTTAATAATAAAAGGTTGTGTGGGCGTGCGTTTGTGTATAATTGTTACCATTTTCTTCATAAACTGATGGATTGATTTCGATACGGGTCTTAAAATACTAATCTATAGATTAGACACTAAACAGCAGCGATATCCTATATGCACTATGTTAAATTGTAGCATCTGAATCTGGTATGTATATTACGCCAAAAATATAATATATGTTGAATAGGTTTTGTAGAAATTTTGAATAGAATGCAATGTTTCAACGTTGATCAGGGTTACAAATCATCCATAAACTAGACGAATTCACTTATAACGTGTGTGAGACAATCTGAAGATATTGTTTTTTTTGCTTAGCCGAAATGTGGATTTAATGATAAATTACACGTGGATGATAGCTAAGCTTTACGATCAAATGTATTTTTCCTTATATAAGTAAATGTTACTGTCTTTCTATAGTGCTTATTTGTTTACTGCTTGTGTAAACATTTTTGTTTACTATTCTGGGCCTTTACAATAATTGTATATAAAGGAACAGTATTATTATCCAATAGCACTCCACTTTTATCGGGTAAATCCATGTTCGTAGGTAGTCGGGCGAATAGACCGAAGTTAATTGAGATAAAAGCCGTATCTCGTAATACACAACGATTGTAATTGAATGACACTCAATTCGGACTTAGATATCAGCAATTAGAATAGATGATTTGAGATTACAATTATATGACGTTCCACCATAGCACGTGAAGCGCGAGCGCAACATCTAACCTCTAATTCGTTTCTGTCACATCAATCTACTCTATGGTCATTTCTGCCTGTTTTGTTTTCTTCAGCCGCCACCGCAGCGCTAGGTGTTACGTCAGTTTGACAGATTGTATTCGTTCAGAAATCAAAACGAATTAAATAGAACTGAGCACCAGAGAGCCGATTCTTTCGATGCGCCGTCATATACTATCTCTCAACGTAAACTCTCTACCCAAAAACCTGTGTAGCTCCATAAACAGAAAAACTTTTGGGGAACGAGTGACACTCGCCAACTTATAGAGACATGTTTTATAATTAAATAAAATCAAATAATATCAAACTAGTTAACAATGTTGTAAACCGTTCGTAGCCGCACGTTTATTGACTCCAAAATCAATATGAGCGTTTATAAACTATGCGTATAAAATTAACATCATCTAATGTCTATCCACCAAGTGACACTTCTGATATACGTATTTGTGTGTCTGGTTTTTACGTCTTGTTGTCACACACTTTGAAGAGTGAATGCCGATAACATACAATCGTAGTCTCGGTTTACCAACATCGAATGATGACCGCCTATTAACGCTTATTAAAAATTCTAATGCATTCGATTCGGGAACACGTAGGCGGCTGACCGGTCGTATTTAATATTTGTATTGTAATTACACGTGTAATAAACCGTATGGTAATTATATATGTTTAATCAAATTCATGATAAGACGACATTTAACTCTGCTTACTACATCGATGCGTTCATATTTAAAATAGGGAATTTCTAATACCTGCCCATGTATGTTCAGTATCAATCGATAAATGTTTTAGTGGACGAACATCACAGAGCATTAGGGTGGGTTACAATTCGTATGTAAGAAGATACGCTGCCTCCTTCAATATAACGCGTACTTGCGACAGATGTTGTAACCCCTAAACTCTGAAATGCGACGTCAAATCATACCGAAGATTTAAGGGAAAGGGATGAACGACTTAACCGCTTTCTAAAATGAGACTTTGAGACTATTTAAGTATGTCTGATATTTTTTACTTTTTTTTTTTTTTTACTTTTTTACTACATTTTACTTAATATATAAATATGTTTTCTATGACGAGTATCTCCCAACAAATACCGTCACATGGCATCAATAACATACTCAGTTCTCTGTAAAGAACACAATCCAGAAAATCGAATTTTCAGGCCACATTTGTGAGCTTCATCAGCCAGCTCGAATATTTAAGCTTTTAGAAAAGGCATTATTACAACATCAAATAGTCAATCGGATGGAAGAGGCGGAACCCCAAGCATGTATACGTGCAGTGTTCGGTTGGCGTTACCAGAAACTACGACTAAAGCTGGTGGTATAGTTTGACCGAAACCGCTGTACCACGCCTTAGGTATGTGCGCAGCGAGGAGGGAAGGCAGCTCCTAAGCGTTGCCGACGACGGACTGACTGAGCAGATCTGCCTCCCTCCGCGCCGCGCACATGCCTAAGGCGCGGTACAGCGGTTTCGGTCAAAACTATAATACGAAACAAGTTGTTAAGACGACGTTTTGTTAGTTTGAATAAATACAAAATTATGTAGGTACCTCAAAACTAAGTTCCTTTCGCTCTTCCTTAAAATAATAAATCGACTTCAACTAACGACCTAGAAGATCACTTTACTGGTTTAGAAAATTCCACCATTAACTAAAACTATAATGTTTCCCAAAAATCAAGAATGACCAGAAACGGAGAAGCTTTAATAGTCGACAGAAGCAACTTAAAGGACATCTTCGGTTTCAAATGATTTACCAAAATGGGTCGAGCAGAATCCAGTAGCAAATCTGAGAATAGATTCTCTCATCTCATCTATTAAACAATATCACTTCAATCAAGCCGTTCAATCGGTTGTCGAACTTGTCCGAGACGTCCGTTTGTCGGTGTGTCAATTCCAGCCAATAGCGGCGCGCCTCTGCCTTTTGAACGCTTACGCATTCACACAAATTGTGGTTCCCAATCTGTGCATTTTAATTATCTATTTATATTTCGTTTAATCGTTTTCGCGATTTTCTGCTAATTTGTACACAGTCGTGTCGTCCGCGATATTTGATTTCCGTTTTTCTACCGTTGAAATTATAATCCGATTTTAAAGTCGGTTAAATTTTTACTAAGTTTTTGTTTTAGTTAATTTGGATATTAAAGTAAATTACATAAGGTTGGTTTTTCCAATGACAGTCGAATGTTCCATAAAAAAGGCCAAAGTTAAATGGTAAACCTTACTATGAATACAATAAATTTGTAGAGTATTATTTTTGTTTTTATAAATACTAGGCGAATATCGCGAATATATAGAAATCAAATGCACACACAAACAGTTACTTCTAAAATGTTGTTTTCTTTTTATCCGACAAATAGGGTAATGTTTTTGGACGTGTGTGTATGTTTATATGTATATTTAATTTATTTCTTTGGCGCGCTCTGTAGCCTAAACGGTTGGATGGGGTTTAACATGTGAGGTGTCGTTAGATTTGTATTAAATGTGGGAGTGAATTAGGGTAGGTATAATATTTAAATATAGCGTCTGCGAATCAAAAAGATAAGGGGATTTTTTTGAATAGTATTATAACGAAGTGGTATCAAATAAAAACTAGTAAATATACTGACCGCTTAGCTGAGCGGTTAGAGATAATAACTGCGGAGCCGAGGCTTGCGGGTTCGATTCCCGCCCGGGACAAATATTTGTGTGCATTGTGTGCAAATATTTGTGTTGGATGAGTAAAATAACTCCGAGTCGTCGTTATAACAGTATTTAATACATCGAACGCTAACATACAGTACACATTTTATTGACAGCCATTGTTCTTCTTGTTGTTCCCTGTTTCACCCGCAGGGACGTGACACATCGATAGTGTTGTACCGCGCCACATCAATAATCCTCCATCACTATATATGTGTCATCATCATCATCAGCCCATTTTACCCCACTGCAGGGGCTTAGGCTCCCCCAGGGTGAGGAGGGGGGCTTGGAACTTAAGTCCACCACGGTGCTCCACTGCGGGTTGGGAACTGTAACGATCGCCATCTATTGACAGCGTCCGGGACCGACTGCTTAACGTGCCCTCCGAAGCACGGAGTCAGTGATAGTTACGTACTTAAGTCAAAAAAACTCATTGGTACACGCCCGGATTTGAACCATGGCCCTAAGGGGCCTTATAAATTTGAGACAGGTTCGTTGCGCTCTGGGCTATCACGACATGTATGTGTATATTATTAATAAAAATAATAATATTAATGTATGTAAATCAGTTGACTAGTACCCCATAATACTAGCATAATGCATGCTTACTTTGGGACTAGATGGCGCTGTGTGGGATGTCCTAGATATTATTATTATGAATAGTATATATATATATCCATGTTGGACACTTTTATGCTATTATTTTGACGCAAACTATATAGGAAAATGTTATGTTGTGGATATTAGCTCTTTCTCACATATCTTTAAAAGAACCGACCCGAGTGAAAATATTAGAGAACTGTAGGTTTTTAGTTAAAGAAAAAAAAAACAACAGTAAAATATAAAAATTAAAAAACCCGACCTTCGTAAAAAAATAGTTATTAAAAAGGGAAAAAACAAACTCTCTGATGTAGAGAATGTGAATAAAATACCCTGTCTTATAAACTTGACTTGAACGTTAGATGAGGTAGCAGGTTGAGGCAATAAAAAAAATATAAAACATGTATTGTAAAAATTTAAATAATTTTTCACTTACATACTGCACCAAACATATTTTGGTCATTGGTTAGGCCCCAACACCTTTGTTCAAGTAATATTTAAGTACATGACAATGTATTTTATTCATATTATATCTATGAAAGAACTTGATTTGTTCTTTTCAGTTAATTATTTTTTGCGCAATCATGTTTTTACAATTTTTTTATTTATATTTTTTTTAACTGAAAAACTAAAGTTTTATAGTGTTTTTTTACGAGGTCATTACCTAATCTAAATAAAGACTTTTTTTAAGAGTCAGTACAATACGCGCCACCGATGTAAAAGGCCGTCGGCTGTACACTTCTCTTTCACCCGCAATTTTGAATTTTGAACTCGCCTCCAATCGGCGAGTGTGTACAGCCGGTGGTCTTTTACATCGGTGCCGTGTATTGTACAACGCCTGGAAAAATTGCTGCTGCCCGGCCGGCCCAAATGCGTGTGGTAGAGAAGGCAGATGCGCCATATACTCTAGTGCAAACGGCATACAAGACTGCTTGAAAATAAAGACGTAAGCGAAAATCTTTATATTTTAATTACAAAAGAAATAAACATATACACAAAAATAAAAAGCCAATGGATAAGTATAACCTTCGTTTGAGATTTTTTTTTTACGTCAAAGAATTGTGATATTTATTATGACAAAAGAAAATGTGTTTTATCAAGGTTCTTTTGGTGATTTTTTCTGTCGAGGGAAATTAATACTATTTCGCTTTCAAAATAGCCGAAGGATAAACAAAGGTCCATATTTACTTTCAATAATTTTTTTTGGCGCTGTTGCGTAAACATTTGAGCCAATAACGTAGGTAGAAGTTTGATAAAAACGGGACGACTTACATTGTATAGAGTCTTACAGGATCGCTGAGTTAATTGGGGTTTCACTTTTAAATATTTAGATCAAAGTTAGTTAAGTTTTCGGTTTGGAAAAAATAAATAGTCTATGCGCGTAGTGTACACGAGAACTTTAAATTAAAAACAAAACTTTGAGAAGGTCAGGCGCCGCGCCGAGGAGATTCAATTGAGACATTGAACGTAGTTTGAGAGCCGATCGTTACGTTCGTTGAATGTTATTTGAGGCGGTCTAGGTGTCTATTCTCGTTACGGTTAACTTTGTCGCATTCCAGAAGATCTATTCAATCGATTTTATTATGAATAAACGATCGGAGTTCGTCTATTAGTGAAACGTGATTGCGGAAAAATGCTTATTTGGAAATCACACAGATGCCATTGACTGTGATAAGAGTTGGGGAGGTGGTAAAATGCTTTGAAATATTCGCATTGAAGTAGAATTTTGTCTGACCCACATGTAAAATTCGTCCTAAAAAATAATAATAAAGATTCTGAAATTTAATTTTAAATTTTATTTAAATTTATTAAAACACAATGAATAATGACAATAATATGGTCTGTCAATCACTGAGTCCGACGTTTTGATCAGTTTTCGATCGTTTCGAAATATCAGACGTTTAGTCCTGATTTTATGCTATCTAAAAATTTAACCCAGTTTAATTAAAATATATTTTACCCTTTTCTTTAATTGTGACATTTAGATTTGATTAGTTATTAAATGACAAATTCCCTTTAGCTGTCAGTGTTCTAATTTAACCTACTACACCTACTACAATGACTACAGTTCCAATCAAACTTTATGGCGGATGTGAACATAGGTACAAGTCGAGTCACAGTAACCAGTTGTACGTGAAGCGTGGCGCAGTGGAGCGAGGGGTATATGACTGTACGTGCGCAAGCACGCTGGTAGCGTTGTATTCCGATCCGTCATAAAGTTTGAGGCGAACTATACCCGTAGCAGAAAATACTTCGATCGCTTACTACTTCACGCCCGCTTGAGCAAACAAACATTAAATATTAAACTGACCGTTTAGCCAGGTTAAGCCGAGTGGTTAGAGATCCTAACTGCAGAATCAATGGTCACCGGGTTCGATTTCCGCCCGGGACGAATATTTGTGCGCATGAACTGAACATGTCTATTTGTTTTCGAGTCTGGGGGTAAAATATCTATATTTATGTATATGTTATAAAACATATTTAAGAACGTGTACCAGTTGTCTTCTACCCATAATGCAAGCTCTAGTTTGGGACTAGGTGGCGCTGTGTGGGAATTATCATTATTGTTATTATTTCATTAAATCATATTTATTATTATTGTCATAAATAACACAAGTAAGTTAATTATAATGTCGTGATAGCCCGAACGCAGCGAACCTGTTTCAAATATATAAGGCCATATGGCCGTGGTTCGAATCCGGGCGTGTACCAATAATTTTTTTCTGACTTAAGTACATTAACTATCACTGACTCCGTGCCTCGGAAAGCAAGTTAAGCAGTCGGTCCCAGTTGCTGTCAATAGATGGCGGTCGTTACAATCCACAAACGTATTGGAGCAGCGTGGTCGATTTAAGCTCCAAACCCACTCATCTCGAGGGGAGGCCTAAGCCCTTGCAGTGGGGTATAAAAAGGGCTGATGGAATGGAAAAATTATAATGTAACCTTAAAGTCTTATAAACACGCGCCACGTACCCATATCTATCTAAGAACCATATAGCAATATTTAATAACAATTTATTTAAAAATAATTTTATTATATTGTATAGAAAATACGTGGAAAATAAGAACAGTGACTGCGGGATTTCTTTAAAAGCACATCATAGTCCGGTCGTGGGACATTAAATTTTACTAAAAGGTTTTCATAAATCTAAAATTGTTCGTTTTTGCTGAGTGAATAGATATAGTGCATGGTGAGCTACTGTCAAAAAGTTAGAAGTTTTTGGGCTGTGCTAAGGGAATGGCTTAGGTTTTTCTTAATATTTCGTGTAACACAGTGTATATAGAATTAAAATTTGAAATTTTAATCCTGCTAATATCATAAACGCGAAAATTTGTATGTATGGATGTATATGTGGGTATGTATGTGGATGTTTGTTACTCTTTCCCGCAAAAACTTCTGAATGGATTTTAATGAAATTTTACAATAATGTATCTTATGTACCAGAATAACACGTACGCGATAATTTATAAAGATACTAGCTTTCTGCCCGTGGTTTTGCTGGCGTAGACTACACAGTTGTATACTGATTTTGAAAAATCTTTCACCTATAGAAAGCTACATTATCAGCGAGTAACATGGGTTAAAACAAGGAGGAGTGATAAAGGGAATGGGAAGGGGAACGTTTCTGTATTCCACCCGGACGGAGCCGCCTATGACCGCTAGTTGGTTCATAATCAGAACTAACTTAACCTCACGTTGTAAAATTTTTATGAAGATAACATATGTCATACTACGAATATACAAAATTTAATAAGACAAAATTTTTCAAAGACTTTCGGTGGTTACTCAAATTTACTGGACAAAGTTTAGAAAGTCTAGTGATGTGCTTCTACTATAACTTCATTTTTCTTTCATAAGATACACATTAATGAATTAAAATTGATAATTATGCAGCTGTATCAAAGCATTTGCTTACTACACAAAAAATTGGAAACATACTGTGGATTTTATACAAATTGCGCGAACATACGAATGATGCGCGAGGCGCAGGCTGGTGTGCAAAAATACCTTGTTGATAGAAGAATTAGTGAATATCAAGTCAGAAAACTAGACACTCAAGAAACCATATATTAAAGACTGCTGAAAATCATAAAAATTACTCTAGCCAACGAGTCAGTTGATATATTATTTGTCTAATGTACAGTACAGTCACGCGCAGAAGTGCCCTGAAATTATAATATAAAAGTCTAAGTACCTACCTATATACGCCGATTAAGTACTTTATTATCACAGTAGATAGGTATAGTTACTTGCAAAACTGCATCATAGTATCGGGTAATTATTACGTATTGACACTATTTCTCATACACTTTATTTTTGTACAATTGATATTAACATTTCATTACATTTATTCATGTATCTATATAAGTTATAGAAAATTATTTACTCGCGTTATACGTCGACTGATGGCTGCGTTTACATAGATATGACATAATTCGCAATGATAGTTGTTTAATACACATGGTGGATGACTATAATTTTGTTTTTTATTTTAACAAAAATCATGACACTATAGCACTTTTAATGTAAAATTGAAAATAATTTTTACACACATTTAAATTTATTTTAAAATTCAGAACAATAATTTCATTGGTTCTTTGTTACTGTCAAAAGTGTCATAAAGTCTATTTTAGTAACTGTAAGGTGTATATAAACGCTAATGAAATTCATTTATAAAATTCCACATGTTTTTGCAAACCAACACATACCATGTTTCCATTTCGGGCTGAAGTTTTTTTTTATTTAGTCTGAACGAAATTCAATTCAATAACCTCAAAAAACTTATTGGGCAATAATCTTTCCTATTTTTCAAAAATCCAGTAGAAGAAAATAAATATCAAATTTATAAACTCAGGAACTTCATTATTTTTGCTGTCATTATCGAATATACCATCATTTTTGTTCTGAGCCTTATACTAAATATTTTGAATAACTTGAATACAATTTGATAAAAAAACATAACAGATAGAATTCCAGAAGTTATAGTTACCTTATCACTGTAACGTCATTTTTGGTTATATTTTATAACTTGGTTGCTATGTTGTTCGACATCCGGTAAAGCATTTCTTATATCAGACAAAAATAATTAGAAATCCCCAATACATGTTTCTAAAAAGCCATAAATCAAGTCCATAGCGTTGGTATTTTCTAAAGGCTAAACGAACACACGATTCATGCGGGGCGCCGGTTGGTACGCGGACAACGCGCGCTACTCAGAGTGCCACGCTGCTGCGCCGGCGCTTATTATAGGCTTGTTCAGGTAACAGTTTTTGGAAAATATGAAAAGTAATTGTTGCAATTTTGAAGTCGTCAAACACAACTAAGATAGGTAGCAGCTGCTATTTTAACCAATCAGCTTATACAGTGCAGTGCTCCAGCGGATAATTGTCTCGACACGTTGCGTTGGTTGGCAACGTAGAAGTAGTGAAAAATCATGATTTGCTCACTAGTGTAATTTATCTGACTTTCTTTTAGGTATATTGTTTAACCATAACTATAACCATAGAATACCTCATAGTTCTTTAACATAAAAAATAATTGTTGTATATATCTACAGTTGGTTATCAATGATAGGTGCTACAGTTTGTTTGTGTCAATTACTTGTACGTACTGTGGTGCATGAAAAAGCAGAATAAATTTAGAATTAAGTATGTCATAAAAATATATAGACTGATATTGATTAAGGTGGGTATGTGTTGTTTTATATAGAAATACCATTTCCTCTATACAAGCCCTTCAAATAGATTTCTTCTCAGACTATGAATCGTACGAAACTATTAAAAATAACAATTACAAGGCAACGTGTGTGCCACGATGTAGGCAAAATCATACAATAAGTCCCTACGTAGGTATTTTATGACTCGCCCACAGCTACACTAATAAAATTTATCCGTAATTTAAACAAAATTTACAATTTGTATGTTTCTAATTTTTCGTGTGGTAATCAAGTGCTTTGATAAGGTCACATACAAGCGAATTTATCAATTTTAATTCATCATTGTGAATGTTAGAAAAGAAAGGTGAAATCATAATAGGAGCACACCACTTGACTTTCTAAACTTTATCTAATAGATTTGAGTAACCACCGAAAATCTTAAAAAATAATTTCAGAAATTTTAATATTGTGTTGAAAAACATAAGAGTAATTTTTAAATTTTAAGTAACTAAATTTTCGTTGTGTCACATATGTCAGCTTTCTAAAGCTAAATTTCTAATTATGATCCAATTAAAATTTCTAACTTGAATTCTATGTATATACATTACGTTACACGAAATATTAAGAAATACCTGGGAGTTTTTTCAAAATGGTGCACGTGGAACGTCGTGATTTCTAACGATATTTTGAAAAAGCTCCATGTTAACCGTACTACGCTGCCTATTCTTGTTATTTTTATTTAAAAATACGAACAGAATACTCGACTCTGACGAAATTGCTTTATATGCAGAGAATGCCAATAACTAAGAAGAAGAAGAAATACCTAATCCATTGACAAAGCACTGCCGTTAAACTTCTAACTTTCTGACAATAGCTCACGGTGCACTTTATCTATCTATTCAACAAAATCGAACATTTTTAATATTACAGTACGTTTTTTTTTCTGGCTACGCGACTAATATAAGACGTCAAACGTCTAAAAGTTAATGCAAAATATCATGGCCATTGTTGCTACAAATTTTGCCATTCTTCTCGTATGGCTGAACTGAAGCGCAGGCGACATTTACCTTTGGGAAATACCAACGCTATGGTCTTGATTTACGACTTCTTGGAATCAAATAGGTACTGGGGATTTCCAATTCTTTTTGTCTGGTATAAAAAATGCTTTACCGGATGTCAAACAACCAAGCGACCAAGTTATAAAATATAACTATATAATAAATATAGAACTTACGTTACAGTGATAAGGTGATTTTATTTATTTGTTTATTTGTCTCTTCAACAATAGTAATACCATCGCAGTACAAAAATACATAAATGTTTGTCTGCACTTGGTTGTTTGACATCCGGTAAAGCATTTCTTACATCAGACAAAAAAAATCGGAAATCCCCAGTACCTATTTGATTTCAAGAAGTCGTTAATCAAGGCCATAGCGTTGGTATTTTCCAAAGGTAGATGTCGCCTGCGCTTCAGTTCAGCCATACGATAAGAATGACAAAATTTGTAGCAACAATGGCCATGACATTAATGGGCCACTGGCCCCATTACTTAAAGAAAAGCACTGCATGCGCTGAAAGATGCCCAGATATATTTAAAAAATACTCGTAGTAAGCTCGACACACAAGGTAATTGTAACATCTGGAATTCTTTCTGTTGTGTTTTTTGTCAAATTGTGTTCAAATTATTAACAATAGTTTGTATGAGCCTTAGAAAGAAAATGGTGGTATAGTCGATAATGGTAGCACAAATAATATAAAGGAAATACGTTTCTGAGTTTATAAATCTTATATTAATTTTGCTTATGCTGGCTTTTTGAAAAATGCAAAAGATGATTCCCCTTAAAGTTTATTAAGGTTATTGAATTGAATTTTATTCAGACTCAATAAAAAATATTTAGCCTCAAATGGAAGCATGGTGTATGTTGTTACTCAAAAATATGTGGAATGTCATAAATTAATTTCATTAGCGTTTATGAACATCTTACATTCACTTAAATAGGCTTGATGACAATGATGACAAAAACTAAGAACGAATTAAATTATTGTTTTAAATTTTAAAATATATTTAAATGTCTCTAAAATTTTTTTTTCAATTTTACATTAAAATCGATAGTTTCTTGTTTTATGTCGAAATAAAATACAAAATTATAGTCATCCACCATGTGTATCAAACAACGATCAGAATGAATTATGTCATACCTATGTAGACGCAGCTATCAGCCGACATTTAACGAAAATAATTTTCTACAACTTATATAGAAACATGAATAAACGTAATGAAACGTTAAAATCGGTTTTACAAAAAAATAGTATGAGAAATATTATCAATACGTAATAATTACCCGATACTATGACGGCAGTTTTGCGAATCTACTGTGCACCTATCTACTGTGATAATAAAATACTTAATCGGCATAATTAGGTAGGTACTTAGTCTTTTACGTTATAATTTCAAGGCACTTCTGCGCGTGACTATACTGGACGTAACATCATTCGCATGTTCGCGAAATTTATACAAAATCCACAGTATGTGTGCTTCTAATTTTTCGTATGATAATCAAATGCTTTGATAAGGACACATAAGAGCTAAGAGCGAACTCATCAATTTTAATTCATTATTGTGTATGTTACGAAACAAAAAGTAAATTACAGTGGAAGCACACCACTTGAGTTTCTAAACTTTATTTAACAGATTTGAATAACCATCGAAAGACTAAAAATATAATTGCATTAGATTAAATTTTTTTTAAACAATTTGTTTCATTAATTTTTAAATTTTCTTAGTATCCCTTATGTTATCTTTCTAAAAATTTTACAATGTGAAGTTAAGTTAGTTCAAATTGTGAACCAATCAACATTTCAAATTTTAATTCTTTATACGGCGTGTTACGCGAAATATTAAGAAATACCTAGCCACACCCTTAACACAGCCCTAAAACTTCTAACTTTTTGACGTTAGCTCACAATGCACTTTATCTATCTACTTATCAAAAAACAAACATCTTTAGAATTATCAAAACTTTTTTATGAATTTTAATGTCCCACGACCAGACTGTTATTTTTGTTAAATTTTCGTAGTATCCCTTATGTTATCTTTCTAAAAATTTTACAATGTGAAGTTAAGTTAGTTCTAATTATGAACCAATCAAAATTTAAAATTTTAATTCTATATACAGCGTGTTACACGAAGTATTAAGAAATACCTAGCCACAGCCTTAGCACAGCCCTAAAACTTCTAACTTTTTAAAAATAGCTTACAATGCACTTTATCTATCTACTCACCAAAAACGAAGATCCTTGGAATTATCGTAAGTAATTTTTTTCTGGCTACGCGACTAATCAGTACGCACATACTGAACGTTGAAGTTTGCTAGAGTACCTACGTACCGTTAAATAAGTTCCCATGTTTTGGAAGCTACAAAGTTTTTCAGACGTTTCTATGTTAATATGATTCATGTCTACCAATACAAGAATAGGATTTTAGACATATGAACCACTAAATAGAACAATGCAGAGTTTTTTGCGCCCGTGATAATTAAATTAGTATGTGTTTTGATGTTAAAGGAGGGCAACCTCTATTATGAATGACAGTGTAAGAAACACTATGATATTGGTGTCGAATTTTATTAACGAATCGAAGACAATTTTACCATTTGAGTTGCCTGTTTGAAATTTTATCATTGGAAACGACTTTCATTTCGTTGGAGTATAGGGGGTCATTTAGGAGTTTTGTGACACAGGCAGATTGCACGAAGAGTTTTCGAGATATCGGGATGAACGTGGTGTCAAAAGACGCATCAAGGCAAGCACTACAAGATGGCAAAAGACAATTTGGAAAAAGTTCAAAATTAAAAAAAATGTCGGCCAAAAACGAAAAAAATCGCAATTTTAAAATACTTTTCGGCCTTCGAACGGTTGTTGTAGCTGTATCTGTGAATACTTACGATCGATTTAAATTATTTGTTAATATTGGAGCATAAAACACTCGAACTCTTGTAAAAATTTCTGCATCACTCAGTAAGAAAACTTAATATTTTGAAGAAATTTAGTTAAATATATTGCAAATTATCCTTTTAAAAAGTGATGGAGAAACCATACAAAAGAAGTACACCGTGAGTTTTTTTCCTCTTGTTTATAATTCACACTAATTGAAAAAAAGGTTTCCCTTTCGTTCATAAAAAGGGTAGTGCTTCGATCAAAGATCTATTGAATACATAGCTGTCGCACGAAAACTAGCCATGTAAAAGAGGGTGCGGTTGTTTTAGGAATTATTGTTTTTATTAAAACTTATTTATACAACAAACATTCATTATGAATATTAAGGTGTATTGCGAATACGACATTTCGATGTCCAATTGAGTTTATATAATATGTGTACAGATAAATTGTTGGCGCAACTTCGAACTTGTAAATCCATGGGGTTTTTGATCGAAGAGGCTAGGCTAAAACTGACCAGTCACGGGATACTCATCAATTTGAAAGCTCAACTGTGTAAATTGAATTAAAAAGTAAAAACGTGTAAAAATGTGCTGTAGAACAAAAAAAAAGTTTATTCATAATTAATTAACGAAATTTATATTTCCATTTGTTAAAATCGTTGGAATAATTCTTGTTTTTTTTTGTGCTGCTTCGTGTATAAACAAATGACAAATCATATTTACGTTACACGGCACGTTCAAGCTGACGAACGAATTTCAAACATGATGTCACAAAAGGTTGACAAAAGAAATAATTGAAATTGTAATTACACTAATTATTCCTGTTTTTAGTACTGCATAGCAAACAGGATTAGAGTTAGTACAGGATAAATTCCATGGTTGTCCTATTGTCTCCGAGGCTATTAGACGCAAATATTTAAAGATTCTTTAAGTGTATTGTTCAAGGGTAGTTTAAATGGTTGATTTTTGGGGCTCAAATGATGAGTAAAAACGTGCCTCTCACATAGGAGACTTCAAATTAAAGTCGATAAAATAACGAGTTTGGTAAAATAAAATAGTCTATTTAGTGAATAGACTATATTAATTCGACGACCTCTTAGCCTAGTGGGTAGCGACCCTGCCTACGAAGCTGGAGGTCCCGGGTTCGAATCCTAGGTCGGCTCAGTATTAATATGATGAATATTGATACTGGTACCGGGTCTTGGTTGTTATAAGTGTGTGGTGTCTTCGCAAAAATATTTATATGTGTATATATTATAAAGAATATTTGAGTATGTATATCAGTTGTCTAGTAACCCATAACACAAGCATAATACTTGCTTACTTTGGGACTAGATGACGCTGTGTGGGAAGTCCCATATATTATTATTATTATTATTAATTAAATTATGAGAAACAAAAATTGTTTTCAGTGAAGTTTATAAGTGTTTTTCATAGAATGTACGAAGTATCCCATTGCACGTAAGATTTTTTTCCTCTATCTCAGTATACATCAACTATTTGATTTGTTTGTTGACTGCGTTAATTAGCCTATATATCATATTCTGTCTAATGAATTATGACATAAATATACCCGAACTGGAAAATAAAAGAACGCAAGTTTTAGTAGTTTTTTAGCGATTTTAATGTTTTATTACGTTACACAAAATATTACTATTACCATCTGCTGACGATGGCTGGACAAAGAAATTCGTGACAATTTTTTTTTTGTAATATAGTTAAGGAACGCAGATATTTCTGCGTCTGATAAAAAATTAAATCAAGACATTTGTCACTGTTATTCATACTATTTTATGTTCGCCGACATTTACTAATTGAATCATTAATTAATTGATCAGGTAGATTGTAAAGAACTGTAGCAGTTGCCTAGTTAATCTTCTCACAATAGGTTGCTGTGGTCATCTGATGACTTTAGTGTTGTATAGTGTGGTTGGGTCGGGCGAAAACTACTTACTGTCTCGGCACCACTTGAATTTTTAGATAAAGTATGATTGTATTTAAAAAAAAAAAAAACTAAACTCCTTTTTTTGAAATTTTTAATATAACATTTTGTTAAAATTTACTTGTGAATTTAAATAAATTTGGCTTCCCAGAAAAAATAAATAAACGTTAAAAACAGACAAAATTTAAAACTCACGTGTGATGAGAATGATGAGAAACCCACAGATGAGTAAGAATCGACGAATAAATATAAAAATTATATATTATAAGCAATTTATAAATAAATACCTATTTAAATTATAAAGTCGAAACCTCCAGTTTTAGATCGTATTTGAAAACATAATCATAGGTTTGTGTAACAAAATTAACTTACATTAGGCTACTAGACCGACAGCTTTTCCATGATATAATTTTTTGTGATTTGACATTAATCGAAATCACGACGATTTCACATAATCAAAGTATCCAATCAATTAGCAGATGTCAAATCGCGTGTTCAAAGACTCGGACCCCTAATCAATATTAAATTTTAATAATAGCCCCCGTTGGCCGGCGCTCGTTGAATATAGCGATCAATTATGTATAAATTGAGGACGTTTAATTTTATAATTAATCGTTCTGATAAAAAACTCTTGACGGCATCCGTTGCGTAGCAGATTAGCTCCTTTTTTATGAAGTCCCATGTTCTGGGTTAGAATTCTGCGTTTGTAAATTTGGACAAATAAGTTAACCAAAATAATTTTCGAGACTGGATATGGTTACTCTAGATGCTTACGTACCCTCTTCGTATTGTATTTATATATGTATATGTGCGTGTACGTACGGGTGTGTGCGTACGTGTGTGGATGGGACATCCCACACAGCGCCATCTAGTCCCAAAGTAGGCAAGTATTATGTTTGTGTTATGGGTACTAGACAACTGATATACATACTTAAATTATTCTTTTTTTATATAATATATAACATATTTATGATATATAATAACATGTATAAATATCGTATTTTACACCCAGACCCGGAACGAAATAAACATGACCATGCACACAAATATTTGTCCCGAGCGGGAATCGAACTCGTGACACTTAAGCTCTGCAGTTAAAATTTCTAACCACTCGGCCAGTCGGTCAGTCAACGGTGTATGTTTTTGAGTACGTATTTGAGGATGAGTTTAACATACGTGCTTCCACAGTAAAATTTAAAAAAAAAGAATATTTTAGTTGCTAAATGCAACAATTTTCTGGATATACATTTTAAAGGAACGCCAACACCGATCGCTATTAGATTAGAATAAAGTCATGTGTCCAGACAATTCTTGTGTGTCAGTAAATTCTTGGCGCGAACCACAATTTCGAAATTAATCAACCATGTAAAGTTCAAGTGCTGCGCAGTAATCCCGATTAACTCGTCAAATCCAATCAGCATAAAACCGAGTTACGTTAAGTTAAACACCTTCGCGTTTAATTCGGCACAATTAAATCCATAAACACCCGCGGCTGCCCCACCGTCGTGAGGTATGACACTCCGCTGTGGTAATATAGATGTACACTCTGAGAATTGAGTAATCTATTGCATGGGAAAAGCCAATCTCACACATACATATGCACTGGCTTTCGTCGTCGTTGATGTTTCGTGCTCCAACACAAATAACAAATATGCCCGGAGATAATTAGTTGAATGCTTAAATTATGCGGGAACATTCGCGCCAAACGCACGGAGTTTTAATTGGGGACAGACAGGCGTTATGTAGGTACGTATGCAGTTTTGGGGAACCTTGCGTTTTCAAAATATTACGAAAACCTCTCTTTCGACGATTCCTGTTTAGACTGACTTAACGTTTTTTTTTTTTTTAAATTGTATTTAAATAAACATTTAAATAAAAAGCTAATAAATGTAAACACGAAATCGTTATACTGTATAAATAATAAACTTTCAGTAATTTTATATACACAAAGAGGCGTACTTTTATTATATACTTACCGCCTTAATTGTAGACAAAAGTTCAGTTTAAATACGGGAATAAGAACGGGTTTAAGAACGAGTCTGGTATTGAGACTGTAAAGCCCAGAGCGATTGCGTGAGCGCGTCGTCTTCGACAAAGTTATGTGTCATACGCTATTTCACACGCTACAGTATAATAAACTGATGACTATACCTTTTGAATTTCCAAATAATACCGATTATTACCTCGTGCCTCCGAGAGCACGTTAAGCTGTCGGTCCCGGTTTCTGTCAATAGATGGCGGTCGTTACAATCCGCCAACCCGCATTTGAGCAGCGTGGTGGATTTAAGCTCCAAGCCCCCTCATCTTGAGTGGAGGCCTAAGCCGCTACAGTAGGGTATAAAAAGCGCTAATGGAACCGATTAATACAGGAGATAACAAATAGTTTAACAAATATAACAAATAACAAAAGTTTGTGTTCTTACGGCCCGCTCGTGACGTCACTCGGTGCCCCTACGTACAAATTATCAACATTAGCCCATAGTAATGTAACCGAGTGGCGTTATAGCACGATTTACTTTAGAAATTTGTATCTTCAGCATTTTCGTAGGTATCAATGAAATTCTTTCACCGATTAGTTTTTCTTTATAAATATAACATATTTCTATCAAAAACAAAAACAACTAGACGCCCTCAATTTTATTTATGAAAAAGCGACTAATATTCGGTCAAATGCAGTTATACTTGTATTGACAAACACAACTCAGATCACCTCATCCCTGTTCATGTACGCATGAACAGCGAAGAGGTAATAATCTGAATGGTATTTCTTTGTTTGTTTGCTTGCATTATCTAAAGTCTGCCTGTCAAATTCAAGTATAACTGCAGTTAACCGAATATTAGTCGCTTTTTCCTAGACACCATTAGACCGGAGACGTTGTTATATTACCCAGTTATTTCAGACCGTCCGGGTCGTCCGCCCATTAAACCCTTTGCCGGCGACGACGGAGCTTAAAACACCCGCGCTCGCATGAAATGTTTCTGTACGATATTTCGTTTTAGTGCTGTGAAGTTTGAATAAAAGTTTTAAAATTTTATTTATATTCATATTTAGAGAAGGGTATGATTTTCAATTTGTGATAGTAATTTTTATGTAAATATACACGTGTTATTGTTGCCGAATACCTCACATTTTTATAGTAGTGTAAGCGTTTTAGTTACACTTTGTAAGTTATAATAGTATTATTTATTTTATTTTAATTTATGAGTTAACTTTTTATTCTATATATAATATAAATCTAACTTAATTAACCTTAATTTGATTTCAACACACTATTATAATTATTTTAATTTCGTTCAATATGGGTATAACTAAACACAAATGTAACGCAGGGTTAATTCAAAATATCACCTTTTCATAACGATTGAGTCGCTCGAGGCGTCACTTGATAATTCTACGAGAGTACTAGCAATGTGTTCATGTCAAAATATTTGTCTTAATAAGTAAGATAGTCATCTAGGCCTCTGACACGAGCCAAGCTGTTAAATGGAATTGCTTAAGGAAATTCAACCCTCCACGCTTAAAGAGAATGTAGATAAGATGCAGCGACCCTCGAGAAAATTTAGGAAATCGTTATGTTCGTCTCGGATGAGATTCGACGGTTAAAAATGATGACTATTTGTCGAGAAGACGAGTTGATTTTAATAATAATCGTTGTTAAATAGCGTAAAAATAAAATAAAATCTTATGAAAATAATAAATTGTGAAATATAATTTAAGTAGTATTATATACATACGTATAATGTATTGACAAAAGTATTTGATAGTAAGATGACTACATAAGATGACTTTATGAAAATCTTCAATAAAAGCGAATAATAAAACTTTAACACAACCAATGGAAAACTGCAAGTCTTGGGAATTTTCTCGAAAACACCGCACTCATATCGCTCAGACTGAGATAAAATCATTAATCTTTCAGCGTAACCTCATCCAGTTTCTTCATTATAAGTTCGGTCTTCGCGGCGCCTGATTTATTTGCTGAGTTCTATACGAATTTTATTTCGCGCCCCTCTATGCTTCCAAGTCGACGTGTTTCCCGTTCCACAACTGATTAGTCCTTTATTTTCCAAGTTCTCAAGTATCCTGCTCAGATCCCGCAGTAGGTACGTATCTCTTAATCTTTGTCTATTATATGGAATATTCTTATGCTGCATTTCAAAGACAACTCGATATTAATTTAAATAACTTCTTTTCGATAGCGGGAAGTTAAAAAATGGAGAAGAATTTTAATGATTTTTTAAATTTCCATCTGTTTATTTGAGCACGTCAGCCTTTACTGATACATATAAACCTTTTTTTGGAAATTGCTTTTTGTTTAAATTAGTTTTAAGGGCTGTGGGATTTGTATTAAATAAATAAAAAAATAAAAAATTAAAAAATTAAAAATAAAAAAAAAACTTGGAAACGATCGATAACGTGAGCGAAATGACAGACTCATAGATTTGACAAACCATTATCATTGTTTATTTTGAATATTTTGTTGAATTACACATTAAATGCAATTTAAGAATCTCTATTTGCTTATCTATTACGAATTTTATATGTGCGTCACACTAGATTCTATTTCACAATGAAATATCAACTACCTAGCGTATGTTTAGTCTATGGCGTATATCTTTTCGCTCACATGTGTGCGGTTACGACGCTGTATCTATATGTGCATCCATGTGTTTCGCTTAGTGTCTGTAAATAAATCTTTTACGTGAAAATCGTAATTAATAGTTATTTTAATGATACTATACCATATGTTATTATGATAATCTAATGAACAGCAATGTTAATATGCACCGTGGACACATATACATTATATAAATCCCTTGTAATGCAGGCACTGCTCTTAGGATGTTTCGTTTCGCTGATAGAGCTTATGAGGAGCAAAACTATTTAATATACATTGAAAAGCTTACTTTTGACTAACCTCTAAGTAACAAATAATAGATATTTAAACTTACGCCTACAATAGAAGAATCGGCACGTGCGAACCGTCCACGTTTGACTCCCGCCCGTTTTCCTCAAAGGGCCGAACACCGAATTTCACAGAAATTTTCTTTTCGGGCACGCGAAATTAGCATGCGTAGATTGAATTGTCAGCAAACTTTTGTACGACTGTGTTTTATGGAAATTCTGTGAGCGAGTGCCGACGTTCCCCCGCCTAATTCCCTCAGCAATAAATAAATATCTTTTTCGAGAATTTATATAGAACCGTTTCTGCGCGGCGTGCACGGAATCATATTTAATTATTGCCAGTCCACCTGTTTTATTAAATACACTTTTATGTCGTCTAAATAATCTTTTATGAAATTACGCCTTTGTATTTCTACGTATTCAGAATACGAGAAAATATTTTATGACCTGTGTACATTTTCATTGAATTTTTATTTGTTACAACTCTACTCGTACCGAGAATCATGTATTGAAATATTTACAAGGTGATCCTAATTCGGAATCCGTTGCGAGGCATTTTTATTAAAATGCACTGTTTTGTAAGTTAAGCGTTGTGTATTTCAACTGAATACCGTTGACCTCGTCTGTTTGATCTTTGTGACGTGAGAAGCTTCCTTTGAAAACAAATTTACTCCGTCAATCATAAAAGTACGAATTGACTAGGAGCCCTCTGTTGCGTTTAACGTCGAAATAAGGCGACGCGCGAGGTCCCCGCGCGGCGGTCTTCACCCCCGCGAAATTGCGTTTGACATTTCGATACTGTGAAGTGACATTTCTGACTCTATTAAAATCAAACGCTGCTGTCAAATTTATTTACTCTATGCCGTCAATCAATAAAAAAATGTGACAGTTCATACATAAGTATCAATAAAATTAAAATGAATTCTTAAATTTTTTTTTTTTGAGGCAATCGAATCGTATGCAGCCCATTGTGTGACGTCATCAATGTGAAATTCGAAATAATTATTTGTTCAGTATTTATCAAGTAGAAAAATTTAATATTCAAATTATGTTCTTAATAACCCTTGGTTTAAAAACAAGTATATAATAAAACACTTTCCTAACAATTCACAAACCTACGAGTATAGTTACTGTAAAAATCATAATAGTGTGTACAAAATTCAAAATTTTATTCAAAAAAACTGTCTCTCAAAAAAGGTATGCTATTTCGCGTAGTTTTCAGATCAATAATATACATGATCAAAAAACGCGTTTTTCTCAGGAAGAACTATTGATGACTGAACGGCTCAGTTACAATTATTTTTGACTGGACAACTTAGGTATAAGTTAGTTTTTCTTAGTAAAAACAAAGTAGGTTAAAATTATATAAGTAGAACATCTTCGCGATAAGTAGGCGACACAAGTGGGAAGAAGCGGTGCGGTGGGGCAGAGGACGCTTCCCGGCGATCACTACAGCGAGCGTCGGGAGAGCGGACGAAAAAGGTTTAGTTAATTTAAAAAAAAGGTATTAAAATGTCACATAAGTTTACGTGTGTCTAATAGATTTGATGTATATTTGTGAAGCTACAAAAAAAAAAGATATTTATTAGTAGCTATGCGATATCGACATCCCTACACGTGTGTCCCGCGCTAAATATTAGTAAATCGGTGTTAGTACCGAAGATGACTTACAATACGGACGCGATAAGATGACACCCAGCTCAAAACTCGATCTTCCTCCCGCTTCCTCGCGCCGAGCCCCGCTGTCGTCATGCGAGTAGCGATAGCATAACAACTGTTTATTTATTTAGTTTATTTATTAGAGACAGACAATCTTTTACTTAGCTTACACTAGCGAACCGCCCCGGCTTCGCACGGGTAGCAGAGCATATAAGCCGTAGTGTTTTTATGTCGTATAGACCTATCAGCTTGTTGCGTTGAACATGCGGATAAGATTTAATTATGTTTAAGTTCATCTTACTTGGAGTATTTTTATTGTATTTTATTTCCAATTCTATAAATATTTGATAAAGTAAAGAATAAATAAATAAAAACAAACTACAATATTTCTTTGTATACAACATTGATAATTTCGGCCTAATTTTACATCACGCGAATCACGTCGGGGCATGGGGCGCCGATCCCCCGGCCCGGCCTATCCGCCGCCCGGCCCGGCTCGGACGCTTGTCGCTTGTGGCGCTATAGTTTTTATTTCGGGATAATTCCGAAGATATTAATTTAAATTGTATGGTGTAAAGGCATTTATAGTGTACATGAAATGTTGAAGTTAAGTAACGTATTTAATTTGATCAGGATTGATACTGTATTCGTATAAATTGCTTTCCAATCGCCATTTTTTTAAACATAAAAATGTTTAAAAAAATTTTGTCATATGATATGACACGTTGAAGTATTAAACTATCAATAAAAAGTAGAAATATGTCATCACAGACTTTTCTTTAATCCTGTAAAAGAGAAATAATTTCTCCGTACATGATAATATTATTATTATTGTTTATATTATTATTGTATTGTGTTATTATTGTTGAACGATTAATTTACTAACAAAGCTACTGACACATAAATTGCATCTGGAACGGTATTAAATGTCAAAATACCTTGTGAAATGCAAAAATCTTAGCTGTTAGAAACGCCATTAACGCCAAAACGAAGCATCTGAAACGCATGACACTGATAGCTAAATCACTACACATTAACAAATTTTGCGATATTTTTTTGTCTGGAACGCAAGAAACTGGTAAAAGTGTCATTTATGGCTGTTATTTGATGCAATTGAATGGTTGCTGTAGCCTGCTTAGAGAGGTGTCAACTTTCATAAAAAATATATACTTTAAAAAAAAAAATTGACAGATACTTTTAATATTTTTTCCGAAAATATAGCCCAATTTATATCTTCCCCTCAAAATAAAAATAAATGTAGTCTTATTAAAAAAAAATATTAATAAAATGTCCTTGTGACGTCAACTGGACAGATGATAAAAAATTTATTTATTTATTTAGGAAACAAACAGTGATAAATAGAGCATGAAATAAAACATACAGAAAATAGTTTACGCAATTAGATTATTTATAACTACAATAGCATTATTTTAGAGTAAATTCATAATATTTTCATTAGTTCGTGAGGATTTTACTTTACCTCCATACTTTTTATTTAGTTGTGACTTTAGTTGTCGATTTTTTACTGCGCTAAGCAGCGCAATAAGATAAACCGCTTTCACAGGGACAATTTTATCGTCAGATGTATTTTCAAAAACCTCTGGGAAATTCTTCAATATTTTTTTTTGAGAGGTTATTCTAGAACCTTGTTCCTTTTAATTTTAATAACCACGTTTGAACATTTTTGTTGAAACTGGTGAGTTTTTTTTAACAAATTATTTCTTTTTGTTTTATTTTCATCAGAAATTAATTTTTCAGTATTGTTCAATTTATTTAACATACGATATCACAGAGACTTAAGTAGGTAGCAAAATTAAATCCATAAATTTCTAAAAAAATCTAATTTTTTTTTGCACACTATACATTACACAAACGTCATTTGAGCGAGGTGTTATGTTAACTCGTCCTTATTATACTTACTGAGGGCGCGCGCTCCAAGTAGGTACTTTAGTTATAATTTGTTTTGGTTAACAAAAAAATATAAACGTCAGCTAAAACTAGTTTAAATTAGGTGATTCTGCTCATGTTTTGATCGTCTCGAAGTATAATATACTCCATCCTGATTATTATGCTATCTAAGATATTTAATTGACCAAGGCTTCGGAAACTTTGTTTAATTTAACAATAATTGTCATTCATCCCCACAAGTGTTGGGATCGCCAACGAAAATTCGCTGTGTTTTGTGGTCAAGTGACTTCGACTACCATGAGTATGAATAGGTTTAACGTGTCGACACACGCTAGCGACTTGAAAAAGATTTGTATGTGAATTTCAGTTCCCTTCGGTACCGCTAGAGGCGCTGTCCATACAAATCTTTTAAAAGTCTATAGCGCTATACATATATAATAGTGTTGTGTGTGCAATGCAGTTCCGACAGATGTAGTGTTTAAAAATGTTAAACTATTTGGTATGGAACAATAAAAGAGAGGAGAAACCGATAAGAAATTCGACAAACAGTCATATAAATACAAGTAATACTTGATGGAAACCAAATCTCCCGCGTTAGAATGCCAAAGGGCAATAGTAGCACCGCAATTGCCATTTGAAGGGCCTAACTGCGGACTAAACTGGCCGTTCGAGGACCTCTAAACGTTGGGACCGGGTTTTTTCTTTGAGAGAGATTGCACTATTAACACCTTGTTAGCTTCGAGCGCACCTACCCCTCTGTTCAAACGGTATTTAATGTTATTGCGACCTTTGTGTATTTTTTTACACACGATTTTTTGCACACGAAGTTTCATTGTTAAAACGTGCCTAAAAAACTCCTTTTTTATATAAGTGTATGCGAAGATAGGCGCGCCGTTTCAATTATGTATGTATTAATTATCAGCAAAATGGGAGCGAAATTAAGTATTGTTCTTCCGTTGTAATACTGAGGACAGTTAAAATGCAAATCATTTTTTTCTGTTAGAAGAAGATTTCAATTTTAATTTGGTATTAATTTTATACCTAAACTAATGACAGGATTATCATAACAAATACAAAGAAACATTCAACTATCGCCAAGAATGAAGTTTAAAGAAGTTTTACTAAAGCAACTATACTATTTGAATGGAGCTGTTTGAGCTCACGTTTTGTTATTTTGTAGAAACTTTTTAACTCTAAAAAGAACTGGATGGAGCAATTTATCCTGGAAGTAAGGAATTCCTGCAAACGGATCGAGTTTTCACTGGGTTACCGCTGTTTGGGCCTTGCCACAACTGTCAGCAGCGCGAGGCGGTGCGAATTGCTTTGTGGCGAGCGGCTCAACAAGTATGGGCGGGCCACGCCGCCAAAAGCGGTGGCGGGCGGCGTTCTTCATACCTTTCCATACATTTGTTTTGCCGCTCGCCGCGTCGCGCCGCGCGTATTTTTCCGCTGATAGCTGTAGAGTCGTGGCCGTGTGACTATCGTTATGATACTTATTTAATGACCAGAAGGTCCGAGTTTTCATACAATCGTACTATGTTTTTATTTGAAATTTGAACCGATTCAAATATCTAATATTTAGAATTGGAAACGATATATCTGATAAAAGAGTAGTAAAATAAAATGAAAGACATCCGATTATCGACTCAAGTGCAGTACTGTATTGTTTCACATACATAATGATTACAAATGAAATTTTAAAACGATACAATCCTCGATAATAATGTCTATTTTGAGAATGACAAGTAACATTGGCAATAGCAATTTTTTTTGTAATAATAAAATAATAAAAACAATACTACGAACATGTGGTGAAAATGGAGAAAAAATGATGTTAAGGTAACATGGATAGCGTTTTATCAATTTGGAAAAGGATGGGTAATAGGTACGTCGGGTACATGTCGATCTAACCACCAATTGTTTGCGAAATTTTCTATTTCGAATTCGATGATAGAATTCGTTTTAGGCTCTACATGCCTACATCGTTATCGTAGTTTTGAACAGCAAAAGAACAAAATTAGAAAAAAAACCGACGTACAAACCTGTTTCTTATAGTACGCAAGCATAAAATGTGTCGTATCGAAACGTGAAACCCACCCCCTTATCACGGTAATCATAAACAAGGGATATACATGTCGCTCTTGAGTGTAATTTTAATGTGGAATTTATGTGGTTTAAGTCGAGCTTTGCACAGTCCTCTCCACATTCTCCTGCCCTCTTAATACAAGGGGTCTCGATTCCGCCTCGCCACTTGCCAAAGAATTCCGGCTTGCAATATTTCAAGATCTCTCTCGGTTGTTCCTATTTAGTCTCTTGAGTTGTTATTCTGGAAATTGTGAGAATAACGGCTTATTATGTTTACTTGAAACGTAGGTAACTCTCCGAAGAAGGATTCGTTAAGTGAGTAGGTAGGTATGTTATTTCCGTTCAAAACATATTAACTTCGCAATAGCATCTGCTTATTAAAATGGAAAATTATACTACTACATGAAAATTTATCTTTAAACATTAATTTGGTTTCGGCTGAAGATTTAAAATGTTTAACTTCAAATCTTACTTTGAACCACATTTCCTAAATCCTAATTTTAAGACTATTATAATATTAATAAGTCGAGGAGACCGTCTTTTCGTAATTTGTACGTTTTAAGTTGTAATGAAATCCCCTTGGTTATACTTTTGATGCCATTTAAAGTTGATCTTAAAAAAATAAATAGTTTCCATCATTGTTGTGATAACGTTGTTTTTAAATTTGTGAAAATAATTATAAGTAGCGAAAAAATTAGCTATTATATTTTAAAATTACATATAAGCAAAGTCACAAAAAAATTGCCATTTATAGATTTTATGCAGTAACAGCAAGGGTAATAAGCAGGTTCAAGCGCTTACGTTTGAAAAATGCAGCTCACTAGTGGACGTCATATTACCGATAAAATTAATGCCATTTGAAAAAGTGGAGCAAAATCAATATACTAGTAGTTAAGATGTTGTTGAAGAATTGAGTATGATAACAAAATGAAGCATCCATCAAAACGGCACCAATTTAGTATGAAATAATGTAATATGTATCTTTAAAGTTTTGGTCTTGATTTGTATAAAAGATAAATACGAAGAAACTTTCTCCCCGACCTAATATATTCCAGTAGTTATTATACTTCATAGTTAAGTTCAATCAATCCTTAGTAATAGTCCAAGAATGAGACGAGTAGTCAGTTCATTGGTCCCATTCATTCTCGAAAGATACGGAGAGCCGTTTGTTGTATCAAAGCGAATATTCGTGCCTCCGGGATATGCAACAAAACCAAGTTGAATCACGATAGACCCATTAATCCGAAGTGTGAAGAAACGACAAACGGCGCGAAACTTGCCGCGCGTGTATTTTTTGCCTTGGAGTAACAAATCGTTTTAGTCTGTTCGACGGATGCGGTTGCGGCAATCGGATGTCTGTGTAACACATACGACATTCGCATGCATGTATTTGTGTGTGTGTGTGTGTGTGTGTGTGTGTGTGTGTGTGTGTGTGTGTGTGTGTGTGTGTTAGCGGTTGGTTTGTCAGTTTTTACTGTTGTTCATTTTAAGGTTAAACGCGATTGTTGTATGTTTTTGTTGTTTATTGTGCATGTAACTCAAGAAATGATAGCTAGCTACTTAATAAAATTGAAGTAAATTAATACAAAACATTTGTTTTATTTGCTTAGCGAGTTCTGTTACTAATCAATTTTTAAATTACCTGTATATGCAATATTTCCTGTAATAGATATAAATGTTTATGTGTTCTCGCCAAAACTATTTACAGATAAATAATGTCTCAGTTAATAATCGCCTATTTAACCATTTAAACATATTTTTCTTATTTTGAATTAAATTCAATGCCAGATATCCGTTCTTTGTCTAGGTTTTTCGTTTGGAGAAGTTTCGTGTGCCGGTAACTGTATTCGTTTAAAATCCACGATTGGCGTAGAACTATACATTTCATTCCCACTTCCAGGGCCGGTTTTAAATAACAGCCGGGCCAGAGGGATCGCGATAAATCGTGTCGACGCGATCGCCTAGCATTAATTATTTATTTATTTATTTATCCTTCGATTGCCGGTGAAGAATAGCTAGGATGCAATGCAAACAACGCAAGTAAGTGTGATAATAGACTTGCCGGGTTGATAATGTTTTTTTTTGTTTTGGAAAACAATTACAGGTTGGAACGGCACTACAGCGCATGTGTATATGCGGAGTCTGGTTTTATTTCAAATCCATTTTTTGTCATATCTACTGACTGACTGACTGACTGACCGATTCGCCGAGTGGTTAGAGACCCTAAATGTGAAGCCGAGGGTCGCGGATTCGATTCCCGCCCGGGACAAATGTTCATGTACATATACATGTACATACATGAACTGTTGTTCCGTGTCGGGTTGTAAAATTATCTATACATGTACGTATATATATCGTAAAGAATATTTAAGTACTTATGTCAGTTGCCCAGAGCGCAACGAGCCTGTCTCAAATTTATAAGGCCCCATCGGGCCATGGTTCGAATCCGGGCGTGTACCAATGAGTTTTTCTGACTTAAGTACACATTATCACTGACACCGTACTTCGGAGGGCACGTTAAGCAGTCGGTCCCGGACGCTGTCAATAGATGGCGGTCGTTACAGTTCCCAACCCGCAGTGGAGCAGCGTGGTGGACTTAAGCTCCAAGCCCCCCTCCTCACCCTGGGGGAGGCCTAAGCCCCTGCAGTGGGGTAAAAATGGGCTGATGATGATGATGATGATGATGATGTCAGTTGTCTAGTACCGCATAATACAAGCATAATACTTGCTTACTTTGGGACTAGATGGCGGTATGTAGGATGTCCCATGTATTCTTCTTATTATTATCTACTGTTTTCAAGCAAATAATCTCTGAAATTTAGCTTAAAAACGTATCAACTCGTAACCAGACACTGAATAAAATTTAAAGCATAGTGGTATAGTGAGTATGTAGCCACTTTCTATGTAATGATAATAATGGTAAATAAAAATAATTTCCGCTGTACACCAGAAAAAAAAATGGTTGGAAAAAAATGCATAGATTCCATAAAATATATAATTTTTTTCGAGATTTAGATTACTCCTTAGATGGCGATATGCGCTACCATCCCGTTTCAAACTGTACAAAAAAAAAAAGGAATGTATTAGTTTAAGTACGAAGCCGAGCGATTCGCTAATTCACAATTTAACTGATTTAAAAAAAATCTGTTTGTAAACATCCCAAAACTTACAATCCTAACCTCATAACACAAGAAAAAAAATTCTCTTTTACAATACACATTCACAACACATTCGTTGAAGACATATTTCACAACAACAATAATATCACAAAAAGCGAGAATTAGGCCCCTGATACTTCAACTGAAGCGACTAAATTAAGGGGACTTATTGTGCGAAATAACATCGAAATATTTCTCCATTGTGGTCGAGAAAGTCTCCCCCGGTGGCGTGGGATGGTCTATTTTTACAAAATTCTCGTCCCTCTGAAGATAAGGAACGAAGGTTGACTGCGAGGCGCGCTCGTAAAAAAACCACTCCTTGATGAATGGACATTTTTTCTCCTCAAATTTGCATTTAGGGCAGAGGATTTCACGATTTCACCCTACCTTTTAATGTAAAATGAATTGTCAGATTTTATACTGACAATTCACGATGATTGCTTTCAAAATCGTAGTGATTTTAAATTTTTAATCGACGATATATTTCTGACTAGATTTTATGTCTGGACCTCGTGTTTCTTTTGGAGATTAAATATCGCTCGTAAGAGTTTCAGGGACCAATCTCAAAAACCGGTCAAGTGTGAGTCGGACTCGCGCCCTAAGGGTTCCGTACTGTTTATTTACGTGTTTTAACGTCTTTATTGCTACTCAACGCCATATTGCACAAAACACGTTATTATTATTTTTTTTTAATGGTATAACTACAAATTAACGATTTTTGGATTTTTTCCTTCACTTGCTTTATGAGACCTTGTTTATTGCCTTTTATGATCCTTGGTCCACGCGAGCACCTTAAAGGTTTTGATTTATTTGCAAGTTTCAAAATATGCGGCATAAATGGCCTTGATATAGAAGCTTGATTTTTTCACAACTTTAAGGAACTGTAAACCTCAATATTTTATAATAATTTCAACTTCACACCTCTATGCGTCCCTGGAAAAACGGTCTTCACAGACTGATAGACGAATATAGAAAGTGATCTTATAAGGTTTACTTTTTAAATACGGAACCCTATAGATACGTCAGAACTCTTCCCTTGTCTGAAGTACAAGTAGAAAATGTATATGTCTTTTTTAGTAAACTTTCGGTGTGCATCGTTCGTTTTAAAACTTGACAAAAAACTGAGACTTTGATAGTATCTTTTTATCAACCAATATCCACGATAACGACGCCTAGTCTGAATCGAGATTCCATGCCAAACGTCTGTCAACTTTTAATTTTTATATTCTTCAACCGTGAAATTTGGTACATCGTTTTTCGTAGTTTTTTATGTCGCGTAATCACCCAAATACATTTTCGTAACATTCCGAAAATCGTGCTTGTGAAAAAGTTGAAAAGTCCAATTACTTAAAGTCGGTCTGTACCAATAAACTCCAGTGGGTCCGTCTGACGATGCCACTTGAAGGGGTCCAAGTTTTTCGAGATGTTTTGATCGTTAATTTCACGATTTCGCGACGAAAAGCTCATGATTTTTTCCTTATAATAATGATAGAATGTTTTTCAAGTATTCGTTCTAGAACCTATCTAATCGGCATTCCGTTATGTTCAACTTTGGGATCTGAGAAAATACTGTAGTTCAAAACCAGTTTTGAAACATAAATATTTTGTCTGTACGCGTCCTCCTCAGGCTCTTTTTTATATTTAATAAATAATATTTTAAAGAAAAATAATAGCTCATGTATTTAATAAATAGAATTCTGAAAATGTTAATTAATTTACTTTTTTTTCCTAAAATATCGAAAATTCTTACGCGGCCGGTTTATAACTTTTTATTATGTCAGTTGATTGTGCCTCGAAAAAAAGTTATTATCGATGTTTAAGATATCATACAAAAGAGAAATATTCTTCAGGCGCGGCTCCAGTACTAACAATATAATGAAAAAAGTTCGCCCATTAAACTCAGTAGAAGTTTCAAACGAAAAAGTACAATAAATTGTAAAAGACCTAATAATTTTGAAAGAAGTAGTTACTACTATCTTTCTTTACCTTATATATGTCGCAGGATGATTTCATAATTCGAATTTTCGCGAAAATCCTAGGGATTTTGCAAAAAAACGGATATTTAGACAATGGTGAAAACATTTCTCAATCTTACTGGAAAAAGTTAGGGTCTTTGCAAAAACGCGAGTCGCTCTAGTAACATTGAATATCCTTAACTCTGATTGGCTAGATTTTTGCTTACTTACCAAATCTTATTCTGATTGGTTCCTAGTGTTACCCTGTGAGCTTTGAAGTATTAGATCATTGAGTTATGAAGGGTTAGATATAACAATATCGATTTATAGAAACTTTTGCACTCTTCTAACCACATTTAAAATAAAAAACTGCTGAGTTGCTCTCAAAAACATAAACAAAACAACGTACATGAATGATTGATATTTAAAACGTCAACCAATCAGAGGTGGTTTCGATTGGGGCGCTCCGACCGGCCAATCAGCGTTCTTATTTCGTAATAGCTAACGTTTCGTTTCGCAGTATTACTATAGCGACTAGTGTTTTTGTAAAAACTCTAACTTTTTCCAATAAGATTGAGAAATGTTTTCACCATTGTCTAATTATCCGTGTTTTTGCAAAATCCCTAGGGTTTTCGCGAAAATTCCAATTATCAAATCATCCTACGACATATATAAATTTGTTAATACTTACCTGGTTTGAATATTAGGTACGTGGCGACAAAGACAGGGCAAAAATTAAAGTGAAATCTAGCTAAATATGAATTTCATACATAAATTTAATTTAGAATAGAGCGACAAAATATATAATCTGTTTTGACGTGTGCCATATTAGTTTTTGCATTTGTATGAAGGTTTATATTCTAAATTTTATTTTTAAAATTTTGAGACAATATTTTGTTTTCGTAATGTACCAATATAAATCAGTCACCATTATATTTTTCATCAATTAAAATTGTATCAGTAACCATACCCAAAATGTACATGTTTTGTAAGGCTGAGTCTCGAAAATCATTGTTCAATAAACTGCACTTTTGTTTAAGCACATTGGAAAGCTTGAAATAGGCCATAATTTTTTGTAACTATTGTATTGGTATAAGAGCTGATTCTGTTACAACACCCTTAAACATAGTGCAATGATCATTTGTAGTTTTGAAGAAACGCACTCCGAACAAATATATGATTGAATCCTAGATTGATTGTGACGAAACTATATAGTCAAAAAACAGGTCTATATTTATCCGACCGCGTTAAATGGTAAATTAAATGAAGAGAATGAACACAGTAGAATTATTTATATTGTGTGAATATAGTGTAAGTCACGCGTCGTGAGCGGTTACACGTCAGCAAACTTGGATGAGCGAATTCCTTCGTGCGAAGTTCGATCTACTTACATTAGACCGAGACGAAACGACGTGCTTTCACGTGATTTTTTTTTCTCGGTGACACGAATAAAAAAAAAGAAAATGTATTTGCTATCCTACACCTATCTAAACGCGCCCACGTGTCACCATCGGAGCTGGTAAATGTTCACAGGAACGCGTTGATCGTACTAAAAATCTGTATTAGTCTGCCATTTAATAGACAATACGACGCACTGGTAAAATGGTTCAATAATGTAGATGCAAAAATGGAAGGAATGTCTTTGGTTTCAACACCACAGTATAGAGATTTATATGTATATTTCTCTAAATTTTTTTATGAAAATTGCATACGCGTTAGACAAAGATATTGATTCTACTCTTAGTACCCGCGCAGTGTGTTTGTAGCCTGTTAGGATTCCCTTCACCGTATTTATAAATTGACATTGGTGTCGGGATTGGAAATTTCAAATTTAGTTCAGTGTACGTGTAACTTCACCGCTTCGTACCAAACACGTTTAACTTCGCCCACGAAATATCTGAATTGGACACCAGACTTTAACACCTCAACGGCTATGCGTGTACACACGACGGTATTCTAGTCTTCAAAATCAACATAGTCTGTAGTAAATGTTCATAAATTGTGATTCGTTGTGGGTTATTAGTGAATAGCGCCTGTGTATGGTTTGATTGAATTTTCAGTAGCCAATTAGATTTTATAATTTATAGACTCCATTAAAAAAACAAAAAAAAAATAGGTAAGTAGGTTAAATTATTATATTAACCATTTAACTTGTCATCAATCATTATCAATCAATTGTCTTTGTCAATTAAATGGCTCGTGACTTTCAATCAGACCCAACTGGATTAATGTGTAGGACAAAGGTTGAAATATTTTTTCCGAAATAATTATTGACAAGACGTGATTGCAAAAAAGCATACTACGCACGAGAAAGGGGCGATAGTGGTTATAGAGGGGAGTGGCATCCCGCCGGTGACTGTCGACCGACACATATGTCAGTCACCCGCGTATCCCCACGGTAACACGATAGCACTGCGTCGCCAGATTTCAGCAGTTCCAACATTTTAACATTATACTACTAAGTGATACCAAAAGAAAAAGATACAAATTAGAAAAACGAATAAATAAAAATAAAACGTCTCGGAAAGTTAAGTGTTGGCGTGCTGTTATCACTATCAAGAATGCAGGGTTTTAATCGATGAAACAACCACAATATTCTCCAGACTTCGTTTCTAGGGATTTCTGTACCATACCGTACAATCAGCCCATTAATGCTCCACTGCAGGGGCATAGGCGTCCTCTCAGGGTGAGGGAGCTTTAAGATTAATCCACCGTGCTGCTCCAGTGCGGGTTGGTGGATTCTATATAAATCAGATTTTTTATTTATAATATAATTTAATTATAATATATTGTCCATATTAAAAGAACTCACCCGAAGAACTCAAAATGGAAATGGCAAGAAGTCCTGGCTGCAGTACCTCCTGGAATTTTTCGCGACCCATAAACAAGATTTTTTCTGTGAGGATGAAGAAACTTGAATAGCGGTATAATAAATATATTAAAATAGAAGGATATTATGTTAAAAAAATATTTTTTTAATATAATGATACTCGTAAGTATTTTTTATTCACTTAAAGTTCTACAAAGTTTTACAATTTTTTTACAGTGTTTTACAAAGTTTTACACTGTTTTACTATGTTTTACAAAGTTTTACAATGTTTCAGAATATTTTACAATGTTTTACAAACTTTTACACTATAATCAAAAATAATCCAAGGGTACTACCAGGAATGAGAAGAAAAATGGTGGACCTCTGTGTCTGAAGCAGGAAAACCTGTGCTTCAGACAACAGAGCTCTTCGTAATAATTGTATTAAACTAACCATTTACAATTATACTACACACAAAATTAGAACGATTATAAAATGAGTAACAAATTAAAAATATATCAGCAATTAATATATTCCTAAACGTCTTAATGGGTATAGTAACAAATGTGCGCGAAGTGTGTGTGGCGTGTGTGTGTGTTCAGGGTGTGGGAGTGGGTGTGTGTTTGAGTGTGCCCGTGTGAGTGCGTGCATATGTGCGTAGATGCATGCGTGATACTGTATATATAAACCAATTAATCTCAACACTGCAATCTGACCAGGCACTCAGTTTCCTCATAGTTGAGCCTATGCAACCATGAGAACACTTTCGATTTTAGTGGTGTTGCTAATAGAATAAACACGTTCCTATGTTACTACTGTAATCTGTAACCGATGACACCAATAAAATATTGGAAACCATTGATGATGAAGGTTTAACAATAGCGACACAGCAAGTACAGATAGTTTACAGAATCTGTACAGCCACGATCAGTGAGCATGTCTAACATAGTTTCACGTTGTGTTACTTGTCCGATGTAGTATTGGCTTGATTTGGGAGGCTGTACGCGAGATCGTCGCCATGGCGACGTCTAATCTCGTAGCCTAATCCCCCGTGATACGTACGCTACTACGAACTAACTTGTATGATTGCGTTTGGATGATGTTACAGGGAATTTCAAGAGTATCACTGCATTGTTTTTATTTTTATTTTGTCTGTAGCGCTTCCTGTGGTATGTGGGTTTTTGAGATATTTTCTAAGCCTACTGAATTTTTGATAAAACTTTTCATGCTTCATCTAGTCCATGCCATTTCAATTAAGTTTTTTTTTTATGTATTAGGTATAGCAAGTTATGTAAGAGGTTTAATTGTTTAATAACGAAACGCTAATGATAATTGGAACTTTATATCAGAAATTATATCCAAAAGGATCCAAGTTTGTCTACAAATTAATTCTTATAATTTATACTAAAATGAATGATATAAATACACTTAGAATCACTTATGACTAAAGCATACAAAAATATTATAGAGCATTCCGCGCTCTACTTATTGAATTTTTGTGTTATTTATTTATTTAAGGGGGGTCGTTAAAATATCTCAGATAGTAGAGAGCTGAAAGAGATTCTTGCCACCCTTGTTTTATTGAATTTTTGTAAATATATTAGAGAAATAACGCACTTTAATCTGAACCCTACAGCCCTAATCTATACGATTTGAATTCCAAGGTTCATCTTCGTTAAAATTCAAATTACAAATATAAAGAAAGAATTTGAATTATATATTTTGCTATTCTGGCTGGCTGTTCATTACTGAACGAGCAGTATGTATGGCCTCTAAATTCGGCCAATACGCTACAATATTTATTACAGGTACAACATATAAATAATTCAATAAAAACTACGTTCACATGCAATATATTACACCCTGACCTAGATGGACGGGTTGATCAGGTAAAGGTGTCGAGATGCTGGATTCAGCATAAGAGTCCCTGGAGTGGGTGAATTTAAACTGAAATGTTGAGTAAAACAAACTAAGGTATAACATAAAAAAGATTATTCTTTACATTTAAAAAGTTCACAGATTTTGCAGTACCGGCAACTTTGCATTAAAAATGACTTAAGAAGTTTTAGAAAAAATAAAAAGTCACGTACCTGTAATTATACATTGCCACATATATCACGCCCATATACATAAATATAAGTTGTTTGAAATTCGTCAATTTTCAGGGGCCACCTACAGGCCGCAATCATCAACCGATTTCCAAAATGTTTTCACCGTTCGTTAGGCAATTTAGTTCCTCAGATGCTTTTTTGGCCAATTTTAATAACTCATATATTTTTGAATATATTCATATTTTTGTAGAAAACTACACCCATAAATCTCCATTTTATCAGACATTTATTCAGTGTTCAAAAAAAATAATTACTAACCAATTTCCAAAATTCCAGCGGATATAGGTGTCCCGATAAATTTTACAATTTCAGATACCCCTAGAACCCCAATCTCTCGAAAGATATAGCCAAATTTATGTCTCACAGGAAAACAGGATTTAATAACCATTTTCAAAGGTGAAATCAATAAACTAAACAGAAGTTTTACAAAAAATTGCGTGCACAATTTTCTGACGACCGCTTAGCCTAGTGGGTAGCGACCCTGCCTGAAGGTCCCGGGTTCGAATCCCAGGTCGGGTCAGTATTTATATGATGAACTAGCGACCGCCCGCAGCGTCGCTTGCGTAGACTACACATTCCTGTTTTAGGTAGTATTAACATTCGAAATGGTTTATGCGTAGGTACTTTTTGCTGAAACAAATATTGGGTACACCCATTCAAACTTTCAATCTTCATTCTCCCCACTCCTTTAAGAAAACCGGTACTCCCATACTTTTCACTTCCCATTTCCCATCCTTAAAATGTGAAAATCCAAAAATCTTGAAACACGTCATTATTTATTTATTTTAAAATTTTTATGTTTCTAACTTTAAAGAACAAAGGTTCTCATACAAAGCACCTCCATCAGTCCCTCTTTAAATTTGAAATTTCCAAATATTCTTTTCTTAAAAAATTAATACTCACGCTATAAAATAAACCACTGTTCCAAATTTCGGCTTCCTAGACTTAGTAGTTTCGGCTTTATCTACGCTGATAGATCAGTGAGGACAAACGACAGACAGCCACAAAAAGTAACTGATGTCACTCTTAACAACCTTCTCTCACGTCGGAGATTAGCTCGAATAGACACAGACGTACAGACAGACAGACGGACAAAAAGTAGTGTATGTCACTTTTGACCATCTCCTTTTCATACCCTTGAAATTTCATTAAAATCGGTTTAGCCGTTTTAGAGATTAGCTCGAATAGACAGATGGACGTACATACAGACATACAAAAAGTAATGTATGTCATTTTTGACCACTTTCTTTCCACATCTGTGAAGTTTCATCAAAATCGGTTTAGTCGTTTTGGAGATTTGCTCAAATAGACAGACAGACAGATAGTATTATTTTATACATATAGCCTATAACCTTCCTCAATAAATAAACTATCGAACACAAAAAGAATTTTTCAATTCGAACCAGTAGTTCCTAAGATTTGCGCGTTCAAACAAACAAACAAACAAACTCTTCAGCTTTATAATATTAGTATAGATATGTTGTTATATGTATGTGGTGTCTTCGCTATGTACCCAAAATACAAGCTAATGCCTTAGTTTGGGGCCTAGACGTTGCTGTGATGTATACGTTATTATTATTATATTATTATTATTATGATACCTGTACATTTACATGTTTGCAAGGAAAAAAGTGATATATTTTGTCTCACTTGCGCACATTTAAATGCACATAAGGTAAATGAATAGTTTGCATCAGCTTTTGGTGAACTATCTGTACATATATATGCGATCAACTTTAAAGTAGAAGTTTATGTGCTCAAAATATATGATTACTTTTGATAATACAATATCTCTCCCAAGACGACGCGACGCCGACGGTAGTTTTAATAGTGCGAGATAAAAGCTCATCAACATGTTTCACATGGTTATTTTTCGTATAGGTAAAGTACATCCATTATTTTAACCCACCTCCTTTGAGACGGCGCCAAAGCACTCAGACAAAAAAATCACAAAGAAAACCGTCGCACGTGCCGGCCGTAACAAAAGAAACCGACGGCTAGCGCGTGCAGCGTACAGTTTAAGCGAAAATTTATCAGTTTACATCGACGCTTCACAGAGAAAGTAAATCACAAAATAGAACGTTTTATTATAAACACAGGTGATGATGATTCGAAGGATACTTCGAGTTATGAAGAATGTCATAAGTTTTTGTTTCCTCTAAATAAATATATTTTAATTTGTCCATTTCGTTCCTGCTTTATCTTTTAGTGTACCGAGGTCTAATATAACGGATAGACTATACTTCTTCCTTCTGTATCCAGGCGGTATTCGATCTAACACCTGAAGTTAGAAGTTATACGTTAGTTTTTATTAAGTGTGGAGCTATGTTCTACTTAAGTATTTCGGTTCTGTCGCTAGGCTATCATTAGTCATTATCGTCCGTGTCGGTTTGATTCATACGACGACGCGCGATGCGTGTTCGGACTTCGGGAATCAAAAAACGATTTGTCTTAATCGGAAAGAACGAAAGAAATCTATCATGATATCATATAAATTATTTCACACGGTTCAATGTTCTCACGTCTTACGCTCCGATACTCGTAAACGTAGTATTGTATATGATTTTCAGAAACCTTTATTTCCGGCGGTAATGTGTATGTGTGGAATCGAAATCTATTTTTTTTTCGTCTTGACTTTTCTTGCATGGAAAATAATAGCACTATAAAATTACATATTATAAAAATTTCTTGAAACAGACGGACTGACATAGAAAGATTTAAACTTTTAAATTGGGCACTTTTGGTATAGAATTTAAAATATAATAAAAATAATAATAATAAAATATAAAATAAAATAAAAAATAAAAAAATAAAAAAAAATAAAAATAAAAAAAAGAAGTACCTATCATATATATATATATATATATATATATATATATATATAATAGGTACTTCTTTTTTTTATTATTGATAACATTTAATATTTTTTGGATTTTCATATAAAATTTTGAATTAATAAATAATGCAAAATACTGACAATTTCGAATATATGTTACAATGTAAAATTCTAGTGCGTGTCAGTTATAATGGATTACCAAACCCTTGCACAAAACAGACGTGTCATACCTATACGTAATTCATTTGTACAGATTATCTTGTCAGACATGGCGATACATTATATCGTATTCAATACCGAAAGAGCTTAAATTTTCAAATACTTTAACAATTTTTATTTTGAAATACGGTTTAATTATTGTCACAACACGCCGCCGGTGCCAACAAAATGGGGGATTATTCAAAATTGACGTGATTTATCCGGGGAATCCCGTTGCGTGCGGAGCTTTTGATTGTTCTGAAACCTTCCGATTTTTTCCTAAGGGATATTCCGGTCGATGAGTTTTTCGAAAATGAACTCTTTGTTTTTAACGTTAAGGTGGATATTGTGTAGTTTTGTATTTGTTTGTTACTCTACATTACGGGTGAGATCCGTTTAGGGAAGGGTTGGCGCGATGTTGCGGGATGATCGGCGGCCGTGGATGCGAATTTAGATGTGAGAAACAAATTAAACAAGGTATTTAACAGAATAGGTAGACACATTTAATTTTCATTAACGTCTTTTAATCGTTTATGAGTGTGAAATTACTGATATACATCCGAACTGAGGGCCAAGTGCGAGTTTTTTTACTATTAACTGTGTCGTATGCGTTTTCCGTAATTTGTATGGAAACTCGTAGTTACCTAAAACGACCGCTAGATGTGCTGTACGAGTTTCCATACAAATTATAAAAAACGCAAACGACACAGTTAATAGTAAAAAACTCACACTTGGCCCTCTGATCTGTTTATCGAAAACGATGACCTTTAATTTGTAATTCGTTTAATTTTTTTTTTTAGTTTGTGTTGTTTATTTATTATAGAATTGTAACGTGCGTTTAGATTTTTCATTGTTTTAAGTACACCTCTCCATAGAGCTCTTTGGAGCGAATCTGCTTCGTGAGCGGGTATTGCCTCTTTACGTACCCCACGTAGATGGAACGGTAGATTACTCTCGAAAGTACGGAAAGTCTAGTATCCGTTTGTTAAAAATATCCACAACATGTTTTCGCCCAATTACCTTTTCCATAGAACTGACTATTATTCGCACATCAACTATGTTTTCGTAGCAGTGTGTTGAGTCGGGCCTGCCCTTGATTGGCTAATTATTTTATTAATTAACCAATCTGTTATTCCCTTTGTTGAGACGTCTGCTATCTATGGGACCAGTGGTAATCATCCTTAAACCTATTCCTTTGAGGTTTGAGTTAACAACTGCGAGAACACATAAATAAATAGAGTATTTAAAAGATTTTTCGTAAGTGTATTTGTGGATGGACATGAGCAGTAACGCCCAGTCGCTGGGATACTTAAACTAGCAGCAACACTGGAACGCTAAAAACTACAAAATGCTTTCGTCATCAGGTATCAAATTTCCCGCTTTCGGTATGACAGGTATTTTTCGTTTACATAGTAGCATAAGCAGCGTAGGTAAAGTTTTGCCATAAAAGTAGTTAAAAAATAAACACTTGCGGGTTCGATTCCCGCCCGGACAAATATTTGTGCGCATGAACATGTCTATTTTTGTTCAGTGTCTGGGTGTTAAGAATATTTAAGTACGTATATCAGTTGTCTAGTACCCATAATATAAGCATAATACTTGCTTACTTTAGGACTAGATGGCGCTGTGTGGGATGTTCCATGTATTATTATTATCACTTACGTCACATAACTCAAACACCCTATAGTATTTGTACCGGGAATGCGTCGGTTTACCCTTATCTAATTTAATGGTTTTGCACTCAGTCTAGCAGATTTCAGCAAAGTATTGTGTACCATGAAATCTAAGTCAGACTGCGTGAATATAATAGTTGTTTTAATTTGACTAGGGTAACATAAACAGTAGGAAATATCTAAGTAAAATAGTAAACCATAAAAACCTTTCGGTATCCACTCTTAAGGCTCCTTAGAGACCAAAGCTTTTTAAAACGTAATTTACATTAAGTGATAATTTTTAATTTTCAATTACGCCAATGTATGTTGAAAAAAAAACCTCCTTTTATTTGTGAAATCGAGGCTCATCGTCACCTATATTAGTTAATATTTGAAAGCTGAAGTTGGGTCAAACAAAACAGACAGACTTACAAAGCTTATCGACTGCCATACGAGCCGGCGTTTGACAATGGCTACAGAATCCGATAACACACTGATGACTTGCCCGTAGACATTACATCACACTCTCGACCTAGATAAACATGGAGATAACATTGTGTGTTTAATAAATAAACTACACGTACAGAAAGACACGGATAGATTTGTCCCGTCAGTAATACACTGCAATGTCAGTTTCCTTACGTCGTCGTGTAGATAATATCAATGGTTTTGACAGACGGACAGTTTTATTATGTGGACATTAGCGCTTTCCCATTGGCCTGAGTCGTAGTTTAACAATCGTACTTAATGGGTACGATAAATATTTTTCAATACATTTGCTATTAATACGGTCTTTATGATATCGAAACTTGAATCGTAATGTTGTATTTTACAGTACTAGGCCTTTTTACTTTACACCAATCACAAACGAGCATTCTGTTTGTAACGCATGCGTTAACTGTGAAAGCAGTCCGCTCCCGCCCTTAGCACCCGCCATTATTATGTTTGAAGTATCTACCTGATTTCAATCGCAAATGTAGTCGTATGATGATGCTCGTACTCAGCTGGCTATTATAGTCATCTGTTTATTATAATAAGCACTCGGCTTCGCCTAGTGCGTATAAACGCCTCGACTGTAATGTGCAGCTTACCGTACTTGCATCATAATGTACTATTAATTACCGGGTATTTTTGAGTTTATTAGTAAAAAGAAATTGAATGTTTATGGAACCACTCATCTGTCAAATTGTATCTATGTGTTATTTTCTTTAAATACAATTTATCAAAAATGAATTGTGATGCTTTTTTAGCAAGACACAATTACTTACATTGCGGTTGCTAACAAATACTTCGGCGCCATTCATACGAGGCTTATATAGTATATCTGTACAAAGCTACTAAATTAAAAAAAATATTTATGCACGTAGGGTTGAAACATTTTTTGAAATCGATTAAAATACGGTCTCTGGCAAGGCGCGATGATAGTGTTGTTATTTGTTGTTTTTATATCCAAAGTGTTGCATGTGTTAAAAAATCTTTTCTTACATAATTTTTAGAAAGATAAATCGTAAATGATGAATAAACATTGAAAACTGTACATTAACTGTTTGTAAATTCGCCTTCAAGGACCTGAAATACGCCTAGCAAAATTGCTATTTCTCCCGCATTACACCCAAGCACTTCACCTTTGTGAATGATTCTTAGAATCGTACATCTATTTAGGTACCTATTGATTGTTCTAAAACACGGTTAAATTGTGCGCCAATTACTACGTTCTGCGTGATAACACCGCAATGTAAAACAAATAACGTGAAAAAATTGCAAAATGTTGTGTCCTCACTTAGAAATCTTAGCGGCGATTACAAAACAAGCCGGTGTAACCGTTGATTGGTATTATGTATTGCCGAATGCAAATATGATTATGTCTATGGAATATGGAATCCCATTGTTCACTTACAAAATAACGTAAGCGTTGAACAGATTTTTATTTAATTTTATCCAAAGTAGGTATAATTTTGATCAATTAAATGAAATAGCTAACGGTTAGATACTTAACAATAATAATTATTACAATATATAATTATTATTATTATTTGATTATATAATAATAATAGTAATTATTATTACATTATATAATAATAATAATAATTAGATTAAATAATAATAATAATTATTATTATTAAATTATATAATAATAATAATAATAATTAGATTAAATAATAATTATTATTATTATTATTATTATTAGATTACATAATAACAATAATTAGACTATATAATAATTAATATTATTATTAGATTATATAATAGTAATTATTATTATAATATACAACAATACTTATTATTACTATATAATGTTAATTTTTAGATTTTTTGTAACTCGATATACCTACTTACTAAGTGTTTTTGCTGGAATTTTGTTTAAAGTGTTTTTAGGCGTTTTTTTTTCATGTCGTACGAAATAAACGTAAACGCATTTTGGCAATCTAAACTTAAATTCATATTATTAAGTAATATTATAAATAGATACAGATCTAAAAGTGTCTGCTATCACGATGTCGCAGTTTACGAAGAAAACGTCTACGATTTAATTTATAGATCTGCCTGCACTAAGAAAAGTGTCGATTTATCAATAGAGCAATAGATGACGGACCTAATAAAATACGTGGAACACGAGTTGGAAACAGTGCGAGTCGATGTAATTTGTGTTTCGTTTTGTATTTTCGTAAAATAAGCAATCCTAGTTATGCTGACGCGAATTTTTCCCCTCCCCGAATTGCTATTTTATGACGTCGGTCATGGGTCTAATATTTTTTATTTATTTTTATTTATTATTTTATTTATTTAACCATCATATTATAAATCCGTGCCTCGGAGAGCACGTTAAGCAGTCGGTCCCGGACGCTGTCAATAGATGGCGGTCGTTACAATCCCCAACCCGCAGTGGAACAGCGTGGTGGATTTAAGCTCCAAGTCACCCTCACCCGGGGCAGGCCTAAACCCCTGCAGTGAGGTAAAAATGGGCTGATGAAGTGGTGAAGAATATTATAAACACTTATCTCAGTGTGTCGCATACTTTGCGCCCATGAGAAACTTTCACCTTCATGTGAGTGTATATTCTTCTTGCAGCTTTGGATTTGACAGTGTCTGTTCATGTAGGTGTGTTACATAACTTTTCGTCTCTGATTGCATTAATCTATGATATTAAAATCTGAGTGGCTCCCTAAATCCATTGCTCAGGTAATATCGACTGTCTGAAGTTCCCCCAAGCGGAATTACACACAGTTATTTATTTATATTTTTTTTACTATTGACATTTTACTATGCTATAATTTATACTACACACTTAAGATATAAGTCTTTAACTATTCATCATTTAAAAAAATAATTCATATAATATTAATCATTACACAAATACGGATACTGTTTATTTCTTAAGGCTGTCATTTCAAATGTTACTTGTAAGAAAGCGTAAGCTTAAAATAGCCATTTTGAGTTTTATGTTTATAGTGATAAAGGTTATTTTGGTTTGATAATATATCAGAAGGTGTGGTTTTATCGGGAACGATTTGCGTGCGACCTATGACCATTCTGTTATGCAACTGTGTTACTTAAAATGGTCTTAGTTTTAATACCTGTTTCATGGCCAGTTGCAAGTACGCTACTTAAATCTAAAGAAATTATTAACCAATTCAAATGTATTGAATTGAATTTTTAAGGACGAATCCTGTCATCTGATTCGTTTACTGGTTTTAATTTCGACTTTACGCATTGCTTACGCACGGCATAACTCGCCGTTCGTGTATAAGAATTAACTTTAATAATAATAATAACGTATAAAAACACCACAACAACATCTAGGCCCCAAACTAAGCATTAGCTTGTGTTTTGGGTACCAAACGAAGACACCACATATAACAACCAATACCCGGTACCAGTATCAATATTCATCATAAAAATACTGACCCGTTTTGGGATTCGAACTCGGGACCTCCAGCTTTGTTAGCAGGGTCGCTACCCACTAGACTAAGCGGTCGTCTTTGTTTTGTGTTTGTACTGTCTTGTATTATATTTTGAAGCTAGATTTTAAATGAACAGAAATAACTAATTGTTGGCCTGTCTGCAAGGTTTATTAAATAAAATAGTTGTACAGATTACAGATTTGTTCAAACTATGTGTAGGCTAATATCAGATTATTCATAATTTTTTTTATCACAGTTAATAAATACAACCGCTCATAATACCTAATACTTTAATCTCGTTCCATTTCTGATCGGTTCTTGTTATGCATGTCTGCTTATTGCCTTTTTTTTTTGTAAATGATAGGCATCAAAAGTCAAATATTTGTAGTCAGTAGTATTAATAATAATTTACTACGTCGACAGTTGGTCGTATAATGCAAGCCAAATTTGCAGTTTTATTTTTAACTAACGGTCGGCCAGTGGTCGAAGTTCGACCGTACTCAGCTTTTTGAATAATAAATTGGCGAGAGTAAGTCAATTCAAACTGCATCAAACGACAGACTATTAAACTCGTAGGGTTGACAATATTAGGTATATATATAGCTTTTAGCTTTTAACACATCATTTCCAAATCTCACACTCCTGCGTATCAGTAATATGCTTTAAAAAGGATACAAAGTTTTATCTTCACGTAGCTATTAATATATATAGATTACCAAATCAAGTGGTTTGGTTCCTTTACTCTGTTAAAATAAAAGATTTTCCAAAAATGTAAATATGCAGTTTTTTTTTCCTCAAAAATCGAGCTCATAACCCCTTTGAACTTTTTTCGCTATTTCTCATAGTTTAGGTTTTCGCCATACAGCCCCATCTCAAAAATTCATCGTGTATATAGATTTTGGCTTTCTGCACTCTTACTTCACATAAAATTTTACAATGCCAAATCTCACACCCCTCCGTGCGCGTAGTAGATATGCTTAAAATGGGGTCTAAAGCTTTTCCTTCACGTATTTTTATGTACAGATGTGAATTAATAAAATGAGTATTTTGTATATTTGAATAAAATCCTAAGGGAAATTACTATAATACATTTACGTATAAAATTCAATGAAAATAAAGTTTCAAAGGAAAGTCTCAAAGGAAATTTGTATACAGCAGTATTATGATTTTCGCTCACTCGATATAAATCTTAAGTGTTAGGACTTTGCAAACAAATTTGCGGTGACTGTTAGTATATCTTCACTTCACTTCATCAGCTCATTTTTACCCCACTGCAGGGGTCTAGGCCTCCCCTAGGGCGAGGAGGGGGGCTTGGAGCTTAAATCCACCACGCTGCGCTGTTGGTATATCGAAACTGCATAATTTTTACGTATTACCATTAGAAATGTATTCGCCTGGGTCGACCACTTTGCCTGTTTTTCGACAACAAAAAATGCTTTGAAAGTACACACGAAACGGTTACGCAACTTCATCCGTCTGTCTGTCCGTCACAGACCAACACGGTTTATTTTAACATTTGATTTAGCTTCAACTTTCGATTTCATAATAAATTCAAATTCGCTATGTCAGTTGGTGTATGGGGTACAGTCGTCTAGGTATTTTATTTGTTGTTTAAATATCATGAAATTGTGAACGATGTTGTGCATGTTAATTTTATGTAATATTATACCTAAGAGGATGTCCATAAATTACCTCACACTTAAGGGGGAGGTGGGATCCAGAATAAGTGACAAACGGAGTTGGAGACACATGACTTGTGAAGTCACATTTTCAAACATAGAACATATATTGTAAAACCCTTTTAGATTATTTCGCAGTTATGTTTCTTTTTCCATACACCATTCTCTTCTTGATCCTTCATCAAAATCAATGACCGAACTATAATTTTTAAGACTATTTTCACCGTTAATGGTGCAAAATAAACAGGACCGGGAACTAGCGGGATCATTTTTTTAAATAATATTGCAATGCGGCGTTACTTCTGTAAGGAACCAACGGATGACGCTTGTTGGTTGGACGATGTTATCTATTTCTCAAAAGTGTTTGAAATTTGAAATTACTTAACTGCACCGGGAACGGGACTGGAAACTACTGGATATTATTATATAAATTTTAAAGCAACGCCCTAACGCCTTTAGTAGTCAACAGACGACTGCACAGACCAGTCAACCTATAGACTACGCTTTAATAAACGTCAGTACGAAAACGAAATCGCCAAAAAGTGGCGGGGTGCGGGGAGAGGTCGGCTAGTTTTCATTGGCTCGTTCAAAATTAACAATTTAATGGCTTCCGACGTGCTTCCAACTGACGGTTCACTAGTGACGTAGTTATGTAGTGTCACTACATAGCCTCGGCGAATGCTACTCCCTGTCAAAGCGTGGTCTATAAGGTTGACTTGTCTGTGGACGACTGGCTTCGTTAACTTATCATGACGGGTAACTATTATAATTTACATGAATAGTAATAAACTTAGATACTGTAAATGTATTTAAACTTTAGCCTGTCTAGATTTATTTATATGGGAAATCCTGATAGATTAATTACCCGTCGACACACTAACGCCATAACCCTGTCCCACGGATATTTCTTCTTGACATAAAAACTACGTGTTTTTGATGTCGCGTGTTCAGACGGCATGCGGCGTCCCGCTCTCCTTTATCTCCCTTATCTCGAGTATTAACGGATATGAGCGAGCGCGAAGATATATGCGTCAATTTTTGTGTAGATTTAAATCGCGACTCGTTAAAACTATATGGGCGTATGTGAATACATTCAAAAGCTATTTTGCGAATAATTTTTTTTTATTATTTCATATAAAAGAGTTGTCTAAATGTATTAATAACAGTGAAATAATTAAAAAAAAACAATGTCATTAATAACGACGTTTAAAACGTCCTGTTAGACAGAGAGGGCAATCCCGCACGGCCTACCAATGTGTGACGTCAGGCCATTTAAAATAATGTTAAATTTCGTTTTGCAAGAAAGAGACAGAGATATATTAATATCTTATAAGTTCCATGTTCTTCAACAGAATGTAATTTTGTTTATAAAATCCGTTATCGTATAAAGTCTCTTTTTCACAAATTCACACATACCCTACTTTTTCCCAACGTCACATGTCCTATTTCTTGGCAAAATGTACCTTTGGTATTCCACCCTTGTTCCCGCTGCTTAGATCTTCCATATGAATTCCTGCCTACATTCTCATTACGTCCTCGTAGTATCGACTAGAGCACATCAAGGTCTAACCATTAGGGTAGTTAACGTAGAACATTCAGGCCACATCATCGAGCTCCGATCGTATTTTGTAGCTTTTGTTAGGCGCGGCACGAGCTATTCTATTATAAATTGATTAGAATTCAAGTCTAACATTTCTTTTGGAATTTTATTATAAAAACGGATACGATTCCCATGAAAGAATCATTAACTTTTGAAAGTCTGAACCTGGAAATTGATAACATATGCTTATACCTTGTATTTCATTTGTCGGAGCGCTTACTGTGCACTCCGACGCCCAGAGCCATCGAACGCGGAACCTTCCGCGTAAGCTTTAACCCTCTACGGTTAAGAACCCGCAAATCCCTAAGATGGAAAAAGAAGAAAAAATGAAAGAGCGGTATTAAATTCTTACCATTTTATAAATATGACTATATTATTATTTTCGTGTCACTGTACTTCTTTAACGGCCATTCGTGTAACGTTTAATTTCTTAACGCGGTCGGACACTTGTTTTTTTCGTATGCAGCAAGAAGATTGATAGCGATCGCTGCGAAGGTGGTTCTTGCGGCTTCTGATGAGTTTTTGCGGTGGCGTTTCGTAATTCGCCAGCACGAACATTAAGTGGATAATTTCGTGTAACGATCTAGTTTTTGCGTTCATTTTATAGTTTACAGTTAGTTCGGGTTGTGCTTAAAGGTACTTGAATTAAACTCAGTTATAATTGTTTACGGTATACTGTTGTAGATAAAATAAAATTCTATTTAATAACGGAATTAATTATTTTTATTTCATAGAACGAAACGTTTATTACTTATGCAATTGTTTACTACCTTGACGACCGCTTAGTCTAGTGGGTAGCGACCCTGCCTACGAAGCTTGAGGTCCCGGGTTCGTATCCCAGGTCGGATCAGTATTTGTATGATGACTATTGATACTGGTACCGGGCCTTGGTTGTTATATGTATGTGGTGTCTTCGCAAAAATATTTATTTATGTATATATTATAAAGAATATTTAAGTATGTATATCAGTTGTCTAGTAACCCATAACACAAGTACTTACTTTGGGACTAGAGGGCGCTGTGTGGGAAGTTCCATGTATTATTATTATTACTTTATTTACAAGAATCGAATTTTCAATTTTAAATAACAGTACTTAAACCTTTATCGAATTTTGAACACATCATCCAGTTCCAAACTACGCGCAACCTAGCTACCAGAAAATTTATTGGTATACATACTCAAATAACTTTATACTACATTCTAATGGATATTTTACATCAAAATAATCAATAAAAACAATTTTATTTAATATAACATGTTTACACACACTTATTGACAGTCAAAATGAATTGATTAGGTACAGGGTCGCAAAACTAAAACGAGGAGAACCGACAAGAAACTCCTACATGTTTATTTAATTTAAATATATATGTTTTTCTTAATTTTATTATTTTATTCAATTTAAAAGGCTTACAACTATTACAATGATATCCATGCGCACTTATCATTTAATGGGATGGGAATCGAACCCGTGATCTTTGGATATGCAGTCAGCGTCTCTGACCACTAAACCAGAGAACTGAACCGATCGATCGGTCAGTCAATAGGAGGGTGACAGTTCTCGACCTGTAGCGTGGACGTCAAGCTAGAATCATAAAGGGTTATAGATATGAAGATTCATAGCAAGCTAGAACTTTGTATATTAACAAAAAAAAAAAATTGTGATAATGGTTATTTTCTTAGACAAAAAATGTAACTAAACATAAAATGTCGCACCTGATTACAAAATTAATACAAGTTGTTCAAATAAAAATACAAAAAAAAAAGGAAAATTAAGTCGAGGTGAAATTTTCGAGAGTAACGCGAAACGACGAATTTCCTTCTACTATGTAATGTGAAAAGAGGAAAAATAAAGTAATTAAGGCCCCGGAGTCAATTAAGATATTTTTAATGAACAAAAAGGACACCGGAGCTTTTCCTTTCCTCTTTCGTTCGGTTTGTTATTAAATAGAGGACTGGGAAAAATGAACATCGAGGCGAAAGCGGAGAAGAACCTAAGAAGGTGGGAAAGATAGAAAATATTAACGTGGTGAATTGATACCTACTTTTCGAAATGTTCCTATAATTTATACTTATATTAAAAAATAATAATTAAACATCAGTCTCATGAAATGATGATTAGTTTTTCATGTGATAATTTTTGTAGAAGATGTTTAATTAGTGGGATTAATTATGGTAATATTGGTTAGAACAAAAAAAAACTGTTATGAATGTTCCATTTATTATGAATAGCAGGCATTTTTCAATTTATTCATAAATTATAATATAAAGTTATAATTTATGAATAAATTGTTTCATAAATTATAATATATATTTATGAATAAATATTAATATACATTAAATTAAAAAAAATCCAGTTAAGTGCTATTCAGAATCGCGTGGAGATGGTTCAGTACAATAAATTGTTTCTTTAAATCCGAATTCTTAGGTTAAAAGTTGAACCCAAATTCTTCCTATAAGTAGGCTATCATAGTACCCAATTTAACTTAAATAGTTCTAGAATAGAATAATAGAATAGAATATATTCCGTTTTCTTTTTCAGGATTTTAAACTTACTATTTTCACTCGGGTAAACTACGAATGAAGCTCCAAATTCCGTATTTCTTTTTTATTTCAGGTTCAGTAGTTACAAAGACAAATATCTATTAAACTATGCATTGTAAATTATAAAAAATATATTTTTATTGTTATTCCGGTGGGTAAATAGAAAAAAAAATCTAAATGCATCATCCTAATCTCAAATGATGTACCTACCTGTGAAAAGTTTTTTTTTTAATTATCCAATTTGTCCCAAAAATGAGAGTTCGTTTATTTACGGTATACTTCCGTAATTGAGTCACCTAACTTGCTTGTGTATCGAATTTCAACTTTTTTCTTCCGCAGTCTATTCAGAGAAAAATGCTGCGACAGACGTACAGACAGGAACAATCCTAGAAGGATTCTTTTTTTTAATCTCGGATGTACGGCATGTGAAAAAAAATTACAGTGTATATCTATTATTATAAAAACTTGTCAAAAGGACGTACGACAGAAATGTATTTTACCGGGCGAACAGTGTAGTTTTAAATTTGCTCGCTCCTTTTCAAATGCAAAATAATCCCGTTTTCAGCTAATTTAACGTCCTTTAGCGGTTCAGCCGAGAACCGAATCGCAGACTCCGAGTCTCGTCACTCGTGCAAACAGTCGAGGGATTTTTAAATTCCTGAAAAATGTCGCTGAAAGTAGCAAACGGGCACAACGCCAGTCGTGTCCGTGCCGACTCCGAGTAGGAAAGCGGGAGCCAAAAAAGAATGCTTTTAAAATAACTACGAACTGTAAGTACATAATGAAACCATTTTCAAAATTATTGTACTTGGCTCACATACCTTAGAAGACATCATTTGCGCTGTGATAAAATGTGATTATTCAAACATAGTCATATATTAATTTTTTTTTTTAAATTTCTTATCAGAAAAATATCCCATTTAATCATATATTGCACGTTAAGTCATGTGTAAGAATGTGTTTTTACGAATATTTTGTGCAATTTACAATATCTAACTGCATCGGAATTAATTTCTGCGAACCGAATCTAAATTGACGCCGGCTTGGCCTAGTGGGTAGTGACACTACCTACAAAGCTAGGGGTCCCGGGTTCGAATCCCAGGTCGGGTCAGTATGTTATGTGTATGTAGTGTCTTTGTTTGGCACAAGCTAATGCTTTGTTTGGGGGTTAGACGTTATTTAAAAAATAATAATATTTTGGGTATCCAATACCTAAATTACATGACCACTGTTTACAAAAATGTAATTTTAGTTTGTAAAAATGTAATTACGATGAAATTACAAACTGTGAACTTATGATGAAAACAGCATCGTCTAATTAGAAACGCGAGTAGTGAATGACCATGTTTAATCCAAATGATGGGTAATATAGGTAGTATCCGATTGTATTAACAATGCATCATTATCTATGTCTGATGATATACTGTTTGAAACCGATGATCGGATCCGAGCTGTGAATACGATATAAATTTTGATATAAAAGTGTAGTGTGAAGGTATCAAACAATAATAGTAGTCCGGGAGCCCGTGACTAGAAATAGTTATGAATTACTAAAATCAGAATTTTTGGCGGGTGTTAGTCCTTACAGCTATTTACGTCCAACTGGACTTGGGTCTGCGTCAAGGCGCCCTTACAAATATTTAAAAATTAAAAATAAATATATAATCGGTTTACTGTAACTTCCTCTTTTGTATATTTACTGGTAGTTTATCCATAACCAAAAAAATGATTGTAATTTGTTAATAAAAAGTGCGATGCTTCTTAACGCACCGATATCCAGCTGACCGACCGCAAATATGTGAATAAGATCTTTAAGTACTATCACTGCTGGAACAACGGGCTCCCCGTCTATAAAAATCAAATCTCATGAAGAAGGAACATCGTGAAATTATAAAATTTTTGTTTTTTACTAACTCGAAAATTATACACGAAAAGATACGAGACGTATGTTAATCAAGTCATAATTATATTTTCATGTGACAATATGTTAGTGATTCTCAAATGAGTTCAATTGTAAAGCAACAGCAACTTTTCCGTTCCTGTTTTAAATAATTTTGTTAGTTAATTATAAGTTGTCTGTAATTAAAATCTCAAATTAATAAGGCTATAGGGCCATGGTTCGACTCCGGGCGTATACCAATAAGTTTTTCTGACTTAAGTGCATTAACTTTCACTGACTTTGTGCCTCGGAGAGCACGTTAAGCTGTCGGTCCCAGGCGCTGTCAATAGGTGGCGGTCGTTACAATTCCCTACCCGCAGTGGAGCTGCGTGGTGTATTTAAGCTCCAAGCTTCCCCTCACCCTGGGGGAGGCCTAAGCCTCTGCAGTGGGGTAAAAAAGGGCTGATGAAGATAGAAAATTTGGTAGCAAAATTTTCCTAATATCGTCACCTCTATTCTCTATATACTTCTTGCAGGAGCCGCACTCAGTATGCAGGTCTAGAGGCGCAGGTGCTTCACGAGTTGTTTCACCGACAACGTTTATATTGCGGCCTCGACATTCGGATAAACACGAGAACACAACCGCTTGTACAGAAAAATATTCGTTATGAGTTATCTTCGTGGTTCTCTTAACTGGTATATAAAGCGCTTGGACACACTTTAACTTCACAATTTATATCACGTGGCAAGGTTTTAGCCACGACTTCCACGTTGAATCGTAACAAAAAGTAGAAAGCTGAATAAGTGCTGTATTCGATCCGATCAAAAGTATCTGTGATATTGTTAAAAATTGTGGCACTTGCATCTAATTTAAGTGCTAAAAGTTGTGACATAGCGTTATCTTACTTGAAAACAGATCACACCCACAAAACATTTCAGATTGGTTTTTAACTCCTTTGTGGTAAGTTTTAATATTACTATATTATACTAAAAAGAATAATAATATCTGGGACATCCCACACAGCGCCATCTAGTTCCTAAAGTAAGCAAATATTATGCTTGTATTATGAGGTACTAGACAACTGATATACATACTTAAATATTCTTTTTTTTTAGATAGTATATATTTAGTTAGATACTTTTACACCCAGACACGGAACAAGTAGACATTTTCATGCACACAATTATTTGTCCCGAGCGGGAATCGAATCCGCGACCCTCGGCTCCGCAGTTAGGGTCTCTAACCACTCGACCAACCGGTCGGTCAACAAAAATAAATTGTACATTGGAAGCGCGTTTAGACTCAAGCAGGCCGTACTACCCAATACATCTTTGTTTACAGGTAGTCCAAGAAAATCTAGCTTACGCATTTTATTATTAACTAATACCTATATGCATTTACAAGTGACGTGATCGTTATTCATGTTACTGTTAAAACCCGTTTTTTGGTTGAAATGCGTTTTCTCTAGTTAAAACTAGTTTTTACTAAGCAGCATATAATATATATGAGTTTAGATTATGTTCCCAGAATTCCCGTGTTTTTTTCCACCTAGTATATATATATATATATATATATATATATATATATATATATATATATATATATATATTTATAAAACTATTAGTTACCTACATCTTTTATTTTACTTTTGATTCTTTCGCGTTAATTTTAATCATTATTACACTTCTGACTTCTAAACAAACGATTTACGTTTTTAAGAAATGTTACAAACTCTATATGACAAACATCGAATCAAACAAAGCACTTATTACACTGACATCGGAATTGGAATCTTAACGAGGATCAGTAATTGGAAAATGCGGTAATACAAAACCGTCACGTCCGATCGATGGAAACATCGAAAATCGTTCGCACGACCGACCGCGTGTTCCCTCCTCGGTAACCTTGCGGCACCTATTGCGAATCCACGAGTGGAATTCAAAAACAATCATTTCAACTATAGCCTAGTGGATTGAAATCATGCTTAAATAATGTGTGAGTTCGAATCCAGTTTAATAGATAAAATTAAGGTCATAATAATTTTAATACATGGGACTTCCCACATAGCGCCATCTAGTCCCAAATTAAGCAAATATTATGCTTGTATTATGGGTTACTAGATAACTGATATACATACTTAAATATTCTTTATAATATATACATATAAATAAATGTTTTTCGAAAACACCACATACGTATAACAACCAAGAGTACCAGTGTCAATATTCATCATTCAAATACTGATCCGACCTGGGATTTGAACCCGGACCTCCAGCTTCGTAGGCAGGGTCGCTACCCACTAGGCTTAAGCGGTCGTCTAAAGTCATGACCAGAATTATACACAGTATGTGACTTGTGCTACTTGTGTGCTATTGTGTATGTATGTACTTAATCAAATATATTCGTCTTAATCCTACAAAATATATTTATACAACACAAAAACTCTGTAAAATAAAAAAGTGCGTTCATGCAACTTCGGATCGCCATTTTTTTTTTCGATCACGGTACATGTCTAGCTAGATCTGTAACGTCATTTGCCGTTTTGTTGTATGTTTGTCCGTCCGTTAATCCGATTGTCATCAGTTTGGCCAAAGGCTGAAGAAAGTTTTAGGCCCCCAACAGAGCTACGCTGATGTCGGTCGCTTACGTCAGCGTTTCTTATGATATAAAATATGACCACACAGAGCTCCGCTGACGATCAGCAGCGCGTTTCGTATGAAGTTCTTTTCGTCATCGACGCACGCGATCGACATCAGCGTCGCTCTGTCGGAAGCCGTAATTTCGTTGGTTATGAATATAGGTGGATTTATTAGATTTATTGTTTTTGCGTCGCCTATGTTTCATTATATAATATTTTTTTTAAATATAATATTTTTATTTCGCTTATAAATATGTTGGAGGGTTGTGAATGATATTATGTGGTTTATGTTGACGACGGCTTAGCCTAGTGGATAGCGACCGCCTACGAAGCTGGAGGTCCCGGGTTCGAATTCCAGGTCAGGTCAGTATTTATATGATGAATATCGATACTGATACCGGGTCTTGGTTGTTATATGTATGTGGTGTCTTCGCTTGGTACCCAAATCACAAGCTAATGCTTAGTTTGGGGCCTAGACGTTGTTGTCATGTATACGTTATTATTATTATTATTATGTGTTTGTACTTGCAGCAATGTTATTTCTATCACAGACCAATTATTTTGAATTTTCGTGATCGATGGATCATTCCTGTTTACAATATAGAAAGAAAGACACCTACGTATCCGATACAAACGGTTGTGAAAAATGTACAAATACGGACGTAGAAAACTAATTATTGTAATTTCTACACGATTTCTTTTATTCGCCGTCAGACCAAACGTATAACCCATAATTATTGGAAACACAAACTGCGAGGACGCGAGGCGTGACTGATCCAATCGTGACTCCCCGAAGTTTTCTCAACCTAGCTGTTTGATCATTCGGCAAGCGGAGTTGCGACGTTTAAGTGCTATTCATTTTTGATTCTGACCTATTTAAAAAAAAAAAAAACCTTTCCGTAAATAATATTATTGTTACAACAAGTATATTATTATCCGACTTTATCTGCGATTTGATTTACGTCTCTTTTTAATCTGTCCAGAAGCTTTTTACAATTTCCTGTACAACACTTTTCTGGCTCAGTTTAAATTGCGACCATTTTACAAAAGAAATCTTTGTCGCGTGAATTCTAGTACTATTAAGAATGCCACGTTGACTCAGTGTAAAATATTTTCGCGATTTTTCAATAATTTCATTAATTTATTTATTAATTGACAATGGATGCATAGAGTGAATTAATTTGACAGCAGCGTTTGGTTTTATTAGAGTCATAAATGTCAGTTCACAGTATCGAGGTGACGTTACGCGATTTCGGGGAGTCGAAACCGGCGCGCGGGGATTTCTCGAGGGTGAAGAGCGGCGCATGGGGACCTTGCGCACTGAAACTCGGACTAAAACTCGCCATCTTACATCAGCTAGCTATATATAGTATGAGTGGTTAGACGGTAAACGCAGGACAGGGCTTCTAGTCAATTCGTACTTTTATGCATGGATGTTTATAGTGATAATCCGTTGTAATTCATCATCATCATTAGCCCATGTTACCCCACTGCAGGGGCTTAGGCCTCCCCCAGGCTGAGGAGGGGGTTTGGAGCTTAAATCCACCACGCTACTCCACTGCGGGTTGGGGATTGTAACGACCGCCATCTATTGACAGCGTCCGGGACCGACTGCTTAACGTGCTCTCCGAGGCACGGAGTCAGTGATAGTTAATGTACGTAAGTCAGAAAAACTCATTGGTACACGCCCGGATTCGAACCATGGCCCTATGGCCTTATAAATTTGAGACAGGTTCGTTGCGCTCTGGGCTATCACGACAACCCGTTGTAATTACAAAAATTTAATCAAAAAATATACCACTTAGACCAAATATATACTCGTACTGGTTGAGGTTTTGAAATATTCGCTGTGAAGTAGAATTTTATGCTGCCCATGTGTAAAATTCGTATTGGAAAAAAAAAATTCTTAAATTACATTTCATGTGTAATTTAACAAAATGTTCGTTCAAAACAATAATAATAGTGACGTACGGTCTGTCTAATTTACGGGGCGGTTATTTTGTTCACATTTTCGATCTTTTCGAAGTGTTATACGCTCCATCTAGATTGTTATGCTATCTAAGGTATCAACATACACGAAGGTGTAACTAAAAATATAGCGCCATTAATCCGATCCGGCTCGGAAGAAGCAAGTCGCAACGACAGTGAGGGCGGGCGGGCGTTTGTAATTTACTGCTCCCATCCGCGCGAGTACACGTGTCAACAAAATATTATAACACGTGGTACGCCCCGACGGCGATAAGGTGCGTCACACACGAACGCTAATATGTTTAAAGAGGATTTGTTGCTAAGTCGTAATCTATTTAACCTTTGCGGATATTTATCTAGAGTACTTATTAAGAAGGGGCTGTACGCGTCAACGGTCATACAAATGCTCTTAAACGATTACGACGTTAATATGCATTTTAACCTTAGTTTGTTTTGGATTGTAGTCTCATTGGAGTGAGAACTAGGTTTGTGTAGAGTTAAAATTTCGAAACTCCTATAAAAAACCCAGTTATTCGAAATTTTGTAATGGTAATACAAATGTATTAAATCTCTGTAACTGGGATGTTTATAGAAATTTCGAAGTTTTGGCGCTATACAAACCTAGTTCTTACCCAAATGAGAGTATAATTCAAAACAAACGAAGATTAATCAACGTAATAATGTATGAATGTTTGTATGGGCGTTCACGCGTACAACCCGTTCTTAAGTAAGTTGCAAAAGCTTTTAATGTATATACAATACACATCTACCTACTTAAAATTTATATATGAAGTGGATCATTGCAATGGTGGATAACTGATACGAATTTCTGTTATATATAACTAATAATTAACAGGTTATGAATGACATACCTAAACGAATTTATTTATGGATGACGACAACGATAACTACCAATTTTAACATTAATTTGTTGATACTAATTTATTTAATTAAATAGTAGGTTTATTCATGAAATGAATTTATAAGAATATCAAGACGCTTGCATAATGAATTTAAAACGCGGGATACCTACGCATAGTTTATAGGGGCGTAGTGGTACGGGGTACCCTATATAGGTAACCTACAGACTAACATGAATGTGTGTTTTTTGTTTAGATATTAACTACAAAGCTGACTTGTTTACTTCTATAATAATAATAATAATAACGTACACATGACAACAACGTCTAGACCCCAAACTAAGCATTAGCTTGTGTTTTGGTTACCAAGCGAAGACACCACACACATTTAACAACCAAGACCCGGTACCAGTATCAATATTCATCATATAAATACTGACCCGACCTGGGATTCGAACCCGGGACCTCCAGCTTCGTAGGCAGGGTCACTACCCACTAGGCTAAGCGGTCGTCGATTTCTATTTTGTTCTTTTATCGCGTGTTCGTTTGAGTGACGCATTTTTTCGCTTTGTTGTGTAAATGACTTGTTTAATTTACCAAATTAATTAATTCCTATTTCGTGCTTGTTCCTTTTCGTATTTGAATTAAATGAGAATTCCGTGACATTAAAAAAAAAAAAAAAAACAAGGGAGTAGTGTTTCTGCGTTCTGCGTAAATTAATGAGATGTAACCTTTTTGAATTTAACTGCCTGTAATAGCGAAAGTTCAAGTTTCTATTTGCAGTTCTAGCATAGGTATTATATACCTATCACCTATGCTACATCTACGTCGATCATTCATCTATGACGACCGCTTAGCCTAGTGGGTAGCGACCCTGCCTACGAAGCTAGGGGTCCGGGTTCGATCGAATCCCTGGTCGGATCAGTAATCATATGATGAATACTGATATTGGTACCGAGTTTTGGTTGTTATATGTATGTGGTTTCTTCGCTTGGCACCCAAAAAAAAACTATAATGCTTAGTTTGGGGCCTAGACGTTGCTGTGATGTATACTTTATTATTATTATTATCTCTCGTATGTATCTACGTTTTTTTTTTAAATTTTAACTGAATTTCTAAAGACGTTCATTGTATTAACATGGAACGCCTTAAACATAAAATACATTAACTATGTTTTCGAATATGCCAAGATAATACAATACTCCACGATAATCGCGCAGCAGCATCACAATACACATAAAAATATCGTATGGCTAATGAAAAGCATATTTTTATATTTCAGCCACAGTGTAACGCCACAGAAATGGCCCGTGTAATCTGATTATCTCGTATAAATGACTGAATCATGTTAGCTCGCTCGTAAGACCCTATCTGTGATGTAGAGGATCGTAACAGAAATTGGCAGGCATAAAGAAGCGTATACGCTGGCCACAGAACATGTAAAGGACTAGTTCGTACATATTATTCGTCAGCGCTTCACTTATGGTGAAATTTTCAGAAATAATGGTTTACATACGTTTGTTGTTTAAGGACGGATCGAACGTTTCGGAAATATGTGAGTCGGATTTTAAATGTAGGTTTCTAATTACGCCTACCATGGGTGGCTTTATTTTACAAATCCTTTTAAAAAATGAGAAAGCGTTACTTATGTACAACGCTGTAACATTTTTTTTTTTGTTTTCGCCGGTTAGTCTTAGTTTGTTTTCATTTCGATAATAAAACAGCTATTGCCAATGTTATTTGTTATTCTCAAAACAGATATATATTTTTTTTCCAATTTTATTACAATTTTATTTATGTCCTTTTTTCACATTAAACAATACGGCGGGAAACACCGCGTTTTTATTCGTTAAAAATGTAAAATTTTCTCTAACTGTATTCTTATTTTGTTTCTAATCCTAAAAAAAGTTATAAAGTGTACAGATATGATATATCGTATCCAATTCAAAATTCGATGTATGAATTAATAATAATAATAATAATAACACATACAATCACAACAACGTCTAGGTCCCAAACTAAGCATTAGCTTGTATTTTGGGTACCAAGCGAAGACACCACGTACATATAACAACCAAGACCCGGTGCCAGTATTAATATTCATCATATAAATACTGACTCGACCTGGGATTCGAACCCGGGACCTCCAGATTCGTAGAATTGAATCGTTTCAGCTAATTTCGAATGAATCCACGCATATACGATTATATGAAAAGACGCAGTTTGTGGCCCTTGTTAAGTTTTAACTGTAATTTAATAATAATAATACATGGGACGATCCACATCGAGCCATCTAGTCTCAAGGTAAACAAGTATTATGCTTGTATCATGGGGTACTAGACAACTGATATTTTTTTCTTATATTAATTATATTTACAGATACTTTTTACACTCAGACACGGAACGAAATAAACATGTTCATGCACACAAATATTTGTACCTGGTGGGAATCGAATCCGTGACCGTTGGCTCCGCAGTTAGGGTCTCTAACCACTCGTCGAATCGATCGTCAGGCTATCTGGTCTCACATTTTTTTTGAAGTTGTATGTTGATATGAATAGATTTAATTCATTAACATGATCTTTCCAAACATTAAGAAAAACTTTCACGTCAAAAGCTGTGCATGTTTTATTTTTGTAAGACAATGGGTTTACAGTTATTTAGTGTTTGTAAATAATCGAAAAACAAATCGATTGTATTATTGTATAATAATCGATCATAGATGAAGAATTACTTACACGATACGTGCCGTTTTTTTTACATTGCGCTCGAGAAAACCTAAAACATCAAAAGAGTGCAGGAAACGCTTTTCGTATAACTTTGTTTCCGCTTGACAGTTTATTGTCCAGTGCGTATAGCGATATTTTGTGAAAGTGACTTTTCCTTTCGTTTGTATATATTTTGTACGAAGTTTCTTTACTGGTAGTTTTACGTATACTGTGCTTTGATCTTGCGACGACTACTGCCCCACAAATGGCTGAACGTGAAAATAAGAAAACACCGCAACAGAGATTCGTTGAAATAGGAATTTTTCGTTATCGCGTAGAGAATTGTTTGCAATATTTGTTTATAGGCAGAATGGCTACGATTACAATTTTATCTAAAGAAACATTAGTAAAGTGACTTTGTTTTTTAAGTATAATATTTGTTTTCTAGATTGAAAGTTACGCACTGCGGATAATTTTAAAATCATCTAAAGTATAAAACTTTTCATAATCAATTATGTATTACAATATTCCTTTACTGATGGTTGTTAGGTCTAGGGTGACTTGTTTCATCTAACATTTAAAGTTAATATGCATTAATATAACGTTCATTTTTATTTCCGTTTCCGTTAATTTAGCGTTGTTTCAAGCAGTTTAAATTGTTTTTACGTAATGTTTGAATCTTTGAAACGTTAGAATGAAAAAAAAATTTAAAAGCATTTACAAATTAAAAAATACTATGTAAATTTATGATAAATGACAAAATTTTAAAGAGACGATGGGTTCAGGGTAAAAACTTTTAGTTTTACTTTTTATATAATTTAAAATTATGGGTTCTTAATAAGTTGTTTAAACAAAAATGAATTTACTACGTAATATATTTAAAAGCTCAAAAAATATGACCTCGAAGAATATTGAAATTCTGTTTTAACTGTAACTGCTTAAATAAAACTCTGCGCCCATAGTATAAAAAAATTGTCCCAAAGAATCAGTACTTTTTACATTTTGAAATTTCAGTATGACCCCCTGTCCGTACGATTCACTCTATTTTTTTTTTTAAATAACTCCACGGTATTCTCATAAATTCTTTTAGATATAGTTGAAGTGTCATGTTCGTAGTATAAAAAAATATTTGTAGGGTAAAATAAAAAAGAAATTTCGGATCAATTCAAAACTTTTTTTGTCTTTACAAGCTTATACAAGCTTAAACCAAAAATCCAAAACTAATATTTTTACTTTAAAGGAAAAAGCTCTAATTGGCCGCATATAGTTTATAAAATCGGTGCCAAGTCGTTAAAATATCGTGTTCAATATTTGTTGTAATAGTTTGAGAAAGTTGTACCTACAATATATTGTACAATATATCGACGACCGCTTAGCCTAGTGGGCAGCGACCCTGCCTGCGAAGCTGGAGGTCCCGGGTTCGAATCCCAGGTCGGTTCAGTATATATATGATGAATATTGATACTGGTACCGGGTCTTGGTTGTTATTTGTATGTGGTGTCTTCGCTTGGTACCCAAAACACAAGCTAATGCTTAGTTTGGGACCTAGACGTTGTTGTGATTGTGTGTGATATTATTATTATTATTATTATTATATATTATACTATCATTATTTTGTTTTTCTCTAGTAAAACCTACCCACTGAGGATTGTGTTTGTATATGTTTGCTATACTCTTCTGTAATTAAATAAATAAATTTAAAAAAAAGTGTCAGAGTTGACATCGACTTCATAAAAGTAAAAATATTTTTATTTTATTGTGTAAGTTTGTATATTTAGACAAAATTTTGAAGTCGGTTTTTATTTTGTTTTGTAAAAACTTACTTTATTTTTAAATTTTTAATGTTAATTAACTGTAAGTCATTTGTGTTTAGTATAGGTAGGTTTTCTAACAACGCTGTTCGGAGAAAACTACTTAGTGACGAAAATAATGATCGTTAAAAAAATTGCCAATGAAATGCAATGATTTGTGGATCGGGTGTTTGACGACAACCATGAATACAGTGGAAGCGACGTAGAGGTAGAAACAAATGTATAATTTTTTTCGGACTACATCCATCCCGCTTCCGCCTTCGCTGTGTTCGTGGCTACGGCATCCTCGGTAACAGTCCAAACACTCATGGAAGTCAAGTCAAAACATACACGTCAGATCAGTTCTAGCTTACCATATTTTATTGTCTATGGAATTACACCTATGCGCTAATTTTTATAAAAATCGGTTAACGAGAAGCGAGTGAAATGCAAATAAACAATATTCTTCCCTTAATTTTTTATCCTTAGAGATGAAATATTATCTTCAAATTTAAATAACACCAATTTCGAGATAGAACGTATTTCATAAAAGAAGAATCAATCAAATCGGTTCACAATCTGCGAAGATATCGACTGACATACACATAAAAAAAAATACAGTCCATTTGAGAAGCTCCAATTTTTTTTGAAGTCGGTTAAAAAATGCATTTTGGGTATCCACATATTTGTTCAAAACGTTAACACATTCATGCTTCTCCCTTTTTTTCGGTTTTTGTTATTTGTAGTTTTAAATATATTTTATGAAAACGAATTCTAGAACACGTCTAAAATTATGTGCCTCTAAAACCTGCAGTAGTAAAACTAGCACATTAGTTTAACGCCTGCATAAAGGACACCAAAGCCAGTCGCACATCCAGGTGTCAAAGGCTCAGTGATTCTCGTCGTCAAGTCGGAGTGTGCATTTGTGAGAGTGCCTGACTAAGAGTAACTGAAACGGAATGTTCAGACTCCTGTAACAAATGATGCTGCAAGATGAATGGCGAGAGGTGCCGCTGGAGTAGCGACATCAGAAACAGCCGGGTAGTGAAAAAAAAAACACCGTGTAATAGATTGTACGGTTAGCATAAACTCTTATATAAATACAACGTGAGTCGAGTTTCGTATGACTATTGTTTTTTTTTGCAGATCAATGCAGGTGCGCATCACATATTTGAAAGTGCTTGAATAACTGAAACGAAATGTGTAAATTGAAGTAACAAATGGTTTTATTTGAGGCGAGGTTGTTAAAAAATATTGCCGTACCTGGCGCGGTAAGTGTAACCGATTGTGAGCAAAGTCGGAATAAAATCGGTGAAGTACGACGTATATACATATATATATATATCGTTACGTATATATCGGTTGTTAAGAAGCTACTATACCTACGCCAAATTTAATTCAAACAAAAACAAAAAAAAACGGCTATGAAGGAGACTAGTAAAACTATGGAGTTTCGTGACGATTGGTCTCGTAACTGCAAATATAAGTGGACTATGTGCGACTACGCTGATTAGACCAGTGTCGATACCGTCCAAATGATAAAAAACGAAAAAAAATTAAAGTAGGATGAAACCTATTGGAAAAGGAAGGGAATACCACTAAAATTAAAGGAAAAATAAATTACGGGCGATCTGAGGTTGGGAAGGGGTAGGGGGTGGGTTTTTAAGGGTAAAAATCGGTAAATCTCAATTTCCGGCAAAACTAGAAGTCCTATCGAAAAAAGTTAAATAGCAAAGTTGTAGATAATAAAAAGATCTACAACTTTTGTATTTACACTTTTTCTCCATAATCTCAAAATTCATGTGAAAAATCCAAAAAACCACTTTTTTGATTTTTTATTTTTATCTTTTACAAAAAAAATTTTTTTTTTATGATATTCAGTGAAAAGTTACCTCGTTATGTCCCGGACACACTGGAATTTTGAAGATTTAAAATATTAATTTTTTCACCCTATTTTGACTCGGATATCGAAAAAGCACCTTAATTTTCAATCGAAAATTCTCACGTCAAAATATCTGATTTTTCAAAAAAGTCGGTGAGCTTTTTGTTCGTTGAAATCTCTATTTTCAGATGGTGTAAAAAAAATATACTTTACTATGGAAATTTTTTTCAGAAAATGCAAAAAACGAAAAATACTAAAATTCGAAATTTTTTTTTTAATCTTTATGTACAATTTTGAGGTATTCATTAAAATTTTTACTTTAATTACTCGAAAAACGTTAGGTTCCATGTTAGATTAATAAACAAAAAATTGCAAGTTGAAATGTACTACTATAATTAACAACTAAATAAGTTAATAAGGTTAATATTTAATATGACATCTACAAAATTTTGAGAAATTTGTCGAATTTTCTTTAAATTATATGCGTAGATGCCTATTTATTGCTATTTTAAAATTATACCTATATACCTGAGTGACCTTCGGAAAATTGTAGCCCATCAAAAAGTATTTCATAGAGAAGTGGGTAAGGGGCTTGGAGGGTCTGGGCCTTACTACCTGTTATTTCGTTGCAGCTGTAAAAACCGTTAGCCAGTATTCAAGAAACAGTACAGTGAATAACATCGTTCATATAAATACACGTGCAGGCTAAGTTACTTTACAAGAATTGTGATAATTTACTTTAAAAAAAAAGTTCTGGAATCTACATAGCAAGGTAAATACTACCTGAATTTTAATCAGAATCATCATTCATATTGGCAAATCTCCCACCCACAGAAGGTGCAGCAGAACAATGTTACAGGGCATATTATCAGCTTCAAACGTGGCTGGGTAATGAATTGACAGCAACAGATTGGGGCTGAAAGCAACATCAACATAGAATTATGCCCAAATTTACAGAAATGGAATTAATTCCGGAAAATTTGCTGAAAACTATTTGCTGCAGCTGTGAAACTGGATGTAATAGTTTTAAATGTGGCTGCCGAAAACATGGTTTAAAATGCACAAATTTATGCTCAAATTGTCATGGTTCTGAACAATGCGCCAATGTGGAGAAAATCTACGAGGAAGTTAATGATTCAGATGAAATTGGGGATGAACAACCAATGCAGACCGAAAATAATGTTGGAGACGAAGACGGTGATGGTCTTGAAGATGTCGAAGATCTACTAGAATCAGAAAGGCCTGTCGAATCTAACGATCAAGAAATACCATCAAAAAGACAGAAACTGATGAATAAGTGATTCGAATGGAATACAATGTTTTGATAAATACAAAGATTAATGCTTTTAAAAATAATATAATGTATAATGTAATCATTAAAAAAAAATATCTACTCAATAGTACGATTTGCGTGTATATTTCTATCTAATGAGATTTTCTGATACATAAATGTAATGAAAATTTAATAAATCAACTTTTATTACTGAAAAAAATAGCAGTAGTCACATTTAAAAAAAAAATCCCCTTTAAATCGTATTTTTAACATTTACAATAACTATGTTTTTTTGCGATATTTATGTTTAATTGGTTTGTAATTTTTTTGTTTATTAATCTGACATGGAACCTAACGTTTTTCGAGTAATTAAAGTAAAAATTTTAATGAATACCTCAAAATTGTACATAAAGATTTAAAAAAAATTCTAATTTTAGTATTTTTCGTTTTTTTGCATTTTCTGAAAAATTTTACCATAGTAATGTATATTTTTTTTACACCATCTGAAAATAGAGATTTCAACGAACAAAAAGCTCACCGACTTTTTTGAAAAATCAGATATTTTGACGTGAGAATTTTCGATTGAAAATTAGGGTGCTTTTTCGATATCCGAGTCAAAATAGGGTAAAAAAATTAATATTTTAAATCTTCAAAATTTCAGTGTGTCCGGGACATAACGAGGTAACTTTTCACTGAATATCATAAAAAAAAATTTTTTTTGTAAAAGATAAAAATAAAAAATAAAAAAAGTGGTTTTTTGGATTTTTCACATGAATTTTGAGATTATGGAGAAAAAGTGTAAATACAAAAGTTGTAGATCTTTTTATTATCTACAACTTTGCTATTTAACTTTTTTCGATAGGACTTGTAGTTTTGCCGGAAATTGAGATTTACCGATTTTTACCCTTAAAAACCCACCCCCTACCCCTTCCCAACCTCAGATCGCCCGTAATTTATTTTTCCTTTAATTTTAGTGGTATTCCCTTCCTTTTCCAATAGATTTCATCCTACTTTAATTTTTTTTCGTTTCCAAAAGTATCGACTCTGGTCTAGATGCCGCATCACATGGTTCACTGACATATGTAACTTTTCATTAGCATATTTTACCTATCTATAGATTGCTTACGTTTTATGCGGTCAGTAGACAAATGAAATACGTCGTCATTGTCGTCTCGGCCGCCATAGTTAGAGAATAAAAACTTCATAAAATAATAAATTTATTTGAATAAACATTTCACTGGCCTTTACAGTTTGATATGTACCACTCCTAATCGCGTAGTTTAGTCCTTCATTGGACGTCAAAAGTTTTATGACAGAATTTTGTGAAACGATTTTTTAATAGTATATATTCAGATTTTTAAGAAATTGATGAGATTTTAATCTACCCGCAGACAGATTCCAATCTACAGGAAAACTTTTAAGTTTTTGATATATACTATGAATTTAATAACCGTGTAACTTTTTTATTATCTAATAAATTGAAAAAACATAATAAAAATATTTTGTTTCCGCATGCATTCGTCTTATCAATGCTATATAAAATCAACATTAAATCTTGTACTATATATATTAACGAATTTATTGTCTGACCGTACCTGTTTCACGCGAAACGAGAGGAAGCAATGAAAAACTGAATTTCAACTAAAGGATATTTTCCTTATAAAAAGTATGACTTGGAAGCTCGGGTAGCTGAGCGACTCGAAACGATTTAACAAGGGATTGTCTTTAAGTCTCGTACCAGCTATCGAGTCTGATAGGAGCTGAACGGTTGGTTTATCTCCATTCTGTATTGATGCATTATAAAAATCTGTGTACTTACTAAGCTTTAGACACTTTTTTCTTTTTTTTTTAAATCTTTATTAATGATCTAGACCAAATTAGTCGTGTCGGTCTATAGCTTTTAACAAACGATATTTCCAAGCGCTCTCATCTATCTATTACTCATGGGATAGCTTTTTATTTAAAAACAACAATTGAATCAATTTAACCAAATTAATTTTGTTTTCTTTGGGATGTTTTAAAATTGTTAATATATCTGTCAAAAGGCATAATTTATTAGAACTTACATGTTGCATAAAATTATTTCTCTCTGATTCTGTGTATTTGCACTCTATGAGCAAATGATAAATGTCGTCGGGCTTTGTACACAATTCACATAATGGTGATCCTCGTTTTTTAATCAAGAAGGCAAACCAATTTGTGGGTAAATGTCCAGCTCTTAATCTAAAGCCGCAAATTGTTGTTGGTCTAGAAAGGGCTTTAGACACTTAAAACAGGATAAATGATATTGTATTCGGCGATAAATGCCTCGGGAGTTAAGACATGTGTACAGATTGAGCAATGTAATTTATATTTACGTCTTAAATATTTTCCACTGTTTTTTTTTAATTTTGGGGTTCCGTGCCTCAAAATGAAAAAGAAACCCTTAACCCTAGTATGTCCGTCTGCCTGTTTGTCTTGTGGCAATAGGAAATTAAGTGTGAATTTGGATGGATTCTGATTCTATGTCGATTAAAAAGTTAGCATACTTACTTGACAAAAAAAGTCTAATTGCGAACCTCCTCCTTTTTTTTGAAGTCGGTTAATACTAATTTTTGTTTTCTTTGTTTCCAGGTAATTACCATCGGGCGTTTATTTACCGAAATCGTCCACGATAAAATGGGTAATAACGAAAAATTCTTCACATTCATCAGATAAGGATAATAAATTTTATTTATCGCTTTCTTCTTTTAATTACCCAAAACGTAGATAATAAGTAATGAAACTAGAGAACGGAGGTAGTTTAAATTTTACGATATGCCGAGGTATGGAGTCGGTACTACAAAAGCTTAGATCAAGTACGTCCTGGATAAACAGCGACGTGAAGATAGATAAGTAACTTCACAGAAGAGCTTGTTGCACTCTTTGGGGGTTATATCTTTTGAGATATTAATCCAAATAGGTCAAACGTAGGCAAAGGGTCAGAATATATAAATAATTACGCATAATAAATCAGTTACGAGACCGTGTCTATACGTTCGTGTCGTGATAACCCAAAGCGCAACAAACCTGTCTCAAATTTATAAGGCCATAGGGCAATGGTTCGAATCCGGGCGTGTACCAATGAGTTTTTCTGACTTAAGTACATAACTATCACTGACTCCGTGCTTTAGAGAGCACGTTAAGCAGTCGGTCCCGGACGCTGTCAATAGATGGCGGTCGTTATAATCCCCAACCCGCAGTGAAGCAGCGTGGTGGATTTAAGCTCCAATTCCCTTAACCCCGGGGGAGGCCTAAGCCCCTGCAGTGGGGTAAAAATGGTCTGATGAAGGAAGGGAGTTCTGTACATCACATATTTTCTGAAAATTGCGATAGTAGTGTAGATTATTATCGATGTAGATATCAGAACATATTCTTTTGGAATCATTATCAGACTGTTTGTGCACCCACCACGCAGAAACTATTTATTGAACAGAATATACTAAAATTCAGTGCCATGATAATGAGTCGACATATACTGAGAATACTTTTTAACGTCGATATATGTCTGTGTGTTTGTTATTCTTTCACAGCTAAACCGGTAGGTAAACCCAGTTAATTAAATTTGGTAGGAAAATAGCTTGCATCAAAAAAAGGCTACATTCTTGCTTCAGAAACTTGTTTGGATGTTTGTTACTTTTTTTACAGTTAGACCGCAGAACCTATTCTGATAATATTGGATATAGAGATAGATTCAAACCTGTAGAATATTAGGCTGCTTCTCTTCGCGGAAAACATCTCAGTGTGTTTTTTATTACCCTTTAAGAGCTAAATTGGAATTTCCCTTTAAAGGTCTGGATGCGAATATGAGGCCACGTGGGCGATGCCACGGGCGGAAAGTTAGTAAAACTGAAAACAACTGATGTTTGAACGCCTATAAATTGAGAACTAGTAAACTTATTTTAATGAATTTTAGCAATTAAACAGATAAAATAGTGTTTTAACGTAATTACTTGTGTAGTAGGTATAACCTTCCTATTTTTAGGCACAGAACAATATATGGAGATACATTTGTATGTATATGACGCGAGAACTACTAAAGTGATTTTGATGAAAAATTTTACATTTAAATGGCAGAAATTATGATTCGACATACGGATTATAAACACGGTCTTTAGGATCAGTACAATAAGAAAAAAGTAATAATAATAATATTTCACGGGTGAAACTTCGTATTCTTATAATAAGTTAATTAGTTCGGGTTTATGCATCCAAGAAATATATTATCGAAGTACAATTACTATAATAATCTTGGATTTATTGGCCTCGTCTAGTTTTAATACTTATGATCGGCCTACACGTGTTAGTCTGCGCGGCATTACCCGATCGGATCCTTTGATAACGTAAATCATAATAAAGAGTTGTTAATACTACCTCACGTTGAAATTACGATCTGTCCTCCAAATACATATTTACACCCCCAAAAAAAAAACAGACAATATTATGAGCTTTTGCAATATTTAATTTATTATAATTTTTTTGTTAATTGAATATTGACCAAATAGATACATACCTAATGTAGGATGATTATGTTCCCAGCAGCAGTCCGTCGAATCTATGATTTTTTTTTAAATTGTAAATATATTTCATTTAAGACATAAAGGAAAGAAAGTAGCTTATGATTTAGTTAGAGTATGCATGTTCTTAATTTGAACTGTTTATGGGCCGAGCAGGTAAGTGGCAGATGTGAAGGGGGTTAGGCAGATGTGCTACCTCTATTATAATGGACGTTGCTGTGATTTTATTATTCTAAGATTTGAGATCAAACACCTAGCTATAAAATATAAAAAATATTTCCACACAGAAAAGGTATATCGTTGAAATCTTTTGCCTACACCTAGAGGATTAAAAAGTGCTTAGTTTCTAATAAACAAATAAAATTATATTGAATATCACTATTATTCTGCTGCTGCTCCAGTGCGGGTTGGTTGTTTTTAACGACTGCCATCTAGTATCGGTGACCAGGACCGACGGCTTAATGTGCTCTCCGAACCACGGAGTCAGTGATAATTATGCACTTAAATCAGAAAAAACTCATTGGTGTAGGCCGGTCCAGGAATTCGAACCACGACCTTCTGAACAAGGAGCGGGCTCGCCACCACTCGGCTATCCCGACTTTCAGATAAAACATTTACGAATAAACATATATTATATACATCACACTTGAACATACAGATGTGCTAATAACAGTAACTGCTCTGTATACATTCTACTATCAACCCTCCAACATTTTGTTTATGACAGGTTGACGTCTCTTCAGGCATAACTGCTTTTGATGCCTTAATAAAACAAGCCCTTTCCTAAAGTCACGTTATGTTTTGCACCCGATTTCGCTTGTTACACGTAGAACTTCCTGCGCTTTGTGGTTTTAGAACTCCAGTCGTTAATTTGTGGTTTCAGGATTATAAACACCTAACTTTAATTAGTAAGATACGCTTCTGTGAGATTAGGTTAGGGTTGTCGCTGTGTAGAACTACGTGACGCGGTGAGTTAGCGGTGAATATTGAAGGTTTCGCATTTCAAAAGATACAACCCTACCACTCGAGTTCTGAACCGTTTGTCAAGTTAATCGTCTTTTAAACAGAGGTTAACCGACGTTTCAGATGTAATATCATTATGTTTTTCTCTGATTAGATTTCTTAATTTAAGAAACTTCGATTGGCTGGAAAGAGACAACGCTATACTTTTAGCAGTACATCTGAATGCGATAGCAGATGAAAGAACGAATTAATCGGTCAAATAGACAACTCGACTATTAATTAATTTTTGTCCAACGTTTCGGCATTTTGATCAAAATCAACATTTAACAGTCGGTTAAAAAATTAACGAATTAACTTGGGTGTTAAGATATATATTATATGTGTTACGAGCACTAATGTAAGACATTAAGGTTATACTTTTATTAGAGAGATCAAATATGTACAGTTCCAATCAAACTTTATGGTGGACCCGAACATAGGTACAAATCGCGTCGCAGTTACCAGTTTTAGGTGTAGCGGGACGCAGTTGAGCGAGGGGTTATGACTGTACTTGCGCAAGCACTCTTTATAGCGTTGTATTCCGATCCGCCATAAAGTTTGAGGTGAACTATAGCTATGGTGGAGTATCAATTATACGAATTATTATATCTACAGTACCAAAAACAAAAAAAAAAACCTTTGAATGCTGATGAACAAACTCATGACCAAACAGAATTCGACTTTATAAAACACCTGATGATGGTTTTTGAGTAACATAAATATTTACGATCATCATGAAAATCTGTACTTCAGATTCCTATTTTTACACACCACAGCTACAAATCTCGGCACTTTATAGTTCTATTTTCTTATAGATATTCAACGGCATTTTATAGTTCTATTTTTTATAAATATTCAAGAACAAAAAATACATATTATCATAGCCTGTATATATTACCATAGGTTTGGTATCAAGAATTTTATCGACACAATTGCAAAATAACCTACGAATATTTTTTCCAGCGATTCTTGATTGGGTCTTTCAAATTCGTTTTACCTGGTCTCGATAATTCATACTGTAAAAATATGTTCAATAACAAGCTCTGGCGTGTTTGCTTGAATACTTGACTATTCATTACATTAAAAAAATATATTAATATTTTATTAATAATAATAATAATGTATACATCACACCAACGTCTAGGCCCCAAACTAAGCATTAGCTTGTATTTTGGGTAGCAAGCGAAGACACCACATACATATAACAACCAAGACCCGGTACCAGTACCAATATTCATCATATACATACTGACCCGACCTGGGATTCGAACCCGGGACCTTCAGCTTCGTAGGCAAGGTCGCTACCCACTAGGCTAAGCGGTCTTCATTGTTCGGTCGTTAATGTTCACGGAGCGCGCTTCCAAACAATAATAATATTATTTATCGAAGGTGTTTACAATACTTCTCATATAAATATGTTTATATGTTTGCGTTTACACATTTATTTATGGGAATCTATCCGTTTTTTATCTTTCGTCGTAAGATACTGTAAAAAAATCTACTTTAAATTAGAAATTATTGATTTTTATATTTTTTCCTTATTTGTAATAGATACAGAGGTACAGAGAGATCTTCATTCGTTCAACATTTCAAGATTCTAGGTCAACGAGAAGTACTCCATAGGTTTTCATGACGTGCAATTTAGTATGAAAATACGTGTCTGAAAGGCCATATCTTATTATAGCATTTATTTAGGAACTGAATTTTTTGTAGGATTTTGTGGCCGCAATCACTCCTAAGTATTCGAACGCTTTCTTGGCTTATATGGTTCAACTCGTAATACAATATCTACTGTTCGAAATTTGCATCATGGTAATTTTTTTTGTATTTATAGGAAGAGGTGTTTATATTCAATAGAAAAAATATGAAATTTTTTGGAGATTTAATAACAAACAGGTAAAACAAAACGTGAAACATTAATGTGAAGTCACTTGCAAATGTAGCGGTTGATGACAGTCATACAAACAAGGTGTAATACATAAAAGTATGTATTGACAAGAAACCCTTTTCTGCGTTTACCGTCTAACCACTCATACTCTAGCTAGCTGGTGTAAGATGGCGAGTTTCAGTTCGAGTTTCAGTGCGCGAGGTCCCTGCGCGCCGGTCTTTACCCCCGCGAAACCCCGCGGTCCGGTCTTCAACCCCGCAAAGTTGCGTAATATCACTTCGATACTGTGAAGTGACATTTATGACTCTATTGAAACCAAACGCTGCTGTCAAATTAATTTACTTTATGGTGTAATATGTAGAACATCGTAGCTGTAAATTAGTAGTAGTTACGTCACCGGCTATAAATTTTTAACAATCGATTATTCCTAGAAAATTAATTCATGGAATTAAAAAAAAAATATACTGAAATACTCCAGATTGTCTATGTTTTCATATAAAAGTATTCAAAGTCAAAATTTTTGGCCAATGCCCTTTACGTAGGTATATATATATTCATTTACTCATGTGACGTTGAAGTGTTTAGGTTATAAAGTCTTAAATTATGTTATTCCGAAATTATGAAATGAAATGAAATGAAAACATTTATTAATCACTATACGACACTAACAATGTCACTTAAGATAAGTCACAGTATTTACTAATTTCTGATACCAATAAAATAAAAATAAAAACAAAACAATACAACAAATAAAATAGGTTTGAATAAAATCACCAGTTCATTAACAGCTAATATAGAACAAAAATGAAAAGCAATGAACAACAATAACACAACAAATGACATTATATTGTTAATAACATTATAATCTCCAAAAATTCAAACAATTCAAAACAATGTTATAAGCCAGCAGTTGAGCATCAATATCACAGTCGCAAAACAAGAAGAAACCATTTCATAAATGCTGTGGTAGAGATATCTCAGGCCAGGCATTCCCTTCCCCCAAATACTCGTCAATGCTATAATTATGCCATTTTTAACAGAGTTCTCCTAATGTAGTCTTTGAAGGCACCTTTACTCAGATTGAGTGCGGATTCAGGAATTTTATTGTAAAAACGAACACAGAGCCCCACAAATGACCCATTAATCCTATTTAATCTTGTTTGAGGTGTAGCAAGCTTATCCTTATTTCTAGTATTTATGTTGTGTTTATCACAATTTTGGGGAAAAAGTGACAAATTTCTGCGTACATACATTATGTTCTCATATATGTATTGACAAGCTACCGTCATAATGTTAATTTCCTTAAAAACTTGCCTTAAGGAATCACGGCTTCGCATGTTATAAATAGCTCTTACAGCGCGCTTCTGCAGTATAAATATCGTTTGTATATCGGCCGCACCGCCCCACAACAAGATGCCATATGACATAATGCTGTGAAAACAACCAAAGTACACCAATCTTGCGGTGGCTATATCAGTCAATTGCCTAATTTTTCTAACGGCATAAGCAGCTGAACTCAGTTTATATCTACCTATATAACACTTCCCCTTTAAAGTCCCGAAATTAGCAAAATATTGGTTTTTTTTTTTAGGTGCCCTACTTTCACGTATTCCGACCCGCAGTTGTTTGCGCATTGCATTACGTAATATCTATATATATAAATCCTATAGAAACTTTTTCTCGCGCCATCGAAAACGTGTCAAAACACACAACACAGTCAACCGCGGGGCAATTAAATATTAATCGGTACGTCTTAATCCGAAGAACGACGAGTCCGAACATACCCGAATGAGTAATTTCAGAGTTCGCGAAATCCTCGGCTTCGGGCACTCAGCTTTTGCGTTGAGATATTATCTGTCTGAAATTTTCGGATAAGACTTTTTACCGAAGTGTTTATCCTCCGATGGGGAAATGGAAATGGGAGGATGAGGGAACGGAGGGAATGTCCGTAACAAAGAGAGAAATTGTTTCCGTTTAGCTTGTTACTCTTGTTTTGAGTACACTTACCTTTCGCGTGTGCCAGAAATACGATATTGTTTATATTTGTATTCATTCGAGGTTTTTGTGAGTCTCGTTTTTCATCTTTCTTTTGCACGAAATCGAGGATTTAATTATTAATAAAATTTCGTAGTGTGTGTAGGTTTTTTAAAAATTAAAGATATTATAGACGTTAAAAAAGTTAAATTAAATTATTTATATTTCAATTATATTAGAATATCAATTATAGAGTATGGGTGTTAAATATCTATGTATATATGTATATATTTAAAAAAAATATTTAAGTATGTATATACGCAGTAAACAAAATTCTCGAATCAATAAAATATTGTTTCATATATACGGAAGAGAATATTCTTTGACCAACAAAAATGTCTTGCAACAATATATTTACTTATTTTAAAAGAATATTCTTTTCAGTAATATATGAAAAATATATATTAACAAGAAAGATTATTTTTTTATATAATTCCATAAAATATACTAATTTTATTTTTAAAACGTATACAAAAGCTAATACTAATTAAAAATAAAAGCTTATACCAAATTAAAAACTAAAAATACCTACAAATAAAACTCAACCAGTAATCCACTCCTTGTCACCCCTGACGCAAAGGAGCCCATGACACTTCATCGCATTGCCGCGCTGAATAGCAATATTTTCTTGACTCGAGAAATCTTTTTTTACCGTGTATCAGTTCTGTGGTACCAATAATACAAGCTTTCCTTAGTTTGGGACTCGATGGCGCTGTGTGGGACGTCCCAGGTATTATTATTATAAAGGAAATTTCTAATTCTATATACATAAAAGCATCTGTCCTTATTGATCGATCGACTTTCTGATAAATTACGCCCCGAGCCGAAACCGCTGAGGCTATTCAAATGAAATTTGGTCAGTTTCTTTTGTGAAGTAAGCAACCATTTAAATTCTTCTCGTATGTGAGTAAATATAATAGAAGGTTAGTTTTTGACTTACGTCTATTAAAATTCGTATTTGGCCTTTCGGTTTAATTAGAAAGACGCGTTTTATGGTTTTTGAAAAATTATCATTGCTGTCATTGGTTAGGAAATCGTTTAGGATTCGTATTTGGCCTGTCACGGTTAGGAAGTAAGATAGACGTGTTTCACGATTTTGGTATATGTATCTCATACCGAACCAAGACAGTGGTTTCATCAACTATGCCGTTAGTTGTTTGTTACATCAACTAAATATCTACGACTAGTCTTTTTTAGAGTGGCCAATCAAACACGTATATTTGACGTCCGCTTGGCCTAGTGGGTAACGACCCTGCCTTCGAAGCTGGAGGTCCCTGGTTCGAATCCCATGTCGGGTCAGTATTTATATGATGAATATTGATACTGGTACCGGGTCTTGGTTGTTATAAGTAAGTGGTGTCTTCGCTTGGTACCCAAAACACAAGCTAATGCTTAGTTTAGGGCCTAGACGTCGTTGTGATGTATACGTTATTATTACAATTATTATATCACCGATTTTTTTTTTAAATTTAATCCTTACGAGCGTAAAAAGAGGTGTAAGTTTTCATCATGAATCATCTGATAACTGCGATTTGGTTTTGAAAAGTCTTGGGCAGATGGAGAAGACAGTTATCAAAAATTTTACGAGGAACAGGAGACCTGCAGGCTCGAAATCCTCCAACTTCTCCAATCAGTTCCAAAATGATACTTACAAAATTAGAGATTTAAAGGAATCTCTATTATAAAATCCATTGTAAAATAAGGTAATCCTTAATGCATCCGTTTTTTTCTATTTAAAATGATACTTGAATATTACAAGGTCGAAGGCAACCGCTGTGCAGAGTTTCGAAAAAATCGATTAGAAACTTATGAAATCAACAGTCTCTTTCGTTCCTCCAATTAGCTCCAAAATCATACTTGTAAAACTAGAGGTCAGTGAAAGCCTGTGTGCCAAGTTTAAAAAAAAAATTGTTTGGAAAATGTTGGCGGACGGGCTGGACGGACTAAAGGTTGGACCAGTTACCACACGAAAATCATATAGTACCAACACTACTTAATAAAAGAGTTATAAATTAAACCTGATGCAAAAAAAAAATAGTTTCGGTTGTATTATGTATGGGCTAATATGATTTTTGGTGATCCGAAACAATGCGAACCCGTAGTTCACACGACGGGTGAAGCCTCGAGCGATCACCATTTGGTTTAAAACAGAAATAACAGGAATGTGTAGACCACACGGGCGTAGCCACTATCGTAAAGCTAGTCCACTCATTAAATGATAACTAATAAATAGTATTTACAAATAAGCACTAACTAATACGAAGTACGTCATCAACTTTTTAGTGGAACTTATTTCAGAGATAGTAAATCCGATAATCTCGTAAAAAGTACCTTTTATTTTAAAGTTATAAATAATAATAATAATAATGTATACATGACAACAACGTCTAGGCCCCAAACTAAGCATTAGATTGTGTTTTGGGTACCAAGCGAAGGCACCACGTACATATAACAACCAAGACCCGGTACCAGTATCAATATTCATCATATTAATACTGACTCGACCTGGGATTCGAACTCGGGACCTCCAGCTTCGTAGGCAGAGTCGCTACGCACTAGGCCAAGCGATCTTCCAGTTATATAATAAATTCGATTTGGGTTACATTTCTCTAAGCGCAATTCTCAAAGTCATGTTAATACCCTAGTTAGTATTGTGAAACCTATGGATATGTACTCAATGTGGAGAGTACAATAAATTTCTGTTTTATCCGTCCTGGTACGTTTTTTTTTTTTTAATTTAGTATATAAGAATGAAAGCTATGTAGTATATAGCTTCCTAGATGGGCTATTTTAAAAATCATATTTTAATATAATTAATGTATTCGTAAAAGTCGGACGCATTGAAGATTGCTCCCGAGTGTAATTAAAATATCCGTGTAAAAAACTATCATTTCGCATAACAGTGCCGAAATAAATCTTGTTCGATCGTGTATACGTATTAAGTAAATAAGGAAAACACGAATATCCACACAAATTATCGAGAAGATCGAAAAAAGTTTAAGCAGTAAGTGTTCGCCATATTTATTTAACCTGATTTAACGTCAACTTCACACTAGTTCTCAATTGTCTAGCTGAAGTTGTCAATTGTCAAGTTGAGATTGTCAAGTATTAAGCATTGAGCATGTTATTCACTCATGTTTGACTGAAGGTTATTCAGATGTTATAAAAAAAAAAAAAAATTGCCAAAGACAATCTACGCTACCAGCATAAAGAAAAAAAATTGTACGTTCAGTTCAGAAATATTTGCTTGTGCAAAATATAAGAGTCGCGTTCAAGAAACAAGCAGATTTACGTTACGCTTGTGCAAAATGACATCACAACTATCACCAGAAATGTCACTTCTGCTTACAAAAATGACCGAACAACTTAATATCCAAACAAATACAATTACTGAAAATATCACCGCGGTCGTTTTACAGAAAGTCGACGAAAAAATTAAACCTTTATTAGAGGAAAACGAAAAATTGAAAAATGAGGTCGAAAAATTAAACAGAAGAATTGAGACTCTCGATATGAATGGAAGAAGAAACAACGTTATAATACATGGTCTTCAAGAACCCATAGCGGAAATGCATGAGGACTTGTTAACTCTGATAACATCTGCAATGAGGGACATCGGTGTAGAGCTGAAAAAGGAAGAAGTTGATAGAGCCCACAGGCTAGGAAAAAAGAATATCGAAAACGGTAAAACTAGACCGATTCTTCTTGCTACCACTACTTTAAACAAGAAAATACAAATTTTGAGAAACAAGAACAAAATGAAGCCTGACACCTACATAACTCAGGATTTATCTAAAGAAGCACAACAAAAAAAGAAGGATAATATGAACAAAAAAGGCAACGAAAAAAGGAAAAGATCCGAATCAGTTAGTCCTAGTAAGGAACCAACCATTAAAACCAGACAAGACCCAAAAACAAGAAAGAGAGATGCCTTTCAATGCTTACGGGAAAGATCTTACTCGCTTTCAGACAAGAAAAACTACAAAAATTAGAAAACTAATACAACCCACCGGACAAACACAACAACATAATGCACAACAAAAAACTGAATGTCTCCCTCAACGGTTGGTCCCCGCGGGAGCACTAGACCACCACCCTCTAACTAAGAGATGCGATGTATTTAATATCGCAACACTTAACACGAGAACCCTTAGATCTCAAGAAAGCTTAATAGAGTTAGAAAAAGCTTTAGAAGACATAAATTACGATATTTTAGGTATAAGCGAAATGAGAAGAATGGGCGAAAAAATTGAAGAACATGCAGACTATATCTTATATCACATAGGCGAGGTACATGGTCAAAGAGGAGTAGGTTTTTTGATAAAAAAGTCCCTCAAGAAACATGTACAAAATCTGGTTGGAATTTCTGACAGAATAGCTATACTGAATGTAAGATTACCAGGTTACAAAAAGCTATGGTCTGTTATACAAGTATATGCCCCAACTGAAGAAACTGATCTGCATGTTGTTGATTCATTTTATGATGAAATGTCACAAGCTATTGAGAAGAACTCAGACAAGCATATCGTAGTAATGGGCGACTTCAACGCTCAAGTAGGGGTTAGGCAGAACAGTTCAGAATATGTACTTGGGAAATTTGGGTATGGCAAAAGAAGCCCTAATGGGCAGAAGCTTGTCGAATTCCTTATGGAGCATAATCTTACACTACTTAATTCAACATTTAAGAAAAACAACGGAAATAAATGGACTTGGATTTCCCCAGGTGGTACATATAAAAACGAGATAGATTATATAACAAGTAATTACCCCAAAGCATTTACAGATACTAGTGTTATCACTAGGTTCAACTTTAACACCGATCATCGCATGGTACGCAGTTCTTTAAGAAAAACCCCGATTAAGACATCTCGTACTCACATAGGAAGCTCCATCCCTGGACAATCAAGAAAAACCTGCCAAACCAATGCAGTGATTCCTTTTACGGATTCTATAAAATTATCTGGTAGCTGTACAGCAGATGTGATACAATGTTACAACTTTTTAGAAAACCAATTAACAAACCTAAGTATGACACCTAACCAGACACAAAATAAATACGAATTGAGTGATCAAACCATACAACTCATAAACAAAAGGAAGGAACTAATAACAAATCAAACAAAAAAAGAAAATACAAAATTGATAACAGAAACAAGCAAACAAATCAGACAAGGTATTAGAAAAGACCGCAAGGTCAAGAGGCTTCAAACTTTAGAATACCATATACTAAAAACAGGAGGTGTAAAGAAGGCTTTAAAAGGGCTACGAGAAACTGGTAAAGAATGGATTCCGAGCATTAAAAGAAAAGAAAAAACCATCACCCAACGTAAAAGCATAAAAGACCTAGCCACAAACTTTTATCGTCAACTCTACACTAAAAAGAAGCCGAATACAGCTGTAACTCACGAAGTCAATTTGTCTGCTGAAATATGTGCTGATTTAAACTCTGAACACGTTCCTGAAATTTTAACTTGTGAGGTAGAGAAAGCGATCAAAGGTCAAAAGATGGGAAAGTCTCCAGGCCCAGACAAAATTACCAATGAGCTGATGCAGGGAACAATAACAGAACTGACTCCTGTTTTGAGATAAATTTTCAATGGGATACTAACAAGCGGACTTATTCCTCAGCAGTGGGAAAAATCTCATATCATATTAATACACAAAAAAGGCAACAAAAACGATATCGAGAATTACTGACCGATAAGTTTGATGTCAAATGTGTACAAGGTTTTCGCAAAGATATTATTGGATAGAATAACCCTCATACTAGATGAGCAGCAGCCAGCAGAACAAGCGGGTTTTAGAAAAGGATTTTCGACCATTGACCATATCCATACAGTCAAGCAAATATTGGAAAAGTATAACGAATACAACAAAAGTATATATATTGCGTTTATTGACTATGCTAAAGCGTTTGACAGTTTAAACCACTCACATTTATGGAAAACTCTAAAACAACAAGGAGTACCTGCAACCTATATTAACATCATAAGAACAATTTATGCCAATAGTAAAGCGAGAGTCCAGTTAGAAAGCCTTGGCAATGAATTCGCCATAGAAAGAGGTGTGAGGCAAGGAGACCCACTATCTCCAAAAATGTTCTCTGCAGTCTTGGAAAATATTTTTATTGAGTTGAACTGGGATAATTTTGGTTTAAATATAAATGGGTCGAAACTGAACCACCTCAGATTCGCCGATGACTTAGTTTTGTTTGAAGAAAGTCCAGTAATACTAGAAAAGATGATACAAAGTCTGAGCAATAAAAGTGAGATATTTGGGCTGCAAATGAATACCAGAAAAACCAAATTAATGACAAACTCCATTCAAACTGACATAAAAGTATTGGGAGAAACCTTGGAATACGTAGAAAATTATACTTACTTGGGCCAAATTATTTCACCCCATGACCAAATCACCAAGGAAGTAAACATGAGGATTGCGCTAGGTTGGAAAAAATACTGGTCTCTGAAGGAGATAATGAAGTCCAAAGATCTAAGCATGACATTAAAAAGAAAGACCTTCAACACATGTATCCTTCCCTGTATAACATATGGCTGCGAAACATGGGCATTAACTAAGGCACTCAGAGAAAAACTGGCAAGATTTCAAAGGGCAATCGAAAGAAGCATTACTGGCTTACAAAAACGCGACAAAATAAGGAATATTGATCTTAGGTCAACAACTAAATTAACGGATATTTTGACAAAAATTGATCAACTAAAATGGCGATACACAGGCCACCTGATGCGAGATAACACAAGAAAGTGGAGTAGGAATATAATAGAATGGTATCCAAGAGATGGAAAAAGGAGTCGTGGAAGGCAGTTTACAAGATGGGAAGACGAAATCAAACTGACAGCAGGTCCAAATTGGAGAAGGGTTGCTCGCGATAGAAAACAGTGGAAGTCATTAGAGGAAGCCTATGCCAAGAGGCACACCGAAACAATAGACATTTTGTGAATTTTTAATATGGTATTTGTGGTTTTGTTTTGTTTCGGAATAAAGGGCGTTATTATTTATATTATTATTATAATTCATGTCCCACCGGGATTCGTACCGTCTTTTACAACCGTATACGACATAAGATATAGGCCTCAAGAGAATTGAGTATAAATATTTTCGTCACTCTTCGTGTGGGAAGATATAAATAAACGTTAAACATGTTTTTTGCCCTACGCGATTGTAATTATATTTGAATTAAAATAGTATTTTTTTAAATTATTTTTTATGTGATAATAAATAATTATGTAAACTTATTTTCTGCATTTAATTGTATCGAAATTATAAGGCAATAACGTCCAAAAGCGGTTTTACTTGAGTTTCGTTTTTAGATATTGTTCATTTTTACTTCGTCCACTGCATATCATCAGACCCATAATCTTGTGCTGCTCGCTTCTGCCACTGTACTTTCGATGCCAGTCTGTTCCAATTTAGGGGCAAGTTGGGTACCTGATTTCAGCCTTTTTCGTCTCATATCAATAATTATTGTTAAGATGTTTGTTAGCAATATAAAGGTAAATTGCACTGATTATATGCATTACTGTATGCGTTCTACTATCTTCTTCATCGGCCAATTTTTACCCCACTGCAGGGGTTTAGGCCTCCCCCAGGTGAAGGGGGTTTGGAGCTTAAATCCACCACGCTGCTCTACTGCGGGTTGGGATTGTAACGACCACCATGTATTAATAGCGCCCGGAACCGACTGCTTAACGTGCTCTCCGAGGTACGGAGTCAGTGATAGTTATGTACTTAAGTCAGAAAAACTTATTGGTACACGCCCGGATTCGAACCATGGCCCTATGGCCTTATAAATTTGAGACAGGTTCGTTGCGCTTTGGACTATCACGACACTACTACCTAGTTCTACTATCTAGAGTTATGGAATTTGATGCTTTGTTTTCGTACTAAGGCTCACAGTCGACGGCATATAGTCAGCTGGCATAGTTACAACCATTTATAAGTATTTCGATAATAATTTGGACTTTGAACCACTTTTATAGCGGAGACAGTCGTTACGTAGTGTAAACTGATTGGCTATGGATGTCGCAGGTCGCTCACCAAGAACACCGATATATATAAAACTTGGTGAAGTTAATTAGGTAGTTTTTTGGAGCTTCTTATGAGAGAGAGTAACAAGGGCTTGATCTGTGATGTGAATACCCTGGAAGCTTTCTTCCTATGTATCCAGGACCCTCAAGGGTACGTAAGCAAAGTCAAGGAAAGTGCACCATGAAACTTAGTGTGAATAGCAATGACGTTTCAGTAGCACTCCTTATTAAAAGATTTTTTTTTCGCCCGGAAAGGCTTAAGGGACGCCAACCCTATTTGCCGGTCGGTGTGGCGTGAAATTCAAAAGTCTTTTCCGCCCTGTTACCTCTTATATAACCGGAGTGAGATAATAAAGTTTTAACGCTCCGCTCAAGTAGCATTCTAGCATTTTAAAGTATTTTCTTAAAAACGCCTACTCGCGGCATAAGCATTAAGAAATGTTTTGTAATATGACGTCTATTCGTAATTTTCTAAAGAACAATTATATTATTAATGATTTTTCATTTTCATAATACATTCAGTATTGAAAATATTATTTATTTGAAATTTTCTTCTATGCGATATTCTATTAATACGGTCTTTATGACATCGAAACTTGTACCGTAATGTTGCATTTTACAGTACTAGCCTTTTTACTTAACACCGATCACAAACGAGCATTCCGTTTGTAATGCATGCGTAAACCGCGAAAAGCAACCCGCTCGCACCCTTAGCTCCCGCCATTATTACATTTGAAGTATCTACCTAATTTTAATTGCAAATGTATTGAAAAACGTTGTACGATGCTCGTACTCGGTAAGCGGCTATTATAGTCATCGGTTTATTATAAGCACTCGGCTTCGCCTCGTGTCTATAAACACCTCGACTATAATATGCAGCTTACGGTACTTGCTTCATAATGTACTATTATTATACGACATCGTCTGTGGCAGATTGAACGAACTCAATTAAATAAACAACTAAGACGTAGTCGGTAGCACCGGTTCATAAATAAATACCCGAATCGTTAACAATTCAGTCATAATTTATGTAAATACTATGTTTGCTTAATAAATTTATACGAATATAATAAATAAAGTTTACCGCACTTTTCCTGGTATTAATATTTTTATTTTTTATGATAGCGAAATGTACAAAATCTCGATTTATTTCTAACACGTGCTACACAAAAGCTTTGCAACTCTGACTCGAAGCAAAGAATTTATGTTTGTTAATACAAAGAGCGCGGGAAAAATTCTTGTTTGTTGTGCTCAAAGTAGAAACGGGAGGAATTTTGCCAACTTTTTCGGTCGAATATTTTGTATTTTTCGTTTTCATGATTTAAAATAAGGAACATTAGAGCCAGGACTATAAATAAGTTATGCTATACATTTCCATTGATAAAGCTTCTTGTATAAATGTGAAATGAAACTGATTTATTCATCGAGATATTTCTATACTTTATATCTAGATAATTTAAAATTTTGTTCTGTGATTACTCGAGTTAAAGGATTTTCCTACGTTTTTTATTTTATGAAATTTGTTTTGTTATTTATTACGGAATGTTTTGTCTGTTTTCGTCATTAGTTATTGAATTTAAATGAGAATATTTAGAAATATCGTTGAATCATATAAAAAAAACCTACTGGTAAGTCCATGACAACCACATCCTGTAACCGGGTCTTGGGCTAAAAGTACTGACAGGCCCCTGTAAGGTGTTCTAAAAGAAGTTGATGCAAAGAAATCACGAAGATTGCACGAAAGTTCATAATCTTGTTCACACATATTAAACTAAGTCGAACGTACAATTCCAAAATTTTTGAACTAAAGTCTGTTATATTTTATTGCGAAGGAATAGGTAATTTTAAGAAAGTAATTTGAATATTTTTCTTTTTGGATTGGTATTTACGTAGATATATGCTATTGAAAATTCTTGTAGAGTGACGTCACCGGGTGGAATTATGAGTTTAGCCATTGCCGTGGCATATTTATAAAAACGATGACACTAAATATTACTATTGACCATATTGACAGTTCTGAACTAGGTTCTGAGACCGACATTGTTTTTATACATATGAAACGGCAATGACTAAACTCATAATTCCACCCAGTGGCGTCACTCTATAAGAATTTTCAATATTTTATAACTACGTAAATACCGATCTAAAGAAAAAAAAAATTTAATTAGTTTCTTAAAATTGTCTGATCTTTCGAAATTGACGACCGCTTAGCCTAGTGGGTAGCGACCATGCCTACGAAGCTGGAGGTCCCGGGTTCGAATCCCAGGTTCCGGTCAGTATTTATATGATGAATATCGATACTGGTACCGGGTCTTGGTTGTTAAATGTATGTCTTCGCTTGGAACCCAAACCACAAGCTAATGCTTTAGTTTGGGGCCTAGACCTTGTTGTCATGCGTGTTATTATTATTATTAAATAAAATATAACGGACTTCAGTTCAAAAGTTTTGTAAAGGTCAAATGTCACAATTATATTTTTGATTGTACATACATACAATATCGGGCCTCACCTACTCCCGAGTTTCTAAGCAATTGTAATGGGAAGCAGAGAAGGCCTCGCAGACTACTTCTGTTGCATGAATTCACATTCTTCTTCTGTCGACATTTTCCAAAAACTAGCGAATATTTAGTAACAATTTTATTTAACTATTTATAAATAATTTCACCTTCAAATATAGACTAGGTATTTTTTACTCCAAATGCTGTCAAAAATACGTCTACGTAACTTGGATTATGCGTATTTTTATCTTTGTACGACTTGGACCTCCTATATTTTTGTTTTGTAATAGAATATTTAAAGGCTGATTTCTCTGTGACTGCGTGATATTATGAAACGTGTTCCAATGTTTTATTCTACTGCCCTTGTACTACAAAATGGCATTGCTAGTTAAAAATTACAAAAAATGTGACAAGGCTTGTTCTTCCCCTGAGCCTTCCGACTGCATTATTCTGACACATTCCAATTATTATGTTAAATCTACATGAGCGTGTGCAGAATATTGGGATAGCTTTGTTGACATTATGAGGTCCAGACTTGTGAACGTATTTGATATATCATCAACAAAAATGTTGGATAATTTTAGGCAAAAGAATATCGTGAACTGTGATCGAAGCGGCAGCCACAAACTATTATCTTAAAATAATACATTTTCAGAATACTTACGTCCTTTTATATAGTAACCCTTTCCCTAGAAATGGGTCAAACCTTTTTAATGTTCCTTCAGATTAGATTGTGCGTAGGGGAAAAAGGGATAATAGATATTTAATAGATCAGGATGTATGGATCTATAAAACAAATTAAACGACTTTACGCGTAATTACGCAAATAATTCGTATACCGAAGGAAAACTTTGCAAAGTTTCGGTTTTGTATATGTCCTTCTTGTGTAATAATTTAGTTTTCAATATACCTACTTATTTTGAACTATTTTTTTTTCCAAATTGAAGCCAAAAAACTTACGCCCTCAGCTAGGGCACTCTGGCCCGTAAGTATCGGTTGACGGACTATCAGGTATCTCATACTAAGTACATAATTCTCCTTGTTTCGGGTTTCTGTCCGTGTCTTCTTGCTGCTAGCGTTGCTTTATATTATAATTAATTTTTTTCGCCTCGCTAGTTCTGAGTTAATTCGTACTCGAAAACATTTTTTCTTATGCAATTTGCAGAAATATTTTATTTATTTTTTCGATTTCGCAAAAATGCTGGACCGTATAATGTTGATTGAAAACCAAAAGGCTGAATACGAATTTTCATGGTTTTATAGAAATCACGGAACACCTGTATTCTTTCATTGTACTGTATTCATACCTTATTTTACCCCCTGAAGTCATAAATTTTCAAAACTACTGAAACTCTTATCTTTCTTAGTATGTGACCGAAACACCAATTTTCATGGATTTAATTTGAAAACTGATGGTATTCCATACAAACTTATATTCCGCATTTTACCTCCTTAGGGCACCCGCAGACTTACAATTTCAAGTTGGCCAACTAAATCACTGAGTATACTAATAGTTAAGTAAGTTAGTGATGGCCCGCGCATTTGATCCAACTAAATCGTCCAACTAATTAATTGGACACCGATCGTATCAGAACTGAGACTCCCTTCCGATTTGGCACAATTGAAAACTTGCCCAACTATCGTCCAACTGTTTATTGGCACGGATATCCTATGCAAGCTCGCAGACTATCCAACTTAGTTCGTCAGTCGCATGGCAAAATGCAAGAATACCATTATGCCTGCGCGTGATTTTCATGATGGTAAAAGGTAATGAGTATTACCTTTTGATAAACAAGTTTATCAAAAGGTAATACTCATTCTGTAGAATGAAAAAAAATTATCTGGGTAACATCTCAGTTTACAATGCAGAGTATGATGTTTCCCGTATTCTATTGGATTACTTAATATGGGATGCACCTAAAATTTTCTCTTTTGTTTTTGTCTTCTTTTTATTAATATAGCAACTAGAGCGTCCTTTTCCCTCATTCACCGCACTAGCAACACTGTCGTCGACTAAATCAATTAGGTCTGCGGCTGGCAGCCAACACAAGGAAGTTGGCCGACTAAGTGTTGTGAAAGTTACGCAATTTAGTTATTCGATAGTTGGCCAACTTGAAATCGGAAGTCTACGGTGTCTCTTACACGAAGAATGTCGTAATTTATGGGTGCTTATGTCACATAACAAACTCACCTATCCATGTCTTCGTATAGTAGTTTCAGCGGTTTAGGCTTGGCATTCATGGATCAATTAGTCAGTTAATCAGGACGTGTTCTTTAATGTAGGTAAGTAATCGTGTAAACTAAACGTGTGTGTACGTCACTCACGTTTCTCTACTCACGGACTACTGATAGGTCAAAATATTACCCTTGGTACTACTAGTAGTGCCACCGGTAGTACCACGGGCAAGTAGCCATTTTATTTACGAAGAAAATTCATTTCTATTTTGTTTTTTAGCAAGTTCAAATATGAATCAAGATTGTGGGAAGTTGCCCTTTGTCTATACGTTAGTTTGAAATTAAATGAAAATAAATGACAGTTTTCTTGGAATTGATCTCATAACTTAAAAGCTAGTTTTGAAACGATTTAACTGTCATAAAAAAAAACGGTAATAAAATATAGCTGTCGACTTCTGTCAATCCATAAAATACTAAATATGGAATTTATGTGTCAGTGCGAGAACAACACTGATTATGTTAACGATGTATAAGATTTACGATTGAAATAGATAAGATGAAATCGATTTTATTTGTTTACAAATTGATACAAACATGGATGTACATCGCTATGTATATATCATTTATCACCAACTTAAGGACAACTTAAGATATGGGCGAAAAGACAGTCAATCCGTGCCTAAATGTACAAATTAATGTTAATTACGTACCAAATAACAAAAGTAATGGAAATAATTAAATAAAGACCTACTTCAACTTTTCAACCCTTACAAAAAAGCTTAATTCCTCGAAAAGGAAGGCGATTGATCCTATAACCTTCCAGTATTACCTTCAAAATACCGTCAAAAAACCCGTTAGTCCCTGGGGGAACACCACGTTAGAGCCGTCCTAATTAGACATCGCAAAACAACTCGTCATCAAAATCAGAGCAACGTGAGGTGGCAGATGTTCAAAGTGTCCCGAAAGTGTTGAGAGGCTATTAGCCTTTGCCTCGATACTGCCCGCAATGACTTTCTGGAAAATTGGGGTCCTAAGTAGCCTAGAAGTCTCTTTATCCATAATCCTCAGGCCTGGTGTGAGATCTGTGAAACGGACCCGCCGCTAGAATCCCCTGTATGATCACAAGAGTAAAGCTCACATTTCTGAGTGTTTACCTCCAACCCTATTTCTCTGAAATCTGGACTGAGCACCAGAATGTTTCGAGCGAGTACGTCTGAGTTGCCGCCAATGGTTCCATCATCCAAATACCACACGTCGAGTGGCAATTCTTAACAATTTTTTTTAAATATTTAAATAATTATTCCACCTTTGATTGTATTGTAGCCTACACATTATGATATTGATTATGTATGTTAAAAGAGCAGTCTTGACAAATGGTGTGTCAAAAGTGAGAATTCGAAATAAGATGTCATATAAATTTGAAACGACAGGGTCTAGTTCAGAGAGAGATAAATAAGTTGTCACGGAGTTGTCAGGCTGACGTGTGGGATATTACGAAGTTGATTGTTATTTACTTCGCTGTATTTTTAGAATTACCTTGAATTTTCCTGGGCACACGCGGAATCCGCGGAATCGCAACTATGTTACTTATACGTTATAGCATTATTTAATGTACTTATTATAATTCCTGAACGTCAGTTAATAAACGCATAATAAATGGTTAATTATAATTAACACAAAAAGATTTTAATGTAGAAAATCGAGTCATCCATCACATGGCCAATTTCATAGTAATGACGACTAACACAAAGGCTAAACGATCGAATTGGCTTCGGGGCCAGTGATCGAAACGATAATCAAACACACGAACGGACGACACGACAGGACAACGTCTCGTCTAACATCAAACGATACGTCGTTTTTATGTGAACAATAAAGGAAATCGCACAATTTCCGTCACGGCGTTTTCGTCGTACGGGTGGTCGCGGTTAATATAGGGTGACTATGTTCAAAGGTAGAAAATCGATTACATGATTTTTCCTCAAACTCGTCTTAACTATAAATATTACGATTGAATTCTTGGTATAGGAAAATGTATACTACATTTCTCAGGTTGCACTAACAACATTTTCTGATTACATTTGTATATAAAGACAAGACGTGCTCAGTGCGTGTAGATATTTGCGTCAACTTAACTGGGTCAAAATAAACGTTTCTGAAATATAAAATATATTACTAATCTTACGAAAAATCGTTATGTGAATATTAAATGAATGAATGAAATAATTTATTTAAAAAAAAAGTTCATTGACATGCATTTGACGTATCAAAAAGCATTTTAGGTGTCTCCCATATACAAATCATCGGCAGGCGTAGGTAAAACACAATATGAAACAAATTCTTATTTACTAGATACCCAGTTAGGTGGGTAATAATTGTATGAAAATTTTACAATATAACAATTTACAATATACCAGATAGAAATGAAGTTAGACACACTTAAACCAGTATCAACTCAACAACTTAACACACAACAAGTGTTAAACATACGCACATTGTTATGCTGATTAATACATTTTGTATTTTGTCACCTGTGCAGTTTACAGCGTGTTCCAAAAGTAAAATCTTTATGTGTAATAATTAACTAAATATTGTTATTAACTACATAATGGTATCCTTTTTTAAAATATACAAATTTATTTTTGTAATTACACTACATGTAATTAATTCAAATATACGCGCGAATTATTACGCTGTCTGTGTTCTGTTTCTTAATATACTGAATAGACTATACGCGTTACTGTACCAATAAATACCCAACTCCCAACACCCAACTAGAGCCTTTAAATATGAATCATTTGGGGTTATTATTTCAGCAATAGGCAGAAGAATCTTATACAGTCTATAATTACAATACTTAATTATCACAGCCCGTTTTCACTACCGTTATATTTGACCCTAGTTATTTTGTATAACACCGTTTTTATGAACATGTATTGAGGACACTCAAAAATGCTCAAAATGAGCTTTTTTTAGTTGCTTTTTTATTTTCTATGCATCTAGGCGTTAGGAACGAAGGAATTCGTACCGAGAAGCGAAATGTTGGACGCTCCCGGGCCAGGTAGACTGATGACCTAAAACACCATACCTGGGGTAATTGGATGCAGAAGGCAGAGGACCGTATGTGGTGGCGAGCCTTAGGAGAGACACTGGCTGATGATGATGATCAGGCATTAGGAATCATAAAGCTGTATCAACATTCGAGTTTTCAAAAGTTTATAATTTCGACAATATTTTGAAAATAGACTTTAATTTGATTTCATTTGACGTTAGCGTATTAGTCTTTGCCTTGATATGTACCTAAGCATATATAAAGAAAAGGTAGCAAAAAAAACTGTTCTCAATCGTCAATATATTTAATTAAAAGCTCTGTGATATAACATAAATGCTCTCGACCGTACTTTGTTGTATTCAACTAACTTTCGTGGATATCGAATTAATGGATCAAATAAAGACCAGGAAAAGTACGGAAAGTCGTGACAATTTTCGATAAGAAGTCGTAATAACCTACGCAGTAATATTTGAACAGCATACTCACTGGCAATAACTTTTATTAATATTCGGGATTGAATTAAATTAAAAAAAAAGTATGTAATTAAAATACGCCTTTTTTAAAATAAAATGTATTAGTTTATGTAAAAGGCAAAACAAATAATTATCTTAAAATATATGTGGTTGTGTTGGAACATATTTGTGATACAATTTAATTATTCAAACTTATACGAGTAACGTTGCCAACATGGAAATTTATCATTCTACCTAATGGAAAAGTCAAGCAGAAAAAAAGGCGTATTCAGGAATTTTAGGGTGAATTAAAGAAAATGTCTTATTTCTTACAAAAACTATGGTGGCAGTATCGTCACTTCATTTTTATGACTTCAAAGGGGAAATATTTTTATGGTCGCCGGACAGACATCACACGCACACCCAACAATAAAATTAACCCGAGTTTTGAAGGAAAGATCAAATGTATACTCGTACGTATGACAGAAGGTGTATACACTTGTACAGTATATGTTTTATGTTGCAAAATGGGAATGAAATTATAGATTTTCAGATTGTAATATATTGTGGATTTAAATTTTTTCTCTCTAAAATCTGACAGGTTCGAGATCTTAGCGTGAATTAATCGCATCGATGCAATTAAAGGAGCTATTAAAAAGGAAATATTATTTCGTAAAATATGATTCCGATGAAATATTTTTATAACGCTTTATAAAGTAATTTAAAGATTTTTTTTTGTATATGGAGGCTATTTTAATTTCTAAAGTAATCGTAAAAACACTATGTATTAAAAATTTTAAAATAATCATCAGCGTTTAAATCTCAAAAGTATAGCCAATTAAATTTGAAATATTTATAGCTTTTAAAAGCTCGAAGCTTGAGGTACTAGCCACGCCTCCGCCTGAATAGAATAAATCAGAACTGTGAAAATAATATTGGAATTATCTCAGTGCCTGAAGAATCTGAAACTTTGTGTACCTTTGACAATAAAGTGAGGCGTTAAGTACAAAAATGTATATTCCATATTTTCGAGAGGGGTTCAAAGTGTACAAAGAAATGATATTAAAAAATTTATTTTAAACGTAATTTAAAATAGATCTTGGCTCAAAGTATGAATCTGTAATTTATACTTATTTTATATATAGCCATGGGTATATTAAATTGACGTCTATATAAAACGAAAATTATATACTATACAATTTTCGATTTTACAGTAAAGAAATCAAAAGGAAGGTAAAATTTTTGTTGTTGCCTGGCGCTGATACCTACGCCTAAATCCGAATTTGTTGTTACTCGTTTTTACGTTGTATTATCAACAACGTACGAAATTATTATTTTTTCAATCACTACGGATTCGTACTTCGGATTTAGACTTCACTTAGAAATTGCCACCCCTCGCGTGATCTTCCATTTCTGCGTCTGACTGCTTGTCTGCCATTTTCATCCGGTCATCGTTCGGTCCAATTGAGGAGTTATCCAAATATTTTTTTCTATTTTCAATGAAAGCTTCGTACATACGACCTGCGCATAAACCATTTTGAATGTATAACTAAATGATTCGTTAATTTTATCACAATGTACAGTCACAATGTCAAGTGTACAGTCTATTCAAATCATAATTTATTTGGCATTTAAAAAAGTATTAAGTTTCATTCTTAAGAATGATAGGAATGGCAAAACCTCTAATATGGAATCAATTTAATAACAATGGAATCAATTTAACCAAAATAATAAATTTGTCATCGTGAATATGTTTCCAAATTGTCAATATAACTGCGTCGATCCCTATTTCCCTATATAAGTTAACATGTTATATCTATCTGATTCACCGATTTTTTGAAGCTTTCGTGTATTACAAACATACAGTATATTTTCTTTCTTATATAATGTAGACTAAAAAAGTATAAATTCAGCGCGTCAATGTTTCTCCAATATTTAGGGTTACACATAGTGTTTATATAAACGTATAAGCAGTAACTAGCTCGTAACCCAGTTAGCGTAGTGCTCCGGACGGCCCATTTCCTAGGCTTTGCGAATATCACTGAATACATACACGGCTTTTTATATAAATCGCTAGACTGAATGGGACCAGCTTTTTTTCATACTATTATTTTTGTTAAAGACGTCAAATGCGCGTTAGACCACACAGTCTAATAGGTTTAGGTTGTTTATTCGAAAATATTTTCAAACTATAGCGGAAATATAGCTTATTGAATCGTGTTAAATTAGAAAAAGAGCTTCTTTCATCTGTCATCTATTTTATGGCAATCGCAATCTAAATATTTTTCTTCAAAAGCTACATACTACCTAAAGAAAGTGTTACAAAATTAGAGCGGGTGTCAAACCGCTTTGATCGTTCGAAGAAAGCTCGTAGCACGCGACTGGAGCGTCAAAATAAAAAAAAAATAAAATGAAATGTTCTATAGGATTTTAAATATATAATAATAATAACGTATACATCACAACGACGTCTAGGCCCCAATCTGTGGTGCCTAGCGAAGACACCACATACATGTGGTATATGTGGTGTGGCGTGGTGATCGAAGACACCACATACATGTGGTGTATGTGGTGTCTTCGATCTACAATGATCTATTCCACGATATCACATTTAATAGAATGCGCGTAATGTTTTTCAGTACTTCAAAAAACATCGAATCCCATCCCATGTAAACGAATTATCAAATAAAATTAGTATATTTTCTATTTGTAACATTTTATCATTATTAATTAATTGTGGGATCTAAAAAACGTCACGTAACGAATCCATAGCAAATTCTAATGACTATAGAGCCCTAAATTAAAAATGAATATTGAATATCTCTATCAATTTTCAGTTGGTTGGCGATATCGGGTTTCAATTTCGTTTACGGGTGATATTTCTGCCGGGTTGAAAAGTAATGTCATTGTGCACTACGTAAATCACGTAAATGACTGATCGACTGATCGAGTGGTTAGAGACCTTAACTGCAGAACTGTAGGTCGCGGGTTCGATTCCTATCCGGGACAAATATTGTGCGCATGAACTATAGCTACTTATTTTTTCTGTGTCTGGGTGTAAAATTTATATATGTGTATTATAATAAAATATTTCAATACGTATACCTACCAGTTCTCTATTACCCATTATATAGGCTTTGCCTAGTGTGGGATTATTATTATTATCATAACAGTTTTTAAATGAAATTCATAATAATAGTTGGTACCATTATTCATACCTGAACAAAACGAGATGAAAAAGTATACACGAGCGATGCAGCCGTACGAGAGAAAGAAAGAAAAAGGGAATTTTCAAATACTTCCAAACGTTTTTCTGCATCTACATGTTCTATCGTAACTGTGTAACGGAATCGTTTTCACCTGTCGTTTTTTCAGCAATATTCCCTATGTTATTTTTACCCCTCGAATTTTTTGCCCTAGATATTCAAACGGGTGTCTTTGACAGTCAGTTGTAACGTATTCACGCGTGTGCGGTAGTAGGCTGTGATTTTATATAGCTACGTCTTTAGTTTGAAACCTGTTATTGATATAAAATTGATATAAAAGAAATCAAGCATTATGAGACGTTTGAAAAATATTTTTGGAATTATTACCTTTCTACTTTTCGTACAATAAAACAAATAATTCAAAAATCTCTTACAGCTTTAAAAACATAATCTTATTTTTTTTTTTCAGACTCACACTTTATTAAAGCATTTATACTTATACAGGGTGATGTTTTAAAGACTAGCCAAATTTTAATATAATGACCTTTGATAAAAATCCGTTGGCCGTCTTGTTCCTTTTTAGTATTGTTCAATAAGAAAATATTCAGTTAAGACTACGTAAAACTTTCCCAAAACTACCAATATTACCAGTCACCGTTCACGAGGGCGCCAGTGCACGTGCACGCGCCCCGCTCACGTGCCCCATGCCCACATGCCCCATGCCCACATGTCCCATGCCCACATGCCCCATGCCCAGCCCTTTCGTATGTAAGCAGAAGGTACCCAAATTTTGTTAAAAAATATTTAGGATATAATTATTGATTATGAATATTTGATATATATTTTTATTTACGTAATGAGGTCTATTGGTGATACCTAACATCTAGAAAATGTTGGCTGGTGACTAAAATCTCATCCTGTATATCATATTAAAAATAGAATTGCATTTCCTTGTATATATTTAGGTAAAAAGGGTAATTTTACCTAAATATATACAAGGAAATGCATGTTTCCCAGAGGGGTAGACTCTGATGTCGAGTGAATATATATTCCATGTTTCATCCCTTCTTTGAGACGCTGCAAATTTAATTCAATGACTTTATATTATAGGATTCTTTAGGATATTATAGTATTTTTTCTTCAGAAGACGGCGTCAGATGTACAAATTAATCAATAGCTACTAATTACGTTTGCACGTCGACGCGTTAGTGGTACGACTAGTACTGTACTTACTGTCATATCCTTCTTGTCATGTTGTAACAGTGCGCGTGCACTGCTTAAAAATTTCTTGAGCCCAATGTATGGGAAGATCCCGTTTAATTATATAACTGTATGCGACTGTGCGTATCAAAATATAATGACATCGAAATCATAAGGCGTAGACATGTGACCGCAACTTTGAATCACAATTTCGCCGGAAACCACCGATTGGTTTTATAATACTCACGGGCCACTGCCGCGCTGCGATCGTCACGCCTCGGTCGTCTAAAGATTATACCTACTTACTGCTACGTTATATTAATAATGTTTATACATAAGTATTGTATTGCTAAACAAATATGTCTACGTAACGAATTAAAATAATTGATTAATAGTAAATGATCTAGCCAATGGAAATAGATACATTACATATTATGTATTGAAATAGGATAACCTGTAATACTCACACGTAAATGAAATATCAAAGCGATTTTTTATTTCAATTAACAGTTTGTGCTAATAAAAATTTTAATACTGTTACAAAATTATACTGTAATCGGCTTACTTGCGTACGCACATGATCAATCTATAAATTCTGATATCTGTGGACCGAATTTGTGGACATGGTATTTCTAAATAAGCAATAACGACTAGGATATCTACCCTAACTCATAAAGAAGGCAAAGGAGTGTTCCAGCTGAAGTAGGTTTTATGTCAAAGGGATGTGAGTGCTTTGCTAACAAGACATTTCCCTCGGAATGGTTAAATAACTACTCTCCAAGTTGTTTACAAAAACTCGATAAGAAGTTAGAATTGCATGTGTACTTGAAGAGATACTATTGTATGTAATACGCCTGACTGACGGTACTTAACGCGTGTTCGGGAAATGTATTCATAGTTTTATAAACTGCCATTAAGAGAACGCAAGCCGCACGTTTCCCAAAACTAATGTAAGGTAATCATACTGCTGATGTAGATCCAAATTTGTACTTACTTGATGTCGTTCATTATTTAATTATTTACTAGTTGTGCACGCGACTTCGTCCGCGTGGACATAAAACGCAACGTGACTCTGTACCCCGCGATACATTGCGCCGCAACACGCACGCGTGTCGTGATTTTACGAGGTTTCTGGCTTAAGTTAAAAATTGAATATCTTTTGATACTGTGGGTCGATTTTGATAAAATAGACATTAAATGTTAGTCAGAATAAAGTTTCATATTTTGCAATAATTTGATTGAAATCCAACGAGAAGCTTTTACGTTATACGCGTACAAACGAAAAAACAAATCGACAAATATAAAAAAATAGTTTTTTACGTTATATTACTTATTTCTCGTATCTCCCAGTAATGAGTTTTTTTTTAAAAAATCGTTAATGTACAGACACGAAAAGTCCACGATTTTATTATATGTACATATCTATACTTTGTCGTTCTTAAAATGTAAAACTGTTTTTGTACTGACAAGCGCTAAGCTATAAAAGTCGGTATTTTTCGTTTAGATTTGCTAAAAGTTCAGTTGTATAAGTCTTAACTACTATTACTACTAGTAAAAATTTTGGAAAAAATTAGGATAATAAATTAACTTAGATTTATAAAATGTCATAGCGTTTCAAAATATCCAGTTATTAAAAACTAGCGCTTCTATTATTTTGCTTGGTGATATTAGAAAGAAAAGCTGTTTTTTGTGGGCCGGTTTTCAACTCATTTCATGCAGCTTCATCTTTGTATGTTAAATAATTGCATCCGATCGTTTTTATTTTAATATAATTTATATTTTTTTTTAATAAATAAATAAGATTTATTCAAGACAGTCCTAGTTATGCCATCTATTGTGAAGAATAATAACTAGTTATCATATCGCCATTTGTTGTAAATATAGCAAGTAGCAACTAATTCAATTTCAGACTATTTCGCTGCATCTATTAGAAGTTTGGACTTTTTTTAATCAGTTCGATCACATTTCACTACTTTTATTATACGCCATTAAAAATAAAATTACGAAATCGAAACTAAAGGTATTTTTGTGTGACATGTTTTTTTTTTAATTTTATTTTTAAATAAATAATTGGTACTGTTTGTAGATCAATAACGGCTTTGTTCTTTGTGATTATGTTATTCATCCTCGAGATAATGTAATAAAAACAGATAAAACACAAACTCTAGATCATAGACGGACTATATCAGGATACAGGAAGCTTAATGTAATGTCTTGTATTATATAAACTGTGGAACGTTTGTCGTATGTACGTTCAGGAATAGTGTAATGTGCTCTTTTGACTAAGAAGATTTTCGTGATCCTAAATTAATTGAAGCGCACATCTTGTTTCGTATGTATGCTCTAAATACATTTCTGGAAGCTCTTACCACTGTCTGTGTATGTTGATGTTATATATCAAGACTTGTGCTCTAATAAATCTAGTTTCCTATGGAGAATACAATATTGCCGCCAGGGGTACACACGGGCACAATTGCCGCACGCCGAGAGCCGCCGCGACAGTAGCGACTGTACAATAAACATGCGCTTAAATATATTGTGAGTGTTTATTTGTCTAAGTTTATTTGAGTCTAAAAGGTTATTTATATTTTTTTTTATATTCAATATAAATGTACGAAATGACAATGCCTCTGTACAGCTGCTAATATTACAATATTATTTGAGAAGGCACTTATACAGCCGCTTTCTCTGACATTTAATATCGGACCTAGAATAAATTGATCGGTGATACTAATTCATATTTGTACTAGTATAATAATGAATGAAGTCTCTTTACACGTTTATATATATATTTTTATATAATACATATAAATATTATATAATTATATATATAGTTGAAAATGTTGATTTACAACAGCAACCTACTCAGCATTGAGATGCAATAAACTGTGTCTGTTTCTGGCCCAAAACAAAAACTATAACTCAAAAACATAATTGGATGTGCGCCATTCGACCGTGAATGTGGTCAAAAATTTATACTATGTCCTTGTTTTTTCTTTGAAATTTATTGTTGAGAGAACTAATTGACGTGGCTGAGTGTTCGACAGAATCAAATAGCAATAAAGGAATTGAATTGAATTACAAACAGTTTACAAACTCGAAACCATCTGAGAAATTAACTTTTCCAAATTAATGGGCTAACCTTTCCTTAGATATTTAGAAGCTGAACGCACTCGTTAATTCAATCACCGTACCTCACGAAGGATTGGTGATTTTGTGAGCTCGTTAATATAATTTAAAATAAAAAATTTAATGTAGTAAATGATTGTATAATACTCAAGTTTTATCTGTCACCTCTCAGGCTATATTAGATCTACACTGTCTAACAATTATGTAACATAACTACTTATAATATAACATCCGTTAAGGGGCATACACAACAGAGCAATTTTCGAATACAGCAGACCGTGTAGCATTAAGAGGTAGCTGCCAGGTCACTACGGGCACTCCGTAATTGTTGCAACTCACTTCAACCACGGAGCTAAACACGTCTAGAAAAATGAACAGTAACATGACTTCACACAAGAACGCAATAAAAAGTTAAAACATAAAACTCCTGTATCCGAAAAGTAGCGTATACAATTTTGGAGGTGAAAGAAATAATTTCTCTGCCGAATCACTTCTTTCTCCACCTCCTTGATTATAGGCGTAACAAGACCTTTTAAGGAGGAATAATATATATGAAAATCTACACTTCCCAATTAGTTCACGTCCTACGTGTAGCAACCGTTTTGTGCGGTTCTAAAGTGCGATGCGCATGCCCGTCTCAAATTATGTTCCTGCGATGGTTTTGTGACTTACTTCAGAGCCGCACAGATCGATTGCACGTGGTAGGAATCGTCAAACGTCATCGCTGAACGCTACAGCATAAATGATGTAAGGGCTAGGCTTGTGGAAGGGAGACTGAGTACAGGGACGAGTTTTTGACTGTCAATACCTCGTCTAGGGCTATGACGAATAATAATAATAATAATACGGTAACACTGTCCGGTGTGTGCACGTAAAGAGCACATTTAATTTCGTTCAGAGTTACATTAGGGGTTACTGGTCACATTTACTTGCACTGTGTGTCGGCTGTTTAGTCTGTTTTATTGTTGCAGCGCTGCATTTTAAGCTTATTAAGGATTAATTATGTAACAATTTGATTCTGAACTAAAAATAGTTTGGAAGTAAATATGGCACTGAAGTTTTTAGTTGCCATAGCCGACAAATGTTAGGGAATTTTATCTAGGTAGGTATTCTGATTTTTTTTTATTTCAATGTTAATCAATGTCTTCAGTTTATAATTTTCCTAGTGCGCTTTCGATAGATTTTGATTGTAAGCATACTTTAAAGTTTTTTTAAGAAATATGATGGGATAGAGTGAAAACTGGGTAAACATTGAGTTAAATATGCTCATGATGTTTATATTATTTGGTTGATACAAACCTTACATTTTTGTTTTAAATTATTATTATTTAGTAGTTTTTGAGACTATTAAGTTAAGACTGTCGTCACCGAACTAGCTCTTATTGTAGTACAGTTTTAGACTAAACTTAAAGTTCTTCAAATACAGTAATTAAATAATAAAAAATAGATGCAATAGATGGCATGCCTGTCAATAGATGGTGGTCGTTACAATCCGCCAACCCGCATTGTAGCAGGGTGGTGGATTTAAGCTCCAAGCCCCCTCATCTTGAGGGGAAGCCTAAGTCTTTGCAGTGGGGTATAAACAGGGCCGATGGAAGATGGAAATACGAAACGGTATATATCTCAGATAATTATGATTTTACTTAAGGTTAATTGGAATCGGAAACACGATCCTCCACGACAATAACTCTAAGCGAAATTATAAATCAGTGAAGCGTGGAAACTGTTCATCCATGTAGCTCGAATGTTCAATAATTACGACTAAGCGGTATTACACGCCCGTATACCGCATTAAACATATATCATTACGTTGATTGGTTTTGAGAGGTAACTAGAGGCTACAGATACGATTTTTGACCGTGTAAATACAACGGACAATATTTGCCTACGTCTCGCGTTATCGTAATTTAAAACCATCTATGTGTTTTTAACATATATTTTAATGTGCTTTGGACGAATACATTTTAAGATTTTTTTTTTAGAACTAAATGCAATTGATCTTTGCATTAGATTTAATTTACATGATATTAAGTGCCTATACTATTGCTAACATGCAATTTAAAAATATAGTTCAAATCTTTTTCTAAGTACTTTTAGAGTGTTATTTTCGATAGGTACTTATACGTACTCTTCGAGGCAGTTTTAAAGAATTAGATTTTACGCCGGTACAGTCAAGTGAATGTTTTTGACACCATGTTGTTTTCTATTAATATTATGATAAGGTATTGACAAGCAAGTAAAAAGTGTTTCACTTGACTGTACCGGCACAAAACTTACATGATAACTTCATATCGAAGGTCTTCAAGTTTACACTAAACTGAACTCAAGTTTTATTGTAAATTGCCAAGAAAATTTGAGGTGTTAAATTTTTCAATTTCACTGTAATCGCCTTGTAATTGCCTTGTTAATACATAAACAAAATATAGAATTTTTGAGACTTTTTATAATTGGCTGGAAAATGAACGGCAAAACTAATTCAATAAAAGCATATAATGTTAGTTATTAACTACATACCTACATTTCTCTATTTTTACGCAGTTTAAAAAGCTATACTATAAAATTGTTAGTCAAGCTTGAGTAAACGGAAAGCTTCATTCTTGAAAATCGTATAGAAACAAAACAGACAGTAGCGTCCATCACAGCAGAGGTAGAATTTGGTCGTTCCGTCACGTCTGCGGACACCCACGCACATGCCTTCACACCCGCCGTTTTGGTTCACGTTCATAGTTCAAACTATTATTACACACTCTACTGTAGGTACTATAGCCTGCTATCAATTTTGTTACTCTAACTTAGAAATTAAATAACAAACTCGAAATAATTAACCTACCATTATTTTCCAAGAAACTAAACAACTCTCGCTCACATGACACGCCACACATGGCTTTTCTGTAGAAAATTATGTTTGTAATGGATACTCTATGCAGTATATTTACAGTCCAGAGTTAAAAATAAATGATATCCATCGTTATAATTTAAAAATTGTTTACAGTAATAACAAGGAAATTATTTTACAATAATCGATGTATTTATTGTAGAAGTGTTCTCCACGTGTTATTGGAGGTTAAACGGATGGATATGACTTCCTAGGAAAATTGACATCTGTCTGACTCTAATACTTGTCGAAAGAAGGGAAGGTTGTCGTCTCCTCAGTTGCGCCTCGTCGACCAGTAGATGTTGTACTAAAACAAAAATGAATTTACTTACAAAATAAATTTAATAATACTTTGTACAAAAAGTATTTACAATATTAAAGAACACAAGTCTGGACAAGGACTTGCGTACCTGAGTGCGGTGCGGTGGTGTTTCTACTGGTGAGGATTCGTGTAATTACTAGGTGTTTTATATGATTTAACATACGTCGTTTGGCTATCTGATTGGCTAGACGTGTGTCGACTATTTGGTGTTTTGGCCAATCGGAAAACATTTGGTGTCATTGGAGAGTCCAAAGTATTTGGGCCGTGCGATGTCATGTGTACTGAGCCAGCAGAAATATTGTTTTTCAAATAATTTGATGATAACGAAAAATGGAAACTGTTGCGACATAGAGGTCGCCGATTTGGACTTAAGTACAAGCGGTCAATGCCCTTATACACTCACAAAGGCTTTCCCCTTCGAAAAGAATGCCATACTCTTCTTTTGCACACGTTAATAATCAGCACATTAATCTAGGTAAAACGATGTCAACCACCACATTGTCCTACTTTGTTGTGCTATTTACCGTCGCGCCAGCGATCGCGTCGATGCCAGCGCGACGGTACAGAGGCAGTATTAACCGTAAATACAACATATATTTTTTTATTCTTTTTTAATATTTTTTAATACGTCCTAGTCAATGCCATCCATCATTCATCTGTATCAATATGATTCCAAGTGAAATGCAACGTATATAAAAAGCGTTCAACAATTAGGCAACGGCTACATTAGCTGGACTGTGAGCTAATGTGGCCGTAGGTTTAGTGTCTGCTGATAAGGCACTGCTTGTGCCCTGGAAGATTTTCGTATGTGCATTGTACGAAAAACGCACATCTTGCGGTCGGAATATATTGTACGGTTTAAAATGTTCACGGAAAATATTGCTTCTTTCATTATTTTGAACGATATCAGAAAGTTATGAAATGTTTCCCTTTCGCGAGGTGTTTATTTCACGCGGCGCGCAGTAATTTCCCAGTTGGTTTCCGTTTGTACTAACGCCTTCTTATTGTTATGGATTTACGAATTACTTTGAAATTTTCATGTTATACTGAAAATAAAATAAAATCTGATATTTAATCATAAAATACTAATAATAATATCTGGGATGTCTCACACAACGCCATATCATTAGGTAATTTTCAAAAAAGGTCAAGTCCATTATAACGATTTTCGTACAAAATAATACGTGTACAACTTCAAAGCATTCTCAACTTTTTTGTCATGCTCAAAATTAGTCAACAACCGAATAATTTCAAACAAAATTAGTTTATAAAACAACCTAACTTTCAACTTATGTCATATCCATGCTTGTTTACGTTCAATAATAGTCAAGTCTATATTGACCAATCACGATGCCCCTAGTGGACGCCATTATTATTGATTCGCCATACTTCACCAAACTTACATGCGCTTGAGATTGTTGACTAAAAATAGATTATTTATTAAGGAAAACGTGAGATTTTAATTTCAAAGAATGGAAAAATACGTAGAAGTATCGCCGCATCAAGCCAGAAAAAGAAAACGCTCGCCCCATGGTTCGAAAAAGGGAAAAATGAAAGCGTCGATCTAGGCATTTTTGTATAAAAATACTAGAACAACCGCCAGAGTCGTCAGATTCCACACTAGACAACAATGCCCAATTGTAATAAAATGTTATTATTATGCTAGTGATGCGATAGTCTAAGGTCATGCGTCGTTTCTGCTGGTCTTAGTGTTTGGATTTTTCTTGCAATAATAAGTTTTTTGTTAGTCTGGGTCTACATAAGAAATAAAAAATAAATAAATAAGAGAATAACTGAAATAAACATACATACATTAAGTATAATGTAAACAAACTATTCAAATAAATGGCTTTAAAGAAAATACATTTTTTTAATGTAAAGTGACTATCCTCAAAAAGAGGTTTTCGATGAGTTGACAACAAAAATGGTCAAGTCCAAATAATTTTACTTCAATTTTAGTCAAGTCCATATGTCATTTTGAAAATTAGTCAAGCTCAAGTATAATTTGCCGTTTTAATGTACAAAAATCGCTTAATTATTCAGGATTTCAAAGGGAAATGTATAATAATTATATATCCTTCCATTAAATACATAGAGTAACAAAAATGATGAAGTAACAAAAGAGAAACCAAAATTCCACTTTTTCTCGGATGTAAAATTTTGCATTTGACCAATTTTGAAAATTATCCCCTGATCTAGTCCTAAACTAAGCAAAGCTTGTATTATGGGTGCCAGACAACTGTTTAACATACATAAAAATTCTTTATAATATTATATGTATATATATTGTAACAAATAGACACGTTCATGCACATAAATGTTTGTCCCGGGCGGGATCGAACCCGCGACCCTTGGCTCCGCAGGTAGAGTCTCTAACCACGCGGCCAATCGGTCAGTTAACAGTAAATTAAATATAAATTAATGTGGTCGAAATATGCGTTCAGATGCGACGAAACGATAGAGCATTGCGCGACAAACGAGACGGGTGTCATAAAACGTCATGTTTAGACGTCAAAAGAAAGTCAAAAATGTTACCATGGTAGGTGAATAGAGAGCGGCGCGAAACCATTCATATCCATGATTCAAACAGTTTCTGACTCGTCGTTTAAAATGATTCGAAAAAGTTTTTTTTCTTATCATAAAATAGCTACTAAATACACTGAAAGTTCCCCTTGTGTGTTTTGAACACTATTATATATCAGTGTTCTTTAGAGACGTGTAATAATTTTTTTTTATTGTAATTATGTTTTGAACAAAGCCCTGAATTTTTTCATGTTTTCAACATTATTTTGAGATATTACGTATTTTGTCCATAATATACGTTTATCTTTTATATACGTACTCGTATTGTCAGAAAAAGCATCGTTCCGGACGATCCAACCACACTAATTTGGCTTCGTCACCAATATATAAGGTGTCATGTACATACGCCAATCATGTGTAAGCTCACCCTCGATGTTACATTTTCACTTCGTTTTTTTTTCATGTTTGATGTCCACTAAGCGCTTCTATTTTTGCCTCCATACGTTTTTAGAGGTTGTAGAGACCTTAGAAATCTTATTTTTGCGTCATATCTCCCAATCTGTCAGCTTTGTCGTTTCTTCGTTTTACTGCGTTTAATGAGGAAATTTCTTAGAAGGGCGTTTTTCCCGATAAATATACGCTTTCATCTTGCACGTACATATTCTTCATACGAGCAATATTTTTTTTTTTTGTTTTTGACCACGTTTATTTTTTTCATGTTCCCCGTCGATCGAAGCATTCTTGAATCGAGGGTTTTAAAATACAATCAAACTTGTTTTACCGGACTGACCGCTTACCCGAGTGGTTAGAGACGTTAACTACGGAGCCAAAGGTCGCGGGTTCGATTTCCACCCGGACAAATATTTTGTGTGCACGAGCATGTCTATTTGTTCGGTGTCTGAGTATAAAACTTTTTTTACATGCACATATTACAAAGAATATTTAAGTACGTATATCAATCGTCTGGTACCCCATAATACAAGCATAATACTTGCTTACTTTGGGACTAGATGACACTGTGTGGGATGTCCCATGTATTATTATTGCTTTAGAATATTTTTGTTTTGACAACCCTGTCCTGACACAAGCTTTCGAATCAGATTGCAATCGCCCATTCCTTGTAATTTTCCAACCGATAATGATGGGTCTAAATAAATATTAATGTTTTTTTTTATACCTTGAAACATTTAAAAATAATATATTTCGACCGTCCCGAATCAATTATAGCCGCCGTTATTGCAACATTTAGCATTTTAATTTAAAATAATTGAGCGAAAAAAAGATACGAATAATACATTAAGTGCTGCCTTCTTATTTAAGAAAAGGGAGAGGGGGTTGGTTCGAATCATTCATTAGGACGCGCCGCGGCCGTTAGTATCCATTAATTTGAGATTATCACGAGACCTTCGTCGTAAATCAACCGAATTTTCTTAAGACTTAACACAGCTTCGAGGTGGGGAAAAATATTATATTTTTCATCGTGGAAATAAATAATGTTTAGTTCCGTATTATTTCCGTGATGAAAAATGGAAATGACTTCTTCATTAATGCTCTTATGTCAGTGACCAATATATGTTGAAATGTCTAAGCCAGTATTCATATCGTTATATAAAAGCGGTTTTTCTCGGCTTTAGTGGCGTAGTGGGTTAAGCTATCTGCTTGTAATGCGTGAGGTAAAAGCTTCGAGTTCCTTGTCACTACACGTTGAAAGTATACTCGTATTAAATGACATAGGTGTCCGACTCTGGCTGTTGGAGTACGCCCCCGTGATTGCATGTCATGCACTGGCATATGCGTAATACAGGGAGTCCTAGCTTGAGGCTACAGCAACGCGTTTAAGTGTCCAGGAGTTAGTATTAAAAAATACTTGAGGTATCTACCATTGCTTATCTCTCTCTATATAATTATTGTAACAGTCGTTTTTTACTTCATTCAGTCATTACCCAGATATATTTATAAAAAATATCATTAATACATTTAATGTATAATTTAAATATCAAATTATTGGTTTAGGCTTAAAAATATAAAAAACGTGTGCGCCATCCTAGCGATACGGTCGGTGTGCAAACGACGTAATAAAGTTGGGTAATAGGATATTTGACTATTATTAAATACATTATATTTATCAAAAAATAAAAAAATAGACATTATAAGATAACAAAAATAAACAAAATTTTAATCGATTGAAGAATATGGAAATTATAAGCTATTAAAATTTTATCTCTGTCCCTGTCTTACAAAACGAAGTTCATATTATTGTAAATGGCCTGACGTCATTCGTAGGTACGCCGTGCAGTATTGCCTTCTCTGTCTAACAAGACATTTTAAACATTCATAACTTTGTTATTAATGATTTAATTTAAAAAAAATATTTCGCCGTTATGATATATTTAAAACTCTTTCATATAAAATTATATAAAAAAAAATTCTAATAGCCTATTATGCATATTATATGCCTTTTTATTTAACATAAGAGAAAACGACAAAACTATGAAATTAAAAATAATAATAATAATAATAATACATGGGAAATGAATGTATAATCCATTCATCTCAATATTGTTTTATTTGTAATACTATTATCTCATCGAAATAACATTGCTTATAGTTAAAATGATTTTTCGTATATAGCACGGAAAAATAAAATTTTCCTTATACAACAAACCTATTGGGGCAGAAATACAAACGTTTTCCTCGGTCAGCGATAACACTTGTAGCACATATAAGCGGAAACAACATAGAAATATAAGCAGCGACGTGAAATATGTTACATTTTTTTAGGAATTTAAGAAATCTACCCATTTTTAGTATTTTGCTTAAGAGCAGAAAAATTAAGTTTTACACAATTTAGTTACAAACATCTTTGCGTGTAGATAATTTATAATATAGATAGTATTTAGATAAGATAAACTTGTAGTAGTGCACCATGCAATTATAATGAAACCTCATAAAGTTTTTTTTTAGTTAGCAAAAGGCCATGTTAATAATATATTTAAGTTATGTGATTTTTTTTACATTTTATAATATCACATGATAATAAATATTTAATGTTATACTATATTTTGCATACAAAAAACGTTTTTGGGTATGTTTTGTACGACAAATAATTTCTTTCTAGAGGATTGTTTTTAATACATTTAATAACATTTATTAATAAATTAGTGTATTATATAAAACAATCACGATTCTAGACATGTACGAACTCTCAACGTTACAACTTGTGGAAGGTCAAGAGGAAAAATGTTTGAATAATTCATTATCGCAGCCGAGGCCAGAAATGATGAAAAGCTAAAGATAATGGTCGAGCTTTTCGCATTCGATGTAACATGTTTTATTCTATTCTTTTATGCTTTTGTTGTGTTTAAATCACGAGTCAATTTATGAAATCGATTAAGTAGCGATGGTTCGAATATAGATTACCTAGCATACCATCAGCCCGTTAATGTTCCACTGCAGGAGCTTAGATCTGCCCTCGTTATGAAGGAGCTTGGAGCTTAATCCGCCACGCTGCTTCAGTGCGGGTTGGTGGATTTTAACCGGAACCGACGGCTTAACGTGCTCTCCGAAACACAGAGTCAGTGATAGTTATGTACATAAGTTAAAAAAAAAACTCATTGTTACATGCCCTGGGATCCGAACCACGGCCTTCTGAACATGCTACCACTTAGCGATGACGACACGAGATTACCCATCGTGTTGTTATTGACATCACATATCAGCGGGCGATCTACCGATGTTTTCTTCATCCAAAAAGTAAATTCACGTAAAAAATAAGTGCACGTGAAGAAACAGGTAAGGGTGACGTTGTTACTACTTTTTTACTGCTACACTACGCGAAGGATTAAATGAGACGATGAAACTATGGAAAGAACGTTAGTGGGTGGCCAACCTGCATTGGAACTGCGTGGTGGATTTATGCTCCAAGCCCCCTCATCTTTAGGGGAGGCCTAAGCCCCTGCAGTGATACCATGAAGAAAGCTATGAAGATACCATAGATACCATGAAGATGCCATGTCAGGGGGCGGTGTTTTTTTTTTCATAACTTCTTTAGTTATTTTACAATAAATTCTACAAAAACATGACTTTTCTTGAATTCTACGAAAATAACGAGCCGTAAATATATTAAAACGATTTTCGAATACAAAAAACAAAAACATAACACAGCCCGCTGCTGGGCCACTGCCTCTCTTAATGACCCTGCCAATTTTGGTTTCCTTATTTGGGGGGTGAAAATAGACGCGGCCTGCAGGCCGTTTAATTTTGTAAATATAACATGAGTTTGGCTGCAGTTGCGCTTTTCGCGGAGGGGACGACGGGAACTTTGCATTCGTGTGAAATAAAAACAACATACGATTCACAATTTATTAATAAAATACTTATTATCGTATCGTAAATATATATTCATTTCATCAGCCCATTTTTACCCCACTGCAGGGGCTTAGGTCTCTCCCAGGGTGAGGAGGGGGGCTTGGAGCTTAAATCCACCATGTGCTCCACTGCGGGTTGGGGACTTTAACGACCGCCGTCTATTGACAGCGTCCGGGACCGACTGCTTAACGTGCTCTCCGAGGCCCGGAGTCAGTGATAGTTATGTACTTAATTCAGAAAAAGTCATTGGTACACGCCCGGATTCGAACCATGGCCCTATGGGGTCTTATAGATTTGAGACAGGTTCGTTGCGCTTTGGGCTATCAAGACACTTAACAAAATATATATATAAAAACAAATGATGGCAAATAACCCGGAGATAGACGTTCCGTTATTAGATCAGCACCGCGGGGACTGACAAAGTTATAACTTGTTAAAAGTTATAGTTATTATCTATCTTACTTACGTTCCCATGTCGGTACATTTGCGAAAATGATATGTATGTACATAAACACAAAACGGAACGACGAAAAACGACGCCTACGAAGCTGGAGGTCCCGGGTTCGAATCCCAGGTCGGGTCAGCATTTATATGATGAATATTGATACTGGTACCGGTCTTGGTTAATATCTGTATGTGGTGTCTTCGTTTGGTACCCAAAATACAAGCTAATGCTTAGTTTAGGGCCTAGACGTTGTTGTGATTATACGTTATTATTATTAAAAAACATTAAAGCTTCTTTCTGAGGTAGGCAACGGCCGCAATGTCACTAGATGTAAACATATGCTTACAATTCCTAGATTCAGACTTTCAAGAATTCCTTCATTGGCAAATGTGTTCGTTTTCATAATATAACGACCACCGGTTGGCCGAGTGGTTAGACACCCTAACTGCGGAGCCAAAGGTAGTGGGTTCGTCTCTCGCCTGGGAAAAATATTTGTGTGCATGAACATGTCTATTTGTTCCGTGTCCGGGCGTTAAATGTTTATATATGTAAATATTATTAAAAAAAAAGAATATTTAAAAATATATTTATATATCAGTTGTCTCGTAACCCATAACACAAGCAATAATACTTGCTTACTTTGGGACTAGATGGGGCTGTGTGGGATGTCCCATGTATTATTATTATTATTGTTATAGACTTCCAATGAAAGTATAACAGTTAAATAGCGAACAGTTTAAAAAATGTGTAAGTTCATTAAAAAAGCTTATTATTCTATTTTAAATATTCCTTATTATTCAGACAAGGAATATTTAAATGATGACGCATAGTCCTTATACATTCTATACCGAAAAAAAATGTATAATAAAAAAAATATCGGAGAGAGTTTCTTGCCGGTTCTTCTCCTTCTAGTATATCTTGACTTTCAACAAGTGTGTGTAATCAACAAGCGTCATCTTAAAAGAATAAAAAAAAATTGAACTTTAATCCTTTGTGAGAGAATATCAAGATGTAGCGATGAACGTTGACATTCACCATCACTTGTTCGGAAAGTATACCATACCGTACCATCAGCCTTTTAATGCCCTATTGCTGGGGCTTAGGCCTCCCGTCGGGATGAAGGGGCCTGGAACTTAATCTAGCATGCTGCTCCGATGAGGGAAAGTATATAAATTTGACTGTTATTTAATTAAGTTATTGATTAAGAGTGATTGGCAGGCTTACTCAATTTGTCTTAATCGAATTGAAAGGAAAAGGCTTTTGAGTGGTTGACAAACCCAACGAATTCAATACATTTAGTGTTTTTCTCATTTAGTAATAAGTTATTTACACTGAACCAGTTTATTATTACTTTTGATATAACACTATTTACATCATCGTAAGAAACCATTTCTTGGCAACTCAAAGTTAAAACTATGAAATTTAATTTGCTTATTTACATTTCTAGATAGAGTCCCGCAATATAATGATAACAAAACGATAGACCCACTTTTACATGCTTGTGTGTGTGACTGAACATACTATGTACTCCTATTACACCATATTAACCATGATCTAACCATCTGTGTGTGCTTGAATTATAACTGAACAGTTACGTGACATTTTTATCGACGTTTTTTGACGTCGACTTTCTATGTAAAAGTTTATTATTTGGCTTTTTGGTTAGAAACTAAAAAACACTTGTGTTAACATTTATGGAAATTAAACTCTTAAAGGGGAAACATAGTTTAAATTCCTATAAATCGGATTGGAAATTAGAAATGCAATGTTTCATGGTTTTTGTAGAATTGTAAAATAATATTAAATGTTAATACACGACTGTAATTCATGCGAGCGAAGTCGTGGGCAGTCGCTAGTACTGGTGTACTATAAACAATATACCTACGCATTATAAATGCATACATAGACTCGAATTTCGTTTTAACGTTAACATGTATTTCGTTTCTTTTCGTATTTATTTTATGCATGAGCTCTCCTGTCTCATTTTCATTTTTCTATTTTCATTCTGCTGGCGTAGTATATACATGCGTAGCAATTTTGCATGGAATGTCGTATGACGTCAACGATATTTTCTTTCTTAATATGACATTCTTCTCAGTAGAATCGGCTGTTCGAACTTGTACAGCTTCTGACGATTCGAGGCTACCTAAATAGGTAACCTCGAATCATTTTATAATCCTCGAATAATTTTGGTCCAAACCCATTAGGCCTTTACAAATGTAAAAGCCTAATGGGTTTGGACCAAAATTATTGACGTGTCGTATATTGTTTTCTGAAAATATACGCCGGACTTTATCACGAAATTAAAAAAAAATCTAAAATTTGTTTATTATAGTATCCGTGTGACGTCATCTGGATAAAAGTTTCATCATCATCATCATCACCCCATTTTTACCCCACTGCAGGGGCTTAGGCCTCCCCCAGGGTGAGGAGGGGGGCTTGGAGCTTAAGTCCACCACGCTGCTCCACTGTAGGTTGGGAACTGTAACGACCGCCATCTATTGACAGCGTCCGGGACCGACTGCTTAACGTGCCCTCCGAAGCACGGTGTCAGTGATATTGTGTACTTAAGTCAGAAAAAAACTCATTGGTACACGCCCGGATTCGTACCATGGCCCTATGGGGCCTTATAAATTTGAGACAGGTTCGTTGCGCTCTAGGCTATCACGACATTGGGCTGGATAGAAGTTTATTGTTTGCATTTCCATCAGCCCTGTTTATACCTCGCTGCAGAGGCTTAGGCCTCCCCTCAAGATGAGGGGGCTTGGAGCTTCAATTCACCACGCTGATCCAATGCGGGTTGGTGGATTGTAACGTCCGTCATCTATTGACAGCAACCGGGACTGACTGCTTAACGTGCTCTCCAAGGCACGGAGTCAGTGATAGTTAATGTAAAACTCATTGTTACACGCCTGGATTCGAACCACGGCCACATGGCCTTATAAATTTGAAACAGGTTCGCTGCGCTCGGGCTATCCCGACACAGTATTTGCATTATCGAAGACTAAATAAGGTCATAATATATTGATTGATTCGGGAGGATTACAATTTTATTTTAGTATAGTGGCTAATCTAAATTTTTAGTACTTTTTTTTCACTTTTGTTTTTTATTGTGAAAAACAAAACTCAACTGTCCAGGTGTCTCAGACAATTTCACTGTCAGATAAATTTTCATAAATATTAGGGAAATCCGTGAAAAGAAAAACACATTTTAAGAGGTTGTTCTAGGACCTTATTCTTTAAAATTTTTAAAAAAGCTAGTATGTGAATGAATGTGAAATTAGTCTTTCGATCGATTTATTAGTTAGGGTGCGTTCAAAAGTTTTTGTAGTAGTCGGGATGAAAAATAACGCTTGGTCGAACGGTTAGTAGGTGGTCGTTGAATTGACGCATTGCTCTCTTTCGGAGAACTAAACGACGCTATTTCACTGAATTTCATGTGATAGTCAGCAATTTCTTTGTTGGAATTATGATTTTTTGATAATATTTATTTAAGATTAAATCACTTGATATTCTATAAGTTTTGGCAATTGTGCAATTTATTTATTTAACACTAGCTTTCTGTTCGTTCCTTTGTCCGCGTGGAGTACACATATGTATTTTAAAAAGCCAACGATATATATTAAAGAATTGACAGATGAAAAAGAGTAAAATAAAATACAATTTATAATATTGGTTTAACCGTCCTACGTGGCTATGATGAAAAATAATAACAATATATGTGCATATATAATATATAAGGCTTATCTATGCAGGCCATGGGTTAGGTACCAATTTGACTGCCAACCTGCCAAAGGGGCCAATATGTTTGTCAAAGAAAGACGTCTCCCATATGAGCACGGACTAGGAAAAAAATAAAATAGATACCCACTTCGAATGTCGCATGAAGTTCATGAATCATACGTAATGACACGAATATTATTTTTTTAAATATTGGTACAGCCAGGCGACGCCGGTAAGTAATGTATTGCGTTTACCGTCTACTCACTGGTACTCTAGTTAGCTGGTGCAAGATGGCGAGTTTCAGTCTGCGAGCTCCCCACGCACCGGTCTTCACCCCCGCGAAATTGGGTTTGACATTTTCGACGCTGTGAAGTGACATATATAGGACTCTATTAAAACCAAACTAAAGTAATGAGGTTAGGTATATAGCTTAGTTTTTTTATTGGTATACTCATGGGACCTGATAGCAAGTCGAAGTAAGTGGAGGAGTCAATTAAAAAAGAAAATAGCCGAGTGGATTTCTGATTACCCACACGCTTGTATTTTTCTCAAAGCTAATGTAAGCGAAAATCCCCGTAATTACTGAAAAGTTTCCACAATTTGACAACCCTGGTACATCGATGTATAAATTAGGGAAGATACACAGTCTATCACCCAAAAACGTCCATTGATAATAAGTGTTAAAAGACGCTCGATAGCACTTATTTCGTGCAGTCTTGTTTACCAAGCAATGCATCTGTTGGCTATATTATACTTGAAATTGGGTCTTGTGCATGTCTTGTGTCTAATACAATACGGTTGAAATTACCTATATTACCTACTATAATTAATAAGTTTAAAACTACAATAAAACGAAAGCTTTATGCAAAAGTTTATTATAAAGTATCAGACTACTTAGATGATAAAAATCCATGGGTGTAAGCCGCTCGCCTATCGGTTTGTTTCAATAATATTATTCTTTAAGCACTTATTGTTAATTTTTTTTTTTATAATTTTGTTAAAAAGAGCGTCTTTCAGTTTCTTGCGTATTCTTCTGAGAGAACCAGCATTTTTGAATGCGCCTTTGTGGTGACGTTCTTCCACAAAGTAATAAAATTCACTCTTATGACGTATTTAAAGAATATGTTACATAACTACGAAATAAAGATATTTTGATTTGATTTGATTTGATATACTGAAATTTTTTTTTTCTCTAGCAGTGTAACTAGAGATAGGATTTTTTATATACTTCCTTGTATACTTTTAGCGGCAATTTTCACTAGCAACTGTAGATCTTCCCTGATTTACACATGGGTGCTCTGGTATTACAAACGCATCTCAAATGGATGCGATCATTGAAAAAAATCTCTATTTATGTGTTCAATATAAACGTAATAACAAGCGTTTCTTAAAAAAAATAATTCACGTACTTCAGTAAAATTTTAATATATAATAGCCAATTCTACTTTTCAATAAAATTATATTATAATTATAAATATTTATTAACTTCCCAACCCGCAGTGGAGCAGCGTGGTGGACTTAAACTCCAAGCCCCCACTCCTCACCCTGGGGGAGGCCTAAGCCCCTGCAGTGGGGTAAAAATGGGCTGATGATGATGATGATGACTAACTTCATCAATTTCAGTTTCTACAATTTCTGGAATTAATTCTCATTCAATTTTGAAAGATGTTTTGAGTGAGATTCAATTGATATCTAACAAAATGACCGAAATTCTTTTTTCAGGTACTTCCCCGACATAGATGATATTTTAATGGATATAGTATATTAAATATTTTTCCCAGACACGGCAAGTGTTTTAACTACATAGATTGTATAAAACGTACGTTACGTCTTCTGAAACGTAACTTTACTAAAATACGTCAAATGTTTGAAATCAATTCTCACAGTAATTATATCGTTTTGTAGGATCTCTATAGTGTTTTTACAAAAAATAAGCGCATTTACAAAATGTGCGATCTCGTCTGTCGACGATTCCTTTCCTATTCAGACTATATACTATCAGAAAAGTGGTGTATTGGAATTACTAGCATTTCTAAGTAGGTCGAATCCACCTGCGAGGTGGGTAAATATTTTGTAGGGCAATAATCTGCGACGGGCGTGCCCGTATATCACCGCTGTCGTCGTCGGCCCAAACAACGCGAAATAGAATATAAATGGAAACGTTGTTGCGAAAATTTATGTCATATTAAAATATGAGAATTCTCGACGGATTGCCGCTATATATTTCTGGTGTGGTACTCACTTGTGTGTTTTCGTTAATTTCATATGCGTAAGCAATTCGAAAATTCAATTTCAATTCAATTCCAAATCGTTTATTGCCACAAAAAAAAAAAACTTATTATAAACATATTTCGTTACACTACTTAATTTAGTTTTCATGACAAACGGGATCGGCTCAGCATGTTGGTGGGCTGCCACAAACAGGCATGCCCATCGCTGATATTCTGCCGATCCCGAACACAAATAATTTTATCTACACTTATTTATTTTTATTTTTTTAGCTTACTACCCTCTCAATCTTTATTTCCAATTTTTTCTTTCTTAAGTTTTTGATTCTCCGCACCCATTCCACTGCTCTTCCTTTCCCACTTTCCTCCAGTAATTCTTTTATTTCCCATTCTTTCTTCCACCCTGCGTGTTCCATAACGTGCTCCAAATCTCCCTCTCCCCCGCATATTTTACACCTTCTATCTTCCTCTGCCATCCAGTATTTATTCTTCTCCTCCAGATTCCCACACCTTAACCTTGCAATAATTTTTTGGCTTCCACGCTCCCCCCTTTCTCTCAGGTATGTTGGTCTCTTGGAAACTTTTAAGTCTTTGTATCGTATATTATATCTTGTCTCCAAAATCCTATTATATTCCCATTGCCCCTGCCTCTCCACTTCCCTTTTCTCTATTACTTTTTCCATTTTCCCACCTTCCTGTCTTATCCTCCTCACCCCCTCTCCACTATAGCCGTTTTCTCTATAGAACCTCTCTCTATCGTTTAATTTTTCTCCGACCACTTTTCTTTCCTTTTCTTCCAAACATTTTTCCAATAACCTTTTTCCTCTATATTTAATTTTGTCTTCGAATCTTGTAACTCTCTTTCCTGCCCTCACTCGCATTCTGTTTCTTCCTGTTTCTCTGTAAACTATATAGTCTGGCGTCCATCTATCTAGTCCCAAAGTCCACTTAATATATTTCAATTGCACTCTCTCTATTTCCTTCCATTCCTTAAAACCCCATATTTCTACTCCGTACATCATCACTCCTGCTACCAAATAGTCAAAGAGCATCATCCTCCTCTCAAAATCATCTTTAAAACTCCTTTCCCCGATTCCCCATACCTGTTTTACTACTCTATTTGCTTTTCTACATTGTTCTTTAACGTGTGCGTCCATTCTTCCGTTTCTCTTTATCACAAATCCTAAATACTTGAACTCTTCCACTTCTTCTATCTTCTCCTTTCCCCATTGCCATACGTTCTTTTCTTTTTTCTTTCTTCCCTTCTTAAATACCATTATCTTTGACTTCTCTGCGTTTAGCTCTAATTTTTTCCTTTCTGTGTATTTCTTCATCCTTTTCAACATTTCTTCCATTGCTTCTTTACTCTCAGCAAGCATCACTACATCGTCTGCGTAAGCTAGCGTTCTTATTCTTTCGCTCCCTATTTTTACTCCTCCTACTAAACCTTTCTTCATCTCCTTTTCCATATCTGCTATGAGTAAAGCAAACAGTGTTGGGCTTAAAGGACATCCTTGTCTAACCCCTACCTTTGTCCAAAACCAGTCAGATACTTCTCCATTTGCTTGCACTGCGCATTTACATCTTTCATATATTTCCTTAATCCTTTCAATCAGTCCTTTTCTTATCCCCCCTTCCTTCATTGCTTTCCATAATTCTTTTCTATTTACTTTGTCAAAAGCTGCTTTAAAATCCATAAAAAAACCTATTGTTTTACCCCCTTCTTCTAATGTTTTTCCTATATTATGATACAGTAAATATATATTATCCATTGTCCCCCTTCCTTTTCTGAAGCCCACTTGTGATTCTGGTAATATGTTTTTGTCTTCCACCTCTTTTGTTAGTCTCTCCGCTAACACTGCTGCATACAGTTTGTATGCTGTATTCAGCAGTGTAACCCCTCTATGATTCTGTACTTGCTCCACATTCCCTTTTTTCAAAATTGGCGATATTATCCCTTCTCTCCACTCCTCCGGGAATCCTTCACCTCTCCATACTTTCTTTATCAGTTCTTTTAACTTCTCTCTGATCACTCCTTGACTATACTTCCATGCTTCGCTTTTTATTCCGTCCGCCCCCGCCGCTTTTTCTTTTTTCATTTTCTCTATCTGCACTTCAATCTCCTTGTCACTTAATTCTTCTTCCTCTAGTTCATTTTTGTCTCTTATTTCTCCCCTGCATTCTTTTTCGTCTTCCGATCCATCTAGTAGATTCATGAAATGTTTTTTCCACTCGTTTCTTTCTATTCCTTCACTTATTTCCCTGTTTTTCTTTCTATCCCTTTTAAGAAATTTCCACACCTCCGCTTCCGATTTTAAATTTTGAACTTCTTCCGCTAGCTGTTCTACTTTAATCCTTTCCTTTTCTTTGCATATTTTTCTGAACTCCCTTCTCAATTGCGTGTAATGTCCTTTACTTCCTTTACTTCTACGCCAGTTCTTATATGCTTTTTGCAACTCCTTTTTCTTTATCTTGCATTCGTCATCCCACCACTCTTTTATTCCCGTCTTCCTCTCTTTTATCCTTATCTTCTTCTTTTCTGCACACTCATCTACTGCTCGCTTGACATTATTCCACAGCTCCTCTACTTCATCCCCGTCTATCTGCCAGTCTTTCTCCTTCTCTCTATATTTTTCTATATTTTCCTTGCACCATCGTGTTACAAGTTTCTCTTTTTTTGTTTCTTTCTTTTTTTTCTGTTCTATACTCCCTTTCATTCTCATCTCTAGCGGTTGATGGTCCGACTCTGTTCTTTCCCCTATCCTGAACTTATCTATTAGCTCCCTTCCATCCTCGTTCGTGACTACGTAGTCAATGACCGATGTCCCTTTACTATCTATATATGTCCATTCTCCTTCATTGTCTTCCCACCCTGTACCATTTATAATCGCCCATCCTCTTTCTTCCAACATGGCTATTACCCTTTTGCCTTCTTTGTTTATTTCCTTATCTTTTGATCTTCTACCTTCAGCATTTTTTTCTTCTTCTTCGAATGGTCCCCCTTTACTTCCTGTTCTAGCATTCCAGTCTCCTCCCAGTATTAGTATTTCTTCCTCCGTTCCATCTATTTCTTTTTCCAACCACTTCTCTCTTTCTTCTATTTCGCCGTTACTATATAATGTTATTATACTCCATCTTTTGCCATTTACCACTATCCTCCTCTCTTGTATCCCATTTCCATTCTTTTCATTTTCTTCTTCCACTATCTCATTTCTCACCCCAGTGATTATCCCTCCTTTTGCTCTCCCTTTTTTTTTTACTCTAACCGCTGGGATGCATTTCCACCTGAACCCCTTTGGTAACTCTTTTTTTCTGTTTTCCCAGTCTTTTTCTTCCACCCATGTTTCGACTAAACCTATCACATCAAACTTTTCCACATAATTCCAAAACTCTATGTCTTTATTAATTCGAAAATATCCTTTGACATATCATAGTTTTACAAGGGCACGAAACATGGAAATATATTTTGCTCATTGTTGGAAATTGAAACATCAAAGCATATAGGTGTTGAATAACAATAGACGTTTCGGGAACAAGGGAATCATGTGTTTTGGATGATTTGAATGTCTATTGAAGTACCTCATTCAATATATTCTTGTAGGTTACAGGCTGGATTACATATGAGTTATTGTGGCGAAAGGCACTCGCTTTAGTAAACAAAACGGGGCCGAGAACACTTGCTTGCTCTTCCGCTTGGTTCGAGCTTCGAGTCATAAGTAACCACGAAGAGGCGACACTGATGTCACATAGCCAAATGCCTGAATGTATTTTGTTTTTGACTATATCAACAAAGCGTTCAATGTTGTCGCTTTTGATTAATACTTTGGCTGACCTGTTGGCCGAGTGGTTAGAGACCCTAACTGCGGAGCCGAGGGTCGCGTTTCGATTCCCGCCCGGGACAAATATTTGTGTGCATGAACATGTCTATTTGTTCCGTGTCTGGATGTAAAAGTATCTATATATGTATGTATTATAAAAAGAAAGAATATTTAAGTATGTATATCAATTGTCCAGTACCCCATAATACAACCATAATACTTGCTTACTTTGGGACTGGATGGCGCTGTGTGGAATGTCCCGGATATTATTATTATAATTATACAATCAGACGTTTCACTATGTAATATACATATTAATTATCTTCTACATATTAATTATGTACGAGTGCTTCCATGGTTGAACCGAGCACTCGCCAAGTCGTTCTCCTTTCATTTTTAGCGTTTGGAGTCTAATAATGAAACCATTAAATCCTTATAGGTTCAGTTTGTTGTCCGTACGTCCGTCTGTCAAGACCCTTTTTCTCTAGATCGAGTAGAGGTATGAAATTTAAATTAATATCAAATACTGAGGGTCTACGATTCCTTAGAGGTGTAAAAAGTTCAAGATGCTAAGTCAGCGCAATCCAATGAAACTGCCATTTACGTTATATTTGGATACTCGTAAACGCCACTTATCAAAACGTAAAGGGTACTTTCCGTTCACATAGAATCGTGAAATATGGTCTCATAAGGTCTCACAGCACAAGTAAAGAGAAATATCTGGGAATCGTTAAATTACAGTCAATAAAACTTTTTTTTGCGGTTATTATTTTGATGAATTTATTAAACAAATGTGTGGTGGTACAGAACCGTCGGTAGGCGAGTTCGATTCGCACTTGACCGTATTTTTCTTACCATAATTTCTTTCCTTATACGGCAATTTTTTTTTTAGTTTTTGTTTATGAATAAAAAAAAAGAAAATACAAACATACAAATGAAAAAAAAAGACACTTTAATATCGTACATTATTTTCATTTTTGTGTGACAAGTACGAAATTGATGACATATAATATTTTTCGGACACAAAAAGTCCTCCGTCATAAAAATTGAGGGCATTATGTAGATGTGAATCATCTAGATTTCGTATTAGCATACTCGCAACACACTCGCAACACGCAGACAAGTGATGCCATTAATATACCGTTGTTGTCATGTCGAGCATTCTCTGTTTGTCACGCGTAACACGCGCTGACTGTATTAAAATTGAGCATGCGAGCTACGTCTCTGATTTATTTCGTATAATACAACTATAATCGTATGAATACTTTTGGAAAATTGCTTATGGTTTTTGTAAGATTTTATAATACAAGTTAATAATTTAAATCGTAAAGAAAATATTTGCATATATTCCGAAATTTGCAAATTTAATGTCAAGTACAATACGCGCCACGAATGTAAAAGGTCGCCGGCTGTACACACTCGCCGATCGGAGGCGAGCGCATAAGGGAGCACTATGACATGCCTTCTCTTTTGCGTGCATAGCGCTGCCTCTGGCGTTCGGCGAGTGTGTACAGCCGGCGGCCTTTTACATATGTGGCGCGTATTGTAGTTACTATCAAGTATTTAGCTTCGATCGTTCTCGTGTTCACTCATTATGGGTGGTAGCAAATTTTAGCACGAAAGCTCTCGCTGTTTGTCTCTAGCGAGGCACCTCGGGCGAGCGGCTAGTTAGTGCCCGAGTGCGACATGCGGGGCTAACAAGAACGCCACGACAAATTTTTTATCTCGTGTCGGAACCAGATATCTCTATGTGTGACATAAAGAGTTATATCGTTTTGGCACGAGATAATGCGTCGATGAAATTTTACCGCTATGTGCATGTCAGCCTGGTATGTACACTTTCGCCAAGATCAGCTGCACTCGTAATAAGTGAGGAGATGGACGAGTATACGGAAGTCGCTGCAGCTGTTGTTTTGTGTGCTATCTGGTAACATAAGTTAAGTTAAGAATTTCAAGGAAATTTAGCTCACTCTCATTATTCCTCATTTTTGTTCAACGCGACAGCGACCGTGTACTAGGATGCACTCGCCGTGCCTCGTGAGGGAGTGTGAGATGGTGTGAGACCCTTTGCCTCGGGCGTAAAAAACAGATACACCGGACGGACAGCGAGCGAGCAACACCGTGACATCTCGAAACAGGCCAAGCGCTCGGTTTGCCTCCGGGTGTCTCGCCGAGAGTGTACAATCGTCATTACGTAGGTTCACTCAAAAAGCGACCGCGATATGCTTACGTCATAAAAAGGAATGCTTTTTTTGTCATTGAAAATGACTATCATATCCATTTCACGGGAGACGCATTTTTGGCCATAACTCCGAGGATATAGGGTCTAGCCAAGATTTTAAGGTTTTAAAAGATTAAGAATTTAGTTGTCCATTGTACGACATCAAAATTTTGGAAATCGGTTAAGTAGTTTTAAAAAAAAATTGGAAAATGTAAAAAAATCGGGATTTTTTCGGAATTTTTTTTTACTAATCCAAAATATTTCGAGAATGGGGACCGATATCGAAAACAAAAAAAAATAGTATCTCGGCCATTAACGTAGCTACGATTTGAGACCAAGTTTTTGGAAATCGGTTGGTAATTGTAAGAAAAATTATTTCCGAAAGATGAGATTTTTTGGTCGATCGCTTGTGTTTGTGGATATAAGTTGCTATATTTCAGAGAGTATTCGTCGGATCGCTTCAAAGTGTTATACCAAAGGTTAGAAGGCGTCAGTAGCTATAGTTTGAGACCAAAATTTTGGAAATCGGTTGGAAATCGAACAAGAAATTTGACATCACGTGTTAGATTTTATGGACGTTCGGGAACTTGTTAACATTACGGTCATCGCCTTTCGGCCTATATTCGTTCGAATGCTTAATTATCGAGTTCAGAACGTTTAAGGATATCAGAGGCTGCAGTTTAAAACCTAAATGTTTCAAATATGTTGAACTAGCGACCCGCCCCGGCTTCGCACGGGTAGCAGAGAATTTTTTCGTTGATTTATTTCTGAGTTTAAAGAGTTGAAAAGAATAGTGCCACGTTTTCGTGGCAATAAAATAAAATAATCTGTGAAAATCGGATTTGCGTAGGTTCATTTTCAATGAAACCGATGGTTGCGGGGACTGCAAGATCTGTGGATTTTTTTGTCGGTAATTCTTTCATTCTTTAATCTGAATCTTAGTTTATATCACTATTATGTATTTTGCTGGAACGATCAACATTTCATTTGGCACAATAGTAACTATATTGCATTACCATACCATCAGCTCATTAATTTCCCACTGCAGGGGCTTAGACCTCTACTTTTGATATGAGGGCTTGCTTAATACACCACGCTGATCCAGTACGGGTTGGTGGACTTTAACGATTGCCATCTATAGATGGCGACCGGGACCGACGGCTTAACGTGCTCTCTAAGGTACAACCAGTGATAGTAACATTAAAATCTTAAATAATATTGCATTATGTTTTTACTAAGTATATAACTTAACATTTTAACGTTCGATTTACAGATGAAGTTCTAAAAATTCACCAGCAGCTGATTAAACGACAGTAACTGAAAATCGGTCTTGTAGTTTTTGAGGAAAATGGACAACTCACCCAAAGACACAATCTCTTATCGCAGACGCATATACACGCACACGCGTTGATATTATAAGTAGGTGTGATGATAATAAGATAATCTTATTTGTTTTGATACAAGCAGGAATGTTTGGTTTAACGGTGACGTCCTGCAACTGACTGAATGTGGCATTTATAAGTCACTGTAAATTTGCCTAAAATCTATGTAACTATGACTTAAAATTAACCAATCGTATGATAATAATAAAATTCCAATTTGAAGCCATATATGATTGACTGATATATGGAGACTTTACGCAGACAGCTATGCGGAATTGACACTTTCGTTCGAAATGAATATCTAATGTTGGTGTGGTGTAAAATATCTATGTATGTATATATTTAAAAAAAAAATTACGTATGTATATCAGTTGTCTAGTAACCCATAACACAAGCCTAACACTTGCATACTTTGGGACTAGATGGCGCTTTGTTGGATGTCCCATGCATTACTATTATTATTAATATTACAATTCCATATCCTTCCAGATTTAAGTAAGTGCTTTTGTACCTATATTTTCGGTTCGATATCTCGATCAGTAATACTAAGTTTTCTTACAAAACCGTTTTCGCTTTGCATTTTCATCTGCATCTTTCTGCGTTCAGTATATTGGCTTCGTTCTATCTGAACAGCGAATTCGAGATTAATTCCATTTGGATTCCTTTAAAACGGTAAAGTGATGCCGGGAGATAAGTATAACTGCATATTATGTAGCTTACATCCATCCATAATACACCCACATGTTATACTTATTTTATCGTGTATAAATTATAAAAAAAATCTTATACATAGTGTTTTTTTATTTGTGGAACTTCTTGATAGACGCTATCGGATATAGGTGGGTATAGGTGAGAAAGGCATTGGTAACGATTACAACGATTATTAATTAATTTTCTTATTTTTTCATAATTTTCGTAACAAAATATGGTCATCCTATTTCATTTATATCTACCTACCGTATCTATGCTTCCTTCATAGGTGCGTACGTGTGTTTTTACTCACTTACTTGCGCTAAGCGTGTAAAAGCGACTAAACTTTATTATGTTATATCGTTTTAAAGCCGCGCTCGCCGCCTTCTCGGACAACGTAAATTATCGTTTGAACATTAATTTAACCTCATACAGTAGGTGAATTGTTAGTATTTTATTGGGAGTAACATGCTTTAAAAAATTGTATTTATATTTTATAGGATTCTCATAAAACGCATCGTTATGCGTTGTAAGTTGTAAGCAAGTCTGCGAATTTAAAAACACATGTACAGTCATAAAATTTTAAAGACAGCAACGTATTACACATTAGGAGAGTGTTTTGTCTGTTTTAAATATGGAACGAAAGCTGACTCAATCTACTCAACTTTTTTTTCCAAATTACGACTTATAGTTTTATGTTATCTTGGGATGGTAAGTAGTCACCGATACGGAAGTAACTAACACAATAAGACAGGTCAATAGCCGTCGTCCACTCCCGCCGTGCCGATATAGGTCACAGTCATTATTTAAAAACATAGGCAAATTAATTTTTATTTTATTTGCAAACCTTCCTCTTGAATCACTCCGTCCATTGTTGTCAACCATATGCCAATCCGTTTGGTAGCTTTTGAGTTTATCGTTTTCATACAGACAGACAAACAGACAGACGCGGCGGGAGACTTTATTTTATAATATGTAGTGATATTTTTTTCATATTTAAACGAAATTGTGTTACCTCTTTCAATATAATCTCGCATGAAAGAGCGTTTATTTGTAATAGTTTTGTTTTTAAAATAAGACTCGCTTAAGTTTTTAAAACCTTGAATATTAAAACGTCAAAAAATTTACTTCGGATACCCACAAGTAACTATCAGTAATTTGTTAGCATAGGTATTTGCGTATACGGAATTTCCTAAACGAGTGAAATTTAAATTCAACAGCTGTAGTATTTTATAATCATACGGGGTAACAGATTCCGAGCTCTAATAACTTCCACGTGACAAAGTTAATACCACCCTTAGATTACAAAAGCGCGCGGAACCCTAATTAAGGGGTGCATCAAATTCCGAGCCCTTGTATAATGATTTATGCAGGACACTACCTCCCTTACAGTCAGCTTGTTGTAGCTACGTAATTAATTTAGTAAAGCTACTCCGTATAATATTTTAAACATCGAAATTCACGAATAATTATATCTACTATCGATTCCGAATATCGTCTTTCTACAATTAATTTTGACAGCTCCAGAAGTTTCACGGTTTGCGGAACAAACGAGGAAACCATGTGAAACGATTTTCGTGTACTTATTATTGGTAAAAAAACCGATTACATGGATTTATTACCGTGTTTAATTTCGCATCATCATCTTCATCAGCCCGTGTCTCTCCGCTGCAGGATTTAGGCGTCTGCCAAGACTCGCCACCACATACGGTCCTCCCACCCCAGTATGGTGTTTTAGGTCATCAGTCTACGTGGCTCGGGTCGTCCAACGCTTCTCATCCCGCTACGTGGCTTCCATTCGAAAACTCATCTGACCCATCGAATATCGGTTCTACGGCAAACGTGGCCGGCCCATTTGGCACTACAGTTCGCTGATCGCTTCGGCTATGTCGACAACTTTGGTTCTTCAGCGGTTTGTATGTTCCTGATATTATCCATTAACCTATTAACTTGTCTTTAATCATTATCATTCAATTGTCCCTGTCGAACAAATTGCTCGTGACCTTGAACCTAACCCAAATGGGTTCCGTGCGTTATACTGTACTGTACAGAGATAGCATTCGCAGGTTCTGTTTAGCCACCTAAATACCAGTGTATACATTGCCGGTTTGCAGGCGCAGCAGCTGACAACGGCCTTTAGTATTATGTGTATCAGTTGTCTAGTAACCCATAATACAAGCATAATACTTGCTTACTTTGGTACTAGATGGCGCTGTGTGCGATGTCTCATGCATCATTATTATTAGTAGTTGTACATAAACAGACATTACTTAAACCCATCGTCAAAAGAGAATAACTTAAAATACACACATTTTAAACAAAATGTAATTGCCGTAAGTTATTGGGCCAACATTAGCGACTGCTCGCTCAATAAAATCGAACTACAAGTGTACCTTTATACCCTTAAAACTTTGAATTCAATGAAATTTGTAGAACTCAATTATGGCTGGACAGGAAATCTAGCCAAACTTGCTGCATACGTGCTCATACTGCACGTATGGTCCAAATTGACCATATCTAATATTTTATGTTAATGATAATCGAAAACTATTCTTACACTATTTTACCACCCGTACCTAATTCTATACTCTATAGCCACAGTACCTATGAAAGATGTCTGCCCATTAAGGGCATATCTCGTGAACTGTGAGATTATTTTTAAGCGCCGTCTAATAGAATGTAACGAGGTTATTTATTTCCCAGGGGCTTATGTGAGCAGTTGCGTGACGTGAACAAATATTGACGTGTTTTTAAGATGGGCTCACATGTGTATCCTCGTACGTTTCTGGTATGTTATTAAGTTTGTTTAATGTAAATAGGTACTACAATACTAAGGTTGAACGGATATGTAATCTCTATGTGGTTTTCGTATTTATTCATACTTACATATATCATGAAGGGGCCAATGTTGGTTGTATCATGACCTCCGTGTAGCCAAAAGTGGTCCAATTTTTTTATTGAGAATTTGGGCATTTTTAGGCATACTTTAGTATTGAATTGACCGATTGGGTAACATTTTCAAAATAATAAAATTATTATTCTTTCGCAAATTACAATTATCGAACGCATTGTACAATTGAACTTTTCAAAAGAAATCAACGGATCTCCTGCTTTCGCACGAACTTCTTACAACATTGGAAATTAACCTAACGAACTAAAGTAAACACACAAATTTTGAATAATATTTTTCGAAATAATTTTTTTTCGCAAAAAAAAAATCACACAACTGTATTTCAAAAAGCTTAAAACTTCGAAATATAACATTCTATACGACATTTTGATCGAACAAATCGAATTAGTACGAAATGTAACACTGACGCATATCCGACTTTCAACTAAACGCACCTTAACCACTACTTCCGGTTGTCCAAGTCTAACAATTTTAGTCTCAATCGATCCCCGGTCTAAGTACCCCGAATCGTTTTTTTATTTTTTTTCTTATTCGGACCTAGTTCTCGAGATATCGGGCTCCTAAAATGAAAATCGGGGAAAAAATTGCGATTTTTTTCGTTTTTTGCCGATAATTTTTTTTGTTTTTGAATTTTTTCCAAATTGTCTTTTGCCATCTTGTAGAGCTCGCCGAGCTGCGTCTTTTGACACCATCTTCATCATCCCGATATCTCGAAAACTCTTCGTGCTATCTGCCTGTCTCACAAAACTCCCAAATGACCCCCTATACTCCAACGAAATGAAAGTCATTTCTAATGACAAAAATCGTTAATTATAAATCATTATTTTTAATTTACAAAATAATCTAATAATTGTTCATTCGCAAATTGCAATTGTCTAACGCGTTTATAATATTAAACTTTTCTTAAAAATATCGATATTTAAAAATTATTATTTTGTGGAAATGATTTTTACGCAAAAAGAAGCAAGAAAATTTTAAAACAGGATATTTTAAACATATACCATAACAACGCGAAATAACATTGCATTCCGTCGTTGTTGGTTGACCGGTTGATTGTAAGTTACGAAGTACATTATTATCTTAGTGCTTTCCCATCTTAAGTACAGACAGTTAATTACAGTTTTTAAACTATCTACTTTTCATGGACGCAAGACGTGTTCTATCAGAGACGAAACGCGTTTACGGAAGTTGATTTAAGAAAATTCTGTACCTACGTGTGGATACCACAAAAATCTAAATAACTAATAGTAGAAACGACGTGCTTGTCTTGGCGAAGTCACCAGCGCGCGACGTCTATAATAATAATAATAATACATAGGACATCCCACACAGCGCCATCTAGTCCCAAAATAAGCAAGTATTATGCTTGTGTTATGGGTTACTAGACAACTGATGTACGTACTCAAAGATTATTTGTAATATATACATATATAAAAATCAACGGATCTCCTGCTTTCGCACGAACTTCTTACGACATTGGAAATGAACCTAATGGAATAAAGTAAACAGACATATTTTGGATGATATTTTTCGAAATAAATTTTTTCCGCAATAAAAATAACACAAACTGTATCTGAATAAGCGTAAAACTTCGAAATATAACATTCTGTACGACATTTCGATCGAACAAACTGAATTAGTACGAAATGTAACACCGACGCATATCCGACTTCTAACTAAGGGCACCCTTAACCACTACCTCCTGTTGTTCGATTCTAACAATTTTAGTCTCAATCAATCCCCCGTTTAATTACGCCTCGCCGTTTTTTTTATTTTTTTCTTATTTGGACTTAGTTCTCGAGATATCGGGCTTCCAAAATTAAATTCGGGGAAAAAAAATGCAATTTTTTTTGCCGATAATTTTTTTGTTTTACCTTTTTCCAAATTGTCTTTTGCCATCTTGCAGTGCTCGCCGAGCTGCGTCTTTTGACACCACGTTCATCCCGATATCTCGAAAACTCTTCGTGCAATCTGCCTGTCTCACAAAACTACCAAATGAATCCCCTATACTCTAACGAAATGAAAGTCTTTTCAAATGACAATATTTTACACCCAGACACGAAACAAATAGACATGTTCGTGCACATAAATATTTGTCCCGAGCGGGAATCGAACCCGTGGCCTTTGGGCTCCGCAGTTAGAGTCTCTAACCACTCTGCCATTTGGTTAGTCAACTAGTTACGTCTTACGTTAATCGCATCATATATAGTTGTTATATTAGTTCCGTACGTACCCAAAGGGAAAATCAAAAATTAAAAAAAGACCTGTTGCTGTTACTCTGCTATATGTCCGTCCGTTTGTCACTAGTGTCTATCTAGTTCGTAAATGGAATGAGTTGTATGCTTGTAAGCATTTTGTATGAAGTGTTCACCCGAAATCGAAAGTTTGATCAGAAAATCAATTAAATAATTTTTCAGAGGGTCACATTTTTTCCCACTCAGGCATGCAAGATGATATAATATAGAACTCACTGTGAAAGCATATTTTTTATTTTCGAAAATAACGAAATAAGCCGTTAGATTTGTAATTTTAGAGCATTTTTTTTACGGGACTGTTTGAAAACTAGTTAGGAATTTGAAACTGCATATTATGCACCATATACTGTCTTTAAAAAACAAATATACACATGGTTTGTTGCAATATCTACTTTGGAGAAAGCACAAGTTTTTTTTGGTAAATACATACCACAAATATATTGTGTGGTGGTACAGAACCGTCGGTAGACGAGTATGATTCGCACTTGACCGGTTTTTATGTCTATTACTGTTTAAATTGTCGTATTTTCGGAGCCCCACAAAAGCCACAAGTAATGTGATTTCTAACTTATATATATACCTTGGGTACCAATGAGTCTTTCTGACTTAAGTACACAATATCACTGACACCGTGCTTTGGAGGGCACGTTAAGCAGTCGGTCCCGGACGCTGTCAATAGATGGTGGTCGTTATAGTTCCCAACCCGCAGTGGAGCAGCGTGGTGGACTTAAGCTCCAAGCCCCCCTCCTCACCCTGGGGGAGGCCTAAGCCCCTGCAGTGGGGTAAAAATGGATTGATGATGATGATACCTACTATATCGTTATATGGAAGACTTTTTGGTTTTTCGAAGACGAAAACATTTCTATCACTTTTTTTTTTTAAATTTCTATGGTAGATACTAAACTGACAAATGCTTGTCATACAAGGCAGTATTATTTTCTTCAGTGCAATATATGTAAAGGACGCATTTTATAAATATGTCAATAGTCAGTTACAGTGGTCTCCCATTTTCCTTTTCACTCCTGTTAGGTACTATCCTTAGTATTTGCAATATTAATTCGTTTAGGCAAAAAGTTCTTTGATTTGTTATAAAGGTTTAGATATAAAAAGAAAAATTGGAAGTCGCTATTAGGTACGTTAAATAAACTTGAGAACAAATCAGCAGTGTTAATTTTACTTAATAATTCTCAATATTTCCTATAACATAAATTTCAAAGTGTATTCGAAACACGTATCGGCACAGTTATTGACTAGACTGTAGAGATTCGAACAGATATAATGAGAAAACTGGATTGGTTGATCTCAGAGTAAGTACCTTGTTAGCATCGAGCTTGTTATTTCTATAAATTTGTAACTAACTGACTTGTAATATTACATAAACAATATATGTCTATGTATATTAATCATTTATCGATCGTATATTATTAATTAGATGAAAATAAATAATCTTGTTATTACACAGTCATTAATTAAATTTAAAAAAATAATTATTTTAATCATATATTAATAATCCACAAATCCTTGATTTGCTGACCGAATTTTATTATGAAATAAAATAAGACTAACCGTGATGCGACAGTGCGCCAGAACAATTTTTCAACTTATTTAACCCTAATTAGATAGTTGAAGTTCTTCGACGTTTAACCACTGCACATGAGTAGATATCCATACAGAATCCAAGATCTCTAACAACGTACAAAATTTATACTTATTCTCATAAGGTTTACACCTGTAACACGTTAAAAAAATTAGGCAGAAAAATATCATAAAATAAGGTAAGTACATAGTAAAATGTATATTTCAAAAAGTAATAATGTTTAGTGTAATTTGACACATCCTAAAATTAAATTTAGTATAAATGATTAACCCTAAACAAGTTTTTTTTTTTTTTTTAATGTTTTACTTCTTTAATCGATATTATCTTATTTTATTTTAACCACTGAAGTAGTGAAATCCATAATTCGTCAACAAAATCACTCGAAAAATCTTTATGAATCGCGTTGAATGCGTATTGCGTATGCGCCGCAGCCGCAGCCCTGTCCGTTATACGCCAACTGAACTGGCGCAAACCAATTCCTACCCCCGCTGAGTATGTGAGAGGCCATGCGTAAGTTTACTCAGCGGGCCGCTTCTATGCAGTGGTGGATAATATAACATATAGCATTATTTTAAACGCGTTATTTAAGCCCAACGGATTTAGCATATTATATTAGTTGCCTCTTGATGCTATTAGATAGCGCCACACGATCCCGCAGTCCCGTCTTGCCAATAGAGCGATACGTTCAGCACAACCAAACACGTCCTACAACGAGCACGATCGCACACTGACTGACTTTAGGGCTAACGCCGCCAACGAAACACGTTGACCGTTGTACAACGCATCGACTCAACGAGACAACGAGACGCGAACGCGAAGCAGACTAGTCAGTCACGACTCACGCGCGATCACGCCTCGTGGTAGGACGTGTTTCGTTTTTTACGCTAAACGCACCGCGCGCTGCCTCGATCGTTATGCTATAGCATAGCATATAAAATAACATGCTAAAATAATATAGCTTAAAGTCCGAAGCGCATTTTTTAAATATAGCTGATTTTCACATCGCTGCTTCTATGTAGTTTGGCTTCTGTACGGATATTTATTTATTCATGTGACCACGTTGGTGTGCTTTAATTGGATTTTTTTGCCTGAGTGTTATTTGCTTACAGACATCTGCTCACTCGAACCTATGAACATGTGGTGTCGTGATGGGTCAACGCAGAAGGGGAAAACCCGACCGACTAAACAACCATTCAACCTGTTGCCCCGAGGTGTGTTCTCAGTTTTTCAAATGAACGCGGACCGGATTCGTTGGGAATGCTTCGATGCGTGTCTGCATATGACCCGTGCCTTAAGGGCTCCGTCTCGGCATAGGAAGTCATGCGAGGGACTGACACGTGCCAGTCCCTCCTGCACGGGAGGGTAGTCGAGCTGGACACCAAGATTGTGAAAAAGCGAAGATGTAATAGGCGTCATCCGAGCAGACTAATTACTTTAGCTAGGTGATATCTTGCGGTGGGTTCTGTTTTCTTACGTCAGAATGTAGGATAGATCTGCCTGCGTTTCTGAGACTCTTCTGCCAAGATGAGATCGTTAGGCGTATCTGTAAGTACATTCTGTGACCATCTGAGGAAGTGGGTGACGGCCGGGGGCTCATAAGAGGCTGCTGCGAAAGTAGCAAGTTGGGATGCGCTACCGTATATGTATTTGGATACAGTCGTCGGTAGATCGAAATCGCTATATAGTGCGCTATTCCGTACACAGATGGAATGCTGACGGCTCTTCTACATTTTATTTTGGATGATTTGACTGTAGAATATGGGGAGCATTAACGCCTATCTATCTCGTTGATCTTGATTATCTTGTTCAGCTAAAAAAATTTTTTTTCTATTTTCTCATACATGCTTATGTAACAAGAAAACGGTTATTTCTATTAAAAGAAAAATCACTAAGCAGAATCAGTTTATTCTGTGTAAATATTTTTTTCTAAGTGTACTACAACCTTCCAGTATTATTATTTCGGTTTGTTCCAAGGATTAAAAATTTCATTCTTATTTTATGTTGAACACCCCTCGCAGTCCAGACTGACATCACTAATATAATATTAGTAGGTACTTAGGAACTAAATTATTTATAAATGTTTATTACTTGTTGCTATTTTATGTATGATCAGCGGCTAGTTTGTAATCTATTTTTTTGGCCTATTTTTGAATGTCGTACAGCAATTTTATAAAACCATTCCTTAAAAGATTTAAAGAAAAATGAAAAATAAATAAATTGGTATTTAAATAACTTTATCATTAAAGCACCACTCGATACATAAAACTGTTGGTCACTGTTATCTCATCTGCTGGTGTACTTGTTACCACAAAGTGGGGTGATTCGAAACATATTATAGGATTGAATTGAATCATTTTTTTTGAATAAAAATAATTCCAAAGTTGTATAAAAAATAGAAAACTATAAAAGTAAAACAATCGATTTCCACCGGATTAAGGAAGAGGTTTGAAAATAACTTGCGCTATGTGCGCGTTCGATTTTTCGCCCACGGACAAACGTGTACATGTTAACCAAATCAAAAGCGCCCTTGTCGTTTCTTCGGAAACGGAAAACGGAAAGGAAAATATGCGAATTCACAAACATTTTCCATAAACAACAATAGATCGACGATTGATAATTCAATTCTCGTGGAAATTCTTAAATCCGGCGGACTGTGCCCGAGCACGGAATCGGGAAAGCAAATTGCCCGCCTCTGGCCCAAAAAATAATGTTATTACGTTTCGAGGCCACAATATTTCCTCTCGGAGGTTTAATAACCCGCGAGCTAACTTAGATTTATTTGTCTAATATCGCTACCGCCCCTCTGTTTCCCGGAGCGAGGGAAAACCGACATGTGCCTCCGATTGTTAAAACATTCAAATATTTTCTGTTTTCTTTTTTTTTTGGAACTATTAATGTTAACTAAACAATGCTCTTCGTCGGTAAACATGACTATATTTGTGTGTGCCTCTGTTAGTATTTTACGCTTTAAGTCTTTTGAAAGCTCACGGATTCAAAGTGAGTTCCCCAGGGACCCTAAAAATTTGAAAACAAAAATTTCTCAACCAAAACATTTGTCAAGTGGACATGGGATAAAGATTATCAAAAGATCCTTTGATTGTTTCAGACCAAATGAAATTAATTTCGTGCCCATATATTAAAAATATATACACCTACACAAATAATTCAAAGCAAATTTATCGGCAGAAACTCAGTAAATTAATTCTCGGTATCACAGTCAATCGACTGAAATTAAATATTTATACCTATAGTAGATCGTTTTATTTATTAATCATTTGCCAATTAATAAAGGGAAAAAGTTATATCTTGATAATTATCAAAATATTATTTTTGCCAATAAATAAATAAATAAATAGGTAAAGACAAAACAAGTAGGTATTTCTCCTCTGTTTGTTAACCGCATTTTATTTTTTGCTTAGCAGCTGTTGACTAGTTCTAGTGTAATCTATTCGTTCCGTGTCTGGGTATAAAATATCTGTATACTATAGAGAATAAAATATTTAAATATGTATATCAATTGCCTAGTATTTACAATACAAGCGTATACATGCTTACTTTGGGACTAGATGGCGCTGTGTGGAGTTACGGCGTCAAAAGCGAAATTCTGAACGTATCCTAATAGTCTGTCGTTTGTTGCAATTTGAATTGACTTACTCTCTGACTTACTTACTGAATTGTTATTGTCGCTGTCAAAAAAGTGAGCACGGTCGAATTTCGAGCTTTGGGCGACCAATAATATTATTTCGTTTTGTTGCATCAATATCTAGAATAAATAATTCCCGATCTCCAATTACACCCCGTGTAAACGAATATTTAAACGAAACTACCTGAGATATCAGTAGAATTGAAGTTGCTTAAGTACAAGTACTTTATTTTAATTTTAAACTGAACAGAACAAGAAAGTACAAAAATACACAAACAAATCCCGACCTATGTTAACCAGAAACCGTACCTAGATGCGATCGAACGTTCAGGTTAATTAAAAAGCGACTTCCTTCGGCACCGTTGAATTTTCTATTCACGTTTCGATGAAATAAACTTTAATGGTCTAAACATAAGGTTCCGATTTGTTTAAAAAACCGAATGGTAATATCAATCGTAACCCTCGAGTTTGCCTTCACGAATACTATTTATTGGAATGAGTGAAATAAAAGCGACTTTAATGTTAAATGATAGAGTTCAAAATTGTTTGTCAAAATCAATACGAATTGAGTATCCCTAATCGACACCCACTCGATATTGAATCCTAACTAGAATTTTATAATTCTATTCCGAACCGTGGTTTTAATAGCTTAAATATAATTTCTTCTTTTTTTCTTAGTTTATCGGAAACGATTCAAATCGTTCCGTAAATAGGTGATAACTTGAACTATGTAATTGAAGCAATTCTTTATTTTTATTCAGTAACAAAGAAAGCTTATGGTACAGTAGGCAATTGTCAGTTTTAAATATGGAAGGAGGCCGATTCATTAATTCAGGTGTGAAAGCAGGCGTGTGGAGATCGTGAGACGGTCCTAGCTTCAGAGTCGTTTAACACAACTGTTATAACCTGGAAATTTGTACATTAAAAATTCTTGTATGAGCAGTTGACCGAGCGGTCGATATGATGCCTCTGTAAATCTATATTTATTTCTTTATTTTATATTCTTTATAAAAAAAACTTTAAAAAAAACGCAGAGGCTTTTACATTTATCTAACGTATGCATGTATTTATGTTATAAATAATAATAATACACACACAATCACAACAACGTCTAGGTCCCAAACTAAGCATTAGCTTGTATTTTGGGGACCAAGCGAAGACACCACATACATATAACAACCAAGACCCGATGCCAGTATTGATATTCATCATATAAATACTGGCCCAACCTGGGATTCGAACCCGGGACCTCCAGCTTCGCAGGCAGAGTTGCTGCCCACTAGACTAAGCGGCCGTAAGCGGTAAACGTAGTTCTAAATAGTGTAGTGAGTAATATATTAAATACATATTTATTTAGTTGCCTTTTATGTTTCTTAACTTACCTCGGGCATACAAACACAATGTTTCAGTGCTAAAACGACTTATTTGGCAACGTGAGCTGCTTTGGTCGGGAATGCCAAGGGGACGACTTGTTTCGAGCTTTACACTTAAAAAGAAATGGCAAAAGCTTGTTTCTGAGAAAATAATGAAATTTTCTTAAAAAAACAAATATAACAAATTAATTAACGAGCAGCATAGTTAGTATTTGTTGTTTAATTATATTGCATTGACTTATAGGTTAGTCAGGATTGTTTTCATAACTATATCTTTACTGTGACAATTTTTTAAGCTGTAGGTACATTAAAAACCTTTGGACCCGAAAATATCATTTTTAAATTCTTTGCCTATTTGTTTCTACGTGCACAACTGAAGAACATTCAAGTAAATAATCGTTGACGACGGGTGTCATATGAAAAAAGAAGCTAGTGATAGTGAAACAAAACGGAAGATAGTTAAAAAAAAAACAATTTAAGGCTTCGTACTGATTTCGTGATCTGAAAACCGTAAAGCACTATTTTTTCAGGTCAAATTTCTCAATAACCATTAAGATATTCGATATTTTTTTATGCATAAATACATCACTTAGTTATTAAGTAAGTCTACGAAATTTCATTTTGTAACAACATAATATAAATTATTGAAAAATAAATTAAAACGTACGTTTTTAGGTAAACACGAAATATCAGATTTTCGTGGTATTTTTAAACGAACTGGTAGCGAATACCGATCACAGAAAAATGATCCGTACGGCGCATATAGTATACTAGCGACCGCCCGCAGCTTCGCTTGCGTAGACTACGAATTCCTGTTATAGGTACTATTAACGTTCGAGATGGTTTATACGTACTTTTTGCTGGAACTAATTTTGGTTACACCCATTCAAACTTTCAATCTTCATTCCCCTTCCACCCTTTAAATAAACCGATACAAATTTTCATCTCCCGTTTCCCACCCTTAAAATGTGGAAATCTAAAAACCCTTAAACACGTCATTATTTGAGTCCCTCCATTCCCATCCTTAAGTTTGAAATTTCTAAAAAAGCCTTTCTTAACTTAATGTTCACTTTATAAAATAAACCTATGTCCAAATTTAAGCTTCCTAGACTTAGTAGTTTTGGCTGTAGTAGTTGATAGATCAGTGTGGACAAACGACAGACAGATAGACAGACAAACAAACACAAAAAGTTGCTTATGACACTCTTGACAATCTTCTTTCACGTCTGCAAAGTTTCATTAAAATCTCTTCAGCCGTAGTGGAAATTAGCTCGAATAGATAAAATTGAATTGAATAGACACATAGACGTACAGACAAACAGACGGACAAATAGTAGCTAATGTCAAATCTCTTGACAACCTTCTTTCCCGTCTGCAAAGTTTTCTTAAAATCTGTTTAGCCGTTTTGGAGATAAGTTCAAATAGACAGATACACGTACAGACAGACAGACGGACAAAAAGTAACATTTGTTAGTTTTGACGACCTTACACGTACAGACAGACAGACGGACAAAAAGTAACATTTGTTAGTTTTGACGACCTTCTTTTCATACTTGTGATGTTTCATTAAAATTGGTTTAGACAGATGGACGTACAGACAGACATACAAAAAGTTCTGTATGTCACTTTTGACTACATCCTTTCCATATGTGTAAAGTTTCATCAAAATCGGTTAAGCTGTTTTGGCCGAAACCTATTTGCTCGAATAGACAGACAGTTCGTTTTCATGTATATAGCCTATAACCCTCCGCTAGATTCAGGCTATCAAAGGTAAAAAGAATTTTTCAAATCCGACTGGCAGTTTCAGAGATTAGCGCATTCAAACAAACAAACAAACAAACAAACTTTTCAGCTTTATAAGTATTTCTATTATATAGATTAATAGATTATAAGAAAATAAGATATTACTGAAAACCGTATCAAAGTCTATTGCGTGGTTTGGAAGTAAAAAGTTAACGAACAGAGGCAGACAGCGAATTTATTTTCTCCCTCTATAGTTTTCATATTTCGATAAAAACTGCTAAGATATTAATTTAAATTGTGTGGTGTAAAGAGCAATTATAATATGCACGAAATGCTTAAGACAACTAACGTATTTAATTAGATAAGGATTAATATTACGTTTAAAAAACATCTTCGCAAATAGTACATAATGTTAGAACAAATTTGATTGTCATAAAAAAGATTATAGTAAGGTAACCTTAAATGATACACATATGCTGTTGCGGACTTTTGGTTAGAACTTTTAAAGGGGAACAATTCCGTAATACATGATTTTTGGTTAACATCAACCGTTTACGCAGCGCGCGCGACGGAAGCCCTCAAAAGGAATAATTTTTCCCGTTTTTGCAACATTTTTCATTGATGCTCCACTCCTATTGGTCGTGGCGTGATGTAGTTTAGCCTATAGCCTTCCTCGATAAATGGACTATCCAACACAACTATAATTTTTCAATTTGAACCAGTAGTTCCTGAGATTTGCGCGTTCAAACAAACAAACAAACAAACAAACAAACAAACAAACAAACAAACAAACTCTTCAGCTTTATAATATTAGTATAGATTAGTTAGCGTATGATAAACTGTTTTAAAATTTGTTTAATTAGTACTATAAAAAAAATGTGTTGTTCCATGCTGAATATAAGCAAAAAAGTCGTGAGCAAAATCGTCTTCTACGCGTTACAATTTAATGAAAATAATAAGAAAACCTATAAAAATTAAATTTTTAGATGCTATCTCCCAAATACAATTTTAATATATTATTTTTGTTTGAAAATTTGTTTGTTTTAAATTTTCGAAAATTGCCTTATTAATCTATGTAGGTATACGACCGCTGCGTCCAATCGTGCTTGAAAGCCTTGTCAACGACGGTCAATAATGCATACTAGTAAAAGTGTGCCCTAATTGTTCGATTCATTCAGAGCTTTGTGTCGTCGGTATATATCGAGGATATGTCACGTCGATAGTTAATTCGATAAAAATTATACGGTTTTAAACTTTAATTTATGATTAATATTATATATAACTATATCTAACTCAGAGATATGTGACACCTTAAAGGACAGCCTAACAATAATACGACGACCGCTTAGCCTAGTGGGCAGCGACCCTGCCTACGAAGCTGGAGGTCCCGGGTTCGAATCCCAGGTCAAGTCAGTATTTATATGATGAATATTGATATTGGTACCAGGTCTTGGTTGTTATATGTATGTGGTGTCTTCGCTTGGTACCCAAAACACAAGCTAATGCTTAGTTTGGGGCCTAGACGTTATCGTCATGTGTACGTTATTATTGTGTATACGTTATTAATATAAATACTTGCTATAATTAATCCACAAATATGGATATACAGTCAAAATATTGAAAAGTTCAACCAAAACAGTATGTGACAGCAGAATAGTGCATAGTTACCGAGTTGTGCGTCTGAGAAACACATATTTTATTTAGTGAATGCGATCCGTACGTTCAAAAGTCTTTCTTATATAAGAGATACGTAGATAAATGACTAGATTATTTAACTACGATATGCACACAAGCGTGCCCCCACCTTTATTTGTAGCGTGCGGTACTAGTTCTCGAGCGGCTTGTTCTCGTTATCTCGATTGTCGTACGTTTGTTCCTCTCCTAATTAGTACACAGAAGTACGGACAATTAAAATACTTTGCGGTTTGTTTTTTTTAAAATAGGTCGGTGTTTGTTTTAGGATTCTCTATACACCAATAAGTCTATGGAAATTGTCTATCTGTATTTTATTTTGGTATTAGATTTACACACTAAATATTTATGTATGAACATTAACCGACGACGTATAGAAATCAAACCTGTGGCATATGTACTCATAGTACCTTATCATGAACTTAATTTTTTTTTTTAAGGTGATACTTTTGAGGATCTTAAAATTGAATATACTTCAAGGTCTGAGGGAATTAAGAAAGGCATCTCCACAATAAAAAAATTAAGCACACAAAACGGCACGCGACGGCACACACTCGCTAGCATGAAATATATATTCAATATAGGAACATAAAATTAATTATAGCTGGCAACAATTTTCTTGTTTTTCTTGCATGGCAACACATTTTCTCTTTCTCTGACTAATTTTGATACTAACAGTTGTCCGTTCCAATTGAATATATAAAAATTATATGATTTGACTGTTTAATTTATAAATAAAGGCTAAAAGTTATTTATACCATTATTTATTAATTATAAAAATTATACAATTTTTTTTGAAACTAGTCAATCTGGCTTTCAAGGAACATATTAATTTTGTTTTTTTAAATAATACGAGTATCACCACTAAAGTTATTCTGTAAGTGTCAATTTAACCTTCATGACATAGACGAAGTAAGTAGCTCTGGCGCGTCTATCATATAGACCCCGCCGGAATGCAAGTAATATGCGGCAACTATATAAAACTCTTAGATAAAACTCTCTGAATCCAGTAAGTCTTGTTTGCGGCCGCTGCAGTGGTCTGTGTCACGTTGGTTAGCCGCTTGTTTTCAAATAAAATACCGATTTGTGTAGTAAAACTACAAGCAATAAAAACAACAGTGTCGTCGTCCTAAATACTCAGTTATGTTGCCGTATGTAATAGGTTGATGGATAAAATCAGAAACACTGAAATCCGTCAAAGAACTAAAGTTATCGACATAGCCGAAACGATCTGCAAGCTGAAGTGGCAATGGGCCGGTCATATTTGCCGTAGAACGGATAACCGATGGGGTAGACGAGTTCTCGAATGGAGGCCACGTACCGGAAAGCGAAGCGTTGGACGCCCCCCGGCCAGGTGGACAGATGACCTGAAGCACCATACCGGGGGTAGTTGGATGCGAAAGGCGGAGGACCGTGTGTGGTGGCGAGCCTTGGGAGAGGCCTATATCCTGCAGTGGAGAGACACGGGCTGTTGATGATGATGATGATGTAATAGGTTTAACTCTGTCTAGTAGAAACGCGAACGCGACCGAACATTGGTCTATAATCTATGGATTTAACAAATAAATGTGCATAGATTACAATGTCACGTGTTCACAGAATAGGTTCACCGGGAGAATTCATGTTGTGAATATCTACGGAACGCCTTGGGCAGCAAACGCCTCAAATTTGTTGTACCTTAATAAGTGCTACGAGAGAATAGATTACTGCCATCAATTTCTTACGGTGTTCAATATAACGAAGGTACTATTTCAAATAGAAAGGTAAAGGGATTCGATAAAAGATTGTGAATTATGTGCGAAATTTTCAAAGGTGCAGTTCAATTAATAAGTTGAATCGAATAAGACGACCGCTTAGCCTAGTGGGTAACGACCCTCCTGCCTACGAAGCTGGAGGTCTGGGTTCGAATCCTAGGTCGGGTCAGTATTTATATGATGAATACTGGTACCGGGTCTTGGTTGTTATATGTATGTGGTGTCTTCGCTTGGTACCCAAAACACAAGCTAATACTTAGTTTGGGGCCTAGACGTTGTTGTGATGTATACGTTATAAATAACTATTATATTATAAATTTTCAAGGTTCTCTTTTAGAATCAAAATATATACCAGTCGCGCATGTAAAGTACATTTAAATCTGTATGGAAATTACGTTAAAATAATAATAATAATAATACTTGGGACATTCCATTCCTTCTTCCTTCAAGGGTACCTGGTAGACATCACATACTTAGTGCTCTGTATTTGCCGCCTAATCAGCCCTATACCACTTACAAGTCATTTTTAAATTCTTTACAATCCACCCTTATGTCCGATGATGTTGATAAATTTTATATAGTGGGTGATTTTAACATACCTACTCTTGAATGGGATTGCATCGGGGGAGTATGTTATTCCTAAGGTGACAAGTGCAAGTGGTCCCATTGATAGATATATAATAAATTTTTTGTCATTGATAAATGCTTCTCAATTCAATCACGTCAAAAATAACAGAGGCCGAATTTTAGATTTATTTATTTCTAACTCGAATGACTGTGTGTGTGAGTTGCCCTCCAACCCACTAATACCTCTTGACCTTGCTCATCCACCGATATGTGTGATTGCTTCTGCTGATGCTCACTTTGAATCTATGGCTCGTCAGTCTCCTCTTAGGTATCGTTACTGTGAGGGTGATTACATTGCTATCAATAATGATATAAGCGCTATGGATTGGAACAGAGTTTTAAATCATTTGCCGTCTGAAGTTGCTGTTGATTTATTTTATGAACATATCTATAAGTTTATTAAAGCGCATATTCCTAATCGACCTGTTAAATCTCATGAATTTCCTGTGTGGTTTTCTCGTCCACTAATTTATATATTTAAAAACAAAAATAACGCATGGGTAAAATGGAAAAAATACAAAAACAAATCAGATTATGACATATTTGCGCTTTATAGACGTAGGTTTAAATTATTAAGTAAAGAATGTTTTCAAAAGTATATGAGTTTTGTGGAGGGGGGCCTGCGTAGGGACATGAGAATATTTTGGTCATACGTTCGTGGTTGTAAGGATAAATCTGGAATTCCTAACTTAATAAGATATAAAAACATTGAGTCTAGTGAACCGGAGAATATTTGTAATTTGTTTTCGAAATTTTTTAGTTCTGTTTATGAGTCATGTAATAGCTTCAATTTAGACTCATTGCCGAGTGAAATTAATGACAATGCAAACGTTTTCTCAGATATTCAGATAACCAAAGATACTATTACTAATGTACTTAAATCATTGGACGTTGCCAAGGGCTCGGGCCCCGATGCCATACCCCCATTTTTTCTAAAACATACTGCAGATACTATCAGTGAACCTCTTGCTATCTTATACAATAAATGCATGGCGATGGGATCCTTCCTCCTGTATGGAAAACTGCTAATATTACCCCTGTTCATAAAAATGGTAGTAAAAATGAAGTTGAAAACTATCGTCCTATTTCTCTGCTGTCTACACTATCGAAAGTATTTGAGAGGCTGGTTCATAATGCGATCTATCCGAGTCTACACAAAATTATTATACCTGAGCAACACGGATTCGTCAGAAAACGTTCCACTTTGAGTAACCTTGTAGTTTATACTAATTTTCTCTTTGAGAGTATGGATAGTCTTAAACAGGTTGATTCGGTTTATACTGACTTTTGCAAGGCTTTCGATAAAGTGGATCACGCAATATTACTTAAAAAAATTGCTTTCAACGGTATACGGGGCAACTTGTTGCGTTGGTTTCAATCTTATGTCACAAACAGAACGCAGAAGGTTGTAATTAATGGCTTTGCTTCAAACGTGATAACTGTGACTTCTGGTGTGCCTCAGGGATCCATTCTAGGCCCATTATTGTTTATTTTGTATATCAACGACATTGGCGTTTGTTTCAAAAATTGTCACTATTTACTTTATGCAGATGATTTGAAGATTTATTGCAATATTAACAGTGTTAGTGATTGTATCAAACTTCAAAATGATTTGGATAACCTATCAGTGTACTGCATCGCTAACAAATTGCAACTAAAATTATCTAAATGCAAGTCTATTACTTTTACAAAAAAGATTAATATCATAGATTTTTCATATGTTTTATGTAAGAAGCCTTTAAATAAGGTATCTGTAATTAAGGATCTTGGGATCATGTTAGATTCTAAGTTACACTTGGATGTTCATGTCGACCATATAACAAAGAAAGCTTTTCAGCTTTATGGCTTTGTTATGCGTACTTGTGTTAACTTTAGTAGATCAGCCTCATATATTTATCTTTATAAATTTCTTGTTAGATCACAACTTGAGTATGCGACACCAATTTGGAACCCCTTCTATGATAAATATAGTAATCAGATTGAATCAGTTCAACGTAAGTTTCTTCGTGCTGTTGATTATAAATGTCATCGAATGAGATCGTCCTATTCTCAGTTACTCAAAAATTTTCACTAACATCTCTCAGGGAGAGAAGAGTGCTCATGGATGGGATGCTATTATATAATCTTTGCCACAGCAGATTTGATTGTAATCGATTGACCAAACAAATTTATTATCGAATACCTAGCAGCTCGAGGCGTATACGTACAACGTATCCTCATAAATTGTTCATGCCTGCGCGCACTAGATCAAATGCTGGTAAGCGTGCGCCTCTGTGTCGCATTATGAAAACATATAATAAAATTTTTTATGATATTGATATATTTAAACTGTCACAAAGATTATTTAGGAGGGACATTTTGGCAGCTTTAGCTGAACATTTATGACTTTTTTTTGTTTAGTGTTTGTTTTTTCTAAATTCTGTTTAGTTTAAGTGTTTTTCATTAATTTTTTTGTTATATTATATATTGTATGTTGTGTATGTTGGCAGCTCTCAATGAATTTTTATGTAACTAATTCGTGGACAGCGTAGTTGACTGTGCAATTATTATAAACTGTTTACTTATAGTTAGATATATAAGTCTTATTGTACACGTTGTTTGTTGTCCTAAATAAATAAAAATAAAAATAAATAAAATTCCACACAGCGCCATCTAGTCCCAAACTAAGCAAAGCTTGTATTATGAATATCAGACAACTGATATACATACTTAAATATTCTTCTTTTTTTTAATACTATATACATATTTAGATATTTTACACCTAGACACAGAACAAGTAGACATGTTCATTGAATCGAAAGGAATCGAACTCGAGACCCTAGACTCCGCAGTTAGGGTCTTTAACCACTAGGTCAATCGGTGAATTTAATACAATATAATGTGAATTTAATATATTTTATTTCTTAATTACGTTTCCATTTAACAATCATCTTATTATTATCAATTGGCGTAATGAACATTGTTACGTGCCGATTGTTTACCACCCTTGGGAAAATAAATAAGATTCACGAACTCTCTGAAAAGTCCGGCTGAAGTTTAAATTAGATTATAGAATACCTACTTGTCTTCTCCAATTATGTAAACTACTGTTCTGTTACACTATAATAAGGGGATTAAGTTCCTTTGTACAGACCGACATGTTCAACTTATGAACAAGGTCTTTAATAAAGAAAAAAAAAGCTCCTTTGTTACTCAATATCTATTTGAAGTGGGAACTCAAACTGCACCAAGTGTATACTGTATATACAATAATTTGTATAATAATTATAAATAAAAACAGTTCTAGTGGACGAGTGGTGGTTTGCCGGCTTCTATAAGGAGGTTGTGGTTCGAATTCCAGAAACAGGCATGGACCAATGAGTTTTTTCTAGCTTAACTATCATTATCACAGACTTCGTGCCTCGGAGAGCACGTTAAGCCGTCGGTCCTGGTTGCCATCATTAGATGGTCGTTAAAATTCACCAACACGCATTAGAGCAGCGTGGTAGATTAAGCACCAAGCGTCCTCCCCCCTCCAGAGGAGGCCGAACTACGTTTCCCTGCAGTGGGACGTAATGGGCTGATACTGTATTGTAGAGGCAGTTATTACAGTTTGGGAACCATAATTTTTATTTCCATCGTTCAACTGTACAAGGTTATGAAATTATGTATTATTTAATAAAAAATATTAAATTACAATACGAATCATCCGGTCCGTGTGACACCGTGATGGATATCTATCAAACGTTCGTTATCCATAAGTAAATCATTTTATGTAACTCGGTACCTACTACGCAATCAGCAGCATTGGCGGCAGTTCCAAAGATTTATAAAAAAATGTTTTGTAACTTTCGCAATGGAAACGTAAATAGAGCTTTTGATTGGTTCTTTGTGTTAATTCTTAATTAATAATATCCGTCAACCGCGACGAAAATTTAAACAGTTATTCTAGTTGAAATGGATATTGAAAAAGAACTTAAATGCAGTGAACATGAGAACAACATGATAGATGGCGCCGGGTGACGAGTGGCAGTATGATTAGACAATTTTGTGCAGTTAAACATGGAGTAGGTATTGTAGCGTATGTACTGGCTACGCGCAAATGAATAAAACCAACACAACACTCGCTGCACGACTAAGCAAGAAAGAAGATGCCAGCTTGAAATTTGACACATAGAAGTATAGAAGAAAATATCTGAAGGAAGGGAGTTGAAGATCGCCCGTGAATAGAGTCGAATATCTTCCCTTGGAGAATATACTAAACGTTATAAAAAATCATATATTTTAATTTAAAAGTTTATTATTCGCTCCCAGTAGAAACGTCTTTGCAGTATTCGATTTTTTGTTCCAATCAGCTCCAGAATGGTACTTGCAAAATTAAAGACCTAAAGGAACCTGTGTGCCGAGGTTCAAAAAAATTCTGATTAAAAATGTCGACGCGAGCGGACGAATGGATGGACCAACACCGTACCAAAATTATAAAGTACCAGCGATACTAAATAAAATATTCAGTTATTATGAAATGCGTATATAGTTGGAGAAGGTCTACTTTCTATCGTAGTAGGCACCTTAGTAACGATGATTACCTTATCCGCAGTGTCCAAGAGTTGAGATTATATTGCATATCCTCTCACTTGAACACCTGTTTCCACTTATCCCGTATTTATATACTAGGGTACCGTTTTATATAGGGAAAACTGTTTTTATAGGTTTCACCTAGAGGCCTAGATTTTACTAGATCGAGGATAAAAGAGAAGGAAAATATCTGTGATTTTATTCTATTGCATAAGTGTTTTATGATAGTAAGAAAAATAGATCCAATTTATTGTCTTCATTCAAACACATACTTCATAATTTTAGAACCCTTCTTTTTCTTGATTTTTACGTGAGACGGCCGCTTGCGGTAATCACCTAAGGTCCTGGCTGAAAACCAGTTTATTTTTTGCCTCATGAGACTAGTATATACATGCTGAGCCAGAAACCTTTTAGAACAAATCAGATTTCAGTATTTGCTACATTGTATATTTTATTGCACTTTATATGTTTTAATAAACGCTTTTATTATTATTATTTGAATGACGCAATAAAGAAGAATAATACAAATATGCATCTTTTTCTCAGGTGAGATTAGACAACTGCGTAATTAAACTTTTTATTATCTAATAAACAGAAATAAGTAGGAAATTATAAAGTTACGTTTGAACTCTTTTATTATTCATGAAGTATTTAAGTAGAGCCGTATTTAAGACCGTAACATAAAACCAGGCGCATTATAGAGCGGGAGCCAATGATATAATACCTTAAAGCTTCAACGTCAGATCAAAGAAGAAGTCAACTGTAGTTAATCTTATACGAAATCAGTTTTTTTCGAATAATTATAGATATAATTACAGTGACATCATAGAAATACGAATTGACCAAGAAGCACTCTTCTGCGCTTACCGTCTAACCATTCTTCTTCTATTTAGCTGGTGTATCTTTGGCAAGTTTCAGTCCGGTTTCAGTCCGCGAGATCTCCGCCCGCCAGCCTTTCCCCCGTGAAATTATATTTGACAGTATTCGATATTGGGAAGTGACATTTCTGACTCTATTAAAATCAGACGCTACTGTAAAATTTATTTACTCTATTACGGACATGCATACATACATATAGTCGTCGAATAAAGTTCGCGCAATAACCTGTCTTCACTATGAATGCATCCGTGCCCGCAAACGGGCCACAATCACTGCGTTCAAAGGTTTCCAGACTAGACGTATTTTTTTGTTGAAGCACGTATGAAAAGAATATTGTGTATAAATTTTATTTATAAAGTAGCAAAACCATAATTTTAAAGGTATATACTTATTCACAAAGGCTTTTTCAAACCAGTGGAATTTTAGAAGTATATATAGTAAAAAAAGCACAAGAATATTAATTTCGTCCGTTTGTAAAATTATGTCCGTCTGTCCGTATGTCACAGGCTCAAATCCGTTGACCAGTTACTTGAGTACCATATCAGCCCATTTTGCCCCACAATGTTCCACTGCAAAGGCTTAGGCCTCCTCGCGGCATGAGGGTGTTTGGAGTTTAATCCACCACGCTGCTCTAGTGCGGGTTGGTGCGTTTTAACGACTCCCATCTGATGATAGCAACCGGGCTTAACGAACTCTCCTAGATACGGACAGTGGTAGTTTTGTGCTTACGTTATAAAAAAACTTATTGACAGATGCTGGTTTCTGGGATTTGAACCACGACCTACTAAACAAAAAACGGGTTTTCCACCACTCGGCTATCACGACAATTTGGAACCATTGTGTATGCTATTGCAATACAAATCGTCATATATGAGATTATATATATATAAGGATATATACATAAGATTGTTTGAAACCGTTATATTTTTGCTGACTGTACTGTACGGCGGTCACGCCCGGCTCGACACAATAACTGCAATCTTACTGCGGGCCGACGCGACGCAGCGCCGATCTTAAATTGCGCAAAACTTAGTACTTTGCCCTTTGACTTACCACTCGAGCGAAATTAACTAAAGAAAACCGATTTCAGTCGGCAATGACTTTAAAATTTTCTCTTAAATACCGAAAATCTTGGCAATTTAAGTTCCTTTACATTGCAAAATCCATTAGATTATTTGCAAATAAATAAAACGTTTTACGGTCTATTCAGTTTTAACACCCGTCTTCTCAATGAAGGAAATATGCTGATAAGTTAGAAAATTACATCCCAAAAGTTCAGATCTACATCGAAGAAAAACGTAAGATTTTTTAGGTTTTGTTCCAATCTTACGTTTATTGTAAAAAATATTTTTAATTTTTTATATTCCTTTACCCTATATGTATACACAGACTTCATTTTAAAGCGGTCCAAATAACCGTTATATAATATGACGACCGCTTAGCCTAGCGGGTAGCGACCCTGCCTGCGAAGCTGGAGGTCCCGGTTTCGAATCCCAGGTCGGGTCAGTATTTATATGATGAATATCGATACTGGTACCCGGTCTTGGTTGTTATATGTACGTATGTGGTGTCTTCGCTTGGTACCCAAAACCACAAGCTTAGTTTGGGGCCTAGACGTTGTTGTGATGTATACGTATATTATGTTATGTTATATATAAGATTTTCGTGTACTTACAGAACTCTTTTGTTAAATTCAGAGTTACGAATAAATCCTTAACAATAATATCATTTGTTTGGATTGTGTATCATCCATAATCTTTTGCCTGTAATACTGATATTATGGATGAGGTTAATTTTTAAAGGACAAAAGAAAACAAACGCATGACGTGAGCCTGAAATGGCCGGGGTCCTGTACTGCCTCTAACTCAAATATTTGCCATGCCGTGCCATCAGTCCATTATACCCCACTGCAGCAGCTTAGGCCACCCCTCAGGGGTGAGGGGGATGAGGGGGTTCGGAGCTTAAATCCACCACGCTGCTCCAATGCAGGTTGACGGATTGTAACGACCGTCATCTATTGACAACAACCGGGACCGACTGCTTAACGTGCTCGGAGGCACGGAGTCAGTGATAGTTAAGTACTTAACCCAGACAAACTTAAATATTATTAAAAATGAATTCAGACCATCAATAGGTACAGACAGCAGCACTATTTTTATTTTACTCATTATACACCAATGTTTTACAGTTTTAGTACTTCGCTACGTTCACTTATGTATGCAATAGTTAGGCAGTCTGATTTGTCCATCGGTTTGACTCCATTATGCCCTGCGATATTGGGTTCGTGTCATTTATTCTAAAAGGCTTAAGAAAGCGACTTCATCGAACCTAAACCGATTTTCTTTTTATCATTTTTTCCAGGTGGCCAATTCTTGATTCACATCGATATTTTCCTAATGGATTTCTTTTAAAGTTGCCATCCATGTAACTCGACTTTTTCTTTGGATATAAAATATATAAAATTAAGACCCTTTCAAGGCGTTTAATAGTCGTAATACTTTAAAACATCGAAAGCCGTGTCCATAATACAATCGATTTATCTTAATGTGTTATTATGAACAGAAATCGGCTATCTGACACCGGCATCGGAAACGTCTCGGTATCGATCCTTGGTTTTTTGTCCTTTTCACTCTTCAAAGAATTCAGTATATGCCTTTCATTCTAATGCGCATACGCGTTCATTGCACCACGCGAGTGCTTCATTATACTTGTCTCGGTTAACACGTTCGATGCTCACTTTTTTTTATTTATTCCGTATTGTTATGATAAATCAAGCTTCGTGTATTTGACGGCTGTTTCTTGTTGAGACGTATTTATGTACCTAATATTATATCAGTTACGAATAATAATAAAAGTTATTACTTAAGTTCTATATTATTGGTAATTAAAATGTTTATTAATTCTAATTCAGTGTTTCATAGATCAAATAGAGCCCAACAGAGCTTACAAAATTTATTTTACTATTTTTTTTAGACACATGCCAGGGAATTAATGCAGTTGATTATTCAATTAATTCATGTCCGGTGTGTCCTCGTTTTTTGGCTATTTTAGTGTTGCTGACAAAATAAATCTGATTTTAGGTGTCTTTTGTGTTTTGAATAAACACCTTAAGTCATTGTACCGTTCAATAAATGTACTGCTTGGCGCCCATAAACATGAACATAAATTAATCATAGGTTTTTGTAAAAAAAAAAATTACAGAGCTGAAACCCCGTAATAAACCTAATTCGAATCCACACATAGAATTTATGATTGTAAAAATAATATTTGGAAAAAAGATTATTGAAGACTATATGTCCGACGGAAATATTGCCACGTAAAAAATTATATTAATATCTAAAGAATAATTCTTAAATTCAAATAACCTGAAAAAAAAAATTCTTTCAGGAGATATACTTTATCACTCAAAAATGGGGAGCCGACATCGATTTCTTAACACTCATAACAGATTAAATAAATTCCACCAACAACACATGAAGTTTAATACTATTTAGCTGTAAGTATAGTTTCCGAAACAAGTTAACTGTACAAAATGATTTAAATTTAGTCGTGGGCGCCGTACGTGTTAACTTATCACTATGAAGCCCGATAATGAATGTTGCGGTTACAGAATTTACGTCGGCGCTGTATCTACTCTTTTTGGACTTCCAATAAGTACGAATCTGCGGTTTGTGAAATATAATCTTCCTCGGTCGAAGCATGTACGCTTCGAATTGATTTTATAATACTTTGGTGTATATTAATGGTCTCTTTGTGTCAAGTTACGCCATTTCGGGTCTTTTGACATAGGTAGTTTTTCGGGTGGAGCCGTATCAGAAACATATATTATGCATTAGCCGCACTTTTTTTATATCGAAATTGCAATATATGATGGGGGCACATTTATGATACAAAATGAGACATAGAAATTATATCATTATAATAGTATACAAAATATTTTTGATTCATGTCGGAATTTATTTTTAGCAATACCTATCAAAAACGGTATGCCGAATATTTATACAGTAAACTCGTTTGATCCGCAACATAGTCCTTTTTTTAACCAACTTCAAAAAGGAGGAGGTCCTTAATTTTTTATTTTAATTTTTTTGTGTGTGTGTGTATGTCACGCGATACCTTTACCCATTTTGAACCTATCTGATTGTTTTTTTTTTATAGTTTAGACTATCTTAATTATATTCAGGATATATTTCACCTCTAAGGATAGAATAGAAAATCCAGGGCTGAATCTCGTTTATTTGAATTTCACCCATTTTACGTTAACCGATTCCAATAAAACTTTGCATATAGTTGTAGTTCCAATGAAAACATTGCACCATTTGATTGAAATTAAATCCACCAATTTAATTATGTACACATATAAAAATTAAAATCTAACATTATTATCGATAATTAAAAAACATTAATTTATTAAATAATATACTCTAAATGAAAATAAAATGGCAGAATTCCTCAACGGTGTACATAATCTACCTCGTGTTTGGGCTCATATGATTCATTTTGATGAGGGCTGGGTTTTGACTATCATCGAGGAGACCGCGGCGGCGATGAATCAGTGGTAGCGGAAGCGTGGCGGAGGCAGTAAGAAAGATGTATATGTTTGTATGAAGCCGTCATTTGTTTCTGCTACTGCTCCGCTTCCACCTATATTCATGGCTGCGGCCAAACACTTAAGCCGCAAATTATTGCGTTACTTTCCCTATTGTTTTTTTAAACGATCGTCCCTAGCGTCACTAATTTCTTCCTAACGGCTCTGTCTCATTTGGCCGGTGCATTTTGAACGAATAAGCTAAAGTTACTTACTAAAAATTTAAAAAGGAAGGAATTTATTACAAAATATATATATATATAAACTTAAACTAAAAGATACTCGTAGTTAAAAAGTCAGTGCCAATACAAACACTTTAAATCACTTATCAGGTAATATTGCATACACACTTGCAATTCACTCGTGCTAAAAAATTCAAACGGTTCTCTCAACTTTCGTTTAAAACCTAATCAGTTTCTGGATCCTCCATTATTTTACAATATTTTTTTGTATACATACAAAAGTTTACGGTTCGCATGTCCATCCACTTGTCGTGGCAATATCCTGGCCGCGTCTGCCCAGTCCGCGCCCTTGACAAGGGTCGGCAAAGCTCGACTAAATTAATTGAGGGGAAACACTCGGCAATAAGACTCCCGAGGGGTCGCTGATAAAGTACGCCATCGGAAGTACCACTTTTGGGCGCAAAATCGTGTTCCGACAGCGAGCCGTTATTGTTTTGTTAATACGACGAAATGGTCAAAACGTGTATGAGTACACTTGTCCCATCTTTATAGTCTTGACTATTATATAAAACTGTATAAGGGCTAGTATTGCTTCCGAGGGTTCTGTGCCTATTAGAAATATATAAATAAATATGAGTAGGTACTACAGGTACATAAGTCATCAAGGGCTGCGTCTTATTTTAATATCACAGTTTAACATGTCATCGTATGACGTATAATAAATTCGAAAATGTGTTGGTTGTCTTTTCTTTAATTTACTTTAGACATGTTGTGTTATTATGTGACATTCCGTAAAATTCTGTGACATTTCGTGACATTCCGTGAAATTTCCTGACATTTCATAACATTTCGTAATATTTCATATTTCATGACACCGTGACATTTTGTAACTTTCCGTGACTACGTGTCATTCTGTGACAATCCGTGACATATACGTCCCGTAACATGCCAATAATATAACATAAAGTTATATTTTCATTTAAAAATATTTCAATATAAACATATTAATTCTACATGTTTCACATTTGCCACGCGTACCATAACGATTCACACATTTTTTTGATTACTTACCTATTTATTTCGATTTTGTGGAACTTGCCAAAAATGAAATTCTCAAAGCATATTTCAATGTTTAAATTAAAGAGCAATGATTCATCACGAATAAATTATAAATATACTATAAATATCGCACATATTTACCCGCTTTTTCAGACCAGTTTATTGTTCTACCCTCCAGAATATTATCTACAGGTGAATAAGTTTTCGTTAGTATTTCAAAAGTAATCCAAGACAAACTTAAAATATTTTAGAAAACGCCCATAGTGGTGTTCCACGCTACATCTCACAGGCCGTTCACTTTGTGACTTTTTATAAAATTGTATCTCCAATCTTAGTTTAAATGCTATCTCTATGTCTGCCCAAAATTCCAAAACCAAAAAATCATACAACCAAAATCATCTGTAGTTACAATTTTATGTCAATAATATCGTAAAATTTTTTTATGGAGCCTTCTTTAAGTTACTCTGCTGACCATCAATATAGAATATATGATTTATCTTAATGTCCAAATCGACTTATTTAATTTTTTTTATTTATATAATATAGGTACAAAAAAAGCTTCACCTGCAGCTTAATTGACGTGAATTACATGCATACAGATCAAGTATTTTTTGATCTATAAAAACATTTTAAATTATGACTTTTATCTATTCATAGTATATACATTTTATTTTTCTCTATATTGCAGATACATGAAATTGATAAAAACGATTAAAAATATATATTATTGAAGAAAATCCTTTTGCATTTGTATACAGTATATCAAGTAAAACAAGTAAAGAAAGATATTAAGTAAAACAAAAATATTTCCTATGTGCAAATATTGTGGAGTAAATACAAATAACATAAAATAAAATAAATTAAAATATCCCTTATATTTTAATTTATTAAGTAATCGGCGAGAGATCGATTTAGTCCGACAGTTCCCTAAGGACGTTACAGGGAAATTGAATAAGCAGATAGGACACCGGTTTGACAATTTCAAGGTATGAAAAAGCGTTTTTAACAGGAAAAAATGCGGTTAAGAGTGGTCGGTCTCGCGCACTGTTAGGTTGTGTGTCTATAGTGTGCAATAAAAAAAACTTGGCTGATTCACCGCACCTTTTAAATGCATAGTTTAAAATTATTCCAATTATACAAAATCGGTTTGAAAAATCTATACGCGCTGTGTTTATTCTAGAATAGCTGAAACAATTTTGCTGAATTGAACTTGACATTGAAGTCTAATATTTGAAATGTAATTACGTGTCTCCCAACAACCTTTTTAAAAAAATGATCAATAGTTTCTTCAAAGAAATGGTACTACTTTGGATAGATTATTCGGACTATCAAAATATTACTAGCGTGATATCATCGTTTCTTCATTAACTATTATTCTGAAATCAGACATTAATAAACCTTTTCCCTGTTATGCGCAAATACATCACCGAAATGGAAACAAAGTCTTGAATGTGACCTATCTAAAATCACATACAATATAATAGCTTTTATTTAACCATCCAGGGGTCATCGTAGCCTTAAGGAATACACATAATCGTTTAACAATTTATTAAAGGTTTATATATAGCCTAGGTTAAACTTACGCAGTTAAGATTACTTTTTGGAGGCAGCATATTTTTAGGTCACCGTGGATATCATTTTAGGAAGAAATCATTCAAAACACAAATCGTTCCTAAACTTCTGTTTTATTTTGTGTTATTTAATTCATGTGTTCACATACTTCACATACCCTTCTATTTAATATTGAATGTAAACCTAATGTTACTTTGAATGAAACGATTTAAATGATTTCAATCTAACCCTGAACCTAATAATCCTTCCCTTTTCTTGTATTGAAAAATGAAAATAGGATCGAGCCTTGGCAGCATTTATTTATAAATTTTAATAATAAAGATTAGTAGTCGGTAAACAAAAGAGAAATAAAAGAGTCCGCAACGTGCGTGGGCCGATGCAACCCGCGGCCGCTTCAATGTGTGCGTCAGTCCATGCAAATACTTATTACGGGTCGGACGTGTCACACTGTTTACGAGAATGTGACGAGGATGAAATCGTGATAGTGTTCAAATTAAATTAAAAACAATCGAAGAACCGTCTGCAGGGATAAATTAATGTTAAATTAAAATGTTTACTTACCGCAAATACGATATTCAGCTCTTTTTTGCGTCTTTGACGAGTAGTTTTGCAAATTTTTTCGACACGAGTCGGCATCGCGCACGTTTATTCTACGCTAAGCCATTACACTGACTAAAAGCCGTTTGGTGTACTTATTGCGTTTTGGACTACTTTCAGCGCGGACACTTGAGAACGCGGACAGCCCATCCACACATCAATGCGTGTCAGTGATAACTTAGTTCTCTTATAATATTAAACAAAAACATGAATTGCCCGTTGTACTACCAGGGTTGTACTACCAATTGGTCCACGGGGGATTTTTTTTGTGCCCGTGGTCCTTCAATGTACAACTAGTTGTACAACGTGGCATATTTTACTTGCCCTTAGTACTACCGATTTTCTACGTATAAAATTTATGAAGTTACTTATAATAATTACGAGACATTAAAAAGCGTTTATTACTCTTAATTACCCACTGCAATAACTAATAGAATCGCAATTTGAATTTAAAGTTATATAAGCCACTCTATTGCGTGTCAATAAATACCTACTCTCCGTTTTTCTTTTATTCGTTTCGGTCTTACATTATTTACGAATGTAAAATTAATCAATTGGGCTCTATTATTGTCTTAAAAATCTTCTAATAAATAAACTTATATTCAAGTATTAACCACAAGTCAATATGCCGACGTCGTTGATTATTCCCTACAATGGTTTCTGAATCTATATATATTTATTAATGTGTCCTTTAGACCTTTATAAACATCAAAAGCTCCTGTGAGACGCAATCTTCGAAGTAATAAGTGGTTTTCGGGTATAGAAGTCCAATTTCACGATATGCGCTACTTGCCCAAAGGCTTTGCCGTTTGAACGTATCGTAGGTCGACAATATTTAATTTGATATATAAAATTATTTTTATTATTAAATTATTAATTTAAATTGATATACTTGACGACTGCTTAGTCTAGTGGGTAGCGACCCTGCTTACAAAGCTGGAGGTCCCGGGTTCGAAGCCCCGTTTCGGGTCAGTATTTATATGATGAATATTGATACTGGTACCGGGTCTTGGTTGTTATATGTATGTGGTGTCTTCGCTTGGTACCCAGAATACAAGCTAATGCTTAGTTTGGGGTCTAGACGTTGTTGTGAATGTATATATACGTCATTATTTATTATATTTCTTTGCTTTTAACTTTAACCGATTGATTTGAAATTATGAAGATTTTTTTCTGTGGCTTAAAATGACATAACAATCAAGATGAAGCGTCTTATATTTCGAAACGAATGATAACGAAATCAAAATATTAGACTCGATGATTAGACAGACCATACGTCATTATCATTGTTTTAAACATTTCTTCTTCGTCAGCCCATTTTTACCTCGCTGCAGGGGCTTAGGCCTCTCCCAGAGTGATAGGGGGCTTGGAGCTCAAACTTTGCTGTAGGGAGCTTTTGTGTGGCTTTAAATACACATTTTGTTAATTTCCCTATGAAATGCAATTTCAGAATCTTTATTTTCCGTTCTAGTATGAATTTTACATGTGAGTCACACGTAATTTTATTTCGCACCGAATATTTCTGAACATCAGCTGTTGTAGGTATATATTTGCTCACGTATTTGTTGTCACATATCTATATGAACCTCGATGGGTACGACTTTGTTTTACAGTAAATTAAAAAGATCTGTAAAGGTAAGCTCGCTTGCAAGTCTTGCACCGTTCGTGTGAGATTATAAGATCTTTCACGATTCTTAATTTCTTCATCCCCGGCTTTTCAGGCTACAACTAAGTGAAAATTGCATTGAAGTTGAGCCACGAAACCTTATTTCTCTCATATATCTCACCGTAGATATATGTTCGAAAACAATTTTTATTTCTAATCTCATTGCAAAGGAAGTCCCCCTAATAACGTATTCGTGGCAATAATTCAAATTTGACCCCTCGTCTTCCCGAGGCGGCAGGTTTGAACAGCTATGTTTGAAATTTAAATTCGATCTTCAGAAACGACGTGACGTTGAGACTACGCGTTAAGAGCTTAATTAGACTAAATATTACGCACATATATAAAATTGTGTACTAGATTAGAGCTGAAGTGACTTATATATGTGAATCGAAAATGAAGACGGTTTAAAAAACGATATCTCAACTAATTTTTAAAAATTATTTTATGTGAAAGAATTTTCTAAATAAGTATATAATAATAATAATACATGGGACTTCCCACACAACGCCATCTAGTCCCAAAGTAAGCAAGTATTATGCTTGTGTTATGGGTTGCTAGACAACTGATATACATACTTAAATATTCTTTTTTTTTTAATATATACATTATATAAATATTTTTGCGAAGACACCACATACATATAACAACCAAGACCCGGTACCAGTATCGATATTCATCATATAAATACTGACCCGACCTGGGATTCGAACCCGGGACCTCCAGCTACGTAGGCAGGGTCGCTACCTACTAGGCTAAGCGGTCGTCGAAACAGTGAACTAATTTAAAAAAAATAATGAAAGTAATGAATGTCCAGTTAGACAGACAGGGCCATACCTTACGGCGTACTTAGCTGCGACGTCAGGTCATTTAAAATAAAGGTTTGTTCGTTTAAGGACAAATTCTGTTTAGGACAGATTCGCTTTAAGACGGATTTTGTACAGGCAAGAGAAAAGGTTTCAATTTGTTCTATAGAAAACAGAAACGTTTTCAACCAAGTTCAACCAACGTCCCCTGAATATGCGTTTACGAATAGGAGATTTACTTATAAGCTATTATTATAATTATCAAAGTATGCAAATTCGACCTTTCAATTTCTGCTGACATGGGACCTACTACGCGCATGCTATGCAAAATTTTGTTACCTACGCGTATTCATAGTACGTTGTTTGGTAGTTGCCGAGTATTTAATTGATAGATAGTATTAATAATAATTCTCAAGTAATAAGTACTTAGTCAAAACAGGAAAGTTACCCCCTTAATTAATTACTAAACTAAATTTATTTGAATCCAGTATGTCATACTGAACAGTAGAACGATTCGGATTTTATTCAGATTGTTCTACCGTAAAGCAAACCTCCTATTCGTAAATGCGTATTCATGGGACGTTGGTTAAAAACGTTTCTGGCCTTAACAGAACAAATCGAAACCTTTTCTCTTGCCTGTACAAAATCCGTCTTAAAGCGAATCTGTCCTAAACAGAATCTGCCTTTAAACGAACAAATCATGCTAAATATCGTTTTGCGAGAAATAGGCAGAGATAAAATTTTCATAGCACATAAGTTTCATATTCTTCAACCGAATATAATTTTGTTTAGGTATGAATTTTGTTATGTTATAAAGTCTAATTTTATGTTGTATATATATACATATTAATATGATTGTTATTAGTTAGTCGGTACTTAATGTGACCCCTCAAAACCCCGCTCCGCTTATCGCACAGCGTATCAACATGACCGACTACAGAAAGTTAATACGCCGACCTGACATTAGCATGTGACACGCTTCGCCAGCACCTACTGTAACCTGATTCCATTTTTTTTCGCATTTCGCATTTCTCTCTGCCGACGCATACGCGATATTCGTGAGGCGAAGCCTGTCGGATTCGCGAATTTCCTATACGGATTTTTAATAAGATGATCGAATATTATGCGACGTTCATTATTACGACGAATTCATTTTGCGATATCACCTGGAATGCTGCGTAGGAGGTTTCATAAAAAATATTCGATCAAAAAATGTCTAATATGGCTTTTCCTTTGTACCTTTATAATACGTATATAAATTTAGAATTACGTATACAAATAATAAATTAATGTTTTCGTTTCTTGTTCCAGGTACGCGTCGAGGATAAGCGATCGTTGCGTAATACAATCCAAAATGGTGTCATTTCGAAAAAACTGCGTCACTTTAGTGACATTCATATCATATCAGCTGTCTAGTAACCTATAACACAAGCATAACACTTGCTTACTTTGGGACTAGATGGCGCTGTGTGGGAAGTCCTATGTATTATTATTGTATTATTATTATTATTCATTTATTAGAATACGTTAAATGTGAAATTACTCTTACGGTTTTACGGATATTGTAGTAAATTAACTCAGAATGTTCCTGTAAGAGTTAAACCTTTTTTTATAAATTATATACTACAGAACTCTAGGGAAAAAGCTTTACATACGTACTAAAATCTTCCTTTTTTAATATTATGCTTTTTAAATAGTAAAAGAGTATGTGTACTTTTATACTTCATGATCATCATCATCAGCTCATTTTTACCCATCTGCAGGGGCTTAGGCCTCCCCCAGGGTGAGGAGGGGGGCTTGGAGCTTAAGTCCACCACGCTGCTCCATTGCGGGTTGGGAACTGTCACGACCGCCATCTATTGACAGCGCCCGGGACCGACTGCTTAACGTGCCCTCCGAAGCACGGTGTCAGTGATATTGTGTACTTAAGTCAGAAAAACTCATTGGTACACGCCCGGATTCGAACCATGACCCTATGGGGCCTTATAAATTTGAGACAGGTTCGTTGCGCTCTGGGCTATCACGACACTTCATACTTAATAATAATGATAATAATAAGTTTACTGCATGCCATAAACCTACTATAGACCTAAAGATGTTATTTTTATAACGAAAACATATGACATCCTGCGACGCCCCGTTTTGGCGGATCACAATCGTATACCACTAGAAGCTTTTCTAATCAGACGTTTCAGTTAAAATTGTTAATCAGTATTTTTAAAAATTATTTAATAATAATAACGTACACATCACAATAATGTCTAGGCCACAAACTAAGAATTAGCTTGTGTTTTGGGTACCAAGCGAAGACACCACATACATATAACAACCAAGACCCGGTACCAGTATTAATATTCGTCATAAAAATACTGACCCGACCTGGGATTCGAACCCGGGACCCCCAGCGTCGTAGGCAGGATCGCTACCCACTAGGCCAAGCGGTCGTCATACTATTTATACGTAACTACTTTATTGAGAGATATACTAAGATATAAGAAGATGAAATTCATTCAAAATTCATAAATTTTAATTCTTCTAGTCTCTTTAAAATAAAGCTCAACATTATTAAAAACAGAAATATTCCTTTTGCTTTATTAAACCTTAAAATGTCTAAATTCACATTAATTATCATCATCATCATCAGCCCATTTTTACCCCACTGCAGGGGCTTAGGCCTCTTCCAGAGTGAGGAGGGGGGCTTGGAGCTTAAGTCCACCACGCTGCTCCACTGCGGGTTGGGAACTGTAACGACCGCCATCTATTGACAGCGTCCGGGACCGACTGCTTAACGTGCCCTCCGAAGCACGGTGTCAGTGATATTGTGTACTTAAGTCAGAAAAACTCATTGGTACACGCCCGGATTCGAACCATGGCCCTATGGGGCCTTATAAATTTGAGACAGGTTCGTTGCGCTCTGGGCTATCACGACACGAAATTCACGTTAATAATTTGTCATAATTCATATAAATCTAGGCCTGAGCATCATCATACATGGAAATCCGTCTCTATCATACTTGAGCTCACAAAAGAAGTCAAAATGAATGCCCGCACTGCAATCGCATGACATTTAATACGTAGTGTCGAATATAGAGCTTCCTGAGAGTGACGAAACATTTCGCTACAAAAAATCTCAAGAATACCTCGCGTAGCCATAAAGTTCGTAAATATACAGTAGCCGGTGGAATAAAAACGCCGTGAAAAAAAAAAGCACCAAGACGATCCGAATGTATAATAAATGGAGTGGTGGGGACGATCCGAGTTGGGGAATCCATTCTTTTGATATTTAAATTTAGGTTTAATGAAACGAGACCTTTTCCTGGAAGATATTTCGGACTGGAATAAATGTTAGGGCTTTTATTAATTTGTAGATTTATTAGCTGCGCGATGTTGGTGTTTTGATGTCCACTACAATGAAAAATTTTAAAGGATTTAATACAGTACAGTACGTATTTGGAATTCGCTAATACTTTGAGATGAGAAAATAATACATATTTACTTTTTTACGATGACCTAAGTAGTTGTATATAAAATGTCAAATGGAATAATAGTTAAAGTGAAAGGTTGTAATTTGAAATCGGAGTATTGTTCGAAGTGAAGTAAAATAAAAATAATGGCGCAAAATCCCATGCTATATGATTACTGATTTATTGATACATTTTTTTTCTTATCCGAAATCCATAATATAATAGTTTTATTTTTTTAAATTAACGTATACATCACAACTACGTCTAGGCTCCAAATTAAGCAATAGCTCGTGTTTTGGTTACCAAGCGAAGAAACCGCATACATACAACAACCAAGACCCGGTACCAGTATCAATATTCATCATATAAATACTGACCCGACCTGGGATTCGAACCCGGGACCTCCAGCTTCGTAGGCAGGGTCGCTACCCACTAGGCTAAGCGGTCGTCGGACTGAAACTCGCCATCTCGCCAAACGGGTACACGAGTTTGTTAGAGTACGAATGGTTAGACGGTATGCGAAGAAGAGGAAACAATATTGTGTAGGTAATGTATACCTAGTTAATTGTTCAAAACTCTTTGTTTTTATTGTTCGCCCTAGAATATCGTTTCCGTTGAAAAGGGAGTAATCAAACAAAAGCAATCACCAGTCGATATCGTTTGTGTGAAGTGTAAACAAAACTCGATAGTCGGGATCGTGGAAAGTTTCGTGTTGATTGTTCCAGTTTTGATTTTGTTTTGTTTAAATGTACATTGTCGGAATGAAATAGTGGTCGATAAGTTGTTTGTATTTCTTTATTTGTGATGTAGTCTAAGAGCCAGTGGCCGGCAGACAGCAAGTATTTTAACAAATCCTAAATTATTTTGAATCACTCTCTCATACCTTTCACTACAAACATGAGATAGGGATGAGATAGAAATGAGATATGGGATGAGATTAAAAAAATCAGACCAACTTCGAAAGCATATCTGCAAGGATACCTTTTAGATATTTCATAAATAATACTACTATTGTTATTGAAAAATAACAATGGCAGACGATTATGCCGGCAGTGACGTCATAGCAAACACTTTAAAAGTGTCAAAAAAATTAAATTTCAAACGTTCCCAACAAATCTGAAATTCTAATGTTCTATTTATTATTATAGTATTCTAAGCCTATATTTATAACGGCAGACGTTTTTTTCGATTATAACATCCCGATAGACAGACAGACAGACAGAAACCTTATCTACAGCACGAGTGTATAGGTATGTGTAGTAGGTACTTACTCTTACATCCATTTAATCTGCATTCAATTAAATATTAGTTATGCATATAAAATTATATAAAATAATAAATTATATAAAAGCTATAACTTTCTTCCTTTCAGTCTTTTTTTTTTATTTCACACGTGTTGTGAAAATGCGTTTAATTTGAACATGTGAAAAATGAAGCAAGTTCGACAAAAAACAAGTGCATTGAAGTATTTTTTTTTTCAATATATTTAAAAATACAAACAGTTGAGCCTAGTTTTCGGTGATTTGATTATCGTATAATTTTTGTGTCTCTATCGGTTAACATAAAGGTATCGGGTAATGGTGTGCAATCGTTAACGCCAAGCAATGAAACATGTTTTTCTTTTGAATGGACATAGTCGAAGAAACGTAGACTGACATAGGCTACTATTTATCATGATTCAAGGTTTCCATGAGATACAAAATTACCCAAGATTAAACATACGTGTCTAGGAAAGCTTTGATTTTTAAAATGAATTAGTAGTTGAAGTGAGAAAATGAAGCTGAAGAAGTGATACGGCTTCGAAAACGAAAACGGGAAAGTAAAAATTATAGCGATGGCTTACTTATATGTCCACGTGGGCAGGTTTACGGAGGCAAGTTAGTTAATAATAAATGAAAGAAAGAACGTTTATTGTCATAAGAAAAAAAAACCTGAACTAGCTATATGTACTCTTTAATTATACATATTCTATGAGGCAACCTCAGCGTCTTGCTGGCTGGGTGCTCAGCAATAAAATGGCTCACCGTTCAGCGCTGATTTTCAGGTAGCCCTATTCCTATTTCTAATTTATCCCTTCCACGGAATATTATTTCGATTTAGTCTATAGAACAGTGACAATGAGGAGAGAAAGAACAAACTTAAACCATCCCTGTTTACCTTTGAATGCACTGGTGTATTTGTGTCATTTACCTTTGCAACAGTTGCCTACCTATTGATTTCAAACTATACCATTAATATCTAACATGCATATACAATAATTACATTGATATATAAATTTACGCCACAATACATCCATATGCATACTATAAATACATATTTAATTTACCCACACAGATATGTTTAGAACTTAATAATCTTTATAACTTTCGCGTTCCAACTTACCTCGATAGTAGAGGATCCGTAAAAGCCTTCGGAAGTAATTTATTTGACCTCTGTAATTTCCTAGCATCAACTCGTCGAAAGCGCGCTATTAAAGTGTGACGAGGCAAAATTTTTACACGAACCGGCCAAATGAAGCGGAGTACGATGGGAGCCGAGCGTTGGCGAACATTCCCGAAACCGTCCCGACCCGCGAATGATTTTTTAATGTCTGTCAGCTCATCATTGACGTGGAATCATGCTGAGATACTGTTTATAGATAACGTAGCAGTTAAAGCGGATACTGAAAAAAAAAATTTTAAAGTAAATAAAGTTGGCTAAATTTATATAAATGATAAGTTTTGTTACTGGTATCGCTACGGAACCCTGTTCGTGACTCGACACGCCCTTCTCATACGTATATTGTACCTAACTTCATAGGTATTTGTGGTTCTAGTAACTAACAAGATTTTCCTTACAGACGTGTATTTTTCTTTACCGTGAACAATTCTGTATCCGGGTCCTCTCTCCTTATCATTCCGCGAGTGTCGCATCCATCACTCGGCGAGATATTACCTACGATGTGGTGCGATCCTTAATGTACCGCTTATAGAACGCTTGCAAACGAGACGGGTTGTGTTGTAACGTATACGTGTTTCGTATGTCAGACGTTGCCACAGATTACTATTTCCATACGGGTTGATATCGATTTAGAGGTTTTTATTAAACTAGCTTTCGTTCGCGACTCTGCTTGTGTGGAAAAAAATACCTGCACAAAGGCGACTTCTTGGCTTCTGTTCAAGTTCATTATCACTTCCTCTGCAGTTCCCGTCGCAATCCGATAATTTAGTTTGGTGTTATGTTTTCAAAAGGACCTTAAATAATACATAAATGGTAGCCTATTTCGTAATTCAGTAGGTGTAATTATAATATTATCTGGAACATCTCACAGACACTCGTTTAGTTCCAAACTAGGCGGAAACTACACTATTTGTACTAGACGACTGCTACGCATACTTATTTGTTTGTATAACACGTATAATAGATATTATGCATCCAGACACCGAACAAATAAAAATGTTCATGCACAAAAATATTTTTCCAGGACGGGATTCGAACCCGTGACCTTCGGACATGCAGTTGGCGTCTCCGACCGCTCCATCAACGCGAAACATTAAAACTTGTTGTTGACATCTTGCAACTTGCCATGTTAATCGTATAAAAAAAATGTTTTTTTTTGTATAGCTGAGGCATGAAGAAAAACGTGTTTCTGTTACTGTGTTATTACTGAAAAAAAAATTTGTATGAATTTATTAAATGGATAGTATGAGAGATTCTACAAGATATGATTTATGTGGACCTATTTTCAATATTCCGTTATATAAACTGTGTGTTGCTGAAGGATATGTGAAAGATAAACGAAAATCTATGATATGTTTGTCATGGTTATTGGATATACATTACGGGTAATGCTAGAAGATTAAGGTAACCCGGGTTTACTTACAATTACCCAAAGATTTTGTGTGATGTCCGAATGATAATTCAAACAAATTTTAATTCGGAACTTATCCATACTCACCTAGGTGTACCCAATGCTGGCTGGGTGGGTAATATTAGGTGTTACGTGTACAGTCATTGTTCGTGAAAGGGTTGAATTGTTTTTAATATGCTAACGAGCAATATTTGGAAATAATTAATTCTGTTAAAAATGCAAATGAAGCCAAATCGAAAACTACTTTGCAATACCGGCGATTGGAGTGATTTGATTCGTGTTCTCTTAATGTAACACCTATCTCACCTACTAGACCTACTAGATGGACAGACCTCATTAAATCATCGACGAAGTGTTCCCTTACACAGTGTACACGCAATGAATGCCATGAATAAAGAAAGATGGAGAAGTCTCGCAAGGAACGCAACCAATTTATCAGACAATCCATGACCACGACCACTCCGTCAGGAGTCTACGTACGACTGAGAAGAAGAAGAATGTAACACTCGGGTAAACCTAGGTTTACCCAATCTTCTAGCATTACCCGTAGCATACATATTATGATAATTTATTAATACGAACCGTATTGACTTCCAGGGAATCGTTCAAGTACCTATTATGCACTGATGCTTCGAAAAATAAAAGAAGCTTTTTTTTTTCATGGCAGCTACAGTAGGTACTCGTAGATATTTTATCGCTATAAATAAATCTAATTTTTTTGGTTGAACAGATAGGCATTTAAAATTTCTAATTTGACAAGGAAAAATTACAGTACAGTTTTGTTACATATTTTGGAACAATTCATTACTAAACGTAAATTTGAAAGTTTTTCGTGAACGTAGAATATATTTAATTTAAAAAGGCATATCTATACATATACCTACATACACATAAATGATAAAAAAATTCTATGACGTAGAATTTTTTTTTACCTATTTATAATGAAGATTAATCGTGGAGATAAACTAGTATTATACGGTAGAGCTTTATACGTACGTGTATATTGTCTCAAAGCTCGACCGATCGCGCGCCGCAAAAAGCCCGGAACAATCAAGTGTGTACCCGCAAACCGCTCATTTTCACGCCACATCCAATTATCCTACTGCCCACTATTCCGATGTACACGGTAAAAATTGCGAAAACATATTTTTTTATTAGATTAGATTCCAGCCGTTGTTGTTACGTTGATGGGATTTTTCTTGGAAATAATTTATAGATCATTTCCTAGCGCTGCTCGTGTACATTTTCAACTATCTTTGATATACGAGTATTTTGTGTGCATCAATCAATGATATTATATTATGTATTAAAAGAGGCAGATGTTGCATTAGCGCGCAGAAAGGGAGTAAAAAAAGTATATGTTTGTATTTAAGTCATGAAGCCTAAGGACTAACCTATATTATTACATTTGACGTACAGCTCATCCTTAGCGAATCATTGCCACGGAACAGAGAGCGAAATTGTTTGTCCTGTCCATTACTTTGGCCACTATAATACGTATAACAAACAATAAAGCTAAAATAAAGTTAAAAATTAAAGGGCGCCCCCGGATAAGTGTTTTTTTTTTTAAATATTGTACGGTGGTACGGAACCCTCCGTGTGCGAGTCCGACTCGCACTTATCTGTTTTAAAATAACCGAATTTCAAAGAAACACACATACCCAAAAACATCTTTTACGTAATAACAGTGCGAATATAATATTGTTGTCCTGAAAATAACCGAAATGGCCCAGTATGAGGTCGTCAGAGACACGCCTGAGGACGTTACGTATACAGGAGGTCGAATTTAATTAAACCTTTAGATATTTACCGTGTAGTGTAGTGCACGTCTACTCGAGGAATACGGTAAAAAGCCGTCTTTTGTACTCTTTAGCTACAAAATGAAGGAGAACTAAGTTATGAAAAATATTCATAATTTCGTTCTACTAAATTAACCAAGTTATCTAAATAGGCTATGCCAAATTTTTTCGTAAATGTTTTGCTAGATGCCAGAAGGTACGAATTACAAATTACAAGCACACGAATTACAAATTACAAGCACATTCAATAGTCAGTTTTACTTCTTCATGATTATTGTAATAACAAAACCAGGTATTTTAAAAGTAAAGGAACCCATGTGTATACTAATTAAAACTTAATATTTTCTGTATACGTAATGAGAATAAGACGTCACCTAACGTTCACGGCTTTCTTCACTATGCTCTAAGCTTAGCGCAATATACGGTGTTTCATTAGAGCTTTCGACTTCGCTGTGTGCTTAGGATATCGCTAATTTAATGCGCGCATGAATATATTTGCAATTATTATCCCTCTCAACTCGACGTCTGTCCGTCTGTCCGTTTTCTGTTTCCTCCAGGTGAATTTATTTAATAATACAAACTGGGCAAAGGCAAAAATGGGTAAATTACACTTACTCGAGTTTAAATAAATAAACCTTGCCTATTTTTGAAAATTGTTTACAAACGAAAAACCGTTTCGAGGAATAGCCGTACTGAACTATGATTTGTTGTCCGTTTTTTTTTTATTTCTTAATTTTAAAGAATTGGGAAAAATAGTACCTAACAACCTTCAGATCACCTCTGTTACGTCACGGTTTGGCTGATATTACACCCACAAACTATGAGATTTATGAAATTTAAAAATAAAACATTTATTAGCGGTCAATCAAAGAGAAGACCTACTTCGAACAATTTTTTTTTGTCGAGGTAACGCTGCCTACGTTAAACGTTCGCCTCTTTTACACATGAAATATATTACATATACTTATCTCTTTCTTTCACAAAACATAGGCAGCGCTATCTCGACAAAACATTTGTTTGGAGTATCACTGCCCGAGTAAGTATTATTGTAACATTTTGTGACAAATGCGTGACCCTGACACTGACAGTAATTGATGTTTGTATTGAATTTTTTTTAAACTAGGCTATAGATGTCAATCAAATCCTCCTGTGACGTCAATTCCGGTAAATTGCCAAAAAAATATAAAAATTTAAGTACACGTCCAAGAATTAAAATATTCAAATTAGGTTCTTAAATTGGCCTATAATTTAAGATAAAAAGTTAAAAATCACATGTAAGCTTCATGGATTTTCGAAATATTTTATAAATTTAAAAGGGAAAAATGAGGGACATCAACTTTATGAAAATAATCCATACGAGCGAAGCCGCGAGCGGTCGCTAGTTTTATTATATACTCGAGCGTCTTTAATTTTCTTTGAGTAATACACGTAATTTCAATTTTTGAATCTAAGACTGGTTAAATCAAGTGTAGCATTCAATTAAAAAAGGTTATTATCTATTATTAAAGGTTAAGATGTAGAAGAACAAATTTCGCAATAAACTGGATATGCCTTCAATTTAACAAATAGCAAGATTTTAAATCTTTAAGTGTGATGAGCCATAATTGGCATCGTCGAAATTACCTTGTAAACCATGTACACTAAATTAAGCTGTTGTTCCCCCAAAAAAGTGAAAATAAAATAAATAAAATAAAAATATTGTGAAAATATGAAGTAATATTCATATTTTTTTTTTATTGCGGTTGCAGCTGAACTTAGAACTATTGATAGAAGAAGACCCCATCTTGTTTTTGAACACTAACTTAAAAAATATAACGCATACGCTTCCCATAGATAATTATCACCCTGTATAGATAGATCGCTTCTAATAGTAGCTAGGTTTGAGCCAAATTTCATTCAAACAAAAACGAATTAAGCCGACTACTAGAACTTCGGAGTTATCGACACGTAACTCTCAAAATTAGCGAACCATGTGCGTTGTTGATGAGGCATCCTTGTAATAATGTGTTAGTCACGTTGACTGTCTCAACTTCATTCGTCCATCTTAAGAGGAGTGTGTAGTGGCAAACTTCCTTGCGAACGGCATTAACGGTTGCACCCCATTAAACCTTAACCGATTGGCGCAAAAAAAATCATATGGTATTCAGATCAACAAAAACTAAGTTTTTTACGTTTTAAATTTTTTGAATATTTGTAAGCATCCTTAAAAAAAAAACTTAAATGTACGGGTTTTTTTTTTCGAAATTGGTGCATTTTTCACAAGTTCAACATTAAACGAATTGCATGTGAAAAATAAAAAATATATTAAAAAAAAAAATAATTTCCAGGTGTTAAGAAAATGCAATTAAATTTTTTTTTGAAACAATTTAGAAAAAAACCCTCTGCATTTAAGTTTTTTTCTTCTTATTATAAATCAATATATAAAAGAAACCTATAAGTCTAGTTTTTGCTGATCTGAATAACCATATAATTTTTTTGCGTCAATCGATTAAGGTTTAATGGGGTGCAACCGTTAATGCAGTTAGAATGAAAATTTGCCACTACACACTCCTCTTAACGCTTTCGAAAAAATCCATTTATAACTGATAATTATTTGAAACAGTACTGCATGAAGTTCCTGACCTTAATTACGACGAGGCACAGTCATCCTTTACTCTGTAATTGCTGTCTTTGTTTTCTAACAAAATAACCCTTATTAGATAGAGGGAATGACAATGTCATTTATAAATTAATTAAAAATATGTGTTCAGACGATATATTTATTTATTTAGGGGGCTAGATAGAACCGTACAGTTGTAATTTATGTAATTAATATTTTTTGGGAATTACGTAATTTTTAAAATACATTTAGGATGACAAGGTATATTACACATTCACCCTGCCCGCCGCCGCCGCGCCGTTGCGAAGGGTTAGTTGACGTTTAATTTAATTACTAGGCCGAAGGAACCCCAATTTGTTCGTTGGATTAAAGCTCTCTGGGTGCCCGTTCGATAACTAGTTAGCACTTTTAAGTGGTCCTCTCTGTAATATATCTATCTGAAGTAACTTTAAAACTGCCTAAAAATCGAGGCGTTTATTTCAATTATTTGAATTGTATTCCGCTTTTGTTTTATTAAATGCAGTGGGTCCGTTATACGTCTGAATTAAATTCTAATCCAATTTACAAAATATTATTTGAATTTTTTATTTTGTTATCGGTTGATTTTGTAGTCATAATTCAAGTTGAACGATACTTGAAAAAATAAATAAACAAAATAATTCGTACATGTCACGAATAATCTGGCAGATATAATGATTGGTGAAAAAGTTCGTTTCTCTTTCTATACGAGGTAGTACCTCTTCCACCAATGTTAACCACTTAGTTCCTTCGATAACTCATTGTATTTTAAAATGAATATTACAAGAGCATTACATTAGTTTGTATTACAGAATTGTAGTACAGAAGGTCGTGCGCCCGTGGTTCAAATCCTGGCGTGTACCAATGAAATCATCACTGACTCCGTACCTCGAGAGCACGTTAAGCCGTCGGTCCCGACTGCTGTCAATAGATGGCTGTCGTTACAATCCACCAACCCGCGCTGGAGTAGCGTGGTGGATTAAGCTCTATGGCCCCCCTTGGGGGAGACCGAAGTCCCTGCAGTGGGGTATAATGGGTTGATGGAATGGAATGGAATTACATTAGTTTGAAAAAGTGTGACCTTGGCTCATGTACCTCACTCCAACCCTGTCTGAAATTAGTCCTTCCGGTTAATATATGTTGAAAATTTCATAAAATGATTTACCTATAGGTATATTAAAAGTTGGTGCTTTCCACCTCTAATTCGCATTGTAATTTGCCCTCATATGGTGATTGAAATTTTTATTTTTTTGTACATTTTATGGTATGAACCATTTAGTAACCACTTCCATTAGTCTATAATGGTTTTAAGTACGTTTTCAAACCGCTCAGCTATTTGATGTCGCAGCATGATAATATTATTCTACAATCTTCTAAACGAATACGCTGTCTAAGATTAAAAATACTATCAAAAAAAGGCCAAGTAAGTGTTGGAAACGCATCGACTTAGGGTTACACTATGTACTACAAGCAATCATTTTATAATCAATCGACTCTAATACAAAAATTTGTTGGTATCTTATACAAAACAATTTTCGTTGAATGTAACAGCAAAATTTGTTGGTATTTTATACAAAACTACTCTATACTATCTTATACAAATTGTTTATTAATTGCTGGATTTTTTTTCTAAATTTTTAATCACGCAAATAAGACATATTTGTGTGTATGAAAATGTCCATTTGTTCCATGTCCAGCTAATAAGTATCTATTTATGTATATATTATAAAAGAGTATTTAAGTATGTATATCAGTTCTCTAGTACCCCATGATACAAGCACAATACTTGCTTACTTTGGGACTAGGTGGCGCTGTGTGGGATGTGCCAGATATCCTTATTCTTATTATTTGGCTATATACAAAACTCTAAAAGCGGTTAAATGATCTCGAACTTTATTTATCTGTTACGAGCAAGTTAATTTTTACACTATGAGCATTAGTATAGTTAGTACATCGCTAACAGAAATCAAATTAATTATGAACGTTTCAAACGCATTTCACTGCTGTTAAATTTAATTTACGCAATGAAACTCATTAAATAATTTCAGTTTTAGTTCATGACATTTGTGGCTAGGAACACAATAACCCACTTTACAGCAGAAATAATGACGGTCGCGTAGCGGCATGCACTTAGCGCTTCACGCCGAGCTTTGTTTAATGCCTGGGCTTTCCGGAAATACTATAACACCAACTGATGAGTATGAGTATCATCACTGCACAATCTTTTAGCTTTCGGACGGTTGTATCAATACGCGGCTTTGTACTTCTTGTGTGGACTTCTAGAAAATATTCGCGCTTCGTTCTCTTACATTATATTTTTCTTTCGGGATTGGTATCATCCTCGCCAAAACAATTGTGCAAGACATGTAACGAAAACTCCGAAAAATATAACGAAAGAAAATACGTTAATCGCGCATTTTGTAACGCTATACAATAGAGACTTTTTAAAATTCACCCAGTTTCTTATACGTATTTAAAAATAATTTTCAATTCATTTGCTATTAATACGGTCTTTATGACATCGAAACTTGTACCATAATGTTGTATTTTACAGTACTAGGCCTTTTTACTTTACACCAATCACAAACGAGCATTCTGTTTGAGACGCATGCGTAAACCGCGAAAAGCAACACGCTCGCACCCTTAGCTCCCGCCATTATTATATTTGAAGTATCTACGTAATTTTAATTGCAAATGTATTGAAAAACGTCGTATGATGCTCGTACTCAGTAAGCTGGCTATTATAGTCGTCGGTTTATTATTAGCACTCGGCTTCGCCTCATGTCTATAAACACCTCGACTATAATATGCAGTTTACCGTACTTGCATCATAATGTACTATTAAAGTTTCCTTCGAGTAAAATCTCTTTGTTATATATTAGATATAATAAAACTGCAACGACACTGTGAATGTACATTACATGTTTTTTGAAAATTTACGATGGTAGTGTAAACAGTTCTCGATTTGGATATGAAAACACAATTTTTTGGAGTTTTTTCTGTTTGTCTATTTTGATAAAATTTTCTGTTAAGATATTTTTGTACCTGGGTCAACATATATAAGATAATTTGCCCGTGCAAATATTTGTTATACTTTCACGTGTAAACCGGTGGACCTATTACAATATTTGTCAGAAAGTTCGCTTGCATTCCAAAGACGGACATAGACTAGTTTCTACCGCGGAAGTTTGTCTCTGTGATTGATATTTCTTTCGCAGTTAAACTGCAAAAGCGATCTTAATATTTGATATAGAGACAGTTTGAGCCCTGAGTAAGAACTTTAGGTTACTTTTCATCACGGAATACGTGTCTGTGCATTCGTCGCCCTTTCAAAGCTAAACCGGAATGACTTTTTGGCGGTTCCGACACAAACGTGAGGTCCATGTGGGTTGATAAGCCGTGGCTCAAAACTATTGTTAATAGAAAATAAGAAACTGTCGGACTGATATTATAAAGGTCTAAAAATTTTAAATTTTACACAGAGTAGGTAATAGGCATCAACTTCGGAATATTTTTTTTTTTTAATTTAATCTCGAAAGTTAAAAAGGGTGTTATTAAAGTTTTAATCTAAAAAATATATAAATTGTTCCAAATTAATTACACCAAAATCTACACTATTGTCATTGCACCTATACCACGCGGATGGAGTCGCGAGTGGAAGCTAGTCTTTAATTTTTGTACTTTCTTTTCAAGGCCTATGATTTAAGGTAATATGCAAAATTGTTTGTGAAACAAAGAAGTAGCTTTCAACTTTGGCCCGTTTATTTTAGAAAGGTGGTTACAGAACAATTTATTTAGTGTGTAAGTGATTTTTAGAGTTCTCTAAGCAGGGATACAGATCGCCTGCGGTTCATTCTTGACGTAGGCCTGACGGGGGCCGAAATACTCGGAACAACTGCGACGTTTTATATATGACTACGCGTTAGGTTCGCTCGGTTTAATACAATTTTCAGTATCATTTTCCTAATAAATATTACGTTTGTGAGCGCCGCCTTCGACGTTGCTTTCACGATTTTCGCTTAGTTTCTAATCTGCATTATTAAATATTGATGTGTATTTAGTTTTTTGATCATCTACTCTACTTTTCTACTTACCCTTCTTTTAAAAATAGCAGTCTGGTTTTCCATCACCTGCCAAACTTTTATATTTTGATTTTCGTGGAAATAAAGAAGTACGTGTTTTTTCCTTTAGTATCATTTAGCACTGAAATATTGGAATATGGCGTGATGGATTATGGGCAAAATAAACTATGATTTGATTAGAAACAGGTGATTTAATAATACTGTCAAACGAATTTACAACACAGAGCAGAACAGACATTTTTGTATGACACCGACACAAGAGAGAGTTTCGACTACAACGCCTACTGCGGTCGATATTCGAACTAAATAACTGGTTGTTTATATTATATGATAATGATGTTCCAACATGCCGCCGTAACGCCGCAAAAATACTAAATTATCGTGCCGATGTGCGGGCGATCGTCATTGCGTCGGTCAGCGGCCGTCGACGGGATACCACTCCCGCTACACACGCACTCGTATCTTATGTGTAGTATTTATATTTGACTGAATAATCACACTGGAACGATAATTCGATTAGGATTTTCTTTTTTTTAAATAGAGGCTTTAAATAATAGTTATTGCCTAGAAAAAAATTGGTGAGTAATAAAAAATCGTGATCGTGTTGGCCAAAGTCTAAATCAATTTTATTTCATTCAATATAAGATGACTACATATCTACTACCTACTGAACATCTATTGAAAATCAAAAATTAATGCAATACCAAAAAAGCGAGAGTGGAATTTTTCTTTGCTTATTAAAAAGAAAAAAATATGTTTAGAATCATAGAATAAATTAATTTGACAGTAGCGTTTGGTTTTAATAGAGTCATAAATGTCAATTCACAGTATCGAAGTGACATTACGCAATTTTGCCGGGTTGAAAACCGGCACGCGGGGGCCTTGCGCACTGAAACTCGGACCCAAACTCGCCATATTACACGAGAATCATTTCGTACTTTTATGCGTATAAGAGACTACTGAAACGTAAATCGACGTTACTATACTAACTATATTTAAAAAATAAAAAAAACAATTGTAGTTACCTTTTACTGCTGTTAGGAAAGCAATGGAATTGCAATAGAATGCAAAAATAAAATGAATGTGGCGTTGTGTTTTTTATTTATTTTTACATAAGTAAATATATTGTTATTGCAAGATATTTCTTGTTAACCTGGAGAAATATTTACTTTTAGAGAATATTCTTTTTGTCATATATGAAATCATATTATCTTCGTTTAAGAAATATTTTTACTGTTTGTTTAAATGTAAAATAGTTTGACATGATAATTGAAATACGTCTAAAAATCATTCAACAACAACAGCTTGACGCTGGCCTTACATGAGAAACATTCAAGTATCGCGGGATGGTCAACCTCAAACGATTACTGATTTATAGCTATTCGTGAATAGTGAATTCGTTAAAATAAAGTAAAAATTAGAAATTGTACTCGCACAAAACAAAAGTGACAACAAAACTTTCTCGCCTTTCGATTTGAATCCCTTTTCAGGCCTAATTATAACCAGAGAAAGTTTCTTTGGATTCGCGCGGTCGCAAAAAAAATAAATAATGATAAAGGGAGACCTCTAATGTTAATTAGTTTAATTAAGCAAGAGTGTCGCTTGATGTTTTTACTTGGCGTGTCCCATCCCGCGCCGCCGCCGGTTCGTTACAAACTTAAATTACGAAATAAATCGTTGTAACGAATATCTTCACTCACCGGATTTTCGGGTTTAATCCGGAAAGTAATCTAATTAGGGTTTATTTACTTTTTAGTTTATTACTGGAGATTTGTTTCTTCTAGCTACACCCAGACTGTCTTCGGGTTTCGATGCCTTTCATAGCATTGCCGACTATCCCGCGCTATACTAGAGTCTTTACCCATGCGATGTCGTTTCTTCGTCTCCTCCATTCTACTTTATCCAGCCATTGCTATCGCTAAGAGCCGGCCCATGACTTTCGGAGCTTCGATTTGCGGCGCGACCAGCAGCGACGTAATCTGTATGGTGCGGCATACTTCATAGTTTTTATAAATCTTCTATTGCAGCTCGTGTTGTGTATTTTACGTCTAATAAACTTTATTGTGATTTCATTTCAAAAATATTTTTTTATGCTTGCTATCGATTTGAGTATTTTAATTGTTTTGGTGGTAATTTGTCAATAATTCAAAATATTTGTATAGATTAATATTAGAATCTGGTTTTCTGGAATATTCGTAAAACTAATGTAAGTAGAATGTATTTAACTGACTGTGTTTTTGGCAGTTAACGTAGGAGTTAAAAAGCTGCCTATGTTATTTCCTGACTGCTGATGGTACCGTCTGCTTTAGCATAAAATATCGTTGTTGATAGTGACCAAGTCGCCTGTGACGTGCAAGTAAATAGGGCGAAGTAGACCATCCACCTCCGCAGTTCCCCTCCACACCGTTACGTGCCAGGCACAGCGAGGCTAGAAAGTCCCTTGTCGCAGCTTTAACAAATAAGAGCGTAGTCCATTGCTGTACAAGTTAATAATTATCTAGCTCTCTAAGCTGCAACTACGCAACGTATACTAGCGCTAGTAAGCCAAGTTATTGCGCGCCTCAGCTTTTTTCATAGCGCCGCGAATCGAAGACAGAGCGTTTACCAAACATAAAATTGAATTTAATGATTTAAGTTAGCAGTTTAATTTTAGACTTTTTGAATGTTAGTTTTTTTTTGTGTCGGGGGGTTTTATAAATTTATAATTTAAATTTTATTACAAAATTTTTAAACTTAAGTAGTCTAAACCATCGATTATTTTTTATAAACTAATTCATATAAAATTACTTAAAGAAACAGTGAAACAGAAGTCTCCAAAGCGCGAGTTCGACGCGCACTTGGACATTTTTTTTTCAATCCGCCATCATCATCTATCTGACACATACTCATTGAGACCATTCTAATGAGCCCAAACACGATAACTACGCTGTAAGTTGGTGAGGGGTTGGACATGTTGCAGATTCCAAATGATACTGCAGCATAAGGTCAAGGTCTCCAAGTTCCAATCTTTGAAGTAAACGGATACCAAATTTTGAATCGATCAGACCTTCGGGAATCACTCACATCATCAATTGGAAAAGAGCTGATAATCTTTAAACGGCTGAACAGATTTTTTTGAATCATAGCTGGGAAGACTCTCGAATAAGTCACCTTTTAAACAAAAAACAGTAAATCGAAATTGGTCCATTCGTTTGGGAGGTGCGAAGCTACAGACAGACACAGACACCCACGTCAAACTCATAACACCACTCTTTTTTGCGTCGGGAGTTGAAAATTATCATCACGTGGTACTTATTGTAAAAATAGTGAAGTTCACATAGAGTTCACATAAGTAATTACTGTAAAACGTAAGCTTAAAAAAAATTTATAATCCGATTGTTGTTGTGGATAACCAAGGGATCTAAAAGAGGCTCGGCCTCACTTGCTAAACGCCGAACGCCGTATATATTCCCCCCTCCCAAAAAAAAAAACTTTTTACTCTGGATTCCGTCAAATTCTTCCTTAGTGAGTGCCTGTGTACATAAGAGTGTTTATCTTTGTGTAAAATTTCTAATTTCTTAGCGTCCGATATTTAATAATACTCGTGTAAGATTAAAAATAGTTTGTAGTAACAATGCGAATCATAAATAATAATAATAATACCTCGGACATCTCACACAGCGCCATCTAGTTCCAAACTTAGCAAAGCTTGAACTATGGATACCAGACAACTGATATAAATACTTAATTATTCTTTTTTTATAATATATGCATATATAGGTATAGGTATTCTACACCCAGACACAGAACAAATAGACATGTTCATGCACACAAATATTTGTCCCGGGCGGGAATCGGACCCGTAACCCTTGGCTCCGCAGTTAGGGTCTCTAACCAAACGACTCGGCCAACCGGTCATTATGATCGGTCAACTGAGTCCGTTGTTGTAACCCAATAGTATTTGTTTACTTTCCTATCAGTACTGCAATCGTTAATTAAAGTGAGTCTTCAGAGAAGTCCTTAGGCGCTTGTCTCCTTGCCGCATCCGGAAGTCTGGAGGCAATTATTAAAACAATTTGGTGGCATAACGAGCGTCCGCCGCCACGTCATCTACGAGTGCTCGCGGTCTGGCGCGCGGCCAGGGCACGGCAGGGACAACTTAAGGCCCGGTTTCGTTCTTGCGCTTAGCGTCTTTCATCAATCACATCGCATATAACTTGTTGTTAAACTGTAACTACAACTATAAAATACAAGCCTGATTTAACTTCTGCTCCTTTCTTCTCCTTGTAAAAGATGCACACTCAGCATATAACAATGAATTTTATTAGAATTAAAGTGAGTCGTTATAGCCATATTAATTATTTATTAAGATTTAGATTAAGCTCCAAGTACCCCCATCGCGAGGGGATTCCTATAAGCTGTCTGCAACACCAATGAGCTGCGTCGCCTGTCTTGCTTTGTAAATATTGTCGGCGAGATGTGCCTTTCGTCAAGAGGATCGAGGACAATGTTGTCTTGACTTACTTATTACTTCTTGTAAGTGCTTTCTTACGCACATCTTGAATGACTGACTGACGATCATTAAATACTTTTTTAAACTTTATGTTTTATGAAGTCAAGGCACCAGTTCGTATTCGTCTGCTATTCGAAAATTCTTTCATGCAAAAATTTCTACGATTTCAAATAAAAATATTTCAGATGCATTGACTAGAACGAAGCTTAACTTTTGTCGACGTGAAACAGATACGTTTAGCGGGAGTTTGCAATTTATGCAAGAGTTTCGGAATAAATTGTGACTCCTTCCGACGAACGAAAGTTTTATACAAAGGGATATCGCGACAGTTCGTTAATTCATTAAAATCGATACATCTGTTTATAAACCTAATATTGTCAAATAAGACTTTTGATTATATTCCACATTTGTTTTAAAGTTTATGAAAAGTTGTCTATAATAATTATTTATCTATTTTCTCCGTCGTCCGACGGGTCGGCTCCTCGTCTGTGACGTCAAAGGGTTCATGTTTGACAATGAGCATTGTCTGAAACATCCAGGGATGTATTCTCAGGATATCCGCAGTAGATGTTTATTAATGTTATTCAACTGATTCTGATTAGTTTGCTTTGACTAATTTGAGACTAATTACAACAAAACTTATGTATGAAAATGTGTTTATATATCTATGCTTGGATTTAAAATGATTCTACCATTAACTTTTAGAATGCATGACCAATGAACGTTGTATGAAATTTCATATCGGGCGGTTTTGATGAAATGATCGTGGTGTCCAACACACATATCCATTTTTATTATCAGTCATTTTATTTATATATTAAAATTTATAAAACGAACACTTATGAAATTTCTTCGATATATAAATATATATCGGTATGTCTGTCTGTGTGCCTATAATGTCACAGCGATGTATAATGTATTAGCGAAATGTCGTCAAGAAGCTGAATCTCCGTGAACATAAAGCGTCCAAAACGTTCAAATCTCATTCAATCGTAAAAATTACTCGTCATTTATTTGATACGGTATTAAAATTCAAATGATCATTGTTTATATCTCTCATAAATCAGAGTATACTAGAGTTAATTTTAAAAGAAATCTAAAAATCTATAAGTTATTGGTCTCAAAAGTTTGTCGATTCTATGCATATTTATCACCCCTTTAAGCGTTCTTCTAAAATTTTGTTGAACGATTGTTTACAATAAACATAAATTTATTTTAAATGTAGTATAATACAGATACTTTTTATAGATTCAAAATTAATTTTCTTCATGATGCTATTGGTTCTGAATACTTTTTATTTTAAATTAACTAAACCTTTTTTATCTGCTCTCCCGATGCTCGCGGTAGTGACCGCCGTCCTATGCCCTTCCGCACCGCTTCTTCCCACTTGTGTCGCCTATTTATTGCGAAGATGTTCTACTTATAGAATTTTAAACTACTTTGCGTTTGGTTAGTTTCGCACCACGGATTTTACTTCATGACTTCATAAGCCCGCTCGTCAAATTGTATTGCCGTTGCTTTACTTTTTTAACCCCCGACGAAAAAAGAGGGGTGTTTTTTGCCGTGTATATCGCTCTATATTCAGAAAGAACATACGAATCCACGCTCTGCACGCTAGCGATGTAATTCAACAAAAAAGTTTTTATTCAGAATTCTACGTGTGGAGTCATCAAATTAAAGCCAATAAGCTAGTTATCTAAATCGAATAAAATAATCTTTTCTACTTTGACTGATTGACGACATAATATTTAATTTGGAAAAATATCCACCTATCTCACGACGTATCTCTTAGAGCGCTAAATAATAATAATAATAATAACGTATACATCACAACAACGTCTAGGCCCCAAACTAAGCATTAGCTTGTGTTTTGGGTACCAAGCGAAGACACCACGTCATACATATAACAACCAAGACCCGGTATCAGTATCGATATTCATCATGTAAATACTGACCCGACCTGGGATTCGAACCCGGGACCTCCAGCTTCGTAGGCAGGGTCTCTACCCACTAGGCTAAGCAGTCGTCCAATAAAAAATAGTCAAATACATACTATACATCTCATCATCGCGTCTTAGAAGTTGTATTATTCAGAAAAAATAAAAATCTGAATTATCGCTCGAGGCCCTTTCTCGTTGTTTACAAATCGCTCAAAAAATTAAGATCTCCTAATAATTTATTAAAATTTAATTTCAGTCCCGAAAAGGTACCCTAATTCGAGTATCGGCTATCGGATATATTTCATTATGACCAGAAACGTCGTTTAATGCCCGTTCTCGTATTTTCACATTTAACGCCCCAATCACCGCTCGATTCGCAATCATTAAGCTCGTGATATCGGTTGTGGATTTTTATTGCATTATATTGATATAGCTAGCTCCAGCCGAGTAATTTTGTATATGTTGTGTTGTGACTACAATATTCTGCCTTAAGAGTGCTTGCTCATCGGGAATTCATCTCTATACAAATTCCTTTAAGAAATGTAATTAGTTTGTTGGGAATTAAAGTTCGACTAGACAGGCAATATACTAGACATATTGTTTCCCAAAAAGCATCACATTTCTAGAGGAGGTTTAGAATCATTTTGTTTTTTTAGGGTTCCGATCCTAAGGAATAAAAGAACTTTTATAGGATTACTTGGTTGTCCATCTGTCTGTCTTCACTGTCACTGTCAAACTTCACTCTGGATTCCGTCAAATTCTTCCTTAGCGTGTACCTGCGCACATAAGAGTGTTTATCCTTGTGTAAAATTTCTAATTCCTTAGCGTCCGGTGCGTTGATATATTTTAATAATACTCGTATAAGATTAAAAATAGTTTGTAGTTACAATGCGAATCACAAATAATAATAATAATACCTCGCACATCCCACACAGCGCCATCTAATTCCAATCTAAGCAAAGTTTGTACTATGGATATCAGACAACTTTTATAGGATTACTTCGTTCCATCTGTCTGTCTGTCTGTGTGTCGAGGCCATTTTTCTCATTGACCCAAAATCATGTAATTTAGCAAGAAACAAGGTCTCACAGGAAAAGTAAAGGAAAAACCTAAAAAAAAATATACCTATATCACATAAAACATTTGCAGTTGGAGAATTGAACGTGTCGTATTTCATTTGTGAATATATGATATAAATATATTTACAATTTATATATTAGATATACATATATATGGATATTTATATTGTGTGGAGATATGGAATCCTCGGTGTGCGAGTCCGACTCGCACTTGGACGGTTTTTTAAATACGTCTCAGATTCATAACTTTTTGATGAAAGGCATCAGAATACTCCCAAACTGTTGCTATTTCAACCAACGCGGCGTGAACAATCTCTCAGCGGATCGGATAAAGATAATAATAGCGCACGATGGCTTTGATAAGCATTGTTAATATTACTTTACTCAAACTACTTAATAAAAACTTAATACAATTATAAACATGGCAATTATCCAGGAGCAGCGTTTTAGTCTGAAAATTTCGTGTCAATTGAAACCGATTTTTTTTTGAGCTTGCATGGAGGAAATAAAGTGTGCATGCGTTTAGTTTACTATTAAACGTTGATATATTGACTGATATTTGGCATGAAACTTAAATTTGTTTGACATAAAATCAGGAACTCTGAAATCCGTCAAAGAACCAAAGCTGTCGATACAGTCGAAGCAAGCTGAAGTGGCAATGGGCCGGTCAAGTTTGCCGTGGAACCGATAACCGATGGGGTAGACGAGTTCTCGAGTGGAGGCCACGTACCGGGAAGCGAAGCGTTGGGCGCCCTCTGGTGGACAGTTGATCTGAAGCACCATACCCGCCGGGTAGTTGGATGCGAAAGACGGAGGACCGTGTGCGGTGGCGAGCCTTGGGAGAGGACTATTTCCTACAGTGGAGAACACGGGCTGATGTTGATTATGATGAATCATATTTAGTTTTAATTAACACAATATTGATTTTATTTTACCATTTAAATAATCATAAGTGATGATCGAAAATTTTTATTTAAAAAAATCTAATTATTAATTTGTAAAATCGAACATATTTTCAACAATTTCAGTAAGTTATGTAGAAATCAGTCATGTTTTCTTTATTGTTCCATATTTCTTGCATAGACAACACAGGTCAGAAAAATAAATTTAAGTCCGTTAAGTCTAGTGAGTATTCGAACCGAATATTCGGTTGCGAAAAGCCCGAATATTCGTTATTTGGTACATCCACTAATTGTTATAAATACGTAAGCTATCAATATGTAGCTTCTTGACTATTATTCTAATAAAAGCTATATAAGTGTCCACAAACAATTATTGTATTATAAAATCTCTATTCAATAATAATAATACCGAATACATGAACAACAACGTCTAGGCCCCAAACTAAGCATTAGCTTGTGCTTTGGGAACCAAGCGAAGACACCACATACATATAACAACCAAGACCCGGTACCAATATCAATATTCATCATATAAATACTGACCCGACCTGAGATGCGAACCCGGGACCCCCAGCTTCGTAGGCAGGGTCGCTACGCTACCCACTAGGCTAAGCGGTCGTCTTTGTTCAATGGAGTCTCTATTGGAAATTCATAATGACGCAACTGAACGATTCATTCTCATCGATACAATCTGGATAGTAAAGAACGAAATAAAATACATTTTGACTGTGAAGGAATTGACCAACGCGGTGGAAAATTAAAACGACGTCAATTTCCACATGGGTTGAAAGATTCGGAGATAGGACCTTCGTTCGACGGATCTTATTAGAAAAAAAAAACTGTTTGTATAACCTTATGGAGAAAGAGTGACGCTTTTAGAGTTCGGTAGCGCACAAGAGTGCCACTACGGAACCGCTTTTTCTATCTCTCGATCAAAGTGATTAGTTATTTTGGAATCCAGTGAATTTTACCAAAATATGCAAAAACTATTAATAATTATTGTCATTTCCGTGTTTTTATACCATTTCCACCACCGAATGTATTGGTTTACGTAATGTAGTTATCCACTAAGGAAAAATTCTTAAGGGGGTTATAGTAAAGGTTGTATATAAGAACAACGCGTATATTCATTCGAAACTTTGCGCAGGTAATCCGCTATATGAATAGGGATGAAAATGGGTTTGGAAGTTGCACAGTGAAAATTGTTTATTTTAATTTGTGGTGAAAAATAAACATGAATGAAATAACTTTATAATACGATTAAATTTTTTTAATGCCTTTAATTTATATTTCATGTATTTATAACTTTAACTGTGACTGTTCTTTCTCCAAATAAATAAATAAATAACAAACCTGAACCAACATAACTCATGTAATAATAAAAATAGTAATAATAGATGGGACTTCCCACACAGCGTCATCTAGTCCCAAAGTAAGCAAGTATTATGCTTGTGTTATGGGTTACTAGACAACTGATGTACATACTTAAATAATCTTTTTAATATATACATATATAAATATTTTTGCGAAGACACCACACACATATAACAACCAAGACCCGGTACCAGTATCAATATTCATCATATTAACACTGACCCGACCTGGAATTCGAACCCGGGACCCCCAGCACCGTAGGCAGGGTCGCTACCCATTAGGCTAAGCGGTTGTCAAATCACATATAATATAATCACATATAATACGTAAATTGCAGGCGGATGTTATTCAGACATCATTTCGGATGGCTCCTAATATAAAATGATATAAACACAACGAGGTATTGTACGTGTTAGTATTATCTAAAGTACAAAAGAGCAAATAAGAGGGGACGAGAAGAGGCCGAGAGAATTAAGTCTTATTGACTGTGCACTCGCCAAACACAATCAGCGCCGGAAGGACGTCTTCGCTGGGAATCGAACGAGGTACGAGGAAGATATCGTAGTGGAGAGAGGTATATGACGTGCTGGTTTACGTGTAAAGAAAATTGACATGAACTACGGTTGAATGCGAAAATAAGGTGGTAATTTTAGGGCGTAAAATGGAGGCAATTTTCAGTGGCGAAGGGTAACTTATAAAAAGGGAAGCCAGTGGCGATAATCTATGCGATAGAGACCCACTCAAAATGTCTATTCCAATATTTAGAGTTCGTTAGTTTATTAACAATAAAATAAATCATCCCAATGTCAATAACAAGATGTTTATCACTTATATTTTTGTTACCGGCTTCCCTTTTCATAGGTCACCTTTCGCCACTGGACAAAAGGGTGCATCACTTCATTTGATATCAATCAAAATCACAGTAAGTTTTTTTTAGGTATTCAGTTTATGCCTTTGTAAGCGGAAAGTCGATTCTACTAAGAAGAACCAGCAATAAACTCTATTCTCTTAATATAGGAATTCCCGCTCTGCGTTATGTCTAGTTAATATCTGTTATTTCTATTTTAGAATTCGTATACTTGAATAGTACATATGGTAAGTTGGATATTATAGTCGAGATAAGAGGCGAAGTCGAGTGCTTATAATAAACCGATGACTATAATAGCCAGCTTACTGAGTACGAGCATCATACGACATTTTTCAATACATTTGCGATTAAAATTATGTAGGTACTTCATGGGTACTTATCTTCAAATGTAATAATGGCGGGAGCGGACTGCTATCCGCGGTTTACGCATGCGTCACTAACAAAACGCTCGCTTGTAATTGGTGTAAAGGAAAAGGGTCTAGTCCGTAAAATTAAACATTCCGATCCAAGTTTCGATGTCATAAGGACCGTATTAATAGCAAATGTATTGAAAAAGTTTTTAAAAACATTTCTCTTGATAAGTTTTTAACTCGAGGATTGAAACCGGCTACCTATTTTATAGTTCACAAGATGGAGCCCTTTAAAGGTACCCAAGGCAAACGGACGGACAGAGACGGATAGACGGCATGGGTGTAGTAATATAGTCTGGTCCCGTTGGCACCTTTTGGTTACAAAACCCCTAAAAAAGTTACTTAAAAAAATAAATACAATAATTCGACGTTTTTCTTTTGCATATCTTTCTTCGAGTATATCCGTAAACTAACGAAGGAATAATTTTCAGCCTACTTCGCGATGTTGTCCTTAAGTAAGTTTAAGAATTAACTGGAAAAAAATTATTCAAATTACTTTCTTATCATATGCAGTATATTAAACTATACGTTCTGATTACATAGTAAACCGAATATATTTTAGAATGTAATAATATTATAAATTAACAGACACATTGTGTGTGCGTGTGTGCCTTGTATTTATGATGTATCCGTCGTCGTCTATCATGTTAAGTAGCGAATGAATCAAAGATCACACGCGAATTATATACTTGTTATATGTTAACAGTACTTAACAGAGAGTGAGAAAAGTATTTTTGTTTTTCATTACATATTTCTAAATTATGTTAATCTAAATTGAGCATAAAAATTAAAATTCGAATGAAAAGTGAAAAAGTAATAGAAATATTAATAATAATTATTATATATATTAATAATCTCTATATTAATAAAATTTAAGTGTCTGTCTGTCTGTCTGTTCCGGCTAATCTTCGTAACGGCTGAACCGATTTCAATGAAACTTTGCAGACGTGCAGAGGGCATTATCGGGGGTGACATAAGCTACTTTTTGTCTGTCTGTCTGTCCGTCTGTCTGTCCGTCTGTCTGTTTGAGCTGATCTCCGAAACGGCTGAACCGATTTCAATGAAATTTTGCAGACGTGCAGAGGGCATTATCGGGGGTGACATAGGTATAGGTGTATATTATCATATACAATAGAAATAGTATAATAATAATACCTGGTACATCCCATACAGCGCCATCTAGTCCCAAAGTAAGCAAGCATTATGTTTGTGTTATTAAGTACTAAACAACTGATATACATACTTAAATATTTTTTGTAATCTGAGCTTAAATAGATACTTTTACATCCAGACACGGAACAAATAGACATGTTCATGCACACAAATATTTGTCGTTCGGCGTTCGGCTCCGCAGCTAGGATCTCGAACTAACCGCTCGACCAATCAATTATCAAATAAGAAATAACAAGATGCACCGTATTACAGACCCAAATTTTTACAATAAAAATTGTGCACTCTATTTTTAAGAGTTAAGTGTTTATGACAATTTGTAAAGATATATTGTAATCTATATCAATTACAGAATATATTGCGATTTTTTTGCTCTATTTTCCTGTTTTTATTTTTTTGACTTTTTCATCTATTTACAATATCAAAGGATAGTCAATAGTAAAATAGACATAAATAACACGTATTAGGTAACATCGCAAACTATCAGTTGCCGAATAGCTTCGAACGAACCTACGTATTATAAAACAAACGTTAAACTCAATTTCATTCATCGCTCCTCCATTGCTGGTTTTATATTAAATGTTTCAAAAAGTATCTAACAGCTGTAGCAATGGTATCAGTATAATTCGTTTAAGTGCTTATATCGCTGAGACGCAAAGAAGATCCGGGAATGGATTGATTCATGGTCTCAATTACTTTGGGATGCTGTTGTGCTTTGTCGCATCTGATGCGAAGGTACGCCAATTTCTAAAGGATTTGTTTGTCGCTAGAACCGGGCGAGATTTTTCAGGATATTGCAAGGAAGGCATAGACTGCTTCGAGTTCGATACTAGCTTTATTTAAGTTGCTTTTAGAGTTCCGTAGCCAAATCCAATCTGTCTGTCTGTTTACTGTTATTGACTGACTGATTGGCCGAGCGAGCGGGTATAGACCCTAACTGCAGAACCAAATGTCGCGGATTCGATTCCTGCCCGGGACAAATATTTGTTTGCACAAACATATCTATTTGTTGTATGCCGGGGTTTAAAATATCTATAATTTATATAGAATATTTGAGTACGTATATCAGTTGTCTAGTACCCACAATACAAGCATAATATTTGCTAATTTTGGGACTAGATCGCTCTATGTGGGATGTCCCAGATATCATTATTATTATTTGTCTGTTTTTCGGTCGCAGCCATTTTATTCAGAGACTGTTAGCACTATTTAGGTAGGTACGGATAATCTGTGAACCGCTACGCAATGGTATAGCGAAATAAAGAAAAAAATATTTTTGTGTAATGTACTGATAATTCTCTCGGGAAAAATTATTTCATGCAATTGTAGTAATTTTTTTTACCAATACTGATATTGGTGTCTTTAGATGACACTCACTTAAAGCGCAGAAAAAACAAAATGAAAATATATGAGAAAAGCTCTCCGTATATGAAATTTGTTAAAAAATAGTAAAATAAATCTTGCTTTACTTAAAACATATATACGTACAATTACGATTTTAAAAATCTGTGGCTCTGGCTTTAAACCCATACATACATTTTAATTTCCTTGGTGCGAGGGGTTTGTTAGAATTTCTTAGACGAACTCTGAGCGGAATGGAACAACGTAAATTTTAGAATTCTTTTATTTTAAGCAGACAATGTTCTTTTCAACGCCGAGTATTGTAATGTAATAGCGAAGTTTTTCTTGCGCACTGCAGCCCGCGGCCGGCGCACTAAATCTAATTTAGAAGTTCGACTAACGAACGTACGGACGTTTGAATTCGGACAAGGAGTCGAACCTTACACCGTTTCAATTTGGCACGTTGTAACACCTACTGTTTGTGAAAAATTGTTTTCGGCAAACATAGAGTTAACATAGGTTTTTATAGAGTCAGAAATGTCACTTCACAGTATCGAAACTGTCAAACGCAATTTCGCGGGGGTGAACTGTCTAACATACCACTGATACCGTGCTTCGGAGGGCACGTTAAGCAGTCGGTCCCGGACGCTGTCAATAGATGGCGGTCGTTACAGTCCCCAACCCGCAGTGGAGCAGCGTGGTGGATTTAAGCTCCAAGCCCCTCTCCTCACCTTGAGGGACGCCTAAGCCCCTGCAGTGGGGTCAAAATGGGCTGATGATGACCTGCAATAAGAGAATAGTGAAAAAATTAACACCTAAAAATAATTTTATGCATAAACTTTTTAAATTTGAAGTTTGTCTTCGGCGAACCATTTGTATATATAGATTTTGTGAGTAACTTAATATTCCTCTTTTGTATTTTAAATTGACAACACAAAATGAAAAATCAATTCAATCTCCAAAGCTTCGTGTAAAAGAGTAATAAGAACTACATCCGGTTTTAACGCGTCAGTGTATGGACAGGAAATCGGTGCACTCCGAGCCACGGCATGGCATGATTGTGAATGGATTTACATTGCATAAATACTGTACTTTGTAATTTACTACTGTTTTGTAACTTGTACTAATTCTTTTATGTTCAAGCATTCATTTTTCTAAGTTTGGCGTTTTCTTCATTTTTTTTTATTATTCAAGTGCATGCTCAGTATAGAATCATTACATTTATAAAAATACAGCCAAACCATGCAGTGTCCTTGAGAATAAAATATATAATACTTCGCTAAATTATCCTACGGCTTTAAATGTATTTTTTTAAATTAAAATACTTCAATGTATGGTTCAACAAATTTTTACAGTTTATATACATTTGTTAAATTAAAAAACGGCTGCTACAGTCTTGTTATTTTTTTCTTAAAATATATTCATCGATTTTAAATCTTTTATCATCTGTAAGCTTTGTTATTTTTAAAAGTGGTCATCGGTCAGTGAAATCTTCAATATGAAGTGACAATTCCAGTATTTCTAAGTCTAGGGCCGGATCCATCCCCAGTTTTCGGTACTCGTCCGCTTAATAGCTTTTCCGTAGAGTCAATTGAGTTTCGGTTTTTTTTACGAACTCGTCGAGAATTTGTATTGGATGATTTTCTCGAAAAAATTTCTTGAAAAATGCTTTTTCCTATCTTATAATGCGATTTAAATTTCTATTTTTATAATAATCTCAAATATGTTAGACCGTGAGTGGATTCTGTAGAACTTATAACACACGCTGATAGAATAATTTACAAATTTGATTTGTAAAATATCTACACATTATGACGACCGCTTAGCCTAGTGGGTAACAACCGTGCCTACAAAGCTGGAGGTCCCGGGTTCGAATCCCAGGTCGGGTCAGTATTTATATGATGAATATCGATACTGGTACCGGGTCTTGGCAGTTATATGTATGTGGTGTCTTCGCTTGGTACCCAAAACACAAGCTAATGCTTAGTTTGGAGCCTACACGTTGTTGTGATTTATACGTTATTATTATATTAGTTAATTAGAAATTAATCACTAATAAACCCTTCTTAAGCACTGAACGTATAGGCATGTTTTACTGTCTACATTACGTAGTACTTTCTTCTTCAGTTTACACATCTACATTGTTAATTTTTTTAGAATGAGACTTAATTATCGTCCTATATACTGCAAACTATAGAGTGTATCGAAAACGTAAATTGTTAGGATTTAATCGCTACATATTTTACCCTTAATATTTTAAGTAAATAAAGGCGAGTGCTTTTGACGAAGCTTTTCACAAATATTTAGCTTGACAATCTGCGTTTATTTACTTACTAAGTGCATGTTCTATTGAAATGTATTTCTTACCTCAGTGTATACAAGTAAGTATAATTTACAATACATTCACATAACAAATATATTATAGAACGACGTAAATGTAATGTTTATTTCTAAAGATTTTTGTTCCAAGTCTATTATGAAATCTAGATTTAGACTTTAGATCTAAGAGCTTTTTTTCTCTACAGCGCATAGCAGCTAAATGCAGGTGGTATAATAAGATTTCTTATTTGTTATTTGTTCAAATACCACCGATGAGCAACGTAAGCTCTTTATATGAGTTGCGCCTCAAACTGTGAACTTCAATGACTAATCGATTTGGAATCGTAATGTGTGCATTAAATTGTAACGAAAAATCTTTATTTTTTATTTACGAGAACAAATCGAAACTTAAATAATGAAATTCTTTATATAAATTGTATTTTGGATATATTAGGATATTATTTGTATGGAACGCTGTTTAATTTCTTCTTTTTTTTTAAGGGCCAATTTTTCAATCAAGGAATAAACAATTAGATAGCTAATTGAAGAATAAACTTATTTCGTTCTTTTATCTCTTGAATAACAAAATGAGTTTTTCAATCCTCGACTCACATCCAGATAGTATATCTGAGGAATTTCCAATCAATCCTGCTCAAACTTCAGGCGTTATAGTGTGAGCGGGACAGTATAATCTTAGTATCTTCGTGTTAGAGTAGAATAGTTATATGCACAGGATGTTTGACATATGTTTCGTAGCGTGGGTGATATGTAGTTTACGCGGTAATGGCGGCAATCTCTGACTATTTATTTCTATCACTATTGTACAATTTAAAATTAATTTCGTAGATTATGTCTTGCAAAAATGTCCAATGTTAAACAAACTGATTTGAAAAAAAGGGAGAGGGCAGTGAATTTTATGTCCAGTGAAATAAAATTGCTAACCTACATTGTTTGTGACTATAAACTATAAACATATATTAGAAAACAAAAAAACTGACGCCGTCACCAACAAACATAAAGATGCTGCATGGGAAGAAATTGCAGCGAAATTTAATTCCGCAAGTAGTGTCGCTATGCGGACGGCAAAATCTTTAAAACTAAAATATGAAGGCCTCAAAAAAACTATGAAAAAGAAAGCAGCTTTGAACCGGCAGGAAGTGTATAAAACGGGCGGCGGTGGAGGCACACAAATTCCTTTTACGGACGTAGAAAAGAAACAATTATTTATTTTCAATCTCAAAACCAGTTCAAAACCTACGTTCAAAACACTTCAGCTTCAGATGTCGGACTGACAGCCGACATAACCAGAACTAACTAGAGGATAGCAGCTTATCTGGCCCATAAACGTCCAGATAACTTTATTTCAGAAATAGCTGCTATATTCATCGAATAACCGCTATCTAACTGATGAAAAATCCAAATATCTCTTATTCGACAAATAACTGCTATTAGACTGTTTATCTGACTATTGAAAAATCGGCCCTAAATATGTTAACTTCTAAAATTTTAGTTTCAGAAAGTAGTTTTGATTCCCGTTAATTTTAGTTTGATAAATCAGTGGATAAAGCAATGGCTTAACAATTCGACTAAAATTTAGGCACCTCTAATTTTACTTTTGGTCTCTTTGGTCTTTATTTTACTTTCAAGATGACCATAGATAACTCGTGACTACAGAAAAAGTTATAGATATTTTCTAAAATAACATAGCCCGGCCTTCCAAATAATAACTGCATTTGTGTAATAATGTAATTAACTACGCACACGTACATATGAAGTTTATAAATATTTTCACTTATATAATTAACTGCTTTTTTTTGGATTATCTGCATTGTCTCTACCAGGTGTAGTATTTATACATCTAGGGTCGTATTCGTCTTCCATTCATAATCGTCAATGGCAGCATCCTCAGGCGCCCCGCGGCGATGCCGACTCGCGCATATTCCGCCAGAGTTAAATCCCCGTTTAAGGATATCCCGCTGTTTGTTTTAAAACGGAAGAGGTACTTTACGTGCAATTTTATACTGAGCATTTGTTCTTGACAACTTTCTAGAGATTCTGAATACAATTATTATTTGTTATCTATATCACCACATAAAGATAATTCCTATATAGAAACATAGGCGCCTACAGTAACCTACGCTTGCTATTTTTTGAATGTTAGTAAAATTGGTACTTAAATATATAGTACATTGTATTTCTACGAAGTTCAGTAATTTCTTGTGATAGGTTTACTAACGAAGTAAAAAATATATAATTTCTAACTAATAAATTAAAATTAATAAATATAATTACATTAATAAATAATAAAACTAATAATAAACTTTCTAACTAATAAAGTCTAACGAGTTTGCTACATTCATACACATAAATCACCAAATATTTTAATAATGGCATATTACACATACATTTAATAAAGTATTGGTAACATATTTTCGCTTACATTTGTTAAAAATATTTGGCAACATTGTTAGCGAATTTCTTAAATCTGTGTTTAAAGTTTAAAAAAATTCTTGTTCGGATATATGAGACGGAAATAAAAACAATAAATCCCGAACGCGGGTACAAAGAATGCAAGAGAAGCGCAGACAACTTGGAGGTAGAAAAAGTGCAAACTCGCTAAGAACGCCTTCTTTAGGGTTGGTTATATTCTAACACGAATATTTTTTGGTATAAAGCTACAATATCTTGTTCGGTTTCACGAATAATATAATTATTTTTTATGATATTCAAAACTGAAAATATATGTGAATATACAATTAGGTACATAAAAAAATTATATTTTGAGGGAATTGATTTTACTTTACTTAATTCACTAGTGCATTTGAATATGAAAATTGAATATATGAAATTGTTAATATAGGTATTACTTTATACGTATTTTAAATCATATATAGATAATGAGTTTCTAGAGTTTAAATAAAGATATTTACAATGTGACAACAATAGTTCAATTTTATTTGATTTAATTTAATTACGAAGTTTATAAAAATGACAACCCTATTACGTGAGCGGACTATGCTCATAAGTTACGGCTCTCCGCCACGATTTCCTGCTTCCGTGCAGTCCGTTGCCATTTTTAAACAACATGAATTTAGAATCTGTGATAGTTTTTATATGTATGAAAAACTGTAACGTATCGCCACAGTCTGTGTTTCAGCAACTATATCGTGAAGATTTTTAATGTTTCGGAAACTATAAATGTTTTCTTAACATGGCTATAGTTGTTTATTCGAATCAAAATAAAATTATATTTTGTTATAGCTATTGGTTTAAGGAAATAACTTTAAACACCAGTCATGTATAATATGTATTCCTAGTTCAGAAATACTCTATACAAATAAATAAGTTTAAAGTGTCGATTGCGAAATATAATAATAATAATAATATCTGGGACATCCCACACATCGTCATCTAGTCTCAAAGTAAGCAAGTATTATGCTTGTATTATGGGGTACTAGACAACTCGTATACATAGGTACTTAAATATTCTTTTTTTATATATGTCCAAATATAAAAACTTTTTACACCCAGATACGGAACAAATAGTCATGTTTATACACACAAATATTTATCCCGGGTGGGAATCGAACCCGTGAACCTCGGTTCCGCAGTTAGGGTCTCTAACCACTCGGCCAATCGGTAAGTCAGTCGCAGTAATATACACTTATTCTTAAGAGCCCCTTTAAATTGTCTGTGATTTTTCTGTGATAGGTATTCGCTACCAGTTCGGTAAAAAAAAAATTGAAAAATCTACATGTTTCATGCTTACCCAAAAACGTACGTTTGAATTGATTTTTCAATTGTTTATATTATGTTATCTAAATAAAATTATCATAGACTTACTACATAAATGTATGATTGTGTTTAAATAATATACCGATTATCTTAATGGTTATTGAGAAATTTGACCTGAAAAATTGTAGTTCTAGGATTTCAGATGGCGAAATCAGCCAACCTCATGTTTATTTGCTCGTAATAAAAACCCAAACATGCGTTGTTAAAATTTTCATGTGTCTGTTTGTTTGTTTCTTTTTTTGACCGAGCTAATCTCTGAATAGAGAATATTATAGTATACTTTTTATTCAGGAAATATTTATAGTTTCTACGTCAACTTGTAAAAGTGTAGAAATCATGAAAACCACGAGAACAAAGCTGCGGGTGTTCGTTAGTAATAAATATAAAATGAACTACAGTTATTTTAGATGAAAAAAAAATTATAAATTAATTAAAAAATATAATTATTATTATTAATTAATTATTGTTAATTAATAATCATTAATTAAATATTAATAATTAATTATTAAAAATTAATTGATTAATAATTAAAATATCGTAATTATTACGATATTTTATTTCTATTACTGAGAAACCTAAATATACTTCACTTACCTAAAGATTTTCACTTACCTAAAGATATTATGCTGTAGATTAATTTGAATATTATCTGATATGAAAATGATAACATTATATTACGAATCCATAATCATATTTTCATTTATAATAGTACTAAAAGTAACTCATCTGTAATAGGTTAAATGAGTCGAAACTGAAATTATAAGCCTAATCCGAGTTGAGGCGAAATAATAGAAGCTCAAAGTAAGTAATAAAAATCAGCGAGGCAAAAGCCCAAATTGCATTTTCACAGAGGAATGTTGAATTTTGAATATTTTCGGTATATTCGAGTTTTCATTGAATACGTTTGGCAAACGTCCGGACTGTTTAGAGGCGATGCTGGCGAAAACGATTGCAATTTGCCATTTTCTTCTATTTTAAGACATATAATAGGAAAATACGACGTGCGCTGGGGAATATGAGAGTTCGGTTTTGTTAGAGATTTCCATAGATATAAATGGCAGATGATAAAGATTAGCCCTTGTTGTTCAGTGAAATGCTGGACATTGCACTATTCCTTGTTTAGTGATTATCGACATTAAAAACTCGCCTTACCATAATATCTATATAATACAAAAAACCAGATCAAAATCGCGTCAGCCATTTTAGAAAATACATAAATTTCAACGTCATGTTTATACTAAAATATCAGACTCTGATTAGACGAAACCGCCTATGTCATTATCATTCTTTTAAACACATTTGGTTAAACTACTGTTAAAACGGTATATTTTTGATTTTATTAACAATACTAGCGACCGCCCGCAGCTTCGCTTGCGTAGACTACGAATTCCTGTTATAGGTACTATTAACGTTCGAGATGGTTTATACGTACTTTTTGCTGGAACCAATTTTGGTTACACCCATTCAAACTTTCAATCTTCATTCCCCTTCCACCCTTTAAAAAAACCGATACAATTTTTCATCTCCCGTTTCCCACCGTTAAAATGTGGAAATCTAAAAACCCTGAAACACGTCATTATTTGAGTCCCTACATTCCCATCCTTAAGTTTGAAATTTCTAAAAAAGCCTTTCTTAACTTAATGCTCACGTTATAAAATAAACCTATGTTCCACATTTAAGCTTCCTAGACTTAGTAGTTTTGGCTGTAGTAGTTGATAGATCAGTGTGGACAAACGACAGACAGATAGACAGACAAACAAACACAAAAAGTTGCTTATGACACTCTTGACTATCTTCTTTCACGTCTGCAAAGTTTCATTAAAATCTGTTCAGCCGTAGTGGAAATTAGCTCGAATAGATAAAATTGAATTGAATAGACACATAGACGTACAGACAAACAAACGGACAAAAAGTAGCTAATGTCAAATCTCTTGACAACCTTCTTTCCCGTCTGCAAAGTTTCCTTAAAATCTGTTTAGCCGTTTTGGAGATTAGCTCAAATAGACAGATACACGTACAGACAGACAGACGAACAAAAAGTAACATTTGTTAGTTTTAACTACCTTCTTTTCATACTTGTGATGTTTCATTAAAATTGGTTTAGACAGATGGACGTACAGACAGACATACAAAAAGTTCTGTATGTCACTTTTGACTACATCCTTTCCATATGTGTAAAGTTTCATCAAAATCGGTTAAGCTGTTTTGGCCGAAACCTATTTGCTCGAATAGACAGACAGTTCGTTTTCATATATATAGCCTATAACCCTCCGCTAGATTCAGGCTATCAAAGGCAAAAAGAATTTTTCAAATCCGACTGTTACTTTCAGAGATTAGCGCATACAAACAAACAAACTCTTCAGCTTTATAATAAGTATTTCTATTATATTATGCATAAGACAACTAACGTATTTAATTTGATAAGGATTAATATCACGTTTAAAAAACATCTTCGCAAATAGTACATAATGTTAGAACAAATTTGATTGTCATAAAAAAGGTTATAGTAAGTTAACCTTAAAAGATACACATATGCTGTCGCGGACTTTTGGTTAGAACTTTTAAAGGGGAACAATTCCGTAATACATGATTTTTGGTTAACATCAACCGTTTACGCAGCGCGCGCGACGGAAGCTCTCAAAAGGAATAATTTTTCCCGTTTTTGCAACATTTTTCATTGATGCTCCACTCCTATTGGTCGTAGCGTGATGTAGTATAGCCTATAGCCTTCCTCGATAAATGGACTATCCAACACAACCATAATTTTTCAATTTGAACCAGTAGTTCCTGAGATTTGCGCGTTCAAACAAACAAACAAACAAACAAACAAACAAACAAACTCTTCAGCTTTGTAATATTAGTATAGATTTATTAGATATAAATCCACACTACAAATGCATTACAAATAGTTGACACTTCTTCGAGTTTGCGCCAATACGATTCAACCTCGTTCAATCTTAGGGATGTGTCGTCTTGATAGCGTTGTACCGCGTCACATCAAAATATCTCTAACACTACCATCATCATCATCATCAGCCCATTTTTACCCCACTGCAAGGGCTTAGGCCTCACCCAGGGTGAGGAGGACGGCTTGGAACTTAAGTCCACCACGCTGCTCCACTGCGGGTTGGGAACTGTAACGACCGCCATCTATTGACAGCGTCCGGGACCGACTGCTCAACGTGCCCTCCGAAGCACGGTGTCAGTGATATTGTGTACTTAAGTCTGAAAAACTCATTGGTACACGCCCGGATTCGAACCATGGCCCTGTGGGGCATTATAAATATTATAACTATATATAAATTTTAAATAAATATAAACATTATCACATGACTTGCAATTTTAGAATTTTTATTTTCTTTTCTATTACGAATTTTACATGTGGCTTTACACAGAATTTACTTCACAGCGAATGTTTTGTAACAAAAAGTGGTGTATATATGGTTTATGGCGCATTTTTTTTTTTGCTTACTTGTAACAACGCGGTATCTATACGAATTTTCATCCACAATCTGACGTCATACACACCATATATTGAAATATCTAACTTTATAGGTAAATAAAATGATAATAAAATCTTGCGTTTTTGTGATTGTAACGGATCGTTCCTGTTTCTTATATTCGAATATTAAATTCTGATAACATATTCTTGTAGAGTTTTAAACACCCTATTAGATAATTAGTTAGCAATGATGAGTTGAAATATCCTCCAAGTTTTTTTGTTTTTTTGTTTGTTTGTTTGTTCGTTTGTTTGTTTGTTTGTTTGTTTGTTTGTTTGTTTGTTTGTTTGTTATCGTATTTATATCAATATTTTCCCGAAAAATTTTCTCACTTTCAACTGACTTTTGAGATGTGGAAAAATTCGATTCGTACTCACATTTCTATATTAGGCGGGTGAGGTCCGCGTCCACTTAATTTTTCACGAATGTGGTCACACAAGGACGAGGGTCGCCGTGACACGGGTGCGTAAGGCGTAAAATTGACGGAATATATTGCCCTTTCCATTTGACAGATTGTTTATCACGACATATTGAACGGTATTTTATAAAGCAATACTCACTTTTCAGCGTTTCATTCGACGATATTATATACAAAAAGACCGTTATGGTTGTTATTCCAGATGTCAAAAACATGTTTTTGTTATTTCCGTGTTCCCAAAGCTAAATTTAGAGGATTCAATTTACTTTCCATCACAGATGATCCATATTAGCCCATTATGCCCCACTGCGGGGACTTAACTCTCCCATCGATGTGAGGGTGCTCGGAGCTTATTTCACCACGCTGCTCCAGTGCGGGTTGGTGAATTTCAACGACTGCCATCTGGTGACGGCAACCGGGACCGACGGCTTGGCGTGCTCTCCGAGATACGTCGTCTGTCACAATTATGTACTTAAGTCAGAAAAAAATCATTGGTACATGCCGGTTTCTAGGATTCGAACCACGACCTTCTAAACAAGAAGCGGCCTCGCCATCATTCAACTATCACGAACACGACATCACTGATGACTGATGAATACCTGAAATTAATCGTCTAAACGTGAAAGTGAATCGTTCACTCGGAGATGACAGGAACGTGCATCCGCAATGAATGGTTCTAGCCGGCCAGATATTTTCACTTTTGACGTTCATCATGCATCCTGTGTAAGCGAGAAGTGAAAGCGTAAACATGGGAACGAACGACTTACTCGTGCCCAGTGCGGTTTATGCCCGCCATCTATTTGACGTAACTCCAACTTCAACTAAGCAACAATTCCGACCTATCTGTCGTATTTTTATGTTCACTTGTTACTGGAAGCCTCAGTTCATATTCGAACGAGCTTGCGGAATGACGTCTGTCGTTACTCCACATAATTTATCAAAGAAAGTAGCTTAATTTTTTTGTGCTATACTGTGTATACATATCGAACAAAAACTTTTTTGGACTAAATGGTGGCTGGTGAGTGGGTGTAACCGTTTGTATGGTTTGCCACTACACTGCACTCCCCTTAAGAAGAAGATTAATGAAGTTTTCCCAAAAAAACTATATTTTCTTCAAAATTCATAATTTTTTTACCTGAACGGATCAACTCATGGGCGAATATGTCGTAACTGGTTGGAGTTGGCCAGTTGACTTACGGCCCGCTGTCCGAATCGTCGAACCTGCAACTTTCCGAGCAGCCCCCATTTCAACCCGACATGGCACATTCACGAGCGTACGTATTGAACCCAATCCTCAGACACAACCCGTCCGTCGAACCGCTCGATAAGTGGATGAAGAAGTACGATCATGTGTTGTGTCGACGACACGGTTGAAGAAATTCATTTAAACTGTTCACACACAAGACCGCCCGTTTTTGCTTTTCTATCGTCAATTTGGATGAACCTCTAAAGTACAAAGCCCTTGTTGATTATTTGTTAAAAAAGAAAGACTGCGTCTTAAAAAATCAGTACTAAATGTAAATTACGTTAATTAATAATAAGTTACTCTAAAATATCTTTATTAAATATATTATAAATATAAAAGTAGAGAACTTTTCGATGGAATAAATAAATCGTAAATCCAGTAGACGTAGCGAAATAATCTGCAATCGAATTAGTTGGTCTGCTTTACTACAAATGGCGCTATGCTAACTAGTAATTATTCTTTGCAACAGATGGTACTAGAGCTGTCTTGATAATATCTTTTTTATTAATTTTTTAACACAAATAATATACCCTGAAACACTATACATGTATAATTTGTGACAAATATGTATTGCTTGGAATAAAAACGTTTGAAAACTGTGTAACATATAAAGATGGAGCCACATGTATATGTTTTAATATAATTATATCTCAAAAACGCCACTTTCTTAAAAATATGTTTCAATGACCTGTGTTTCAATTCAGCGCAACTTATAGCCACGTAATGAGAACTTGGGTCGATTGCATTTTGGTTTAAGCAATGTGGTCGACAGTCAATAATATCATGTCCAAAGGAATGAAAAGTATTTGTCAGAAGGTCATGTTATAGGAAGGCGCGGTTAATTCCATATCAAACACAAACTCACAAATACGAAAAACCCATGTCCATAACTTTAAACTATTTTATATCGATTTTACTTTTTGACGATTCGCACATGTATCTGTTTTACACAAAAAAATTGTAATATCTTCACGGTCATTTTATATACAAACTCCTAACACAAAAGTAAAAAAAAAATGACATTTTAAAAACTAAACCCGACTACGCATGTACCCTGACCGACCGATCGTCCAAGTGGTTAGAGACCCTGAAGGGTCGCAGGTTCTATTCCCGTCCGGGAAAAATATTTGTGGGCATGAACATGTCTCTTAATAAAATACATATATGTGTATATGTATATTATAAAGAATATTTAAGTATGTATAATATCAGTTGTCTGGTATCCATAGTACAAGTTTTGCTTAGTTTGGGACTAGATGGCGCTGTGTGGGATGTCGCAGGTATTATTATTATTATATCGACATAATTGTTCAAAATAAGTTATATGATTCAAATTAACATATAAAAATGTAATGCTTGTCGCAGCCGGAGGTCTTTGCCGGAGTTTTAAAATGGCTTTCGACTTTGATCAGGATATAATTTTTATATACGAATCAGAGAGTAGATATGCTTTTTTATTCACATGTCACATAAAAATTATATTACATTAACTACCGCACTCTTAACATAGAGTGTGTGGTCTCTGAGCGCGGTATTTTAGTGTCACAAGTTCACACAAAAAGGTCGCAGCATCCTGCTTTTCACGTAAAATATTTTCGTGAGCTTCTTGTAATTCAGCCAAAAGACACAGCCAGCCGAAAACATGTAATAAAATTTATAAAATGTTTGAATTGTTTAACCTCCGGTAGACGGTAAAAGCGAAAATGCTAAGCTCCTTACGCAACCTTATCCCAGCTCGGCTCGTGAAATTATTATAAACAGGTCTCGGCCGAGCATGCGATTTATGCCCTTCAGTGGTCCAGGGACTACGGTATGTTCCCATAGGAATGCAGCTTCGATTCCCTCGACCATCTTATTTTGTTTTAATATTAACTGTTGTTTTGTATTACGTTTCTGAACTCATTCGATTAATAAAATATTTATGACTAGATTTTCTTTGCAATTTTGCTTGCATGATTATTAGGTTTCAATATTTTTTAAAATTTTTTTTTCGCAATATATATATTTCACAAAATAGATAACTTCAATGGTAACTATATTCAAAAATTGTAGCTAAATAAATCATACCCTATATATGTGTTTCATCAAAATCGGTTCAGTCGTGGATTACAATAAAAGATATCAAGCAGTCTAGCAAAATTTTCCTGTCCGGACCTAGGTTTATTAAACATATAGCTAAAGTCAATTGCTAAGAAAAAACAAAACGTCTGTTTGTTCGCGGTTTTCTTCGGGAACTATTGGCACTATATAGATGAAATTTGGAAGGTAGTCGTAGTCTATGAATTGCTGCACGATAGTGTAGTGAAATTACTAAAAAAATATTTTGTGGGTTAGGTTGCTTCCGTAACTAAGGAACGAAAAAAATCACATGAACGTGAGGGGTATCAATAGATAGGTCTTACAAATGATAAAGAAATATCAGGCTTTTTTATTTATTTAAGTCAATAGTTACGCACTCTTAAAATCATAATTAAAAAAAAAGATTATTAACGAGAATCACCTAGATACAGCTCATACTCATACTCATACTCATACTGTTTATTGGTTATAGGTACACTTGATACACTCAACCTTGTCATTTCTTGTACATATACAATCCATTATATCTACTACTACTAACAATCATTACATATACATCAAATAGTCACCACTAGACCCAACAACAATAATCAATTGTATTCCATGAGATGGCACAACTAATCCATATCGTCTATAAAATAAAAAGATACTGAAACAGGCCAGACACAACAAAATCCGCACCACTATCCTATCAGCTAAAAGATAATTAAAAATGCAAATAACAAAAAAAAAAAACAGATCAGCTCCAAAATGTATGTCCTATGGTATGTCCTGAAGGATAGCTGCTGTAAAGGGGCATTGTCAACAATTAGAATTATTTAAATAATGAATATTATTATACATATATTGAAATGTCAAGTAATGCAGCTGTAAACAGGCTTTGTCCAGTATTATAATACTTATATTTAAAAAAATAAAATAAAAAACGTAATATGTATCAGCTGTAAAAAGGCTTTCTTTGTCTGCTTATAAACTATTTTAAGTCCCCCGTCTAAACCAAAAGAGGATCACAAGAGTCATGTTACACTCCGTGAGTCTCCGTGCCTAGGTCTTATTACCGTTATGTCTGAAATGGACTTATCATTGAGAGCCTCTTTTACATTGTAATAAGATTTTTTGATTAATATTCTTTTAATTTTCTTTTAATTGCTGAGCTGAGAAGACCCAGATCGCCAGAACATTGCCCTCAAAGAAGATTACCCACAAAAACTTAATCGTGTCTGTTTGGTGGGCCAGTCGTGGTATAATCATCCTCTATAGGTTTTTCAGGTCTGGTGTATGCACGGTATACAATCAGCTGAGTTATACAATCAAGAACTTTTGGCAGTGATGATTGAACTGGACCGATCTTCACCATACTGCATAAGAAACCCGTTTCAGCAGCGTTACAAGAGCTAACCTTAGAAATTTTCCGTCACCCTCCGTACTCTCCGGACTTGACCTTTCAACTATAATTTTTTTCTGCAATTCGGGTTATTATCTCCTCGAAAAAAAATTGAGTTCTTGAGAAGAAGTACATCTTTACAAACTTTGTCGAGTGATGCTCCTCAGAGTCACCACCTGTTCACAAAAATTTAAATAATGCTTTTTTAGGGTTCCATACCTCAAAACGAACACTTATAGAATCAGTTAGTTGTCTGTCTGTTTGTGTGTCTGTCTGTATATCAAGACCCTTTTTTCTCAGGAGCACGTAGAGGTATCACATTGAAATCAATTTCAATTACTTAGGTCTACGGTTCCTCGGAGCTGCAAAAGTCAAACGCAATCAAAAAATACGGCAATTTATGTCGCATATTTTGACACTCATCAATAAATTAAAACCTATAGGGTACTTCTCGTTAAACTAGAATTACGAAATTTGGCAAGAAGCAGGGTTTCATAGCACAAATAAAGGAAAAAATCCGAAAATTATTAATTTTTAGTTATAACAAATACAAAGATATTTTTTAGTACATTTAAGTTTATATGCGTTTGTGTGCCATCTAGCGGTGAGTAGCTATAAATGCGTTATATAACAGTATCTACGGAATTCTCCGAGTGCGATTCCGAGTCGTAATTGGCCGGTTTTTTTGGTAATTATCTAGTTTGACTTTTTTCTGTATCAATTTCATACTTCAGCCTCAATAATACTCGTACTTACAGTGACTTGCGAGTGTCATTCAGTAAAACAATTTTATTTTGTTACCAACGAACAATACGACTGCCGGGAAACATTTGCGGTAGCGCCCAAACTTGTAACTTACTTCGGATGTCACGTCAAGTTAATTAGAAAACTTTGAAAGCTCTGAAGTCAAAAAGAATGATTAAAACGCGATATCAAAACGGATCTTTGCAAACGTATGCTAGATTTTAAAAAGTTACGTTTCTCGTGTATTAAAAAATATATGAATTATAATAACACGTATTTTATTTGTTTTAAATCGTAATTTAAAAAAAATGGCATTTTTGGAACGGAATATGAGTAGTAAGAAAAAAAAGTAATGGAGAACGCGGTTTCAAGAAAAAGATCAGGTATGATATAAAACAAGTTTTTTGACAATATTACTCGCAATATTTAGTATTTAGGTAATCTAACCTGAAAAAGAAAATGTGATTACCACGTTGGGGAATTTGGTAGCAACAGACAGTACGAGATGTTTCTACCGTGCGTCTCAAATCTATCTTCTTGAATAAGATCATCTGGACATTGTTACCAATTGTATCTCTGTACTTTTATACATCAATGCTATGCAAATCTGACATAAATACACTTATTCGTCGAAAGAGTGACAGTTTTCATGAGATCACACGCAGCTTGTAAAATATCTGTTTTCATTAAAATTAATTATATCAATATGCGACATCGAAAATCACATAAAACTCGTTGAATTCGCAAATTCTGTTACGTCTGACTCACCTTCGATTTCGGTTGCCAGATCAGTTGGTCGAGTAGTCGGAGGCGCCGACTGCACCCCGATAGGTCTCGGGTTCGACTTCCGCCCGGGACTAATATTTGTATGATTTGTCCCGCATTTGGATGTAAAATATCTATATATGTACTTAAAATTTAAAAAATATTAAGTGTGTACATCAGTTGTCTTGTAAAGGTAGCGGGAGGACGTTGGAGGCAGGCCGCTACCAGTAAGTGTCATTGAAAGGCAATGGGGGAGGCCTATATCCAGAAATGGACTTCCCATGGCTGAGATAATGTTGATGATCAGTTGTCTAATACTCATGGTACAGGACTCTGCTTTATTTGGGACCAGATATTGGTTTATATTATGTTTTACCTACGCTTGCCGATGATGTGGCTATTTGAGAAACCTAAAATGGTTTTTGATAAGTCAAGTGCATGTCGATGAACTTTTTTTTTTAAATAAATTATTATTTCACTCATTCGTTCGTTCATTCATTTATTTCAGTCATTCAGATGACCGTGTGTAAGATGTTGCAGATATTATTATTACCCAAGGAAGTGTTACCGAAAAATAAATACAACGTCAAACACTTTGTGTTTTTTAAAGAAATCCCCTTTTTTATGTTGAGCCTTTTCGTGAACGTTGTTCGATTTCAAGTTATTCAATATATTTTTTCTTTGCAGGGTTTATACCTTGCAGTACGTATTCATACTTTTTCATATAAGCGATATAAGAGGGCTGATATGGCAATACAAACGCGGGGTTAAATATCAATGAAAGGGTATGAACGTCTTATGAAAAATACCTTCTTAAATGGCACGGCCTGACAGGCAGACAGGCTGCGAATACATATAGGCCTACGATTTTTATTGGTAGCGTCTGAAATATTCTTTGAATAACACGAAAGGTCCTTTAAATAAAGAGCATCGAAACGTTTTAAAGGTTGTCTTAAATAATTTGATTATGAAATGTTAACTAAAATATTGATAAAGTAAATTTAAAGAACAATGTAGAAATTAAAAAATCATATTTCAGTTGGTTTTAATAATTTTTTTATGAAAATAATATTATACAATACCTAAAGTGTAATTTTTTAAACGGTACTTCGACGTAACTTATACTTTAATACGTTTATGCGTATTAAAACTTAATAAACAATAAAAGCTAAGAAATTGAAACTCTTATATGAGTTTCGTACTTATTGGACACTGTTTGGTTGAGTATATGTGACAGTGTGTGCATTTTTTTAATATTCATATAATATATATATATATATATTATTATTATCATATTTAAATTAACATGACAATAAAACTTATTCATATAGGTAAATATGCTACATATACACAAAAAGTTACTGGTGTGGTTTCATAACTTAAAATAATTTTGGACTTAAAATATATAAAAGATTTGTATTTAAAATTATTTCTTAATTAATTAACTTTCTTAATTGAATTAATAACTATGAAGTCAGAAAATACGCGATGTAATATTTCGAAGGAAAACTAGGCTTTAATTTGATATAAATTAACTTTATGGAATTTTAATAACGATTCAGATATTACATTAGTGTACTTAAAATTCCTATCAGATACGAACGAAGGAATATTTTAAATACTCTTCAGTTATTGCTTTCTCATAGAAGGCAGAGGAACGCGTACAGAACGGTGTGTTGTGAAGAGCTGATTCTGTGACATCAAATGTCATGTCACAGAATCAGCTCTTATTGAAACAGTAGTTTAGACTAAACGTATTTTCCTCAAACACAATAGTCACATTATTATGATCATCATCATCACCATCAGCCCATTTTTACCCCACTGCAGGGGCTTAGGCCTCCCCCAGGGTGAGGAGGGGGGCTTGGAGCTTAAGTCCACCACGCTGCTCCACTGCGGGTTGGAACTGTAACGACCGCCATCTATTGACAGCGTCCGGGACCGACTGCTTAACGTGCCCTCCAAAGCACGGTGTCAGTGATATTGTGTACTTAAGTCAGAAAAACTCATTGGTACACGCCCGGATTCGAACCATGCCCCGTGGGGCCTTATAAATTTAAGACAGGTTCGTTGTGCTCTGGGATATCACGACACATTATTATGATGTAATGGCCTATTCATTAACCACCATTCACAAATTAAAATATTGTTGGTTTATGATGACCAAAGAGACACTGCGTTGTGGCAACAAAAATGTGTGCAAAAAATATATCACGTTGGAAAAAAAATTTACAATAGTTAATGTTTTGAAGTATTCGATGTGCAGTAGAATTTTGTGTGATCCACATATGTCATGCCATCAGCCCGTTAATGCCCCACTGCAAGGGTTTAGGCCTACCCTCGGGATGAGGGGCTTGGAGCGTAATCCACCACGCTGCTCCGGTGCGGGTTGGTGGATTGGAACGACTGCCATCTATTGACGGCAACCGACGGAAAGGATCTATATGTACTGAAAAAAATAAAGATTCTGAAATTATATTTCATGTGTAATTTAACCACAGACCAGTCAACCTATAGACCACGCTTTAATAAACGTCAGTATGAAAACGAAATCGCCAAAAAGTGGCGGGGTGCGGGGAGAAGTCGGCTAGTTTTCATTGGCTCGTTCAAGACCGCTCAGAAGAGACGTAGTTATGTAGTATCACTACATAGCCTTGGCGAATGCTACTCCCTGTCAAAGCGTGGTCTATAAGGTTGACTTGTCTGTGTTGTGGTCTAACTAATCACTGAGTCCGACATTTTGCTAAACTTTTCTGTTTTCTCCCGCTCTGTACTCGTCTTGGCAACGTTTTTTCCTACGTTTAAATCCCGCTCTGTAAAAAAAGCTACTGTAAAATGTAAGGGACAATTGTCCCTTAAAGTTGATAATAAGTCGTAAGAAATATTTATCTCAGTATATATTTTTTTTCAATATAAAATGTTTAATTACTGCAGGGTCTCAATTTTCTTAATATTTCAAGATGAGTTACAATGACTATTAAAGTGAAATAAAAAATAATTTAAAAAATGTTACTCCTCGCGGATAATATTCACATTGGCCAGTACCAATGAACCAAATATTTTGTATGAATTTAAAATATAAACAAAACTGTGCCTTAACCAAACGCTGCTGTTAAATTTATTTACCATATGCTTATATTCTATTTTAAATAGTATTTTGATCACTTTTCGTTCGTGATTTCCTAATATTTTTTTTTTTAATTTAACTTGTTAAGAATAGTTTAAAATTATATTGTTTAATTAATTATGGACGGATTCCCTTACGCTACACTAAAATGACTGGCTAAATTGAAATTGTTTTTAATAACATAGTCTTTTCAAAAAAGTTAATTTAAAAAAAAATGCATTACAATGCAGACAAACAACGTTGCCCTAAACATTTGAACGTCAACTAGTTACAGTACCCGGCCTTAAGTCATGCACACGAGTTCTATGAAGCGGCTAAATAAAAATAAGTTTAAAAATTAAATTATAAGTAACCTTTTAATTTTTTTTTTTTAAATTATAACAACGTCAAAAAATTTAGTTATGTAATTAAATAAAAAAAACGATAAAAATACCCCAGAATTATTACCTAAAGTCATAGAAGGCATTCTTGTATTTACATATATTTGTTTCATTTTTCATTTTTCACATGTTTTCCACATGGTGAATTTCTCTCTGTGTGAAAAAGATGTAAGTATATATATGCGGTTTGCGTCAATCTGCGTTTACCCCCTTCTAAATGACATTAGTCTGACTTTACCTCTATTTGAATTTACCTCCATCGTTTAAATAAGTTGAAATGAATTTGGGGGCTACGTTCTGATCATAAACAGCAATTGATTTTGTATCAGTTATCTTTTTCTTTGTAATGCTTTATACTACAGGTTAGAACAAGTTAAACATATGTAAAATTTACATTCCTTCTTTTACTTTAGGTAATTGTTCTCAGCAAAATACCTATAGTTTAATTTTTAAACTTCTTTTTTCTTAGCCGCTTCCTAGAACTCGTGTGCATAACTTACGGCCGGTTATTGTAAGTTGTTATTAACATCGATATGAGGATTTAATTCCGCAACGACCTTATACAATAGTGAAAATCAATCGGATAGAGTGATTCGGTGTATTGTTTGCTCTTTGTTGGTTGGGGTTCATTCATAGAATAAATTAAATGAAATCGCACGTAAGCCCGACTAGCGCCTGGGCCTATTAGTGGAATTACACGTACCATATATTGACGTAGGGTTGTCACTGCATGTATGTCTGAATTAAAAAGGTTCAAAGCAAGTCTTCCGATTATGTTCCAGTTAACACAAGTTCTATCATTTCTAACACATAATCGACATAGTACTATTATAATATTGTAGTGGGACATAAATTTTGTGTATTTTATTAAAGCCGATTTCATGTAACAAAATGAATCGGCGCGTTGCATTACAATATAGACAAATAATATAGTCTATGCCGCCACGTTGACTTAACTTTTTATATCTATTTGTATAAACCATACACAAATTGATTTCGTTATAAACCTGACCAGCGTAGCTTATTAGTGGAAATACACCTACCGTATGCTGATACAGGGTTGTCACTGAGTGGTTGAATAAAAAAATTTTGCAAAGTTTTAGCAAAGATAATATGTCAAGCAACATAAATCTTTTCGATGCCTTATTTTATTTGATAGAGGTTATTAGTCAAACTTATGTTTTGCTCAAGAAACTTTTAGAAATCATAGTTTGATTTCGTATTATTATAGAACATGTAATAAAAACCCTGTCCTATTCGACAAAGGGGTAAACGATAGTATATATTTTATATTTAAAAATTATCTCGTCTTTCAAACATGTGACAGTCGATGTTCACAAAATGTATGAAAGTTTTCTATGTTTATCGGTATCTACACCGCAGTCTGTATACCCGTTTCTGGGATCGGACATGCTTTTTGATACATATCGTATTTACTCCTAATATACTAACGGTCAAAAAATTTGATTTATCGAAAGCGTCGAGTCATATTTTAAATATCAATCTTGTATCATATTATTTTATAGTTAGCAGAGAATGAGAAAATTATGACAAACAAAGATTAATTAAGTCTATCATAAAGAACTGTCGATGAGGAGTGCAGTATGATGAGGTTATGAAAATTTAACATTATAATGAAACTCTCATTATTAAAAAAAAAAGAAATTTTCAATCATATAAAAATACTGCCAACCCTACGAAAGGACGCATGTTATTGGCATGCATTTGACGTGACCAACGGACTGATTTTGCTCCGATGCGCTTTGCGTACGCGATATTGAATTGAATACATTTTACGAGTTGATTGCAGCAGGTTTTACTAGAACTTATTTTAATTTTATTATAGGTGTTCATGTAATAAATTTTACAACTTTATTGTATGACATAAAGGCGCATACAAAAACAATAGTACGGTATTGTATCGAAACGACAACGTCGCATGTTTGTAAGAAAAGTAATTCAAGTTAGTTATGAAGATTATGTAGCCGCTGGATTTAAGTGGATTGTGTAGTTGCAAACTTCCATACAAACGGTGTTAACGGTTGCACCCCATTAAACCTTAACCTCAAAAATTATATATGGTATTCAGATCAGCAAAAACTTTTTCATTTTTTTTTTTCAGGAAAATAATTTTTAATTTTTGAGGTTAAGGTTTAATGGGGTGCAACCGTTAACCCCATTAAACCTTAACCTCAAAAATTATATATGGTATTCAGATCAGCAAAAACTTTTTCATTTTTTTTTTCAGGATTTTTTTCAGGAAAATAATTAAACAAAAGACAATTATTTACTGTAGCGTCGTGTAACTGTTATACAGGACCTTCTGGGGTATTAGGATGAAAAGTTTTTGAGGTAGGGCATGTTAAATAATGAAAAAAAAAAACGTATTAACTGTATAAACCTAAAAGATGGCTATGTAAGAAATTAAAATAAAACATTTTAACAATGTTAGTTGGGTCATACTCATTCTCACTCATTTCTTTCTCTCATTTTCTCATTCATCTAAAATAACTGTAGATTTGATAAATTATAAATCCAACAGCACGTCACTGGGGCTTGCAACTATGAAGTACGGCAATTGTTTTCTCAGACTTAGCTTTCAATAATTACGGAATGTCATGGGCGTGAAACCGTCAAAAGTGCCATCATACGTTGCCTCTAGTTAAATTTATTAATCTATTAATATACCTTCGTATTATGTATCCTTTATGATGCTTACAAAGGAAGGTAGGGATAATATAATATTGTGTAGATGCTGTAAACTGATATTTAGTGTAATTTTGAATGACCTGTAGGCAGTTTTCGCTTGGACCGATAGTGGTGTGTGGTACGGACGGAGGCCGAGCTGGCAACATTGCGTCAAGCGATTTTTTTTGAATGGTCCAACGGTGATGACCCCGGTATGCCTATGGGTGTTTACATTATGAACGTTTATTTATAGAAATACCTATTTATATTTGAAGTTCCATTCGGGTGGGCATATCTATGTATTTACAAATATAAAATCGAAATGCCACTTACCCATTCATAATCAACGCCGAGCTGAAAGCACTGGAATCAACCACACGAAATTTGGATACCACGTTTTTTTGTGACGTAAACATCCACTAAGAAAGGATTTTCCGAAATTGTACCCCTGAGCGGGTAAGTTTGAATGAAAATCAGTCACTTTTGAAGTTGAATGCATGAAAATTAGAACAGGACTTTGGGGGGACTGAAAGGAAATATGACGACGCGTTTCAAGATTTTTGGAGATTTATCCTTTAAGGCAGACAAAGTAGGGGATGAACATTTGTACAGGACTGCCATCAATTTTAAAGTTAACAGCTCGAAATTTAGTATATGGCTTATTATTTAGCATTTACAGAAATTTAACTTTTAAGTAGGGAAAATCATAAAAATGGTGTTTAATCTTTTGGTTGGAAATTAAAGATGAAACGGGTCAGTGTATTTATAAAATTGTAAAATAACTCTTAATAAATACTAACACACAATTTATAATTCATGCGAGCTTAGCCGCGGGCGTTCGTTTGTAATATATTATGTACTACATTTTTTTTATAACGTATACATCACAACAACGTCTAGGCCCCAAACTAAGCATTAGCTTGTATTTTGGGTACCTAGCGAGGACACCACATACATATAACAACCAAGACCCGGTACCAGTATCGATATTCATCATATAAATACTGACCCGACCTGGGATTCGAACCCGGGACCTCCAAATGTACTACATTTGTATACAAATATTTATTCAAAAAGTTATAGCAAATTTTCTCTGTACACATAATTTTATTATGATTATTTTGTTTTGTTTCCAATTAATACGAAAACATTCACCTTGTTTTATTTTAGGTATTTACCCTTTATTTTATATAAATAAGTCGCTGAGTTTTATTAACTCATTTAATTTGTAGATATAGCAATAATATCGGTGGCATATATATCATATCATAATTGCCCATTCCAGATTAGAGTTGCCATTACATGATTCGACTGCAATTTTAACACCACAATGAAAATAATAAAGAACTTCGGGTATTGGATATATTTATTCAACCTGTATGGCAAGCAACACGTCATGAAAATGATGTCATGTAAATGGCGTATGAAAATAAATATATGCTGAAATTGGCGATGCTGAAACAGCTGACATTTCGGTCTTCAGTGAAGCGTTGAATAGGTGTATAGATAACAATATTTTTTACGTTGATGCAGTATTATCGTAGACGTACTACAAACCAATGTGACAAATAAAATTGTGATATCGAGCGCTACCTAGGTTAGACTAGTATTTATTTTCCGAGCAGATAAAGAAAATAAATTTCACCGCCCTCGGTCTTTCTCTTTCACACTTATCTGCTCTTATATTCGTATTTACGTTACTTTGACACTTAACGCGTTGTATTCAAATGCGTCTATTTCTTATATTTTATTTTACCTGCTCGGATAACACATGGCTCTTATTTAAATATTACACAATAAATATGCAAATTACTAATTAAATGAATTACAGTAAATAAGTCGATAGCGTGTGTAGCTGCAGTTTCGACTTACTCTCACCTACGCGCTACGTAGAGTTTGTGCGTACAGGCGTGCGGTTACCTCAACTTCCGCCGCGAAAGTTCTTACATCCACGACCGCAGTAAACTTACTTTCAAAGTCATACGTTGTTTATTACTCAAAAGGAATTTTCGGAGAAGGCTCCAATTCGAGGTTTCCCTATCTTGTTAAGAAGCACGGAAGAGTACACTTGCTAGAACGCGTGGGCAGCCCTCCGTCACTCGACCATTCCTTCCGCGAAAAACACCTACACTTTAACTATTAAACTAATCTGTAGCGTGGGAGTCAAAACAAACAAATAAGAGATAAGATTTTACAAGGTATAATACAGAAGCATACAGAATGAAATAGTCACGTGTAATGAATGAAAAATGCAATATGAGAGAGAGAGAGCAAGCTGATGGCAGGGCGGGGACGTTGAAGGTGCGTGTGAAATTGACAAAGCAGTATTAGAGTCCAAAGTTCGAACTGTTCCGTTATAGCTGGGCGCGCGTACAGAACTGCTTTTTGTTGCATCGATTAATTAGTGTGAAGGTGTAATTAATAAAATTAAAATTCCAACCATAAAATATGTAGACTAGGAGATGATGACAAACGACATTCTCCCATTCTATACTGCGTGCCTTTTAAGGGTAAATAATTAACCCTACGATATGCAAAATAAAAGTGTTCTTAGTCGCTGCACGCTTCCTGGCCTTATAGAAAATCGCTTTTATTTTTGAGAAGAATTTTAGTTTTTTTCCGTGGTATATAACGCCGGTCTTTGTAACATAAGGTTTGTAACATAAGGACTCAAAGGGTTACATAAAGATGAGAAAAATTACAAGAGATTTCCGTGTATTCTATTTGTATGCCTATTTAAACAATTAAAGTTTTAATCGCACACTTTAGAGTTAATTATCAACACTTTAAAAGGCCTTATAAAATGGGAGACCGTCACCTGTCACCATCTCCTAGATAGTCTATTAGAATCTAATGTTTAACGGAAATTGCTTTTTTGTCTTATTTTAATCTTTTTTGTCATCATCACTGTGCAGTTATAAATTAAAATTTTTATGACTATAAATTTATATCCCAACTACAATTTTTTTTTTAGAAATACTGGATGGTCGACCTACGTTGGCTAAATATAAAATTATTTTAAAGGCTTTTTGGGCGGCTCGTGCTTCCGCTCGGCTTCGTTCCTCGCCTTGACATACGAAAAGTTAACCTAACCTATCCATTTAGAAATTAATGAATTTTTTTTATCTAAGATAAACCAAAAGTGGTCGCGGTGTATTTTGACAGTCCTTGGTGTAAAACTGAAATTACCATAAACAGAAATAGAAACGGACTTTCACCAGCTAGCTTGGTAGATGTCACATCATTCACAATATTGACTAGAAGCCCTCTTCTGCGTTTACCGTCTAACAAATCCATCGGTTTTGATATTTTCACTCAGCACTCCGCAAAGGGCTACGTGTCACTAGTTCGGCCTGTTCACCGCCAAAACTCTATTCCTTTATAAGCTCGATGATTTTGATCCCTCTATATAATCAATCATTCAATTATCACAATGACATTAAAGTGTACAGCCAACAACTAGTGGTCAATGTATAAAAATTTCAAAAACTAGTCCTTCGACACAGCAAGTGTTTTTCGCTTAATGTATTTCCTTAGATAATGTCGTCGCCCCTCTTTCTGGGAGCTATCTTTATAAGCCCAGAGTAACGGCAGATTGCCAATTATAAAGGGAGACGTCGCCCGGTGTCCGAGATAAGGCCCCCGACTGAATCACGACTTCCTCGTCCGCACATGAAGTCCTGAAAGAACTTGGAATGTATGAAAACGTTTTTGTGAAACTATACGAGCTCGGCCGTACCTTCGTGGACATATATATGACGTCTATGTAGCTATTTTGCCGTTCCTGTTCCCGCAGCCGTACCATTTTTTAGCGTTCCGTAGGCAAACGGCAAAAAAGGGAACCTTTTCGATTTCGTTTTATTCGTCTGTCATAATAATTTTACTCGGAAGACTATTTATTGACAACAGAATAGATTAGAGTTGAAATGATGAGCGAATTCGCTGCCCCCTTCAAGTATGCATAACGTTGCATACTTAAGACGGATCTCATAACCTAAACTCTAAAATGCGACATAAAATCATACCAAATGTGTAAGCGAAAAGGACCTACCAATTTCTAAAATAATATGAATATGAGCCAAAACTATTTACGCATGCATAACATTTTTACTTGTTTTCGTTTTGTGAGTATTTATTTTTGGGACACACGTCTCTGAACGAATAGGGTCACATCATCATCATCATCATCAGCCCATTTTTACCCCACTGAAGGGGCTTAGGCCTCCCCCAGGGTGAGGAGGGGGGCTTGGAGCTTAAGTCCACCACGAATAGGGTCACGTGGCATCTTATTCTACTCGATTCTCTGTAATTGACACCATCCAGATGAAATTTGGAAGGTAGGTGTTATATAATCTGTAAAGCGATTCACAGATTATATAACACATGCGATGGTATAGCCAAATTACGAAAATAACTTTTTTGGGGTAGGTCGCCATATATGTTACGTAGGCTAGAAAAAAAAAACAATTTCCAACGCACATTGACTGTAGTGAATAGATAGTTGGGTCTAAAATGATATCGAGGTTTCGGAATGTTTTTTTGTATAAATCAATAGTTGTTGAGATGTGCTCTCCCAAAATTCTAGAAAATTTGTATTATGGCGTGGGAAATTCTGAAAAAAAAAATAGTACAACTTGAAAAACACTCAAGGGAAATTAGTTTGAAAAAGCTAAATTAAGTAGTCTGAGGTATTTGTTTTTCATTCCTTTCATTGTGCTTTGTCCGACAATCACTTAGCAGGTTTTTTGTATTCACTCTTTGAATTCTACTTTCAAACTCATCATCATTCCAATTCGCTTTAATAACATTAGTAGAGATCTTAGAGCAAATAAATTTCGTTTTAATAGAGTCAGAAATGTCAATTCACAGTATCAAAACTATCAAACGCAATTTAACGAGGGGGAGGGGGGAGGCTGGCGTGCGGGGATCTTGCGGACTCAAACCGGACTGAAATTCGCCATCTCGCCAAACGGGTACACCAGCTAATTAAAGTAGGAGTGGTTAGACGGTAAGCGGAGAAGAGGGCTTCTAGTCATTTCCTACTATTATCGAAGACATGTAGTACCTAATATTGTGAATGATGTGACATCCACTAAGTTGGCTGGTGAAAGTCCGTTTCTATTTCTGTTTATGGTAATTTTGGTCTTACTCCAGGGAATGTCAAAATACACAGCGACCACTTTTGGTTTATCTTAGATAAAAAAATTCATTAATTTCTAAATGGATGGGTTATTTGAACTTTGCTGATGTCTAGGCGAGGAACGAAGCCGACTGGAAGTACGAGCCGCCCAAAAAGCCTTTAAATTAATTTTATATTTAGCCAGCGTAAGTCGACCATCCAGTATTTCTAAAAAAAAACTGTAGTTTAGGTTAGGTTTGTATGTATATCTCAATATGAAAAGCAAAGTGTTAAACTACCCAAGACCCTTTTCATTACTTTATGTAAAGCTAGTTGGCGGAAAGCTAGTTTGAAAGTAAAATATAGTAAAGTAAAAGTACAGAAATTAAAACAAAGTAAAACCCATCTTACTCGCTGATAATGTAGCTTTCTATGGGTGAAAGAATTTTTTAAATCAGTTAAGTAGTTTTTGATTTTGTCCGTAACAAACAAATAAAAAATCGAACCTTTTCTCTTTATAATATTAATATAGATAAATCATTAATTAATTAATTAATGAAATGATTATATATATTATCATTAATTAATTAATTAATTATTTAATGAAATGACAGCCGTATTATTTTCCGCTCTTCGAACAAGCACTTGAGAATATTGAGATTCACATAATTTCTCAACTGATGTCTCTAAGATTCATGGAAATGTCTTGGTATGTGTCAACATGTACCGGTCCATATCCAAATACAATAAAAACACTAAAATACTAAACCGGTGCCACTTGACAATTTCCAACATCGGACATTCAAGGATACAGCTACACAAGATGGCGTCTAATGTAGGTTATTATCTGCCCATACGGAATGGGGTATATGAATTTTTTTAAATTATTTTATATGAAAGAGTTTTCTAAATATATCATAACAGTGAAATATTTTTTTTTATAAATAACAAAATTAATTATGAATGGTTAAAATGTTCTGTTAGACAGAGGTAGCAATACCGCACGGCGTACATAGCTGTGACGTCAGACCAATTAAAATTATGTAAAATTTCGTTTTGCAAGAAAGAGACAGAGACAAAATTTTAATAGCTTGTTTATAACTTCCATATTTTTCGATCGAATATAATTTTTTTATAAATTTTGTTGTCCTATGAAGTGTATCTTTATATTGTCTTCTTAAATGTAATTTATTTCATAGTAGTCAAGTACGCCCAATCCTCAAGTCCCCCTCACCCTGGGGGAGGCCTAAGCCTCTGTACACGTACACTTGAAAATATTCGCCGAAACTACGCTTCCTAATTTTAATATAAAAAAAAGAGTAATGATAAATTGCCATTACTCATTTTCTTCCAATATAAATAAATTACCATATTGATCCCTCAGTTTGAACGTCCACCGATCTCGTCGCGCCCTCCTCTAGGGGAAAGTTTAAATGAATATTACGCATTTTCGTGTAAGTTGTAAATTGTGTTTTTGTGTAATAAGACGACTTTTAAACTCCGACGCCAACTTTAATAGCTTATTTTCTTACGATGCGTCTGCGTTGCGACCTTTTGTTTACATCGTGCGGCTTAATAATAAATAAATTGGGGCATTTTTGCTCGAAAATCTTTCGTCTTGTGAAAGTAACTAAAAAGTTTTTATGTAAATAGATTTCGTGTCGAGCTTTCTCTCTTGATAATCTTCTAGGGAATATCGTTTCTTTGCAAACTATCGTAAACATTTTTCGGCTTTTATAATACAGGGTAAGTCAGAATGTTATGCAGGTTTTCAAAAATTTATTATGTGAAATATAATAAACATATAATATTGTGAGATATACTGTGTGAAAGGTAAACTCTCAAAGTTTAGTTTAGTGTAGTTTTTTTAAAAAAACACATCACAGGTGTTCTATGTGAGCGCCTTTTGTTTCACGACAGACATCAAGCCGATATTCAATCTCCTGACAAACTTTCTGCAGCATATCGCGGTCGATATCAGCAATGGCTTCTGTGATGCGAGCACGCAGTTCATCCAGTGTTGTTGGAAGTGGTGGTACGTAAACATGTTCATTATACAAATATGTTCATTATATTTCACATAATAAATTATTGAAAACCTGCATAACATTCTGACTTACCTTGTATATATAATTGGTACATAGTTACAGAAAAATAAAAGAATTAAAACTAGTAGTATTTTAGTATTGTGGCAAAATATCACATGATATAAAGTTTTGTTCTTGCGAACGTTATAAAATCGAAAAACTATACCGATTGGCCGACTGGTTAGAGACTCTAACTGTGGAGCCAAGGGTCGCGGCTTCGATTCCCGCCCGGGTCGCGCTAAATAGTTGTGCCTGAACATATCTATTCGTTCCATGCCTGGGTGTGAAATATCTATATATGTATATATTATAAAGAATATTTAAATATATATTATATATCAGTTGCTTGGTACACATAATACAAGCTTTGCTTAGTTTGGGAATAGATGACGCTGTGTGCGATGTACAAGTGCGCTATCAATATATAAATAATCATTTTTGTTTGTAATGCAAAACTGTTTCAATAATAACAAGAAGATTAATTCCTTTAAACCAGTTTCATAAGTACATAAAATGTATCGACAGAAACTTCATCTTGGTCCGTGAAGTATCTCAACATCTTAAAGGATTCCTCGGTTGTTTTAAACATTATTTCATTCTTTCGGTAAGCTCGCAGAGCCGAAAGCTTTCTTATAAAAGGATAAACACTGGAACAACGAAAATACCTCGCTTTCATCCTTTACGGGCGCGCTGAGGCCCACTCTCCCAGACGTGACATTGTAATATATTATTTTATTTTTTTACTCCTTTTTTCGTTCTCGTAATCTCTCCTGTGGCTATAACATTGATGTGGCGTTTTTTTTTTCATCAAAAACCCTTTTTCCGTTTCAGGTAAGCGTCGCGGTCAGCAGCGGGAAATTAGCACGGGGAACACGAAATTAAGTAACGGTTTTTGTTTATTTATTTAAGGATCGCCTAACACATAACACAATGATGCGTACGTACAAATTACAAATTCAAAAAAAAAATTGCTACTTGGCGTTATATTATGTATCGTTATCGTGGTGTACTTACTGTCAAAAATTAATGGTAAAAATGTATGTAAATTTACAAAATGGTTTATAAGTGAATAGAAATGTAAGCTAACTATCAAGTGACATCAAGTTACATTAAAATCAAACTACTGAAGTGGTGTCAAGTTTTAGAACGAAGTAAAGAAAGAATTTTATATTTATTCACGGCCACGGATACAAAGTAAATGACAAACATAGAAACAGAAACACAAACACAAACAAAAAGGTCATGTCAAAAACTGACTAAACACAGCTGAACGGGTGTGTGTTTTAAATAAGAAAAAATAGATGAATTTTAAATGTCTAGTAATTTTTTGATGTCCTGTAGAGTCTCTTCCTACTTTGTGTATTATAATTCTTTCAAAAGAACACTAGCAACAAATTAGGGCCAAACTATATTTTCTATCCACTCTATGTATCTAGAGACTCTAGTGTAGACGCCAGGTGCTTTTTTATACCCACAATACCTTCCAAACGATGTGATGCCGATAATCGTATGCAAAGGAAAAGTTTTTTTACAGTCTATCCTATCCGATATCACTTGTAGCGGTCCTCCCGAATCCCCTTGACATGTATCTCTGCCTCCATGCTCATAATCACCAGCGCAAAGTTGGTTTTCTGTGATACCGTTAGCTAAGACACCTTTTCTGATCAAAGCCCTCATAGATTTATTACATACAGTATTACCAATGATGTCCACATCGACACTCATCAATGTTTTACTACCATCTGATCCACCAGATGTTGTCGTACCGAACCCTATGGCAGTCGCTTGGTGATATTCCAAATTATATTGTAGTTGTAGGCACGCTATTCTTATATGTCTATTTAAAACAAAAGCTTCTTCAGCTCTTACTAATGCTATGTCATGGTATTTAGATGGCGGTCTATATCCAGAATGGACTATAAAATCAGCTATTGTCCTGTCTTGAATTAGATCTTCGACTTCATCAAAGTCTAGGGTGGCCGTACCAATTCTTAGTCTTTTTGCTGGACCGGTCGTAGGGTCTTCTTGACAATGGGCTGCAGTCAGCACCCAACTTTCGCTGATCAGACTTCCACCGCATTTCCAGGAAGGTTTTACTTTCTTTCCATATCCAATGAGAACCATGTGAGGGTATAAAAGTAAATCTATGGGTACTCTTACTCTTAGATCAGGGTGCAGCACATTATGACATTCCAACATTGATTGAGCATACTCTTTGCAGGCCTTAAACGCTTTTTCACCCACTTGTTTTGTAAATGTCATATTTATAAACAACAAAATTGTGATAATTAACATTTTTTTGTGGTACATCTTATTTTTTTAAAGTACGTCAGTCCTAGGCCAAAGCAACATTATTAATGATTTGGCATGTAGAATCTACTCATATAAATATGTTGCTCATATCAAGAACTAATACGGTGTATCTAAAGAAATCGGTTCCGTTTTGAATAGCGTAAATTACTAAAAACAAAAATCAATATTATTACATTAAAATCTAATTAGCTAAAAATATCTACAAATATTATAAAAAGCTATGTTGTTAGATTGTAATTATGGCCATTGTTTGTTTTAATTTGCAAACACTATTATTTATTTATTTATTTATTATATTAATGAATATATGGAGTTGAAACCCTGGGGCCGTGGGGTCCAGAGGCTAAGCGACTCGCCAGGGAAGTGTCTGTGCGATTGGTCGAGGAGTCGGGCGACTGGAAGGCTGGTAGCTATTTCCGTCAACGTATAAGTCTGGTTATACAAAGAGGAAACGCTGCCAGTCTTCTGGGTACCGTGACTCCAGATAATTTTTAAATGATATATTTTATTTGTAAATATGTTATTATTGTTTTTCTTTTTTTTTCTATATGATTGGTTGCATTGTATATATCATTGTCTTAAATACTATACTCAATTAAAAAAAAAAAAATTATACTACTTGATATAATAGCAATGAAAAATATATTTGTAAATTTATTATCATATTATTATTGGGTTGTATATTGTAAACTAACCATAATAAACATTTGAGATCGACTAATGGAATACTTTTATCTAGACGGATTTAAGAGCTCTGAAAAATTATCGACTTCAAGATCTGATGTTTCGGGGTAATTTCGGGTAAAATTCGGGGTAATAAAATTTATGGAGATATTAAATAGCTCTATATGTACTCAATCGGAAGCGATAGCAATACTTGCTGCACTCTGTTTGTTCAGCTGTCTGACTTGTACGAGACTTAATATTTGAGCAAGATTAGTAATTAGTATTCTTTTATATTTTAACATTTTTAATTATAAATCAATATACATTAAAAAAAACTATATCTTTCACTACTCAAACCCAATATGTAAAACTGCAAATACCGGGCGTTCTGCTGAACGTAGTCCAAACTTATAGAGCGTGTAGACCTTAATGAACTAAATAAAAAGTTTAAAAAGTTAAGTGATAAAAAAACGAAACTTTAAACATGTTTTTCTCGGTAACCGTTAGTTGGCGCCATCTTATCACTTGAAACTTTTTGTTTAATTCGATAAGCTCTACACGCCCTATATATTGTATACTGTATATATTGCGGTGTGTTTGGATAAACGTAGACCAAACTTATATAAGGTGTAAAGTTTACCAAATTAAACAAAATTGTAAAAAAAAGTTATGCGATAAAAAAATTAAACTTGAAACGTTTTTTTTGTACCCGCTAGTTTGCGTCATCTGCTCACTTGAAACGTATTGTTAAGTTTGGTAAGCTCTACACATTCTTAAGTTTGGACTACGTTCACCCGCATACGGTGTATTACATATATCATAAGTTTAGTTGCCGTGAAAAACGGCTTTTAAATTTTTTCACATATCATTTGAGTAAATTTTTTATTAAGTATAAGTACCTACTAATTATTTAATTTAAAAATCTAATTCGAAGAAAATATTAATACTATTCTTATCCGAAATATATATTATTTCAAAATTATTTAATTAAAGCTTGTGTGTGTGGTTTCTGAGTAAAACGGCTTCTTAAAATACAAATTTCGAGACCCATCGCCATATGATGTATATGATAATTGTAGAGCTTTATCGACGATATCATAATATTAATTTTCAAAATTATACTTAACTCATTTACATCAACATGCGCATGTAAATTTCATCACAATTACCATAGCGTAACGATTCCTTTTGGCGTGTTCGATGTTAATACGGAAATGAATATTAAAGTGATGTTATACAAGACGATCGTTTACTTACATCCCAAATTAGTGTTTACAATGACTGTATACATACGCTAATTCGACTCGGTAATGTTGCCATTTTTCTCGACTCGTTGCACCGTCGGCATACAAACTTATATACACGACCTATATATTTCGGAATCAAGACAATAAAACGGTCTCTAGGATATGAGACGAATGTTTGTCTATTACTGACTGACCGGTTGGTCGAGTGGTTTAGAGACCCTAACTGCGGAGCCGAGGGTCGTGGGTTCGATCCCCGCCCGGGACAAATTTGTGTGCATGAACATGTCTATTTGTTCCGAGTCTGTGTCTAAAAGTATCTATATGTGTATATATTATTTAAGAAAAAGAAAATTTAAGTATATATATCAGTTGTCTAGTAACCTATAATACAAGCATAGTACTTGTTTACTTTGGGACTAGATGGCGCTGTGTGTGTTGTCCCAGATATTATTATATTATTTTTATTTAAAGTGTATGTGACGCTTTCGGATATATATATTATGAAGATTATGTGGATACAAAATTTTATTTCTATTCGACATGAAATTGTGAAATTATAATTCGCGAATACGAGATTGCTTAGATATTACGTATAAAATTAGTATTTTATATTGACGTAACTGACCGATTGGCAGAGTGGTTAGAGACTGCGAAGTCAAGGGTCGCGGGTTCGAGTCCCGCTCGGAATAATTTTTGTGTGCATGTGCACGTTGTCCGTTTGTTCCGTGTCTGAGTGTAAAAAAAGGTATCTATGTATTGTAAAAAAAGGAATATTTAAGTATGTATATCAGTTGCCTAGTACTCCATAATGCAAGCTTAATACTTGCTTACTTTGGGACTAGATGGCGCTGTGTGGGATGCCCCAGGTATTGTTATTGATTTTATATTTGATAATAAGTTATAAGAGAGTTTAATCAATGGAACAGTATTAATCGTTATTTAAGTTACAGAATCGTAGTCAGATATTAGCTAACATTTCTGACTCGTTGAATCTTATTGATACTTGACGAGCAGATACTTATTGGAGTAAAATTATATTACTCGTTTCAATGAATAATTTCATTTTAATTATTTTAATTAAATTAATGTTTTATTTCTAATTTCACAAGTAGTAATTATTTAGCAATAATTAATATTAAATTTAACGTATAAAGAGATATATGTGAACGAAATTTATTGATTTTTTTTTGGAAAAATAAAAAACTGTGCCTGATGTCTTTTTGTAAATGCTTGTTTTTCACATAAATCTGGCTTGTCTCGGAACAGAGCTTTTGTATTCATATCGAATTTAATAACTTATTTAATAGCTCTTAATTTTTTGTCTTATGTGGGTTGTTAATTTCTTTTATGAAATACATGAAATCCGTTGCAGGGATATCCAATTTTAATTGATTAAATATTTATTACATCGTTATTGAATATACGGTTGAATTAACAGATTAAGGTAATTATGCAGCTTATCTATTTTATTTAGATAAACATGCTAATTGTGTTATCACTTGCGGATATATCAATGTCTTTTGCTTTCATTTTTACCATCATGTTACGAACTTTCAGTATAGTAGTTCTTTTTTTGCTGACGCTGGCTGGGCTATTAGTGTGGTAATCGCGTGAGACGTTGGCTAAGCGCCTAATGCCCAGCCCGGCCGGCCAACTTGAAGAGTTAACGCTGGAACTCGGTCGAGGTCCTTAATGAGCTATCCGGTAGCCCTCCAAATACGTGAACGCTGGTCCACTCAAGGCGGATCGTCAGCCGAAGTGTGGAAGGAAGGAAGTGCGTTGGTAATCAAATTTTGTTTACTATTTGTTGAAAGCTACATGTAACGAAAATCTTGTGTTTGATAGTGGGGAACGATAAAAAAGTTTCTTTTTTTAGAGGGATAATAATATAATAATAATACTACCTGAGACATTCTATACAGCGCCATCTAGTCCCAAAGTAAGCACCTATTACGCTTGTATTATAAACGCACCAAAATAGATTTATTGTAATTACAGTGGAAAGATAACAAATTTATAAATGTACGGAAGATGACAAACTCATGGCCGACCGATGATGAATGGAGAACTAAAATTTGTCGAATTTCTTAGTCCATATTTTATTACCTATTACTATCCATTAAGTGTCGTGATAGCCCAAAGCGCAACGAACCTGTCTCAAATTTATATGACCACAGGGCCATGGTTCGAATTAGGGTGTGTACCAATTAGTTTTTCTGACATAAGTACATTTACTATCACTGACTCCGTGCCTCGGAGAGCACGTTAAACAGTCGGTCCCGGGCGCTGTCAATAGATGGCGGTCCTTACAATCCCTAACCCGTGGAGTGGGCAGTGGAGTAGCGTGGTGGATTTAAGCTCCGAACCCCCCTCACCCTGGGGGAGGCCTAAGCCCCTGCAGTGGGGTAAAAATGGGTTGATGAAGTGAAGTGATGAAGATTCTATTACCTATTTAAATGTCACATGAAACGTGCAGCGTGTATTATAATGTAATTTTAAAAGATATTTATTTTGTAATGAAACGATATAATGACATTGAAATAGGAATAAAAGCTAGTGCATAACAAATCGACGAGGGGTCCAATCAGTGCGTCGACATCGCGTTTCGGACCAATTTATGTAAATCGAGTCAATAACCCGGTTGAATTAATTACTAACCTGAATATGGTAATCGAACCCCGAGCGTAGGACATATTGAACTAATTTCTGGACGTTTATTGGCTAGGGGAAGCTGCAGAATTGTTTCTGTTAGTAAATGAAAAAAATAACATAAAACTCTGTGTTTGCTCATTTAGAGTAAGTACATAAAATATTATTTATTTAAATATATATATATATTAATGTAGTATTTTATTATATTTTTAATGTATGTAATTTATTTCATTCATTGATTATTATGGAATTCAAGGGAAAGAGCAAATATTAAGTGTTGAATGTATTTTTTAATCGTTTTCATTTTTCTAAAAAAAAATATCAAAAAACCTTTTGAAACCGATAAATTTGTGTTCATGTTGTACTTATTACCTTCAAAAAGATTAAAATAATTTATACCCATTATTGGTAACTTCATAGTTGACAGATTGCGATGTTTTTGACAATTTTTGTAAGGTGTTCCATCATATCAACGGGTTAAGCGAATTTCAAATCATATGAACGTCACTTGCCGGTATTACGGGCTAACCATTTGTGCCTAAAAAAAAAATCTGAAAGAATCTCTGTAGCAAAACTGATGCAAAAGCACTTGTCTAGATTCATAAATCACAAAAGGGATTATTTTAAAAGTAGTAGATGAGCTTTCATTCCTTAGGAAGGGTAAGGAGAAGAGTAGAGAAGAGGTAGACGAGGAGAGGAAAAAGACGTAACTGAGACGTTTTGATTGTGTAGTGCAGCAATGGCGTGCGGTTACCTCCAAAAAGACAAGACGGCCGCGGTCATTTAGATGTCATTTATATTGCTATAGTAATGTTGACACACTTTGGAGCCTTAAACATTAGAATAGAACATCAAATCAAATCAAATCAAATCAAATCAAAATATCTTTATTTCGTAGTTATGTAACATAATCTTGAAATACGTCTTAAGAGTGAATTTTATTACTTTGTGGAAAAACGTCACCACAAAGGCGCATTCAAAAATGCTGGTACCTCTCAGAAGAATACGCAAGAAACTGAGGGACGCTCTTTTTAACAAAATTATAAAAAAAAAACTTTAACAATAAGTGCTTAAAGAATAATATTATTGAAACAAACTGATAGGCGAGCGGCTTACACCCATGGATTTTTATCATCTAAGTAGTCTGATACTTTATAATAAGCTTTTGCATAAAGCTTTCGTTTTATTGTAGTTTTAAACTTATTAAGGGGTAGATCTTGAATGTCAGCTGGGATCTTATTGTAAAAGCGTATACATTGCCCTTTAAAAGATTTCGTGATTTTATTGAGGCGGCTGACATGATTAGCAAGTTTATCTTTGTTTCTTGTATTAACATTATGCCTATCACTATTTTTTTTAAATAATGTGATATTTTTTTTTACGTACATAATGTTTTCAAATATGTATTGAGATGGCAATGTCATTATATTAATTTCCTTAAACTTTTCTCTAAGTGATACTTTAGATCCCAGTTTATAAATTGCTCGAACAGCTCGCTTCTGCAACACGAAGATTGTATTAACATTAGCAGCGTGTCCCCACAGCAGAATGCCATAAGTCATTAAACTATGGAACGCACTGAAATACACCAACCTCGCGGTTTCTATGTCCGAAAGGAAACGAATCCTTTTTACAGCGTAAGCTGCAGAACCGAGCCTTCTCGCCAAGTTAGTGATATGAGGATCCCATTGCAATTTCGCGTCCAATGTGATTCCTAAGAATACAGTAGAATCCACAAGGTCCAATTTCTCGCTTTTAATAACAATATTGGTAGGTGCCTGTTTAACGTTCGGTAGCGAGAATCTTATGCATTTGGTTTTCTTTTCATTTAGTAATAAATTATTAGCCGTGAACCATTGGACTATTTTGGAGATAGCATTGTTTACATCGTCGAAGGTAAATTTCTTTCTATTAACTTTGAATACTAAAGAAGTATCATCAGCAAACATTACTATCTCGTGATTATTTTTTACAAGGTAAGGCAAGTCGTTAACATAAACTAAAAATAGAAATGGACCAAGAATTGAACCCTGTGGGACGCCCATCGACATTGGGGATCCTGATGACTTCTCTCCGCTTACATCAACCCTCTGAACTCTGTTACTTAAGTATGACCTCAGAAGGTCGAGCGCACGGTCTTTAACACCATAATGACACAATTTCCCGACCAATGTATCATGTTGGACACAATCAAAAGCCTTGGAAAGATCACAGAAGATACCTATAGCATCTCCAGAGCCTTCCCAGGCCTCAAAGATATGCTGAATCAGTTCAACACCAGCATCGGTTGTTGAACGGCCCCGGGTGAAACCAAACTGTTTGCGATGCATTAAATTATTCAAGTTAAAATGTGAAAGTAACTGACCCATTAATATTTTTTCGAAAATTTTACTTAACGTTGGTAGTATTGAAATAGGCCGGAAATTAGTAGGGTCAGATGTGCTACCGGCTTTAAATAATGGAATGACTTTACTGTGTTTCATTAGGTCGGGAAAAACGCCATGGTCTACACACTTATTAAATAAATAAGCAAGATGAGGCGAGATGCAATCAATAATTGAGCTTATAATTTTAACTGAAAGGCCATGAAGGTCCGCAGTATTTTTCATTTCTAATGATTTGAATACTTTAATAATGACTGTAGGGTCCACGTGAGAAAACTTAAAATCAACCATGCACTCACTGACATTTTGCTTGAGTAATGATTCGGCAAGAGCGGGAGAAGAGTTTAAGGACTTGGTAGTCGAAACTGGAACATCAGAGAAAAATTTTTCGAAAGCTTCGGCTACTTCTAAATTTGATGTTAAAATCTTATCATCAATTTTAAGTTTAAAATCAATATTGCGCGCTTTTACTTTTCCAGTTTCGCTGTTCACAATTTTCCAAGTCGTTTTTGTAATATTGGAGCTATTTTTTATTTTACTATAAATATGATTTGCTTTAGCTATAGCACAAGCGCGTTTAAACATTTTTGAATAATTCCGAACATAATTTCTAAAATAATCACTTTTGTTATATGATCTTTCTTCATAAAGTTCATACAACTTAAGCCTAACCTCATGGATTTCCGCCGTTGCCCAATCACTGAATCGTAACGAATTATTAATTTGTATGGTTTTGGATTTAAACACATTGTCATATACATTTTTTGTGATATCAAACAATGCACTATATGACTCATTAATATCATCATAATGTTTTAAGTATGGTAAACTCGCTAATATGCGTTTTCTATAATTGTCAAGCCGGATCTCATTAACTGGTATACATTTTATTTTATTTTTAGTAAATTGAAATTCACCTACATCGAAAATAGCCAGTTGACCACAATGATCTGACGTTAACTTATTAATTATGGCTTTATCACAAGGTTCAGCATTAGTAAATATATTATCAATACATGTTGCTGTGGTAGCGGTAATTCTTGTAGGCTCAGTAAAGAGGTTCACCAGATCAGAACATCGAAATAGCGATTTGAGCCTACTACTAAGTACACAATTTGAATCTAGTAGATCTATATTGAAATCTCCACAGACAATAACATCCTTGCCTTTATTTCTTACCTTAAACAGTGCCTCATCCATTTTATTTTCAAAAAAATCATATGATGAGGCTGGGGGTCTATATACGCTAATTACAATAAGCCGCTCAAGCTCTATACAGGCTATTTCAATTGTTCGTTCAACAGATAGGCTCACAACGTCAACACGTTCTTTACACTTAATTGTGTTACGGGCAAGTATTAAAGAGCCACCGTGTATTGATTTTACTCTGCTGAACGAACTTGCTACCTGGTGATTTTTGAATCCAAACATAAACTGGTGACTTTTGAGCCAATGCTCAGTAATACATAAAATATCAATATTATTATGATTCAAAAACAATTCCAGTTCGAGTTCCTTACTACGCATGCCCTGAATGTTTTGATGCACCAGGTTAAGCTTACAATTTTTACAGTTATATTTACGATTACAGGCGGGCATTTGTTTTGGAAATTTTTTGTTTAGAATTATGTTGCCAGAGTTACTCCCTATTGTCTTATTAACTAATTTAAATTATTTGGAACGGATTCCAATGTCTCAATGTTAAAATTATTTTTATGCTCAATAGAAGCAGTCGTTTTAGTAGCCAGTAAGCTGGCTAAATTAACAATATTATAAGATAGCATCTTTGCTAATTGTCGTTTAAAATAATTTGAAAGAAAGTACATTTCTTTTGTCAAATGAAAATTTTTACTAATAAAATTATTAGTATCAATAAAATGAAATTTATTATGACGACATGTCAATGTGTGCAATGTCATATTTAAATTATGTCTAGAGTTATTCTCATTCACCGACAAGTTCCTACTGAAAGGAAATGCAAACAAAATTATTTTACTAATATTTGTTATACTGTTCAATTTGGAAAAATAATCGATAATACGCTTTTTATTTACATTTCCTCTCCTCCCAATAAATACAATTAATACCGTGTTTGGTTTAAAATTTTGGGAAATAATTCTATTCACTATTTCTGTATAGCAAGCTCCGGGCATACAATTATTAGTAACTGTCTGTCCCGTGTACTGACTAATCAGTAAACCGAAATGTTTACCGATTTCATCACTGTACATCACAACATTTTGCTTGATATTTGTTACTAATTGAGAGAAGGAGGCATCCTCTTGCTCGAGTTGCGTGACACAAGACGATGGCGTCCGCCTCGAGTCGACCTCGGTTGATGGCGTGGCCGTGGGCGAGAGCTCGTGCGCAGGCTTACGGCCCAATACACCCATTGTGTCATCTATATTATCACCGATTTCTTCTTTGTTCCGCAAGACATGTGACTGGATATTTGTTTTCTTGGATGTATTATTCTCTTCTTTCAATTTGTGTTCTATTATTTTAAGCTGCTTCTCCATTCTATTGAGTTTACGTTGCAGTACATTACACTTCTTTTTTTGTTTCCTCAATTTCTTAATCATGTTTTTACTTCTCCATGTTTTTTGTTCTTTGATAGGTTTCTGGGTACTTTTTTCGGGAATACATTTGTTATGTTGTTGTTTACTTATTATTTTCTTCCTTGGTGTATTTATTCGCAATGTAATTCTAGGACATTCATTAGTGAGTTTCTTCAGTTTTTCCTCCAAGCTGTCATTTTCATTTATTGATTTGATTATCAATGGCTTACCAGGAGTTAAATTAAGGGTTGGGCTTTGATTCAGTCTTTTACTGTTAATATATTCTTGCAATTCCAAATTTTTGTTTTTATTTTCGACTAGATTCTTCTTTAGGTTTTCATTTTCATTTCTAATATTTTTTAATTCCATACATTTTCGGTTATGTTCTTCTGACAATGATTTTAAAAGCTCTTCCTTTTCAATAATTTTTGCCTTCAATTCGTCCATAATTTCTTTGTTTGAAATGTTACTTTGTTCATATTTTTTTATTAGTATTTCATACTTTTTTATTACTTTTTCATTTTCTCTTATAGTTTGTGATCGGTTCATAATAGTTGGTACGAAATTTTGGCGCCTTGTAGTCATTTCTCTGCCTGCAGTTACTGAAAATATAAAAAGAAAACAGCAGAGAAAGCAATAAAGGAATCTATGAGTCGATGGATAGTGAAGGAATGTGTTGTTATGATATTTGTTTAGTAATTATTCAAATATTACCTTATTATTGTTACTATTTTAAAGATTATAACCAAAATTATATTTGTTTTACAAGTTCAAATGTATACCTATTAAAAATTTTAAAAAAAAAAAAAAAAAAAAGGTACTTTGAAAAATAATAAAAATTACTATTATCACGTTTATTGAAGAAACAAAAACAAAAAAAAAAAAACTACCGATTTCATTCAACAGTAACAATACCCAGCATTAAAGAGAATAATTTCCAACTATGAGAAAAGTTGATTGTTATACTTTATTGATTTTTATTATGAAAGTTTATATTTTTACTACATAATTTCCATTTAATCTGAATAGTGCCAATCAAGGGGTTTATTGAATTTGTATTCAGGAACCACCACAAAAATAAAATTAACCTCACTCACTCTTCAGAGATTGTAGTATGAATTTGCAAGAATTTTCCCTTTTCCTTCTTTACTTTTAAGTTCAACAATAAATTACGAAATATAATTGCCAAACACTACAGACAAGAGCTCAAAACAACAAAACAACAATAAGAACAATATTATTTAGACAAATTAACTACTTTCAAAAAAAAAAAAATTTATAATAGATTTATTTTATATGTGATCATGTATATCACCGTAATTGTATAATATATAAGTATTAAATTGTATAAAAGTAAGTGGCGTATGATTTTGTGTGTGGCTAAGCCATGCGTCGTCAACAATACTTCCACAAATACGTCAAGCAAATGTGAGACAGGCGGCGCCAAAATGTTTGGTATATGGACGTTACTCACGGGTATGAGCGCAGGAAAGTGTTTTGGTCGTGTTAAACAGTGTTCTTAATAAATAAACAATACTTGCCCAGTTTATCCGACACGAAAATTCAAATGTTTGCCGTTAACAATCCCGGCTCCGAATTCCACACAGTTCCACCTTAGCGACAAGGACAAGGTAGGCACAAATAACTACTATAATTATTTAAGCCTAAATGTACAATTTAAACCACTTTTTACTGTACTTTAAACGACTTAATCAATTTAATATAAATAAAAATCTATCAGCAGATTTTTCGACAACTGTCAAACATGACATCAATCATAAAATATCACACATAACAATCATAAAATATCACATCAATCATAAACATCAATCATCGCAGTATAAACGACAGGGTCTCTTTCGATGTCTACATTATTGGAACCAGGTTCCCCTTTTATAGGTCCCCTTTTATATTAGTGGTGATAGCAGAACAGCGTGACGCGATTTTTTTTCAAGTTGTAGATCAGATGCGTGTCAAAATAGTATCTTTTAATGTAATACTAGTGGAAACCATCCATGATAATTAAAAGATATAAGTCGTTTCAAATTGCATCAAACGACAGACTATTATTCTCGTATGGTCTGTCGGTATTCGTAAGACATTTTATATCCTTAGCTTTCTGCAATGCTTCTCCATATACACTTTATGTATATCGAATCTCACACTTCTCCGTGCGTGCAGTATGCTTAAGAAGGGGTGCAAAGTTTAATCTTCTCGAATTAATACGAGTACATAGATAATAATGTGCAAATATTTATCCGAGTCATACTAATAATAATGTGACGCCTATCTATAATAGCACGTCGACAGGTCATCGAACTTACTCGAAAAATTCCCACGGCCATGCAATAAAACAGAAAAATCAAGATAGAGAATTAAATTCGACGAATTGAAAAAAATAAAATCATTTTTAAGACGGAAGAATCGCACAGACAAAAGACAGGCGCCACGCCCGTGCGAGAATTTTCAGTAATTATTAAATTAAATGTTCGAGAATTAGAATATTCGCGACGTCTGACTCTTGGAGGGGAGGGGGAGGGGTTTATAAGGTGATGATCAGTAATCGAACGGACAGTTTTTGAGAATAAGTCAAGTGCGATTAGTTGCGAAGTGCGGAGTGATATAACGATATAATTTGTGTTCGATATTGATTGTTCTTAAGTTTATTTGTGATTTCGTTTTATAATAAAATAAAGATAAACGAATTCGTGTTTTAGTGCATCCCAAAAATCCGAACTAGCAGCCCAGAACAATAATGTGTAGTTAGTAGTTAATAATAGATAGACACAGTTGCGGTGGTTTTATAATAAATATTCATCAACTAGTAGGTTTTTTTAGTAGTTTAGATCTCTGTAAACTAGTCTGCTAAGGACGCGACAAGAAAACTGAAAAATTTAAGAGCTTTTGTCATTGCAGTCTGCAGTGTTTGCGAACGAGTGCGGTAGGAAACTCGCGCCCGCAATCAAATGCCGGCTTCGGCAAACTTTAGTTTTGTGTCGCGGACATAGAATTATTACAGTCATATTATTAGAACTGAATTTTTAGTTTAATAAACACTATTGGTTTAATGTAAATAGGGTAAACGTCTCGGAACTCGTCGACATTTCTCGTATATTTATTATACGAAAATAAATGTTTTTCATTCATAGATGTTAGTTTGATTTTTGGCTGGTGCTATTTCTTTGATCGCGTGCTAGAGTTAAGAAAACAAACGGGTTGTTGCTATTTTTATTTTATTACTTTTTAAAAAAAAAATTTAATTTATTTATTTGATAAAAACATAGTTATACAATTGTTACCATTATTATTTTATTATTATTGATTTATACTTTTTATTAGCACTAGTGAAAATGATACAAAAAAAAAAGAAAAGAAAAAACTGTGCCTCTTTGGTACTTACGCATACCGAATATTAGAAGTTGAAATGTATGTATTGGATATGAAACCGTGTCTTTTGATACGATTTTTTTACAACCGATTTCGTTTTTTTTAATTTTAAGCCACGAAACAGCCGAAATTTTTTATTAGAAGAACGTCTGAAGTATTGAAAACTCTATGGACTTTGGCTGAACACTCACTGGTCCGTCGTGATTGCGCGCAGTGTTTGTGCCCCGGAACAATATTGGCGTCGGCCGATGACTTACTTTTCTAGTTGTAATAAATATAAATTCGTGTTCAGTTATTAAATGGAAAAATGCCTTCGTATTTCGAAGGTGGTAAATGCATCTTGATTTTCAATAAGTGTGTGTAATGTGTCGTCCATTGAATAAAAAAAATTCGAATTGGGGGTGTACGCCGGTGGCGATTGCATGCGTGTTGAATAATAATAATAATAATAATAATACACACAAGCACAACAACGTCTAGGTCCCAAACTAAGCATTAGCTTGTGTTTTGGGCACCAAGCGAAGACACCACATACATATAACAACCAAGACCCGGTGCCAGTATTAATATTCATCATATAAATACTGACCCGACCTGGGATTCGAACCCGGGACCTCCAGCTTCGCAGGCAGGGTCGCTGCCCACTAGGCTAAGCGGTCGTCAAGTTCGGTCGTCGAGTTCTTTTATTGTTTATTTCACTATCCAACATTTTATAGCACAAAAGTTCTAGCGCTTTTTTGGAATATACTCTCATTAATTTATTTATTTATTGTGGGAAAACCAATAGCTATACGATACAAAACTAATTGAAAGTTAAATAAAATTAAATAATTAAATAAAATTATTTGCCGCTTGTTTGTCATTAATTGAACAGAAGCACTTTTGAGGAAGTGTCGATTAATCGAAAGTCACACATGTCTACGTGAAATTGTTCACAAATAAGGTATACAATATATTCATTTCGTATATGATAAAAACTTGACCTTAGAAAATAGAAGAAATCGTACTGCTTAAAAACTTAAAAACATAATTGCTCTGTTCTCATTTTATCACTGTGCTTGATCATCAAAATCTTTTTCATCAGTGTAATTATAATTAGTTTTCCGCGTGATTTATGGTGCCAACGATCTATGGCTAATTATAAAGATACTTGAATTTGTGAATTTTTTTTTTGTTATTATTTTCTCGATTATCTTAATAATTTTTAAGGTCGTGTTTAGTTTGTGTTGATTGTTTTGAACCGGAATCGAACCAAGACCCGATAATTTCGTGTATAAACAATTTACCTTTGAAACTTTTCATCTATTCGTAGTCATTATACCGGAAATCCCATAACAATTTACGCTAATAAATAATGCTTATAATACAATTCGAAATGATGATTTATGTTCGAAAATTAATTTCGCCGTTTCACGATCCGGTAAGTAGTTCGTATAGGTAGTTTCAGTTCTTGCTTACTACACAGTTCCCAGTTTAATGGGCACAAGCCAAATCGGAGTGCCCGAAATCGATTACGTTGAAACAAAGGTAGTCCAATTAATCATCCTTATTAGAACGATCTGTCTGTCCTACTAATTCGTATCGGATCCGATTCGTATCGATGTTACTGTAATGCGATGTAATGAAAGGCAGGGATTTGTCACGGGATTAATTACATTTTTACCGTGTGTGTGTATAATGACGATTATGCGTGTGAAAATCGATTATGAAAAAGCGTGTATTTGACGGTAATTTAAATCGGTTTAACATAATTATTTTTACGACTACAGTATGCTGTGGTGTTTCCTTGAGCGAAGTATCTGCTATGAAAAGGAAAGGAATTTACCGTACGCACGAGCGCAGCAGCTTTGTGAGACACTGATTGTCCGATTATTATGAAAATAATACAAAAAGAGGCCAAGTTTGAGTCGGACTTGCGTGAAGGGGTTCAAGAGTTAAAAATGATCGCATTACCTACTAGTTTTTTTTTAAACCTGATTCAAGTTTGTTTGTGGTACCTAACGAAGAAAAGTATACATGCTACAGCATTGTGAAAAAAAAATTGTTGAATATTTTGTTTATGAACTTATTAGTTCTCAGAGAAATTAAGCAGCACATTTTATATACACACGAATATTTTTTCCGTCGGAAATTGAAGACTTAGGTTTTTCTGTAAAGTACCTTTTAGTGAGGTCTATATCGCATGAATTAAAAAAAAATTCGGTTTACCAGTTTCGAAGCTCAAGGGTTACCTAAATGTTCGATTTTCATATATTTTCACTAATTTTAAATTTTATATTATTAAACGTTTAAAAATTATAAATTGTATTTATAATTTCGTATTTTTGATAACGAGCCCTTCCATTTTAAGTCATAAAGCTCTTGACTAGATTTTTTTTTATTTTCTAATTTACTCTTAAAATTAAAGGCCAAAATGACAGTTCGTTTATTTTTCCTATACGTCCGTGATCCCCTAACCTAGTTTTGTATATGTATCAAATTTCAATTTTTTTCGTCCAGCAGATTCGGGGAACACAGTTTTTGACAGACGGACATACATATACGAGAGTGAACCCATGTGGCTTCAATTTTTTAATCGAGGTACTCTGAGGTACGAAAACCTATAGAGTTTAAACTGTTGAGTTTCTTGCAGGTCGTTTGATGTCACAATAATACTAGATTGTACATGCGTACCAGTGTGCCTTGTATGAGGTTATAACTAAGGTAAAGTAGGTATTATGACGTAACAATAACTTTTAAACGCCATCAGAAGTTCATTATAAAACGCTTAGGTATGGCCATCTGGTTAGTTATTCGTTCTGGTATGTAGGTTTTGCTCCAGTTATAGTATATTCTAGTGTGACATTATCGTGATTTGACACATGATTTTACTATTTGATTATTTTATTTTATTTGCATCGTACCCCATTCACGTTGACCATCAGTGTTTGAAGACATTATAAGGACCAAACCCGGCACACAGCAATGCTGTGTGTGCACATGTGAATCGATTTTGCTAACAAAAACTACTTCATGTGAAGTGTTATTAGTTTGCTATTGACCAATAATACTTGAATATTCAGTAGTAGAAAAGTCTGACGTGTTAAACGCAATTTGCCATGAATGCGGTAAATTTTTACCCATAATCATAGCGTTGATTCACAACTTAAGTTGGTTGGAACGTAAAGCTGTTATTTGTTTATGGGAATACGCAGGTGTATTCATTCTCGCCCCGCGATCGACATAAATTTCCAGTGTTTTGCATATTAATCTGACGTCCTCTTTGTATGGAATATACGTGTATTTTCAAGTAGAAGTCATTCGTTTTGAGGGCAATGTACTGGTGGTATTATATTTATGAAAAGTGATTTGTAATAATCGTGTATAAAGTAAAGTTAACAAAAAAAAACCTGATTGCTGATCAAGTTAGTATTGTTTATTATATTATTGATTTTACAAAATACAAAATGTAATAAAACGTGATATTTCTTTTAGTATTGAGTTGTAGTTTCTCTAGATAGATCTGACAACACCATTTTCGTTTTTCTAGGATTTCTGAGTTGTACGTTGTACTAATTTACTTAAGTGTGGAACTTTCTATTTTTTAGTCTACTTTGTGTCTGAATCATACTTTAATGGGATGACTCCAGAGTTCTAGACATAAATTTTATGATTCCATTAAATATATAGTTTAACAAATGCGGCTTGACAATGCTCACAATTTTGGTCGTACTATACTCTGTTAATTTAACATTTTCTACTTTAAATAGAGGATACCACTGTTCCATAAACAGAGGTTAGGACGAGCCTTAGTCGTTCGGAGAGATAATCTGCACAATCTGGTTAGAAGGGGTTGAACGCAGAAGACGAAGAACAGTGTGTGATGCGGCGAGCCTTGGGACAGGACATGTTCAAAAGTGGATAGAAAGAGACAGACGATGATGATGATTCTACGTTCAAAATGTTATTTAGCGGCATTTTTCTACAATCATCGTGGTTCGACGCCCGCACTCTGCCGGTATTGTAGTATTGGATCTACACAAAAATTGAAATCGGATCCTTTGGCATCAACGAATGCAACCGCTCTCCCTAAACTCGGGTGTGGTAGTGTAAAAATTCAAACTCGTTATCGAAACCGCACCCCTATCCGGTGAGCTGTAAAGTCAACGGTTTAGCGTTGGGGCGGCACTGACAACAACGTGTAGTTTGATTTGACATTTTGCGTGTTGACCGCGCCGTAGCCAGGTGGGCGTCACGGACGGTGGTTAGAGGAACGTTAGAATAGCTCTCCCTCTATAAAAATATCCACTCGAATGTTCTCTGTAGTACTCGTATATAGTTCGCAGGTCGTATTTCTAGCAAATTATTATATATTTTTATTTTATATTGGTGTCAATAAAGATTTATTATTATTAATATTCTTATTATTATTGTGATCTCGGTTTATTATCGAAACTCTGAAGGCTAGTAAAGTGGAATATTTAGAAATCTGCAATCAATCCTGGGATCAAATCACAGAATTTTTTTCTTATACTTAATATAATTTGTTTCTAAAATTTACATAATCTTTGATTATGTGACTCAGTGTTTACTGCTGAAATAATGCAACTAAATGTTTTGTAAAAGATTTTATAATCGAATTCATCGGCGTAATGTAAGGAACACGAAATTATAATCATTTCATTGGGATCAAAACTTGGTGACAGACTATAACAATCACCAAAAGTAACTTGAATAATTAATTTTATATAGGATGAGGTTTTAATGACCAGCCAAATTTTAATATAATGTTGTTTGGTAGAAAACCGATAGCAGTCTTGTTTCCTTTCAGTATCGTTCTATAGAAAAATATTGAGATATGACTACACAAACCTTTCCCCCGAAAAAACCAATAACTCTAGTCACCATTCATGCCCGCCGCCCCATTCCGTTTCAAGGCCTCGGGCGCATACGTTTACTATGGCGTTAGTTGAGAAGGCAACCAAACGTTATAAAATGACACTGTAGATAAAATAATTTATTATGAAAATATAACCCGTATTTTTTATTTACGCTATGAGGTCTATTGGTGATACCTAACATCTAGAAAAATTTTGGCCGGTTACTAAAATCTCACCTTGTATAAGTGCGGTTGTATAAAATCTCCACAATTTAAAATAAAAAGTACAAAAAATAATAATGATTTTTGAAATTGCCAATATTTTAAAACGTTGTAGGCCTAAAATGTCAGCCGTCATTTATGTGGTACGAGTATTTTAATGTTTTCCCAATTTTATCCGCTATACATATAGGCTTTCTTCTTGTAAAAACTTCGCGATACTAAAGTAATTTTTTTTCTCGTCTGAGAAAATGGAAGCTAAATAAAAGACCGCGATAGCGAAGCTTTGGTCAAATATTGGATCGGGAAAGCTCTCGCTATCAAAACTTTATGCTGTACGATCAAAGTGGCCATTTGCCATGCTTGTATTCGATTAATTACTTTTGGTTATTAATGCTAGAATATATTTGAGGTAATTTTATGTTAAATTCTTATATTTATATTTGTATTATTTTATTTATTTATTTTTATAAAAATAAAAAAAAGGAGTTTTCATAATCGACAATGAATGTTATCAGAACTTTAAGCTAACAAACAATTAAATAATTCGTAGGTATTAACAGTGAACAAGTGTGTCGTGGTGGCCCGAACGCAACGAACCTGTTTCAAATCTATAAGGCCATGTGGCCATGGCCTTATACCTTATTACCTCGTATACTTAGCTTACCGTCTAACCATTCTTCTTCCATTTAGCTGGTGTATCTTTGGCAAGTTTCAGTCCGGTTTCAGTCGGTGAGATCACCGCTCGCCAGCCTTCACCCCCGCGAAATTGCGTTTGACAGTTTCGATACTGTGAAGTGACATTTCTGACTCTATTAAAACCAAACGCTGCTGTCAGATTTTCTTACACTGTGTACAAATTGGTTTATCATTGTGCTTAAAATAGATATTTTTTAATCAGACATATATATCGGGTATGTATTTTCCATAAATATCCGATTTCAGAAGTCGTGATAGCCCAGAGCGCAACGAACCTGTCTCAAATTTATATAAGGCCATAGGGCCATGGTTCGAATCCGGGCATGTATGTACCAATGAGGTCTTTCTGACTTGCGTACATTAACTATCACTCACTCCGTGCCTCGGAGAGTACGTTAAGCAGTCGGTCCCGGTTGCTGTCATTATATGGCGGTCGTTTTAATCCGCCAATCCGCATTGGAGCAGCGTGGTGGATTTAAGCTCCAAGCCCCTTCATCTTGAGGGGAGGCCCAAGCCCCTGCAGTGGGGTATAAAAGGGCTGATGAAAAATAGAAATTGCACCGTAATCTTAATTTTACTGTAAATTGTCCCAAGTCATTTTGAACTGCTTGGTGTTAATTTTATGTAATAAAAATAGGGAAGAGCCCTGATGTCTGAAATACAGGTATAACTTTAACTACGTAGTCAGACACAGATGTATTGCAATTCTAATAGGTAAACTCTATGCGACTCATTGAATTGTAAATTGTACCTTTTGGGTTTTTAAACAGTGCAATACATTTATATATATTAATATACTTAATAAAATTATAATGTATGTTAAAATTTTAGCCTCTTTTTGTGTGTATAATGATTGTGATTGAGTGTATGTAAGAAGGACTGTGGATTGCAATTGGATAATTTTATTTTTTCTAGAAGTCAGTCGTGACTGGTTTACGAATTTATTTGTTTGTTTAAACGAATGGCTAGTTTTGAATGCGTATATTATGTTGTATAAAATTATTGTAATAATATAAAATTATTGTGAAATTCATTTAATGGCATCAATTTAAAATGTTTGTACATGGTTCAAAATGGCTGTCGTATACGAAGTATTTCGCTAAACTATCAGAAACTTTTCCCCATAAGATTTTGTTGTGTGCTATAAATGGGACGGGAGGATTTTAAAGTATCTATGATAACATTTGTGACTTTATAAACAAACTAACAAATATTATCTATACTCTTCACATTAAAGTATCAAGTAAAATATAACTAAGAAAAAGTTGCTTAACCGACCTGTTAAAATGAATTCTTGTAGGGATGAATAATTTTAGTTATTCGAAAATACGAGCGGGAAGAGAGCTATGGGCGAGAAATAAAAAAAACCAATCGTTTATACTAATACAATAGAAGACACAAATATACTTACAGATTGTAGCAGCATTTCTAAAACAATTAGAAATTTACAAAATCACAATATTTTAAGTGTGCAATTTGGTTATCCTGAAATTTAAAAAAAAAAATGTCGCGTTTTAGGGATACGTTTGCAGCCTTTTCTTACGTGTTAGAAATTACGTCTTCCTAATGGTTACTATTAAATATCGAATAAAATTGTATAGGGCAAGAGTTACATGAAGGTTTCTTAACACGTTCGCGGAGTGATTTACGAGCAACGCATATTGTTTTGTCGAAAGAAAAATGAAAGGAAAACGGCTAAACCCGTTGCGTATTATTGATTGTTGTATTATTTTTGTACGAGCAATCGTATTTAATATTACAATTACTTGTGTTTTTTTTCAATATTCGCGTTTTTTTTTAATAGTCGTCTCTGCAATTTAATTTATAATTAAGATTTTTACCGTTTAAAACCTACATTTTGGTAGTAATTATTGTGGTGGTAATTGGTGTGTCAGTAAGTGAATCATCCATTAATGGATGCCATAAATCTTAATAATCACTGGCCTTGTAGACAAGGTATAGACATGAAAAGTTTTTAATTTTTTTTTTAAACGATTTACTTAGGTACTCACGAAGGATTTTTTTAAATTAATTCAACCGCCATACATATATATAGTCAATCGTTTTCCTACAATATATCCATATCAATAACCGTTTAAATTGATTATGTTATGTCCAAGTAAAAGAAAAAAATATGTAAATCTGTACAAATTAGTTTATAATAACTATTGGAAGCAATAATATGACTAGAAATATTTTATTAAAACAAGATAAACAAGATCTTTAGTGCGATTGGTAATATAATAATAATAATACATGAAACTTCCTACACAGCGCCATCTAGTCCCAAAGTAAGCAAGTACTATGCTTGTGTTATGTGTTACTAGACAACTGATATACATACTTAAATATTTTTTCAATACTCGAATACAATCGAAACTTGTACCTTAATGTTATGTTATTGTACAGTACCTACTAGGCCTTTTTTTTAGTAGTTATTTTATTTAATTATAAGGTCTGCCAACATTCTTACACCACAACATACTTAATATAGTTACAGTTTATCTTAAAAGTATAGTGCGAGAACAATAACAGACAAATACAATATGAAGAAATACAGAATAAATTCTGCACTCACTTTTTGAACACATGGTTTTTAATTTTGTTCGAGGCGAGAATTTATATAATTACGTAATATATTAATAAATTTATATAAACGAGAACTATACATTTATATGTAGTAATATTTTAAGGTTATAAGCTATGGTATAAACTATAAAAAAATTCCAGGTTTATATTTGAAAATGTTAAAATTAAAATTAATTCTGAGGCAATTTACATGTTTTAAATGTGTACTATGATTCTCTGTATAATATATACATATTTTTTTGCCCTTATTTCTGTATACATATAATAATATGCTTTTTACTTTATACCAATCACAAACGAGCATTCTGTTTGTGACGCATACGTAAACCGCGAAAGCAACCTGCTCGCGCCCTTAGCTCCCGCCACTATTACATTTGAAGTATCTACCTAATTTTTATTGCAAATGTATTGAAAAACCGTCTTATGATGCTCGTACTCAGTAAGCTGGCTATGATAGTCATCGGTTTATCATAAATACTCGGCTTCACCTCATGCCTGTAAACATCTCGACTATAATATGCAGCTTACAGTACTTGCACCATTAATGTACTATTATAATAACTTTATAATTCTTTATGATTGTAGTAAAAGACTGAGATCTTTTAATATTTTCTTAGGTTGTCTATAAAATTGAACGACATGAAATTAAACCTATAATGGATTAAGCCTAAATAAATGAAAGGACATTTTCTTCTACTCCTATAAATTCACTTTAGTTTCCATCGTGCCCTGTGGTCACAACAGTATTTTTGTAATCAGAACACAGATGCTGAAGTACCCTATTTCAATCCAAAGTAGTTATTGTTCAATCGATTCTCAGATACAAAAATAATACCATCTCGAAAGCGATTTCGTGATATATGAAGGGCCCACAGCTGCAATCGCCCTTTGACTGTGCAATCGCTCCGTAATATAATTTTAATGCAAGATACAACCTACAGCACATGTCGTAATGAAAAATAAACAATAGTTGAATGAAATTCTCGGTTGATTTAGGTACCGAACAAACAAGTACAATAGTAGAACGCCTGGGGCTCGGAGATTAGGTGGCCGGATTTTTTAGGGTTGGTGCACGTGCTCGTGTTAAAATATTTACGTTTTATTTATTAAAGAGTTTTAGTGTGAGTCTTTTTTTCGTTCCTGGGTACGATATAAAGACATAAAGGCCAACAATACAATAATAATAATAATATACCATAACAGTAGGTATTGCAACGGTTACTACATATTAAATGTCAGCTCATTTACCATCATTTTTATAATTCACTCCTTCGCTGTTTATAAAATCCTAGAGGTCCGCAAAGAACAGTACAGTTGTCCTCGAATCGTATCCAAACAAAATTGCTCTTTTTTATTTAGGCAACATTCAAAAGATATTTATTACCGAAGAAATGGGCATTTGCATAGGATTTATATTATACGGATGACTAGTCGTATAAAAATACATTTTTTTTTAAATATTATATAATTGTACCCTGATAACACAAGAACCACTAATTCGATTCTGATGTAAGTTTCTAAATTACGCGAGAATTATTATGGTTAAAAATAAACTATATATCATAAAACTGTATTTTCACAAATTACTTCTGATATAGAAAAAGAATCTAACTAAAGGTGTAATACGAATTAACATTATTTTACATTTCAAAATGAAGTCGCAGAGAAAAGTTAGTAACAAATAATTATTTATCACTTTAAAAATATTTTAGAAATTCTGGAGCCAAAGTATAAATAAATAATCAAAAAACCAATAATACCTACCGTTTGCGACAACCCTAATCGTTATTATATTGACCTTGTGCCCGGCACTCTGCATTTTATATATCGCGCCATGCGGTCTCGCGATTTGTTACACACGATTGGACTACTGAAAATTCACGTGACGCGCCTTGAAAAATAACTTGGTAGCCTACGTCGTGCGGCACCTCATGATAAGCTTTATGTTTCGTCCGATTTTTCACATTTTCCTCGTTTACGTACAGCGTATCGCGCTTGACTTATTGGTGTAATTTTTTTTATTGTTTACGAAAGGACCGTTTTATGAATTTTACGCTCGTGTTACTTGCTTGATAGGTACGAAGGATTTAAAAAAACAAAACCATAAAACGTTTTGACAAATTGCTGTGTGATATATACTGATGATGATATACTGATGATTTATTAACATATAAATGCAATTTAAGAAAAGACTACGATTTTGTTCATATAATGAGTCCCGGGTTCGAATCCCAGGTCGGGTCAGTATTTATATGATGAATATTGATACTGGCACCGGGTCTTGGTTGTTATATGTATGTGGTATCTTCGCTTGGTACCCAAAATACAAGGTAATGCTTAGTTTTGGGCCTAGACGTAGTTGTGATGTATACGTTGTTTGTTGTTATTACTAATCGCTTGCATTTAAAATACTAATTTCCATCCGCAACTTTGTCTGCCAACTTCTTATTCCTAAGTATAGAAATATGATATTATGTTGAACCACGATTCTTTGTATTAAATTGTGAGATTTTCTCCAAAATCATTTCGGGTGTTCTTAAATTATAAGTATTCAAACTTTATTAGATTACAGATTTAGTAGTACAGATTTAACGTAAATATTATTTAGATATTCAACAATACAAGCACAGTGGATTTTAACGCTTTCCTATGTAATACGGTACAAGCTTAATTATTCACATAATATTATCAATCAACTAATTATCGCTTTAGAAACGTGAAACGCACGAATGCGAATGCCTGCACTACCACAAAGGCTAGTAATAATGAGCGGCGTTAAATCTAAACTGCCTGGATTATTGGTACAAAATTAACTACTATGAATACCGGAGATTTATCGATTCTTCATAATGGGGTCTAAGTTATGAAGTTCCATCCATCCGTCCATCAGTCCTCTTTATACCCCACTGCAGGGACTTAGGCCTCCCCTCAAGATGAAAGGGTTTAAATCCACCACGCTGTTCCAATGCGGGTTGGCGGATTGTGACGACCGCCATCTATTGACAGCAACCGGGATCGACTGCTTAACGTGCTCTCCGAGGCACGGACTCAGTGACAGTTAATGTACTTAAGTTATGAAGTTCCCGTACTATAATTATTGGCATAATTTCAAAAATCGCTAATTTGGATTTTTTTTTTGCAATGAAAGGCCAGAATTGCTTTTCAAACCTTTCAAAATCGCATTTCCACTTAAACGTGGACACGTTAAAAATCCGAATATTTTTATAATAGCGGTTAAAAGGACTACAATCCAGGCCCTAAACATATTTAAAAAAATTAATTATAATACGAGTTCGCGGTACTAACGCAGCAAAGGTCGTAGTACCATCATTGCTACGTTAGGAGGAAACTAACGAATGCACCGCTTTCAATTTGGACTTGCAGAACATACCAATGGGTATGTCAGCCTCTAAAGTAAGTAATGAAGTATTTATTGTAAGCCACAGTGGAAGCTGGTATCAATCCACTGTAGAATTAGAAGCATGCATGGTTTCTGGCTAACATACCCTCAATTTTGAACCATTTGTTACTAACTGGCAACTTTAAAAAAAAAGGAAAATTTAAATGACCTGCACAAAAATGCACGCGTCTTTTATTAATTAACATAGGAACGATGGGATTTTCAACCGAATTGTAAAACGCACTAATAAATGGTTTGTTCAGGATAACCGCAAGATAAGCCACAGAAAGGTGATAGTGTATGTTTGGGGTCCAGTAGCTGTGTTGTCCACTTAAACTTCCTCAGGGCCAGCGCACCAGTAACACCTGTAGTGTGGTCAAAAACTATGTACAATAATGGTGAAAGTGGCAGAAGAACAGCCCCACTGGTCAACCGATCTTCATTATTATTGCTTCACTATAACGTAAGAACTTATGCTGCGCATACTCAACATTAGTTTTACCTTGTATGAAATGTCTATTTATTTCTAGAATGTCAAATGTCAAACTTCAACTGTAAAATACAAACATCGTTTAATAAACTCACTGCACCCCATTACAACCTCTATAAGTTTAATTTCGAAATATCTTTAGGGTCAGTTTTCTTTGAAATCTTCTCTTTTTCTCCTTGATCCCAACCAATACATTAGAAAGGGGTATTGATGAATTCATTAATATCAGTTAGCAATCTGAAATTTTGTAATAGTGGTGTGGTTCGAAGATGAAAAAACATTTTTTTTAAGATGTCATACTTCGCGACAGAATCCTAAAGGCGCCCGAGTTATATTAAAAAAAAAATTGTATTTGCCATTTACTTTTACCAAAAAGTATCATTTATCCTCTCCCTGAAAAAAAAAATCATTACAATTAACTGAATATCGAGCTTAGAGCTTTCATCGGTGTCACTAACAACATATCCAGCAATAATCTTTCCGACAAAATTATAATGAGAATAAATAGTTTCAAAAGAAGCTGTATTCAGTAACGGGCAATGTCTCTATTGAGTTTCATAATATGATGTTGATAGAACGTTTAGCAAATATGTCACAGAATAGCAAGACTGTTAGCCTCCTAACGCGAACGTCGTAAATAACAGTAGAAACACAACAAAGGACACAAATCACTCTGTGGGCTGAGTCCAGATTGCACCGGGGACCTCTCTTGCGGCGAAACGGGGACAGAAACCTGTCCGAAAGTAACGACGTATCCGATTACCGGCGATTTATCGAACGTTTTCGTAAAATAAACTGCTTTATAAGTTAAATAAATGTTACGTCTGGTTGTTTCTTAGCTGTTGAACGAGGATAAAAACTGTCACTTGCTCCCTTCAGATGTCACTACAGTTAAGTAATCCTGAAGTTTGAAATGTAGCTGCCGAATACTTAAGGATTTTAGTAGGCAAAATATATTTTTATAGATAGCTTCTAAAATTATTCGTTGTGCAGTAATTGGTTGTAGAAATATATGAAGCGACGTATTTTCGAAGGAACCTTTACGTAGAAAATTGTGAAAAAGCTCTTCGAAGGGAAATTTTAAGGTTAAAAATAAATATGTCGAAGTCATGTAGAAATAATTTTATGTCGAATGATTATAATGAAATAAACTCAAACACTGGTAAGGGTTTTAAACGTAGGTGTTATATTTAAATTATCTTTATAAACTTATCAGTTTATTAAACCCTGACTGACAAGTGACAAGCAAAAAGGCAGAATTTAGGGTCACTCGAGCTTTCAGTTCTTAACCCCATTAGAATAAACGTTTTATTTTGTTATTAATAAATTAAAGTTAATCGTTAATAAAATATTAAATGAGTTTCTGTCCCCCTATCTGGAAAGCAGACATGTGTTACGTAGTACGTATTTAACGAAACACACCACATATCGATCTTTTACAATTAGATATGCGTACGAAGGTGCATTTGTTAACACGTACGGAGGTTAACAGTTTTAAACTATTAGCGATTAAATAAATAAATAAAAACCCTTAATTTTTTTTTTGTTGCACTTATGGTGTTTTTGTACAACCTGTACTTGTAATAATGAACCATATTTAAAGAAATAACAGAGTATCGACTAACCAGTTGATATTAAATGAAATATCCAAAAAAAAATCACAGAATTCGCACTTCTCGCAGCTATGGGAGTACATTAAAAAGGAACATCAAAAATAAAAATTTATAACACATTTTTGTCAAACAATTTAATTAAACTTTTCGAAGTAAGTTATGGACCAATTTTTAAAAAACTTTGTACCATACGATACCCCGTAAGCTCCTGCATCTTTTGACATTACTGTCTTTCGTCTAACTTTACAACTTTCTGAATTGTAACCGAATCTCTGGGGTAACTGATATGATAAACATTCGATAAAAAGAGCACCTGCTCAACCCACAGTTTTCGACTGATTCCAAAATTTATTTTTTCAAGCGTTAGGCAATCTATCAGCATCGTAAGTTTTTTTTTTAACTTTTCGATATAAGCCTTCGTTTTTTCGAAATAATCAAATTTAGTCCAAAAAATCGGAAAGCTTCGTCTTTTTTTCACCATTTTTTATTTTCCAAATAAAGTTCCAGATCGATTTTAGAAAATATGGTATCATACGATGCCCCACAAGCCCTTGCATCTTTTAACATCACTGCCTTTTGTCTACCATCATGAATTTCGGAAATATAGCCGATTCACATTCTCCTACTAAAACGTTCTGATAAACATTTGCAATTTAAAAAATATTAAACGTTTTAACAATTTATAGAAATCCTTTTTCGTCGGTAATAGCTATATACAATTTCTTTGTAAGTACGTCGAGTGGACACTAGTGTAGCTTTAACAGGCATAATAAACTAGTTAGGTCAATAAGGGTTGTCGACTTCGTTTGACCTAGATTATTGAATCGATTAAAGTCACGTCGATCAGAATATTATACACCATCGAATTCAAAATATTTCGGATAGAAATCAATATCTTCAAATATTTTTTTTTATTTTTGTCGATATTTTATCTCCTCGTTCAAAGTGATCCATCATCAATCATAAATCGTTAAACGTACATCATTTGTAATAATAATATCATGGACTTCGTTAAAAATAATATGCTATTATATTTCTCAAAATCGCTATGTAAATAATGTGGTTAAAAGCCGAAACGACAGAACCGTTCTACCACAATTTCATCGCTCATTAGGACAGCGGTTTTGGACAGAATATTCATTCAAATTACCGATCGAAATGACGAAAAATATTTTTTATAAAATTTTAAATAATTTTCATATGTAAAAATTATTGAATAGTAATTTTTTTCAAAATGTGTGACATTGAAACGACTTCACAAAGATCGAATAGAATTCTTTCAAACATATACAATTTTACACCGTTCTCGATTTGCTAATTTAATACCCGTTGAAGCGTCAACCTCGAGGCCTGGTTTATTTAAAAAAAAAAACAAAAAACCTATAAAATGAAATTAGTGAAACCGTTTCGATGAATGGTGAGCACTCGGATGTATTCCGAATAATGCATCGTAAACGCTCTCGAAAACGTTGATCATGAACTAGACGATTCTATTTGTCGCACAAAAAATGTTAACTGGAGTCCTATTCTTAAGTTTTTCCCACTGTGGGCTACTTATTTTATCTATGGTCACAGTTTAAGTTGAGATTGCGATATTTTTAACTTCCATTTTCGTTGATGAATTTATGTTTCAACTGACAAAAAATCAATATTTTTTATATAAAACGTTCGAGTGAAACAAATTTAATAATTTAATTTCAGCGTCATGAAAAACATTATTAACAATAAAATATGGAATCGTAGTTTGAGATTAGCCATTATTTATCACCATGTAACGTTAAATGACTTTAAAGTTATACTTTCCCAAAGTATTTTCCGGAATAAATTTTTTAAACAGAGATCAGAATCATCTGAATAATCTACTTTCATCGCATTTTAGAATAGGAAACCATTAAAGGATAACCGATAACCGATGGGATTGACGAGTTCTTGAGTGGAGGCCACGTACCGGGAAGCGAAGCGTTGGACGCCCCCCGACCAGGTGGACAGATGACCCAAAGCACCATACCGGGGGTAGTTGGATGCGAAAGGCGCAGGACCGTGTGTGGTTACGAGCCTTGGGAGAGGTCTATATCCTGCAGTAGAGAGACACGGGCTGATGATGATGATGATGATAGAATAAAAGAGAATAAGTTGAAAAGGCTATAAAAAAAATTTCAGTAAATATAATATTACATTTCTAAGCCGATTAAAATCATTAGTGATACGGAGTTTAGAATCAAATAATTTGTACAAAGACAAAAGTGTCATAATTATGTAAGACCAAATAAACAAACATAATTTCCGCTTAAGTAGACAAATAATCAAAATGAGCTTTTCGTACGACTTTTCACTTTTCGACTTTTCAGCGACTATAGATTGTACCATTAAGTATGTCCTGATACTAATTTAATAACAGGACTGAAACTGATGACTTCTACTTCGAGAATGTAACCAAAACGTTAAAAATTGTTATGGCGAAAAATGGATGTCACTTCAGGTCGACAAGAGTCTGTGGTTGTTTCTACGCCTTAATGTAATTTATACAAATAGGTAAACTTAAAGTGTAAGTCTGTGATTTCGAAATACTTTTCCTTATGCAAATATATTTGTTTGCACATAATCAAAACTCGGTCGCTACTAGTAGGCTACTGCCCTATTGGAAATCAGTGGGATGCCTATATCCAGCAGTGAACTTCCTATGTACAAACACGTATTTTTTGTGTGACTGTTTTCTGTTTCTGCCGGTTCGTTTGTCTGGCTTAATCTCCGGAATGGCTCAACCAATTTTGACAGGTCTTTCGCTGGAAGGTAGTGAACTTTTTAGAGAACATTGTATTCTACTTTTTGTGCCAGAAATTTATAGGGCTCCTGCGTAAGCTTAAAAAAACCATAGAAATTATGAAACCACGTGAATTGCGTTGCGGGCTTTCGCTAGTATATATTATAATGTATTGAAACATACCTATGATAGGCTTCTAAAAGTTTATACTTACCTGCCCAAAAAATATCACCAAAGCAACAAGTTCTCCATGCGTCACAGACACTTGTCTACAGTGATATTATATCACTTTTAATCAAGAATCGCCCTATCGCTTGCGTTGTGTCGTGACACAAAATAATTCGAGTGGTTCGAATTCGTGTTCGGCGACCGACGTTTTGTCGTCGGGAGTTTTTTTTTTTAGTTTACTACCAAGTGGTACCACCGGGGTTAAATACCTTGGCCACGTCGAAGGTCCAAGTGCTGTTCTTATGCAGGACAGGGGAAATTTTCTTTTATTGTATAAGAACTTTGAATTCAGCTCGTTGAAATTCTGGGACATATACAGAAGCCACGACCGTTCATATTCAAGAGAATATGGACGATTAAAGTGTGGCCATTGCAAAGGGCTAATAATTATATCGGTACTACGTCCAGGCGCAGTAAAATAATCCCCACTAATATATTATTTCAAAAGTAAAGATTTGTAAGTTTAAATAAGGTTTTATGTTCGGTTACCTCCATCGATACCATACCATACCATCAGCCCATTCATGCCTGACTGCAGGGACTTAGGCTTCCCCTCTGGATGAGGCCCCTTGGAGCTTAATCCACCACACTGCTCCAATGCGGGTTGGTGGATCTCCATCGATATGAAAATAGTATTTTCGTCATCAAAAACATAGGACCATTTCTCTATACTGTCTTGAAAATTATTTATTATTGCCCATCAACATAATTTTCATGGTTTTCAAATAATTATTGTTTAGAAACGCAAATAATATACATCCGAACCGATTTCGAAGTGTTTATTAATCATTTTTTTCAAACACTGCATTTTAACTTCCAGAGTATTTTAGGAAGGGGGTATCTACTTCCGAACATCGACGGTAAAACGGGTGAACCTTTGCACCCACTCTTGAATAAAACAGGGAGGATTTTCGTATCTTTTCCTCTTATTTTTTCCCCATTTTCCATTCTCTCGCAGTCGCTCTTAAGAAAACCCCTCAATACGGCACTGAAGGTGATATTGCATTTTCTGTTACCATTACTTAAAAACATGGATAACGGTTCGTTGGGTTTACAAAAACACGTAGTTCTTTCGTAGAAAAATATTCGTATCTTTTAAAAGAATCTTAATGGAAAATTTCAATTAGTTCAATTGAGAATTGTAATTAACTTAAACGAATCAAATCTCGTTAGAATTATACGTTAATACAATATAATCGAAAGCTTATTTCTGTATTTATTTGTTTGTAAAAAAATATTTATATACCTTCATTAAGCACGGCTCTCGTAGATTAATTTAAAAAGTTATATTAATTAGAAAAAAAAAATAAAAAAAATACTAATTATAAGTTTTAATTTAGAACAGATCTTTTGAGTGATATTTTGCTTTTATCTTTACACGATTTCGTTCTCAGAATTTTTTGTACTGACGATCCAATAAATCAACTTCATTATTGAAATAAAATTCATTTTCATTTTACCAATTGCCTGGATTAATTATATGTTTTGCTTTCAAAGTTTAAAGCCACGAGCTTACTTTCCCAGGTTAATTGGGTTACGGAATATTATCTGATTTAATTCCAGTCATATTCCGTTTAGAAGTTAGATCAAATCAATAAACTTACAAAGCTCATAATTAAAGCTAACGTAATCCTTACTCGGTCACGGCGATGATCAAAGTCAGGTGAGTAGCTTTATTAGCTCAATGTTCATCTTCAGTTCTATTGTTTTTATTATCCTAAATGTAATTATGTCTTACCATCCCCATGTATACTAACTACAGTACTACTGTATACCTACACTTTCCTTTTTTGTTCACGGCCCTGGTCCCGTGAGTACTCCTTCCTGCTATCATCGAGTTGTGAAGGGTTTTTATATGGTTTTCTAATTGACCTCATTAACTGGTTCGAAATTCTTCATATTCTAAGACAGACATTATTTACATAGAAATAAACATTCGTTTAGTGCATTACGAATTTGAATGCGGCGCAGACGCGTGTTATGCATGGAATTAGTACAATCTTGTTTCCCGTTTTGTGAACAAGTGCATTTCTTTACAGTACTTATAGGAGAGTGGTGAGCACGTAGGCTGAGTCCTTGGAAAACTCTCATTTTCTTGCAATGAACCTCTTATGCACCGCGTATGAGTACTATGTGAATTTTTTTTCCATTGCACCAGCCCATTGTGCCCCACTGCAGGGGCTTAGTCCTCCCCTCAGGGTGAGGTGTCTTGAAATCCACCACGTTGCTCCAGTGCGGGTTAGTGGATTTTAACGAGTTTAACGAGACGTTGATGACACCCGAGACCGACAGCTTAACGTGCTCTCCGACGACGCCCGGAGTCAGTGATATTTATGTACTTAAGTCAGAAATACTCGGTATACGCCCGGATTGAAACCACGGCCGCAAGGTCTTGTAAACTCGAAACTGGTTAGCTGCGCTCGGGCTATCACGACGCGTCGGTCTATATCGACACAATTGTATGTTAGAGCAATAAAATATCCTACATATATATTTTATCGTAATTATAGGTATTACCTATAAACGACCGCTTAGTCTAGTGGGTAGCGACTCTGCCTACGAACCTAAAGGTTCCGGGTTCGAATCCCAGGTCGGGTCAGTACTTATAGGATGAATATTGATAGTGGTACCGGGTCTTGGTAGTTATATGTATGTGGTGTCTTCGCTTGGTAACCACAACACGAGCTACTGCTTAGTTTGGGGCCTAGACGTTGTTGTGATGTATACATTATTATTATTATTATTAAATTCATTAATTTATATTGTTAACTAAAGCAAAGTTTCAAATGTTTAGAGTATCGAAGATATATTAGTAGTTCATATAAATCGAAGCCTGCAGGTACTTCATAGAATTATTATAAACAACAGCAAACAGAAATACGAAGTTTTGAAGATATGTTATTATATAATATTTTCCTATATATCCTAAATATAATTACCATTTTGACTATGCAAACTGGCAAACCAGAAGCAGTTTTCTATATAAACCCAGGCACTGCCAACCCAGCAACTGTCGCAGCACTTATAATTGAATACTGTCGGTTTTCAATCGTAATAGTGTATATTATATAAGGCAATGACGATACGAAGCATACATACGCATACTAAAGTGTCGTCAGCCGTAGATATCCGGTGACCCGTCTCACCGCAGTCGGGTCGCCTTGTTAATAAACACAAACTATAATCTATTATTCATTGAGACAGCGCGATATCCAATTAACCCTAAACCAACAGTCGGGATGTATGGAGATCTTTGTGGAGTGGTTCCTAAGATCTCGTACCTAATTCTGAATAACAATGATATAATCGCGCCATAGATTAATGTCTATCTATGCCGATGTCTATTATAATATAGGATGCCTAAACTAGACCTTCATTTCAATAACACCTTGTATTGAGGCCTCGTTAATGCATATTTGACACGCCAAGATTTAACTGAAGGCTTACAATAATCAGAATTCTAGCGTGACAGATATATACTGTCATGCTAGTATTTATACTATTTTTTTTAGTATTTATAATAATAATATTTATTTCCTCCACAAATGTTTACAAGGCATGTTATATTACATGTTATGTTACAAAATACAAAATAGTTTATGGCAAAAAATGTAAATTATTGTGGAAGACTGGAACCTAAACTAGGTCGAGCCTGTATTATAGGTAGGGACGCCCACCCATAGTTATTTAGGTATACTTAGTTAGTTACGGCAATTAGTTTATACGGCAATTAATTTATATATAATTATTTGTTAAAAAAATTTACATCAGATTGCTATTTTGGATACTCTTCACAATTTTAGAAGAGATGAAAGTCGTTTCATTAGTTTAACAATACTGATTTTGCTTCATATCATTATACGGCCTCTCGTCATGTTTTATTTTCGTCGCGTTGCTATTTTTTTTTTCAATGCGTCTCGTTCTGTGTTCCAAAACATTGTGTCGGATGAAAGAGCATGCATTAAAGTCACGCTCGTGACGGACTTCAGTGGCACGCAGTAAGACGGTCCTTAAATCAATTGTCTTCCCGTAACGATTTTGGCTTGGGTAACTTTATATTATTTAAATGTCGGTTATAATATAATACCAGTTACCGGCTGGATGCACCGGTTGCCGCTGTCACTCCCTTTACAAATTAAGATCCCATGGAATACTGATAATAACTTCAATTAGTCGTTCTTTTCGACTGTATCAATTTGGACAGGAAGATGGTTGCTGTGTCACTGATAGCGGTAATTTTACGGTGGAATCTAATAGCAGGGATTAATTGGGAAGCAGTGTCATATAAACATAGATTAAGTATAATCACTAGTCATGCCATTATCGAAAAGAAGCGAAGCGAAGTCGTTATCACATAGTATAAAATATGTACAAGTCTAAAGCGCAACCGTTCGTTTTTGTTCTGAGATTGGAAATATGTTTAAGGTGTATATAGATCTTTTTGTACAGCCCTTCCATTTATATTTTGTTATTTGATCTCATAATTAATATATAGATTTTCTAAATGATCACAACGTACAAAATAAGGGCAGGAAAGGACCCATTACACGCGAGAAATTAGTAGCAAGTTGTCAACGAGTGTAACTACACCGTACTGTACTCGCCCGACGAGTATTTTTGATCGACCGAACTAGTACATATTTACTGACTGAAGCAGGACATTTTCAATTTTTTCTATGAGTTAATTATTCGTTTTTGTCTTTAACAATGATTGACAAATGTCGGACGACCGAAAATAGGTTAAATGATATAAGACCTCGATATAAGTTCTCGATATAAGACCTTCGTCGATAGATGGAAATCGAATTGTTTGGAGGTAAACTGATTGATAAAGTACCTGTTTATTTCCTTTTCATGTCGAAAATTATGTGTTGGAATTCCGCATAGACACAACATGTTGCCAACATATCTTTGTCTATGTATCGTTTGGTTGATATTGATAGTAAGTATTTAATGATTTAATATAATATAATAATTTAATGATAGTAAGATAAGAGTATTTAAAAAAAAATTAAGTTTAAGCCTTACACAATTAATTTATAATAATTGTTTCTCAGTTTTCAACATAGTCACCTTTTAGGTTTAAGCATTTTTGGGCGCAGGCCTACTAATCTTTAAAAAAAAAATGAAAAAAAAACCACGACAGAAGTTGAGTACTTAAAAACTGGTAAATCAATGTACTACTTCCGTTCCGTTCCAATGACTCACCAGCCAACAGTTCTGCTGCAAGGATGCGGAGGTCCGAGACACCAACGAACCATAGTAGATAGGACGGAGTGTAGGTAGCTAGGCTGCATTCGGGATATAGGAATGACAGGAGGTTGAGCCGACCCGAATACCAACATCGTAAAGCCAGCATGAAGTGGTAAATCAATGTACTTCTTAAATAAATATTAAATTCTTTAAAAAGAATGAAGTAATTAAATACCTACATTTTCATCTTACGTCCTAAAATAAAAAATATTATATTTGATTAATTTTCGTGCGTCACCCGTATATTGCACAGATAAGAAAGTTTTAGTTAAAATCGTAGCCACGCACAACAGTAATTCAAAATATCAAATTTTATTGTTTAACAAAATATAAAATTATTAGGTAAAAATACAGTTATTTAACTATTTCACTCTATTTGGCAAACCATCTTTTAATATTTGCTTACTTATCATTTTCTTCGTCGTGAATTATGTAAAACATTCATTCTACTTTTATTTTTTAGAAAGTTCAGAATTTTCTACAAAGTTCTATAATGTTAAAGTACCTTCATTTAGCGATCCCAGTACAGATGTGTAGTCCAAGCGAAAGCTCGGGTGGAAAGGTAGTAAATACAGGATGAGATTTTAGTAACCAGCCAAAAATTTTCTAGATGTTAGGTATCACCAATAGATCTCATTACGTAAATAAAAATATAGGTCAAATATTCATAATCAATAATTATATCCTACATATTTTTTAACAAAATTTGGCTACCTTCTACTTACATGGAGCGAAAGGACGGGACATGGGGGCATGTGGGCGGGGCGCGTGCACGTACACTGGTGCCCTTGCGAAGGGTGACTCGTATATTGGTAGTTTTGGGAAAGGTTTACGTAATCTTAACTGAATATTTTCCTATTGAACTATACTAAAAAGGAACTAGACGGCCAACGGATTTTTGTCAAAGGTCACATTATATTAAAATTTGGCTAGTCATTAAAACTTAATCCTGTATATAAAAGTGAAATCTAAAATAAATGTAAAAGTCCTTGTTATACGAATTACTGAATGAAAGAGCATTGTTCAATTTTAAGGAAAAACCAATTAATCTATACAATTGCTATATACCTATTTACGAATCATCAAAAATGTGATATAATAATATTAACGTATACTTCATAACAACGTCTTGGCCCCAAACTAGGCATTAGCTTGTGTTTTGAGTACCAAGCGAAGACACCACATACATATAACAACCAAGACCCGGTACCAGTATCAATATTCATCATATAAATACTGACCCGACTTGGGATTCGACCCCGGGACCTCCAGCTTCGTAGGCAGGGTCGCTACCTTCTAGGCCAAACGGTCGTCAAATATAGTCAAAAGTTTTCACATATTATTTGGAGCGGACATTCAATAGTATGTTTATACAGGTTTTTATCCCATAAGGACTTAGCATGAGGATATAAAGGGATTTAAAATAGCTATACGGAATACGAAATGATAACCTGTTATGCGTAGATTATGGTAATACGTCTTTATTGTTTTCCGCGCAATATGACGGCGATGATGTAGCGTGACGCTTGATGTTCCCTTTTTAGATTTCGGAGAGATTTTAAACTACTATTCGGTTGAACTTCGGTTCAAATAATTAAATATTATCATATCACATTATAGACATTCTCTTTAACATATATGTTTGATAAAAAAAGTGTAGTCTTACAGTATAGAGTAAATCAATTTGACAGCAGCGTTTGGTTTTTATACAGTCATAAATGTCAATTCACAGTATCGAAGTGACATTACGCAATTTCGCGGGATTGAAAACTGGCGGGATTCCACGGGGGTGCAGACCGGCGCGAGGGTTGCGCACTGAAACTCGGACTAAAACTTGTCATCTTGCACCACCTAGCTAGAGTATAAGTGGTTAGACGGTAAACGCAGAAGAAGACTTCTAGTCAATTCGCAGTTTATGTTTTTATTGTACTGTGGTTAACCCCAAATATAGGCCTCCTATACGTAAGCGTACACCGAGTGTGGAACAGAATGTGAGGCTTCTCTTGCCTCGTTTTCTTTCACATATTAATTTTATTTATCGTCTAACGTCAAGCTAAATTATGCATGTACTAGTTTTTAAAGTATTTATGACGTATTTATTTAAGTATTTACGACGACCGCTTAGCCTAGTGGGCAGCGACCTTGCCTGCGAAGCTGGAGGTCCCTGGTTTGAATCCCAGGTCGGGTCAGTATTTATATGATGAATATTAATACTGGCACCGGGTCTTTGTTGTTATATGTATGTGTTGTCTTCGCTTGGTAAGTACCCAAAATACAAGCTAATGCTTAGTTTGGGACCTAGACGTTGTTGTGATTGTGTGTGTTATCATTATTATTATTTATACATATAATAAAATGGTAACGTAGTCAATCCTGCATATGACATATTTTTCCAAAACAATAATTTTTATGGGTTATATAGACGATGCTGAACTCAGAACAATTTTGTCTGTTTGCCTGTTTGTTTGTATGAACACAGTAAACTCAAAAACTTCTGAAGCGATTTCGGTGAATGTTTTGTAAGGTATTAGTCGTAATCCAGGGTCTAATCTAAGATATAATTTATCAAGCTTCATTACCTTGGGATGAGTAAATATTGTGATAACTCACTATCAGTATAGGAATGGGGTAGACGAGTTTTTGAGTGGAGGCCATGTACCGGAGCGAAGGTAGGACGCCCTCCAGCCAGGTGGACAGATGACCTGACACACCATGCAGGGGGTAGTTGAATGCGAAAGGCGGAGGACCGTTTGTGGTGGCGAGCCTTGGGAGAGGCCTATATCCTGCAGTTGAGAGTCACGGGCTGATGATGATGATGATGATAGCGATTGATGACCGAGACCATTATGAAATACGTTAAATATGAGGAAGAAAAATACACGTCACCATAATTATTACGTTTTGGAGATGCAACGGGAACCTAAATTACGCAGACACGTATTTTTTTCTCTTTGTATTCTTCATAATTTGAAGAAGATATTGTGATGAAGATGATCATTCTCTGCTCTGCTGTTGTGAGTAATTTTTTTCAGTGTGGCAATCGAGATCTAAGTAGTGTGAATCCTGCAGTTCACGCAGACGAAGTAGAAGGCAGCAGCCAGTACCAGCAACCATATGTGTATTTAGTCTGTCTAGAAATACTGTGTTTAGGAGTAAAACCTATGGTCGTACCAAAAGTGATGAATACGTAATATATAGTGAAGTTCAGAGATCGAAAATTGCTTATGTGTAATTGCTGCCGTTATGACAAACGGTAAAAAAATCACATTTATGTCATTAATACTGATTTGCGTCATAAATTATTGAATGTAGGGATCAGATGACTGTTCTCGTGTAGGTACGATCGAGCAAACTACAAATTTTCGTTTTGGGTAAACGCCAAAGCCAATAAAGGCCCATCTCCTGTTACTGCGGGCTCAATTCGGCCCGCGACATGGATTTGTAAACAGTATTGTTTACTCGTGGATACGGCATTTTTTATCAAATTTTATTGATATATGTTTGAACCCTGCCAAATGGTAATTTATTTGTAAGGATTATTATCTATATAAAAGTGAAAGACATTTTATATTTTGTTTTTATCTTCGTTTACTATACTTACTCTTGTTTTTCACGTATCTCTCATAATTTTTTAAATGTAATGTTAATATTTTTCTCGACAATTAATTTTCAAGCTGCAAAATTTTCATGGAAAGAATGTAATAGCTCCTTTAAGGGTTGGTACCTTCAATCCCTAGTGCGCTGAACTGATTTAAATGAAATTTGGCAAGCAAAAAAGTGAAAAGAATGGAAACTTCTAGAATCCAAGTAGAATTTCCAAATGAGATACAAAACTAATTAAGATTCAAAATGGGACGAGCAAATTTTCGATTTGGAGATCGAATAGTCGTAGCAAATAAATTCTAAAGGTGAAAAGGTCAAAAAGTGAATAGAAGTCATAAGACAGCGGGAACGCAAAGGAGATAACAGGTTATGTATGCCCACGCAGACGAAAAAATTGTTTATGAAATGTAATAATTTTTTCCTAATCACGGTAGGATTTTTAAATCGATGCATTTCTAGTTCGCTCGCCTATCTATACCGCTGCGTGTAAAACTTCAATTATAACGTAGTATAAAGTGACAAAGGCAGCGCGTGTGCGGTAAATTATTTTGAGCTGGCGTGTTGAAACTAACGCACTAAAGTCGTTCGGTAACAGCGAAAACACGTAAATTGCTTTTCTAAAATAACTTTCTATTTTATAGTAAAACAAAAACAAAAAAAGTGGTTATTATATTCATATTGCGATTATTTTAGTGGCCTTTGTTAACTCTAGACCTTAGGGTCAATATAGTAAACTATCATATATGTATAGTAATAAATTTCGTTTTTAATTTTACTTTACAACACAATAATATGTGTGCTTTGTGCGATAAACTGGAACGATTGGCTGGCCCACTTGGCTTTTACCCAACAGACGGTTAATTTGTTACAAACCCTTTATGTAGTTAACTAGTATTTATTCTCGGCTTTGTCTACATTAATTAGTTTTCAAAGAAAATACCCAAGCAGAGTTTGTAAATTTTACACGCGTAACTTCGTAATCTCAGAATTTTTTTTACATAAACTCAATGACAACTTTGATGTTACTTTAATACTCTAGTGGTATCAAGACAAAACCGTGAGCTGCAGCTAGTATTTACTGCATAACGTAAGCAACGCATGAGGCTGAAGTACTTAGAGGCAATAGAATTCTCACCTCTCTCGTAATAGGACACCCCGCAATGCGCCCGAATGTGCGAATCTCGCTTTACAAAGAGTACTTTTCATTATTTTTTTGTCGTTTTGGTCCCCCCGAACGGCTTATTATGTGCGCCTGCCGCGTGTCCTATTACGTTCGGATGTTTGTAAAATTAACAATATAATTGGGCATTCGTCCACGAAACTCCTGTAAAACGCATAGGGTTGTCGGCTGACGAATATTATAATTAACTATCCGATTTTCAATAATCCCTATGTTGCGGGCGAATCCTTTTATAATAGTTTGGGAAATGTTCTGTTCAGTTAAAACTTTGAATATATTGAACACTAGCGACCGCCCGCAGCTTCGCTTGCGTAGACTACACATTCCTATTTTAGGTAGCATTAACATTCGAAACGGTTTATACGTACTTTTTGCTGAATCTAATATTGCGTACACCCATTTAAACTTTCAATCTTCATTCTCCCACTCCTTTAAGAAAACCGATCATCATCAGCCCATTTTACCCTACTGCAGGGGCTTAGGCCTCCCCCAGTGTGAGGAGGGGGTTTTGGAGCTTAAATCCACCACGCTACTTCACTGCGTGTTGGGGATTGTAACGACCGCCATCTATTGACAGCGTTAAGAAAACCGATACTCACATACTTTTCACCTCACGTTTCCCACCCTTAAAATGTAGAAATCCAAAAACCCTGAAACACGCCATTATTTATTTATGTTAAAATTTTTGTTTCTAAGTTTAAAAAACAAAGACTCACATACAAAGCCCCTCCATCCCTCCCTCCTTAAATTTGAAATTTCCAAATATTCCTTTATTAAAAAATTAATACTCACGTTATAAAATAAACCACTATTCCAAATTACGGCTTCCCAGACTTACTAATTTCAGCTTTATCTACGCTGATAGATCAGTGAGGACAAACGACAGACAGCCACAAAAAGTAACTGATGTCACTCTTGACAACCTTCTTTCACGTCTGCAAAGTTTCATTAAAATCTGTTCAGCCGTTTTAGAGATTAGCTCGAATAGACACATAGACGTACAGACAGACAGACGGACAAAAAGTAGCGTATGTCACTTTTGACCACCTTCTTTTCATACCCGTGAAATTCCATCAAAATCGGTTAAGCCTTTTTGGAGATTAGCTCGAATAGACAGATGGACGTACATACAGACATACAAAGAGTAGTGTATGTCACTTTTGACCATTTCTTTTCTATATCTGTGAAGTTTCATCAAAATCAGTTTAGCCGTTTTGGAGATTTATTCGAATAGACAGACAGACAGATAATATTATTTTAAACACATAGCCTATAGCCTTCCTTAATAAATAAGCTATCCAACACAAAAATAATTTTTCAATTCGAACCTGTAGTTCCTGAGATTTGCGCGTTCAAACAAACAAACAAACTCTTCAGCTTTATAATATTAGTATAGATGTTTTAATCGAAATTTAATATATAGGTACAACGCAGTGGGCTATAATTTATATATTCAGTAAAAACAAATCAAAATTTTATGATAAAATTAAAGATTATTAATATTAAACTTTTTAATCTATTAATTATTATTAAGTATATTATTATAAATATTATTATATTAATTACACCAATCGTTCACTGCTAGGTATAGGCTTCCCTCTAGATCTCTATAACGCAACGTCATCTGTAATAAGCAGCGGCTTGCCACTTAGTTATCAGTCTACCTATTGGGGGGCCGTTCTATGCTGCCAACCCTCCCATGGGGCTCCCTACACGATACCCTTTTTTCCCCACCTTTTTAAATTTGTTAGCATATACAAAAACAAACCATAATTATATTTTTGACTAAAATTTGTAGGTTGGCAACCCTAGTATACGCGAGTTTCTGTGCCATATGTTTGTAGTGCAGAAAAAAGGGCGGATGTACCAAACTTAGTTCAATGGAGACGCATGTCGAATTGGGTTATTCAATTTCAAAAGCGCTTTAAACGAAACTATACTGGCTATAGGATATGGTAGATAATCCTTTGGCTAATTTTGAAATTACTACCTTACGATTTTTAAATGATTAATGCATCAGAACATCCCTTAGTGTAGAGTACACGTATACATTTAAGTACAAAGCGTCATGTTTATTTTCTGTACGCAATGTTCGACTTTATCCTTTATAATACGAAGAGTTAGAATAGATCGAAATTATACAGTTGTGTAGAACGTTTCACCCTCTTCCTACTGTTTGTCATGGTGTATAATTAGCGATTTTCTGAAATAGCCAGTTAAATCACTAGGTTATACGGTGGGCTAGTAAATTGGAAGTGAGTTGGTTTCTCGCCTCGCCTTTCTAGTTACGCTATTAAATAAAATTACTGTAGTTACTACCCTGTACCTATAATTTAAAATAATTGGATTTTAACATATATCTATATAGATATATATGATGCTAAATATTGTCAGACGCAATAATTAGTAGGTTACATAAGAACTCGCTTCACTATCTTCTGTCTCTCGTGATGCTTTATCACATTTGTTCCCTTTGGAGTTTTATCGGTCTCCGGCTTAAAACGGCTCTCACTGTTCCACCGGCTCACACCCACGGCGAACCCAAATGAGAGTGAGTGGGACGCCGAATGACACCTAGACGAATTTAAGAAAATCACAAAATTTATAATACAATAAATTTCCTTTTTTATCGATTTAAGAATTATGATAGTCGTCACTCGAAAAATTGTAGTGCACTTTAAAACAAAGCATTTTTTGGGACTTATTTGCAAACTTTTTTCTAAATTCTGGTGCACTTCTATTAATTATATTGGAGTAATACTTTTTGCTACACAGTCGACTTTTTCTTGTATTTGTATGTTTTTCTGACTGGTAATATATCTCTATACTTTACGACGAACTTACAGTACCTCATGTTATTTAGGTCTAGCAATTTAATGTCCTGGCATACCTACCTACCAAAATACAAAATCAAATAAGTAGTACACTGCTCTGTATGAAACAAGTTTGATTCACGATACGAGTGTATTTGTGTTGGTTGACCAATTACTTGTGTTTGTATTAAAATTAAGCGTGAAAGCAAGTTTTTATACTGTTTACCATGTCCACTTCTAAGTGTTCTAAGATCTCAAAGTTTGATCGTAGAGTAATGCAGACAAGATAAACTTTCAACTCTAATCATTATCTATGTCAACGTCTCTAAACAAACATGAAATTAACGACTGTAATTATTTCGTAATAAATCCCCAAAACTACGATGTAGATGCCTTGATTAATTAATTATTAAATTTACCTTCACGTGTTCCCAGTCCATTCAACCGATGTGAACATTATCTGTATTTCACATTCTATCGTTAACATCAATAAAGGGAAACAATGAACGTATTACATTGTAACCCGACTCGTAATTCTTGGGTTGAGTTGAAAAACGAGTTATGATATTGTTTATACATTTATCGAGTCTTAAAGTCAAACTTTATGATTCCTCTTTCCGCGTTTGAAAGGGATTCTGTTTTGGTATTCCTTTGTAACCCCCGTCGAAAGTTTCATAAATTTAAAAGCTTTTATTCGAAATTTACGTTAACTCGTCGCAAGAGTTGTAATGTAATTTGAGACGAATACTTGCCAGCAATCGCTGGTTTTATTATATTTTATTATCGAACCATAGAGAGGTTGGACCTCCTTGAGTTACTTACCCGGGCTCTTATTCTACGTCATTATGATTTGAATTAATATTTTTGTTGTATTGCTCCGAAGGTTTTCAGTTGAATCCCTTTTGTGAGATGGCGACATCAAAACGTTACAAAGAAATCATTATTTATGTTTAACAAAATAATCTCTTTGAGAAAAAAATAGTATTAAACAACTAAATTCAGGGTAATGAACGTTATATGTCTATCTAAGATATACATAATACTTTTATGACAATAAAATAAATTTCTGTTTTCAGTTTGTATCTATTAAAATGGTGTACATAAAAACGATGACGTAAAAACATGACACCAAAATCGAAAAAATCTTCCCTTTTCTAATAGGCAAATTAGAGTAAGCATACATTATTTAGAGTACTACAAATTTTCGAAAATGCTCTCAAAATTAGGATCACAGGATCGGAAAAAATATGTATCCCAAAAAGAAGCACAAAATGTAGTTTCTAAGTTAAATGTCGTCGCTGTCATTTCAAAATGGCGTATGTTAAATTTGTTACTTTTTATCTTAGCTGTATGCGTAGTACTGAACGTGATCTTTCATGTGTCAAAATGTCATAGTAAATTTTGTTAGACGATATAAGACATTATGTTAATGCGCATAAGGTCTTATTATAACAGTCGCGGAAAAAAATACTTTTTTGTGTTTTCTATTAACAGTTTGTTTTACACGTGGTTTTACATACGACATTTTGAAATGACGGCGGCATTGTATCTATTAGTTTCTAAGATCATAAAGTCATGGTAATTTTCAATAAAACGAAAAGGGTTCCTCTTATCCCCGTGCCAAACGAACCCCAAAATACTATCCCGTTACATCTACGATGCGAGCTCTAAAAAATAATATGAATATGGTTCGGGCAATTTATAAAACGGTCTGCATTAAAAGGATCTCCTACTGCGAGCGACCCTTTAGCTTATAAATTCACATATGTAATAAGGGACTGGGCTTTCGTCAAATCCATAAATATTTGTTTGTTTTTTGAGAGCTTGGGTCATTTTTTTACTTTTTTTTTCCATGGGAAAAAAGGGTATCATCATATCGAATGACGTGAAATGAAATATTTGATGAATATAGATAATAGGTAATAATTTTTTTGTAGAATTTAATGCTTACGATTTAAATTATGTAGAAATACGACTATATTTCCCTGTAAAGGAGAAACACAACCATGACGGTTTTTATTTATCGGGGTAAGTGAAAATAATTGATGACAGTTGTTGCGAATTTGTTTCCATCAATAGATGGCAGTCGTTAGAACACACCAACATGCACTGGGGCAACGAAGTGGATTAATCTCCAAGCCCCCTCATCCCGAGGGGAGGCCTAAGCTCTTGCAACGGAGTATTATTAGCCTGATGGTATGGTATGGTATGAGTCGCCAATTTAAAAGTTGCCATATTAACTTCGTGGATATCTGCTATACAATTTAATATTTCATGGTGCGCCGTTTTACGTTGCATAATTAAAACTTACTTCTTTTTCTACCCCATCTACTCCGTAACCCTCACCCCTAAACCTAAACCGATTTGGATGAAACTGGTTATTTATTATTCCGTATTTGGAAAGTGCAAAGTTTCAATGACAATAAATGAGCCGTGTTTCATCACTACCTTTTTTTCTCACATACAAAGATTGATGAATGTTCTTCGGTAAAATAATAAAAAAAAAAAGTTCTCTAGTGTTTTAACTTTATTTAGGGCTACACAATCCTGATTCTTCTAGATATATGTGAGCTAAAATCAACAACGGACCGATTCTTTTCTTTCCTTCGTACTTTCTTTTCCCCCCTCTTTTTCCCTTTCTGTTTTTAATTCGCAGACACCATATTCAAATATCGGGTCGTGATAGCCCAAAGCGCAACGAACCTGTCTCAAATTTATGAGGCCATAGGGCCATGGTTCGAATCCGGGCGTGTACCAATGAGTTTTTCTGACTTAAGTACATAACTATCACTGACTCTGTGCCTCGGAGAGCACGTTAAGCAGTCGGTCCCGGGCGCTGTCAATAGATGGCGGTCGTTACAATCCCCAACCCGCAGTGGAGCAGCGTGGTGGATTTAAGCTCCAAGCCCCCTCACCCTGGGGGAGGCCTAAGCCCCTGAAGTGGGGTAATGGGCTGATGAAGATATTCAAATATATATACCCATGACATTCTCAAAATAAGACGAATGTAACGAGACCTCATATGTTAAAATCCACCAAGTTGTTCAGACTACAGAGCCCGTCAAATAAATAGACATCCAAGCATGCATGCATGCATACATACACGGGAATAACATTCCATACAAATTGTGTTAACGGTTGCACGCCATTATGGTATTCAGATTAACAAAACCTTAGTTTATACGTTTTAAATATTTTGATACATCATAAGAAAAAAGAAAACTTAAATGCGCGCTATTTTTATTCGTAATTGTTTAATTTTTCACAATATGTTCAACATGAAATTAATTGCATTTTCACAACATCTCATCGAAATTCATAATTTTTCAAATGCAATACCATGTATTTTTTGTACCAATCGGCCACTACAGACTCCTCTTGAAAACCTACTTTTTCTTTGCGCATAGTTACGAAACAAATTCGCTTCCTGCTCTGGGCGTCGATAAAGTGTGGCGATGATAAAAATCTCTAATTAAATAGATATTGCTTAATCTGTCTTGAAAACAGCGTCAATGTAGGTCGAATGTAGATAAGTAACTTAGTAGGTACATACGGTCATATTGACTGACCGAATGGCCGAGTGGTTAGAGACGTTAACTGCGGAGCAAAGGGTCACGGGTTTGTGTGCATGTACATGTTTATTTCGTTCCGGGTCTGGGTGTAAAATATTTATACATGTATATATTATAAAAAAAAGGATAATTTAAGTATGTATATCACTTGTCTAGTAACCGATGACACAAGCATAATAATTGCTTACTTTGGGACAAGATGGCGCTGCGTAGGATGTCCCCTGTCCATGTATTTCAATATTTTTTTGTTTTAAATAACCAAACTGCTATCGCATGTTCAATGTTATACACATAAGGAATGTTTCTTTGATTATCTACAACCTTATCCATAATATTTACTCCCTTGTAGAATTTATGCACGAAACTTGAATCGAATTTGAATCCCTTTGAGTTCATCGGTTTCAGAATATTACGGGGCGACTTTATGGAGCGATATCAGCCTAACCTCGTTTATTATTATTTATTTTAAAGCTTTCGTAGCTACTAGAAAGCTTTGCACTTGCTTCATATTCGTCCGTCCGTTATGGCCTCGTAGCTTCTATAACGTACAAGAAACTTATCGTGCATATACAACGGAATTTTAATCCTTAATGAACCAAATATTTGAAAAATATTTTAATGTGATAAAGTGAAATGAATCAAGTTATAAATAATAATAATACCTGGGGCATTACACATAGCGCCATCTAGTCCCAAATTAAGCAAAGCTTGTATTATGGGTACCAAACAACTGATATAAATACATACTTAAATATTATTTATAATATATACATACTATATAGTTATTTCACACACATGCACGGAATAAATAGACATGTTCATGCACACAAATATTTGTCCCGGGCGGGAATCAAACCCGCGACCCTTGCCTCCGCAGATAGGGTCTCTAGCCACTCGGCCAATCGGTCGACATAACTTTAGTTAAAGAACCGAATAAATAGGTTATTTTTTTCAGAATTTCGTATCCAATTCAATTGCTAAGAAACCAGTTACAAAATATGCATTTTTGGATGGACTTCGCTTTAAACTCACATAGTTTTTGTTTTGAACCATCAGAATTCAGCCGCGGATTGCGAACCTGCAAAGATTAGCGTTGTGTCCACCCCTAGGATTTGCAACCCCTTTGTATTTAAATTTTTAAATAATTATAATTGTGACATAAAATAGTAATTTTCGATAAAGGTTTACATATGCAAATAAGGCAATTTTTGCTTGCAATATTCTCTGTATAATTTTTGACGTACGTTTGACCAGTACTTTAAAATGATATTAGTTCCTAAATGGGCATTGACTAAAAATTTTGATATTACTATCGAATACTTTTGTATTATAATATAGAAAATCCGATGTATTTTAGTATTTTTTTTTTTAAAGTTTATGTATGGAATTTCAAGGAATAATCGATTTTTAAAAACTGATTACTACTACTAATTATACGATGTTCATACATGTAGTAGTGACGTCACATTAATCTTTCAAGTTTTCTTTTTATGTCTCTGTTATTATGTGTCCAAAAAATGTTATATTTTTTCTTTTGAATAAAGATAGTTATTTCTAACTATGACACTAGATGGCAGTAGTTAGAATCCATAAACCCGCACTGGACGGGCGTAGTGGATAAAGCTCCAAGCATCCTCATCCCGAAGAGAGACCTAAGCCCCTGCAGCGGGACATCGCACGTAGAGGGATTTCTATAAACCAAAAATTTTTTGGACCATGTTGCAGAATTTTGAACGGTGCCCATTCTGATCATACAATATTCAAGTGTGTTTTCTAAGTATACATTTAAGTAATAATAGTACAAAGCACGCTCATTTATGTCGGGCGAGGAGTTGAGTGTTCTGCTGCTTGCAATGCGTTAAAAAGTTCTCTTTGTATCACAAGATTGACCGTGCTGGCTAGAGTGACCATTTCTTGCGATTAAAATACGCGTAGATCTTTATTTAGTATTTAAAAAACGAATAATAATAATTGTAGTCATCTAGAAGGAGACATTTAAATTGCGTTAACATTGTTGTATAATAGTTATTTATTTATTTCACGAAAGCTTATATATTCTAAATTATATAGCAGATTATTAATTTTATTTTAGATAATTGAACTAAATTATAAAATTTTCAGTCTTGTACTTTATTTGTGGACTATATACTTTTATTGAAAAATAAATAAAAATAACAAAGGAACTTTTATAGTGCCTAAGGATGCTGTTACAGAATTAACTCCTACTGTGTTCCAGTTTTAAACCAAACAGTATCTCAGATACAATAGTCACATAAAAATGATAGCCTATTCCAGGCAGCTTTCGTAAATAAAAAAGTAGCTTATTCAATTATAATTAGACAAACATTTTTTTTTTGATGGTCAACGAGTAGATACATTTTGGGTACAGTTAGGTACTGATATAGTCAAACATAATGAAATTAATCAAAAATAATAATAATAACTAGTGTAAGCTTTATGACAATAAGAAAACAAAATATTATGTAGATAGAATAATGATCGGAATAGAATGTTTCATATTTCCAGGGAGTGAATAAATTTAACAGCAGCGTTTGGTTTTATCAGTCAGAAATGCCATTTCACAGTACTGAAACTGTCAAACGGAATTTCGCGGGGTGACTGCTGGCGCGCAGAGACCTCGTGGACTAAAACCGGACTGAAAGTTGCCAAAGATACACCAGCTAACTAAAACGAAGTCTGGTTAGACGATAATCATACGTGATTATCATTGTGTTAAACAAACATTTTTTTTAAATTACCCATTAAATGTAATTTTAGAGTCTTCATTTTCTTTTTTCAGTGCGATTTTCACATGTGGGTCACAAAAAGTTCTATACTTCACAGCGTATATTTCAAAACATCAAGTTGCGTATGTTTGCTCTACGGCGTATATTATTGCTCACAATTTCATTCTCACAACGCGTGAACTATGAACTCACAACGAATCTATGAACATCGTTGGCTATACCATTAATATAAATCTTTTATCCGTCTGCGCAACGGAAATCATATGCGCGAATAACGTTAGACTTTAATGGTTTTCCACCATCAAATCAAATCAAAATTTCTTTATTTCGAAGTTATGTAACATAATCTTGAAATACATCATAAGAGTGAATTTTATTACTTTGTGGAAAAACGTCACCACAACGGTGCACTCAAAAATGCTGGTTCCTCTCAGAAGAATACGCAAGAAACTGAGGAACGCTCATTTTAACAAAATTATAAAAAAAAATTTTTAACAATAAGTGCTTAAAGAATAATATTATTGAAATAAACTGATAGGCGAGCGGCTTACACCCATGAATTTTTTTTTACCTAAGTAGTCTGATACTTTATAATAAGCTTTTGCATAAAGCTTTCGTTTTATTGTAGTTTTAAACTTATTAAGGGCTAGATCTTGAATGTCAGCTGGGATCTTATTGTAAAAGCGTATACATTGCCCTTTAAAAGATTTCGTGATTTTATTGAGGCGGGTGACATGATTAGCAAGTTTATCTTTGTTTCTTGTATTAACATTATACCGATCACTATTTTTTTAAATAATGTAATATTTTTTTTACGTACATAATGTTTTCAAATATGTATTGAGATGGCAATGTCATCAGTCTTTTTTCTAATACTTACAAACACTTTGTATCGGACGTTATGGAAATACGTGTATCTTCATTCCAAATGACATACAATCTACAAAATCATTCCTAAAAACATCTCAACGCATACTCACAGTAGTGCATTAGAAGACTTCAACTCGGCCAGGTGATGGATCTCTTGCCTCAGTGACCCGATTAAGGCGTATTGTGTAAAGCCTATACCTGCGTCCGTAATGTTGTATATATATCACGCGTCCATTTTTAGACTGACCTACATCACGCTGACCGTGATAAATGTCGCTGGTATATATAACTGAGAAAATAATGTCGATGAAAAGTGCCCATTTCTTAGTACGAACTCGATTTATAATAAATGTGATGTAGTTTTTGTAATTATTTTGGTTTATAATCCTTTTATATATTTTCAACCAACGATGCGGGCCTGCATGGATGAGAAAGGCGAGGGAAAGGAAAATATGGAGGGATTTAGGGGAGGCCTACGCCGCTGAGGCGACTGCTGTGGAAGAACAGATAGCAGTGTCAACGATACCTAGCACGTAATGTAGTAAATATAAGTAGTAATAATTAATTTCTCTTTTTTTGTTTTTTGGTATTTTTTAATGTTTTGTAAGCAGCAGAAAATAAAGGCTAATAAATAAAATAAAAAAGTTTTATAATCCTTTTGGTACGTCTTGGTAAGTACCGCTCTCGGTTTGTAAATATCTGCGTGAAAATATAAGGGCGCGTAAGGGTTTTTCATTCAAGTATTAATTGACTCTCTATTACTCAGTAACACGAAACGTACTCATGGAGTATAGGCACTGCGGCTGTTCGGGATCACAAGATTGTACTAATAAGCACTTTTTGATCTTAAACCCGGTGTTTTGAAATTTTTGTTTGTCATGGCGTGGTTATGGCGCATCAAACATAAAAAAAGAAAATCCTCAATTCCTCACTTTTTTTTCATCAGTTCAAAAATAGTACTTCCAAACCTAGTGGTCGAAGGGAACCTCTGTTCCAAGCACCGTGCCAAGTTTAAAAAAAAAGTCAGAGCTAGAGTTAGAGCGCGAACGGACGGATGGACGCACGGACAGATAAACTATCATATCAAAATAATAAAATACCATACTTAATAAGTTTCACTGCCACTACTATTACAGCAAGGAATCAAAACTCAAGTTTAAATTAGATATTATGTTGAAAATCGAGTAATTTTGGTTACTGACGAAAATATCCAAAGTGTCTTATGCAGTCTTATGGATATCAACAAAATCAATCAAGGTACGCCATCACAAATTTATACTGTAACTCATTACTAGAAACTTTAGATTAGCTGTTAACCGGAGTAGGTAAAATTATCCTTATCTATCGTTGTCCCTGTTAATTGAAGAAGAAATAACAGTTACAGACAACTGTTACGTTTTCAGTGTTAAGGTTTCTAAATAAAGCTTTCCACCAGTTTCTCTGAAGATGTATATTTTTTGTGTTACCTGCAAATTGTGCTTGAATTTCTAAAAAAGGACGATTACTCGCTTGAAGTGCGATAATGTTTCTTTCAGCAGACTTTTAATCTCTTTTAATTAGGTTTCTCAAAACGAAATTATTGTTGTCGGCTGGATAACATTGTCTTGAATAATTTTCTATTTTGTGTACGTGTTGCTAACTGTAACCAGCGTATGTTGGTACTCGTCAGTGTTCGAAGATTAATTGAGTGATCTATAGAAAACTAATGAGCGCGTCCTCTTCAAGAAAATTATGTATCATACGCTATTTCACACGTTAGAGTATAACAAACTGATGCCCATACTTTTTGAATTTTGGAAAAATACCGATTATTACCGGAGATATAGGAGATATACAAATAAAGTTTGTTTTTTTTACGACCCACTCGTGGCTTCACTCGGTGCCGCCGCTACGTAAAAGTTATCCAAGTTAACCCATAGTAATGTAACAGAGTGACGTCATGTCACGATTTAGTTTAAAAATTCGTATTTTCGGCGTTTTTGTAGATATCAATGAAATTCTTACACTGGTTAGTTTTTCTTAATAAATATAACATATTTCTATAAAATGCAAAAATGACATGACTTGCTCGTTATCAAATAAAAAGTATATGGAGACCTATGTCGTAATTGCAATAGATACATACGTAATCTGCTTACGACATAAGGATGCCAGTGAAGTGCGAATATGTCGGTAACTTGATACCGACAGTGGAAAGCCCTCAAGTGTCGGCAGGTGTACGCGCATGCGTCGATCGACACATGTCGATGAACGTATGTCGGTAATATAAAATGATATGAAATGCTTATATGTTGTTAGAGCTGAATTTCAGGATTTTATTTGGGTAAACTAATTACATAACTTTCAAACATTATGCTTCTATTATACGACTAATACCGAAGCTTCTTAAGAGCAGCACAATAGTTGTACAATTGAGAAAAAACTCAAATTACGCAGTCTTTTAAAAAAATAATCATAGGTATACACTGTACAGTAGCTGTATAAAAGACCTAATCATGAATTTGGGTCCTTTTCGTATCGTACCGCAGTATTATTTGTTTACTTAACCGTTGAAGTAGGGTCTACATTAAAATATTTCTGTAAAGGATTTTTAGAATACTCTAATACATGCTGTAAATATTGTTAATTAGTTCTTGTACTGCAATAAATTATAGAATTTGATCTTTTAAGGTTATTTTTCTTCTTCATCTTTGTTTGTATTTATTTTCCCATTAAATTTTACCTCCGTTTTCCTTTCAATTAATGTTTTTGAAAAGAGTAATAATTTAATAATTATTATTATAAAAAAAGAAAATACACACGTAGGTACATTTTCGAACGTAAAAAGGACTCTCGTGTGAATGTAAGTCCCTTTTGATACTTGTTACATATTGCCGGAACTGGCTGGGTAGCTCCTTCCCTTGCAAGTTCGGAACGTCTCTATTTATAAATAACACTTAATTTATTGCTCTAGAGAAAGATTTTTTGCTACACTGGGAGCGGGCTCGGGCTCACAAAAGATCTTGTTTATTTTGTTTTGGTTAAAAATTCCGGTTGGGAATGTATGTTATGTTATATATTTTTTTTGTCATCCGTTCGGTTTACGTTCTGTTTGGTTAGGAAAGGTTGATAAGTCGAGAATCGTAAAATTACAATAGAGCTAAATATTCAAACCGCTAGTAAAAATAGCATATAAAAAAGCAGCCGAGTTCATGTTGTACACAATTAAATAGTTGTTAAATAGCGAAAATGAAATAGCATCCAAGTAACCATAACAAATATTTGTGTGCATAAGCATGTCTACTTGTTCCGTGTCTGGATGTAAAAATATCTATATATGTATATATTATATTATTGAAAAAAAAGAATGTTTAAGTATGTGTATCAGTTGTCTAGTACCCCATAATACAAGCATAATAGTTGCTTAGTTTGGGACTAGATGGCGCTGTGAGGGATGTCCCAGATGTTATTATTATTAACTTTCATGGAAGTATGTAGCGGCTGAAGCGTCATACCGTTTTATTGATTTCATTATACTTATTTAGTGATGACCCACTCAACGGATTATGTGACTAAAAAGTTTTTCGTTTTCACTTTCAAGTTTCCTTACCTAGTGCCTTTGCAAGTACTAAGTACATCTCACTGTAAAATTACATAGGTAATAAATGATAGTAATTTTGAGATTACTGGCTTGGGTTTGTAACATAAAACATATAATGACAGACAGATATATTCTACACTAATATCCTAAAGAGAAAAGATTTGTATTTTGTAACGAATAATATCAAAAACTACTGGACCGATTTCAAAAATTCTTTCACCATTAGAATGCTACATTATCAGCAAGTAACACCGCTATAATTTTCGCATAGATATAGTTTATAGCTGAAGAGTGACATGGGCTATTTCTTGTCCCGGAAGAAAGAGTCCTAGTACAACCGTGCGTAGCCCACGCGACCGGAAAGCTAGTAAAATTATAAAGTAGTCCTTATGACTACGGACTTAACTATTAATTTAATTAAATTAACATCAATATAACTTTTACGCATAATTAACCTAGAGTAATATATGAAAACCTTTTTAGTGCCCCTACCGTAGTAACCGACCGGCAAAATAGAAGAATTGTTTAATCGGCCCGGTTTCGGTGTTTGTCACAACGTTTTACCTTCGAGATCAGTTGATGTTCAAACGTACCGCTGAAATTGGAGATTTTTAAAGTGTTTCTTTTTTTTTACGCATAGTTTTTTGCCTCGAGTTCCCAATTGATTGGGCAAGCAAATAAACTATGAAAGTTGATAGCGTTGTCTTAGATGTACATAGAGATACCGCGTTGTGAAAAAAATATTTGTGAGCAAACAAAATATTCGTCGCAGGATGGTCGCAGGTCAAATACACGCTGTTTCATGTTTTGAAATAGTCACTGTGAGTGAAGCAGAATCTTGCGTGACTCATGTGAAATTCGTATTGGAAGAGAAAACAAAGATTCTGAAATTACATTTCTCATGTGTAATAGAACCACAGAGAAGTCAACCTATAGACCACGCTTTAATAAACGTCAGTACGAAAACGAAATCGGGAGAGGTCGGCTAGTTTTCATTGGCTCGTTCAAAGTTGACAATTTAATGGCTTCCGACGTGCTTCCAACTAACGGCTCACTAGTGACGTAGTTATGTAGTGTCACTACGTAGCCTTGGCGAATGCTACTCCCTGTTAAAGCGTGGTCTAAAGGTTGACTTGTCTGTGAATAGAACAAAAGTTTGTTTAAAACAATAATAATGACGTAGGTACGGTCTGTCTAATCAATGTCTGACATTTTGCTCACTTTCCGTTCTTTTCCAAGTATGAGCCGCTCCAACTTGAGTATTAAGCTATATAATAAGGTCGCAATAAAAAAAGGGAAATTTTTTTTGTGTGATACAAAATTCATGTCCCTTTTTTCCTCCTATTTATTTTTAAAATTATACAAAAATCGCAAATATACTAGAATTTTACCATATATTGGATGTATTTATTTATTTCAAACAAAATAAACACATCGGAGTTTCGCTATAATGAGAAGAAATACGAAACCCGTATAGCATCACTCTAGTATAGTGTCTGTCTGTTCGTATGTCATAGACAATTTTCTCCGAATCTTGGAATCGGTCGAAGACTGTGGGCTGGGCAGGTGCTCTTTTCATTGAATGATTATCAGATCAGTTACTCCGGAGAGTGAGATTTCGCTATATTTCAGAAAGTTATAAAAGTAGACGAAAGGCATTAGTACCAGAAGATGCAGGAGCTTGCAGGGCATCATATGATACCATTTTCGAAAATTGGTCCATAACTTTTTTCGAAAAATTTAATAAACGGGTTTGGCAACAATGTATTATAAGTTTTTATTTCTAATGTTAAGTTTCAATGTCCTCCGATAGTTATGAGAAGCGCGGAATCTGTAAATTTTTATTTTAATAATCAATTAATTTGTAGCATATCATTCTTTTCCTTTGATTCGAATTATAAAACTTGATTATGAGCGTCCTGTAGGGAATAATTAATAAAGCATTGTGACTGTGGATCTTTAAAGATACGAATACGAAACTTTTTTGCTAAATCTTTTGAAATGAAGTAAACTTTTAAAGCAATATATCTCGATCTTTTGTTCGTAATTCGTTAAAGCTACAATAGAGTCAGTTATTGTATAATTACGACCTCCGAGTCAAAAGGGGCGAGCATTGTTCAATAGCAAGTGTCCTTTCCGAGAACATTTTGTGTTGTATTGTATTGTTTGTATTGTAATGACGATTGTTTTGGAGTTTGCGGCGGACATGTTTGAAAAATAATGGTTTTCCTATGAATGGAAGGCGCAGAAAGAACTCTACAAATGTTTGGCAGACGTTATGGTTTGTTTCGCTTTTTTTTTTGAAAGTTCACTGACGAATCGCCGATATATCAGTTCGTGCTGAAACTAATATCTACAAGTACGCAACATTGGATGAATATTTATAGTTTATTGCTTCTTTACAATATTTAAAGGATTCGGCTGAGGTTTATATAGAAAGCAGCTTACCGCCCGCGGCTTCGCCCGTGTGGACTACCTACACTAAGGCTGCCAAGCGTCCCCCATTAGGGAGGACAGTTCCGCATTTGTCTTCATTGTTCCCCTTTATCAAAGCGTCCCACAAACATCTTTGTCCCACGTGTCCCTCATTCTATTTAGCGCCACAGTGTTAGAATTATGCTGATTAAACACTACAACACTATTTAATTGTAAGACGTTCATTCTAATAAACTTATCGTTTAATAAGTCGGGTTATACAATTGAGGAATGCAGCGAAGTTCTATTAATATTTTAAACAATATTTAATAACAATAAACTATATTCTAAAATACCCCAAATAAATGATAAATTTATTAAAAAGTCTTTTTTTGTAGACTAATTTTATTTACTCATAATTGTTTAAAATAACCTCGTCATGTCTCCTATTTCAATTTTGGAAAGTTGACAGCGTTAACCTACACAGTTGTACCAGGACCGCTAAAAGGGACGCGCGCGACTCTTCAAAACATTGTAAGACTTTCTGGAAAATTCTGAAACTTAACTATCCAAGAAATCTCTATAACTATTAAATTTCATCAAAATCTGTTTAGCCATTTTAGCATGAACAATAGCTATCTCACAGGAACCACGTATTTCTTCGAGAAAAAAATTATTGTGTGTGTTATTTCAAGCCTTAATAGGTTAATAGGTGTAACATTTTACGCATTAAATTTAAACCACAACCTATAACCATGGCTTTTCCCGTGACAAAAGAGTTGCGTATGATGATCATTCGATTGTGAAAAAGACGTTTTCAAATTATTTTTTCGCCGAAAAAATTGGTCTTATTAATAAAAAACGAAAAAGGCGCTCAGATTTTTGCAATTACTCAAAAACTATAAACGATAACGAAAATTGAAAAAAAAACATTTATAATTACATCTAGAAAAGTGTACAATTTTCATTTGTAATAAATATTGAAACGAAGAATAAAACGATTTGATGCTAGATAATTTTGTTGGGCATTTTATGGTATTATTTATTTTTAAACATTATACAGTTTAAGTAACAATAAAAGTCACTTTAAAATACATTTTTTATTGATATTTATATTATTTTTCTTATTTTTAGCGTTTATTCGTCGTTTCTCCACGATCTATATAATAAGAAATAAATTTAAAAAAATCATTAACATCGAAGACAAACTGAGACAAAATTGAGACCCGAATCTTAATAGGAATGCAGGATCTAGCTGTAGAAAGGAAAACTCTTTTCTTGTGCAGCTTTTCTTTGAACGAAAAAGGCAGCATAATTTGTGCAAATTTTGCATAAAGGAGTTTCTTTTTCTACAGCTACTGTGCAACTATTATCGTGAGGTAGGCTGCATGATTTGTGCTTTTTGGGATTCTGTACCTCAAAAGGAAAAAATTAATCCTTATAGGATTTACAGTTTTAAGTTGTTTCTATAGCTTTTGTACAGCCGTCGTACGACTGTTGGGCGTTTCTAGACCTAGCGAGTTGTATAGTTGCACTGGTTTCGCTATATAAGGCGTTCTCGTTGCTCTTCTCGTCCAAGACAGATTCCAGTCTCCCAAACAAGTAATAGAACAACAAGTATGTAGAATGTGATTGCTGTACGACACGTGTTTGAATCGTATTTTGCCGTTTTGGTGTGGAGTTTCGCTAGGTGCCCTCTTGGGCACAGGTTTTGGTTCGCTGGTTACCTTCTTCTTGTCAATGGCAGTAAGAGTGTGCGCGCAGGTACCACAGATTAGTATGATAGTCAGTAATACATACAAGCGTTATTTTAGTGTGATTATAGTGGAATTCCCTCACCCTGGGGGGAGGCCTAAGCCCTGTGGCATAAAGGGCTGATGGAAGCGGAAAATCTAAAATAAAACTGTAACTAATAAAAACCGGTTCGAGTCTAAATACATGATACAATTATATTGTATGGTGGTAACGGAATCCTCGATGCGTGAGTTCGCCTCGCACTGGCTGTTTTATTCATTGCCATATTCGTTCTGAAATAGTTTAATTCAGAGACGTTTATGATACAAAAACATGCTTTATTTTTCGTAGGTTTGAAAGAACAAGATGAAACATTTGATAAAGGTCCATAAGAAACGCATCTGTCAACAATACGATTAAAAAATTGTTTAAAAAAAATTAAACCGCCGAAAAAACTAAAATTAATAAACCTTTTATAGAACTTAGTTTCTAAGGGTAAATAATAAAAAAAGGTTTATTATTATTAGTTTTTTCGGTGGTTTATTTTTTTTGTTAGGAAGTTTTTATTTTATAATTTTTTGTAGCTATTATCTACTAACTACATGCTTAATTTTTAATTGCTTAAAAATAACTTATAATCAGTGAATGAACAATCAATCATTCCCTGTTTTTCTTATCTTTAGGGTTGAATTGTTTTTTTTTTCAAATTTATATCGGATCAACTACAGGATATAGCCTTTCTAATAAAAAAAGAATTATCCAAATCGGACTACTCTGCAAAAACTTAATATTATTAATATTATTATTTTAAGTAATTTATTTATAAATTTATATGGGACCAACTTCAGGATATATATACCCTTCCTAATAAAAAAAGAATTATAAAAATATATATATTTATATATAATATTATATACGCGTCGAATTGAGAACCTCTTCCGTTTTTTTTCGTCGGTTAAAAAAAATAAATATTTTCATAAATGTCATTAGGTTTTAATATATTTTATCTTTTGCGTATCTGAATCACGGATGTATAGTAAGTAATTCTTTTATTTATACCGGAATAATAAAAACAAAAAGAAAATAACAAATTTAATTCCTCGAAGTCAATCTTCAACATCAACGTCAAACATCACAACCATTCTATAAATCTCGAGAGGAAAAACTACCGAATTCCAATTTTTTTTCTACCATCCTTCTAATGTTAATTGGCCTCATAAAGATTCCGTAGATATCTCGCCAGCCGACAAGGAGGTTATGAATAAAATATTTTATCGTTTTGTGTTTCTGTATATAGTTATTGTTTGTACGCCCAGATTTTCGGAATCAAATTAATGAACGTGGGTCGGGCCGTTTTAACGTTGTTGTACCTTCACATGTCTGTATGTATACAAATAATGTGTGTTGTACGTATTTGTTTTGTTTAAGGCGCACAGTTTGTTTATTACGTTAGTTGCATTTCGATTCTAAATCAGATATGAAATGAAGGCCAGTGTTTCTGAAAGGGTTTTGTAAACTAGATTAAATTTTTAAATTACAAACACGTAATTCTTACTTGAGGACATACCGTAGGTACATTTCGTTCTGGACGAATTTCTAAGTGTATAAAAGTTCATGTATGTATTGTTTTTATACATTTGATATACATATACAGTAGACCTCATTACGTAAATAAAAAATATAGAGTACATTTTCATAATAAATTGTTTTATCTACAGTGTAATTTTATAACGTTTGGTTGTCTTCTTTGTGACGACGCGCCCGAGACTTGAGACCGAAACAGGGTGGAGCGTGCGGCGGCCGTGAATGATGACTATAGTTTCTGGTTTTTTCGGGAAAGGTTTGTGTAGTCATATCTTAATATTTTTCTACTGAACGATACTAAAAGGAAACAAGACGGCCATTGGTTTTTTACCAAAGATCATTACATTACAATTTTTAATGGTTATTAAAATTTCACCTTGTATATGCACAACAACGACTGTCGTTAGATATGACTACACAAACTTTTCCCGGAAAAACCAGTAACTCTAGTCACCATTCACGGTCGCCGCACGCTCCGCCCCGTTTCGGTGTCAAGTCTGGGGCGCGTCGTCACAAAGAAGGCAACCGCAAACAAGGCGAAAGAAATATATATAGGGTTTATCTATAATTTAAGCTTCGTAATTTTGCAAATCTTTCATCATCATCATCATCAGCCCATTTTTACCCCACTGCAGGGGCTTAGGCCTCCCCCAGGGTGAGGAGGGGGGGGGGGGGGCTTGGAGCTTAAGTCCACCACGCTGCTCCACTGCGGGTTGGGAACTGTAACGACCGCCATCTATTGACAGCGTCCGGGACCGACTGCATAACGTGCCCTCCGAAGCACGGTGTCAGTGATATTGTGTACTTAAGTCAAAAAAACTCATTGGTACACGCCCGGATTCGAACTATGGCCCTATGGGGCCTTATAAATTTGAGACAGGTTCGTTGCGCTCTGGGCTATCACGACATCCATGCAAATCTTTAAGGTGCCTTATTTAAGTCCTATGAAATCGAAATGTATCAAGAAAAATCATAAAATATTTTTTCGGCGTTAAAAACAGATTTTATGAAATGATTTCCATAAAGTTAGCCTCTGCATAGGGATTAACTAAGAGTAACTATCTAGTTTGCAATCGAGGTACATAACACAAAGTTCTAACCGGTTTAGGACAAAGGCGAGCCTTGTAACTAGATTTGAATCCATGAATCTGCATTATGACGTGGCTCGTTTTGTATTATACGTCTTATAGATTGTTATCAAATCCTGAATATTAATTAATGCATTCACTGAACTATACGTATTAATTAATACACAGGTTGATAAGATCGAGTACAGATTATCAATGCAATTATTTGGTTGCGTATGGATTGCTGCTGAATCATTTAAAATAAATGCTTACAAACGGCTAAGATTGTTGTCTAGAGATAAGTGTTTCTAAGCTCAGATTGCTCTTTGTGATTGAAAGTCCCTGTGGTGGTTCAAGTTCGAGGTTGATATAGGTAGTTTGCGTCAAACTTTATGGCGGATCGGAATACAACGCTATAAGCGTGCTTGCGCAGGTACAGTCATATACCCCTCGCTCCACTGCGTCCCGCTACACCTAAAACCGGTTATTGCGACGCGACTTGTGGCTATGTTCGGATTCGCCATAAAGTTGATTGGAACTGTACCTACATAGAATTTCTTAACGCTGCTACCGTGTTTTGTCCTTGTGTTTTTTTTTGCCAACTTTTTCAGTGAACCCACGTGTGGTCTGATAGAAACTTGTCACAATAAATACCATATTTTCTGAAAATCGCATGCATGCTTTAATAAAGTGTTGTCCATTTACTTGGGTTGCCTCTTCACCTGTTAAGAACACATCGCCGTTTTGAGCGTTCAGCCATGTCCAGCGTATGACAATTTTCATTTTTGCCATTAACCTGGCATCTGACTGCTAAGGATGCACTATTTTTGATTTATACAAAAAAGCTTTCGCTTCGCCGTATAAAAGGACTTGAACGACATGTTTCAAGATCCAATTAATGTTTTATTTTTCCTGATCAGAATTCTTTAAACATCGCATTGTAAAACTGATTTGATGGCCGAGGATCGGCACTCTGAAGTTTTAATAATAATAATATTTCGGACATGCTACACACCGCCATTTAGTACCAAACTAAGCAAAGCTTGTATTTTGGTCTCTAGTTATTAGCGATCCGTTCTGTGACCGTAAAAAGTCTGGAATCATTGTTACGTAAAGTAGCCCGTCAATATGTGAAAATACCAAAAAACCTGTGCGGCACAACGCTACTCTTCAAGCCGATGATGATGTGGATTTTCATAATTTTCTTTAAGGTTAAAAGTTACTTACAAAGTTTATGTTTTGATGTGATACATAATTAAAACTGTGTTTTCTATCTTAAACAAAGAAACTGTTTCTATAAGTGTTCTTAATAAATCGCATCTCTTGCTTTTGTTGCAACATTTTGCCCCCTGTTGTGGTTTAACAAACAGCCCCTGGCGCGGCCTTAAAAGTTACAAGGCTCTCTTCCCCGAATTAATTTCTTTCAAATTACACAAGTAGTCACAAAGAGTGTGTTCCTCTTAAACATTTAAAAATATCGATAATTTCAAATCTATAATTTACACTATGCTAACAGCGAACTGAATCTATACATCAAGCGAAACCTAAGATGCCTCAGATCTAAAATAGAATTATGCAAAACTTCACGACGGATCGATACGTTCATTGCATATTCTCGTTTTAAATCGCGTCCAACTCTATTCAATAAGCACGGAGACGTCTCACAGGCGCCGGAGTCCGTAGAATACTGTTAATAAAACATTAACATATTCGCAGTACATGTTCAATCTGTTGGCTATAAGATGAATATTTAGCATTCGTATATATGATTTGCACATTTAGAACATACTCGGAATAGATTGGTAGATATACCATACCACTATACCATCAGCAAATTAATGACCCACTGCAGGGGCTTAGGCCTCCCTTCGAAACGAGGAGGCTTAGAACTTAATCCACCACGCCGCTCCAGTGCGGTTTGGTAGGTATAATCTATTAAAAAATTTATTTACTCATTAAAGTTAATTTACGGAACGTCAATGTTAGGCCAACCTTATATTTATTCTCTATTTTATTTTCGTTGTCTCTTCAATAAAAATAAAAGTTTCGAATCATCGTGGATCACACGTTATTTACTTTTCTTACGCTTACCTGGGATTCGAACCACGACCTTCTAAACAAGAATCGGGCTCGCTACCACTCTGCTATCACGACATAGGATTATTTGTATCTATCGTATAATACCTGGGTACATACATACATGTCTATTTGTTTCGGGGCTGGGCGTAAAATATTATGTTTGTATTATAATAAATATCTAAGCTTAAATATAAAGACGACCGCTTGGCCTACCTGTCTATGAAGCTGGAGGTCCCGGGTTCGAATCCCAGTTCGGCCAGTATTTATAAGGTGAATATCGATACTGGTACTGGGTCTTGGTTGTTATATGTATGTGGTGTCTTCGCTTTGTATCCGAAACACAAGCTAATGCTTAATTTGGGGCCTAGACGTTGTTGTCATGTATACGTTATTATTATTATAGTTCATAGTAGTGTTTCCTCTCTTGGACATGAAAGGAATTATATCTGGGTGAAGGAAAAAGAAATACGGCGGGGAAGAAAAAGAAAAAAAAAGAATAATAAACATTAAAAGTGTAGCGGTGAAAATAAACGAATGGGGAGATGAAAGATGGGTGAATAACTAATAAAAAGTAATATAAATAAAATCAAATAAATTATTTCATCAAATTGTTGATAAGACGAAGATCAAATAATTACCTTTAAATAAGAGCTCCAAGTTGCCCACGGGCAAAATCCAGTTATTGATTAAGTACTCCTGTTTTTATCATTAATTTGTTTTATTTAAAAACGAAATGATTATACGTTGTCATAATTTATATCATGCTTTATGCATTTTGTAGCTTTATTTAGGCTAAAGTTATTTTAGTCTAGACTGGAGTTAAAGCTTATAGAACGGTGCTTTTGCTAGATGCACGCAGGGGTTAATCCAATCTCCAGGGGCTAAATAGAGGCATAATTTATGCACTGCTCATTAGAGGATGTATATGAGCAGGTGATAAGGTATTATAAGCAACTCGTATCATGCTATCTTTTTAATAGTAAAACAGCGCAAAAATCTTATGTTAACGGGAGAGAAATTTATTATCTGAGATTTTGTACATTGATATGAAGAATATTAGTTATTATTCCTAACATAAACAAACAGACCATCACTGACTCCGTGCCTCGGAGAGCACGTTGAACATTCGGTCCCGGACGCTGTCAATAGATGGCAGTCGTTACAATCCCCAACCCGCAGTGGAGCAGCGTGGTGGATTTAAGCTCCAAGCCCCCCCCCTCACCCTGGGGGAGGTCTAAACCCCTGCAGTAGGGTAAAAATGGGCTGATGAACTGAAGTGAAGTGAAGAAACAAACAGAGTACAGCATACCATTTGTTTTTTAATTAATTACTTTAGTCATTCATTCAGTGATTTTGTTTAGTAATAATAATAATAATAACACACACAATCACAACAACGTCTAGGTCCCAAACTAAGCATTAGCTTGTATTTTGCGCACCAAGCGAAGACACCACATACATATAACAACCAAGACCCGTGCAAGTATTAATATTCATCATATAAATATTGACCTGACCTGGGATTCGAACCCGGGACCTCCAGCTTCGCAGGCAGGGTCGCTGCCCACTAGGCTAAGCGATCGTCATGGTAGTATGGTTGTTATAATAAAATTAGATTACCGAAGTTTGAGTTGATTTCACACATCCTTTCTCTGTAGTTTTTCCTTTTATTTTCTCATATACAAATGCAATTTCAAAAAAATATATATTATATATTGTGAAAATATTAATTTAAAGTTCAGAAGTTAAAATAATGTGATAGATATATTCAGTTTAGATTTTATAAAAATTCTATGTTACGAGTTTCGGTAACCTTAATAAATAATATCGGAACTAACGTAACCATCACCGCATACCATATCAACCCAATCGTATAAATACGATATTCAACGCTCCCCACACAATATTCGCTTCAATTGAACACGTAGAGGCGATGCGAGCTGATGGCCGCAGGATTCAATTTTATATAAAATATGCGCTATATAATATTGCGCGGCGTAATTCGTGACGCTCGATTACGGTCGGCTGATATGTTATTGATTGAAAAGATGTGGTAGCGATATCCTCGTGAGTTTCGCCATTTGAGTCATAGTGCTACGAATTCGAGCGAATAAATAATTGAATTGAAAATGGCGGCCGTTGCATTTGCCTTTCGGTGTACAATCGTAAGTGCAAGTAAGACGGAACGAATACATCTCACACAACGGCTATCGTTTTCAATTAGTTTTTACACATTTTTAACATTGCAAATTAGTATGTTGGCATTACATTCTGAATAAAATCGACGGATCTGACGTCGAAACAAAAAACAAAAAGGCGAAACAGGAATTTAAAACAAGGAAATTACAATAATAAAATATTGGAGTTTATTTATTTAATATTATTAAAATTAATTTTGTTTCGATTTAGTCTGAGGTGTCGGTTTTATTTGCCGAATTACGTTATAATTTAAATAACAATAATTTATATGTCTCTTAACTACATGTTTTCAAATTATATCATAAATATAAAAAAAAAAATTAAAAGGTGTACCTAGTCTTGTACAAGTTGTATATTTTTTATCTACCTGGATTCATCATGAAACTTTAAATAGTACGATTTCCAGTGTTTTCCAAGTATGGATTTACCAATGGACGAATGGACGACGCGTGTAAGGTTTTTGTTTGCATGGGTGATATTAGTCCTTGCGAAGGCTTTGTCAATGGATATTAATAAAATTAACGTGCGATCAAAATGCGTGTCAGAGAATGCTAGTTTAGTCTGTTTGAATCATTATTATTAAAATTAACATTACGAGATCTTGATACTATTTGACATGACGGGATATATATTCATTTCATATGCGCCACATAAGTTACTATAGTCTATTTGGTTTGGTTTGGTTTGGTTTGGTATGGTAAACATTTGGTTAAACTTCCTTTAGCCAGTCAATTAAATGTCGGCATTTGATGAACAGCCTAGGCGTCCAATTAACAGACTGATTTAACCATTTGGCAGCGACATACAATATATATATATATAATTGGACGCCTAGGCTGTTCATCAAATGCCGACATTTAATTGACTGGCTAAAAGAAGTTTAACCAAATGTTTGAAAGCAAAGTGTAATGAAAGTTCTGGTTATCGCTTTTGATGCTTTCGCTTTTTATCGGTCAGGTAAATAGAACTGTGATGTACTGTTAGGGTGACATTGAGACAGCAAAAAGTGTGGAATGAAATTTTACATGATTCTGGTGCCTAAAGGAAAATCATGTTGTTAAAGAACGGAAAGTATACTTGAAAATGGATTATAATGAACTACATTGTAATAAAAAAAACACTCGTTCGAGGATTCGTAACTTTGGAGGTAAATTGATAATATAATCTTTTTTCTTTTATTTTACTGTATTTTCTCACTAAAAGCAAAGTATTTTCATAAAGAACGACGCACACGTTATCAGCTGTTTCATTTGTAACTAAAACATACTCTAACGGTGCTGTGGTAAGAAAAAACCTAAATTTAAATGGTCTATTTTAATCCGGTTTATCCGTTTTCATGACAGCTTTCAATTAGTTAACATGTTGAACGTCGAGAGCTACCTAAATTCATTCAGCGAACGGTCTAGGCGTCTAATTGAATGCCGGCATTTAATGAACAGGCTAGCCGTACAAATGAGTTGCTGATTTAACCACACAGCGACATATATATAAAATAGCATTGGACGTGTTATATGAAATGAAAAGAGCTGCGTCTTTGTACGTTTTTAGTATGAAATTGGTTAACACGAGAAAAACACTGAATTTCTAAGAGCACACCCGTGGGAAAATACCCAGATCAGACGTTGGAAAATTCGGTATAATTACATTATAACTATATTATACAATATTTGTATAATTTGTGTTTCAAAGTCAAAGTTGAAACTCGAAACGGCACAAAGTTACACGAACTTGTCTTCAAAGTGCAGAAAATTTCAACGACCATAAATTTATGTACCTAGTAGACTCGTTATGTGTCGCCGAACATTGTTTCACTCTGACAAACCCTTGCTTGCAAGTACACTAACTTTCAAAGAACATCGCCATCAAAAAATTGTTTAAAAAATTATTTTTAAAGTATGATATAGGTAATATGCTTACTACAACATTTTATTCAATCAACTTTTATAACCTACTCACTGCAACTAATTTTGTACCTACCCACTATCTCTCCATGAGTTTTGTAATAATGCATTTCTTGTTGTTTTCGCGTATTTTGCGTGATTTCTTTTTTCATCGCGAACTCACAACCACAGACAAACGATTTAATGGTTTTTGAAGGTTGTTTTGGTATATGTCTGCTGTACTCTTTTGTACTTTAATAAATAAAAAAAATAATTTAAAAAATGGATACACTATAGAAGTTATATTAAATCCTTTATTACGAGTATAATATATTGAATAATATTTCGGTACCTTTCATTTTATATTCACCATTTCTATACCAATATATTTACCTATCGATTTGGCATTGAAATGGCGGTTATTCAGATCCAAGCCGACGCTATCCGGAAGTAGTCTTAGAACGGAAACATCGATATTGCAATTTCCGTCTAGTCGGGAACCGCGAAATACCTATTTGGACGTCCAACTTGGATTCGCAGTTTTATATTTTATTTGTGCATTACGTTTATATAATTTACATTATATTAACGTAATGCGCAAATTTAGCGTCGGTTTGGACCCGAATAACCGCCATTACACATATTATATAAGATTGATGTCGTGATAGCCCGAACGCAGCGAACCTATTACAAATCTATAAGGCCATGTGACCGTGGTTCGAATCCGGGTGGGTACCAATGAGTTTTTTCTGACTTAATTACATTAACTATCTCTGACTCCGTGCCTCGGAGAGCACGTTAAGCAGTCGGTCCCGGTCGCTGTCAATAGATGGCAGTCGTTATAATCCGTGAACCTGCATTGCAGCAGCAGATCAGCCTTTAAGGTCCTAGCCCCCTCATCTTCAGAGAAGGTCTAAGCCCCTGTAGTGAGGCATAAAAAGAATGGATGAATGGAATATAAGATCATATTTATATTTACGATGCCTGCATACAAAGACAGATGCAAAAGGTATTCGTGACAAAATAGGGTATTCATTGAAATAAATATAGCACTAGAAATACACATTACATCGAAAATAAATGAAAATTATGCTGGAAGGCGCTATTAGAGTCAATCTGCCTCGTTTTAAGTTCAATCGCAACTATACATTTTCATTTTATCGCCAAGAAATAAAAAAAAGATGGGGATGGTCCAAAAGGCGCGGAAGATGTACGAATAAGGCCATCTCTTTCCATACTTACCTCCTTACTTGTTCAGTCCTTATCTACACCTACAGGGATTTTTGTCATTTTGTCATTGGAAATGACTTTCATTTCGTTGGAGTATAGGGGGCTATTTGGGAGTTTTGTGAGACAGGCAGATTGCACAAAGAATTTTCGATATATCGGGATGATCGTGGTGTCAAAAGACGCAGCTCGGCGAGCTCTACAAGATGGCATAAGACAATTTGGAAAAAGTTAAAAAAAAATATCGGCAAAAAACGAAAAAAATCGCAATTTTTTTCCCAGATTTTTATTTTGGGAGCCCGATATCTCGAGAACTAGGTCCGAATTGTTAGAATTGGACAACCGGAAGTAATGGTTAAGGGTGCTCTTAATTGGAACTCGGATATGCGTCGGTGTTACATTTCATACTAATTCGGTTTGTTAAATGTTATGGTTCGAAGTTTTAAGCTTATTCAGATACAGTTATGTTATTCTTTTTGCGAAAAAAATTTATTTCGAAAAATATTATCCTAAATATGTGTGTTTACTTTATTCCGTTAGATTCATTTTCAATGTCGTAAGAAGTTCGTGCGAAAACAGGAGATCCGTTGATTTTTTGTCATTGAAAATTACTTTCATTTTTTCATTGGAAATGACTTTCATTTCGTTGGAGTATAGGGGGTCATTTGGGAGTTTTGTGAGACAGGCAGATTGCACGAAGAGTTTTCGAGATATCGGGATGAACGCGGTGTTTAAAGACGCAACTCGGCGAGCTCTACAAGATGGCAGAAGACAATTTGGAAAAACTTAAAAAACATAAAAATTATCGGCAAAAAACGAAAAAATCGCAATTTTTTTTTCTGATTTTCATTTTGGGAGCCCGATAACTCGAGAACTAGGTCCGAATAAGAAAAAAATAAAAAAACAGCTCGGGGTAATTAAACGGGCGATTGATTGAGACTAAAATTGTTAGAATCGGACAACCGGAAATAGTGGTTAAGGGTGCCCTTAGTTGGAAGTCGGATATGCGTCGGTGTTACATTTCGTACTAATTCGGCTTGTTCGATCGAAATGTCGTACAGAATGTTATATTTCGAAGTTTTAAGCTTATTCACATACAGTTGTGTTATTTTTATTGCGAAAAAAATTTATTTCAAAAAATATTATCCAAAATATGTGTGTTTACTTTATTCCGTTAGGTTCATCTCCAATGTCATAAGAAGTTCGTGCGAAAGCAGGAGATCCGTTGGTTTTTATCATGTTGCGAATTTTCTTGGAAAAAATATGGGTAGGTTAATGCACAAAATTAAACGATTTTTCCCGGAAGAACTATTGCTACAGCTTGACTACAGTCAAACGTAAATTACTACGCCCGAGAAAGATGTCATTGCGGGTGTAGGGGAGGAGTGTCCCGCCGACAGCCGCTGACCACCACAAAATTATCAATCGCCTGCGGATTTCCACGCAAAGATCAAGATTTTATAGCGCCATAACTCAATATTTTAGTACTGAGTGATACTAAAAAAAAACACATATTTTATTATTTTCATCATAAATCCATAATATTATGTGAAAAATGATGAAAAAAATAAATATCCAGCCATTGATTAGCCGTTTCATACATGATCATTGGTTTTACCTAAGGCGCCCCTTACCGACCCTTCCATCACACATATCCGCTCTTCGTCATTCTAATTTCAATCATCTTTTCCACTAAGCTTAATTTTTCCCCTCTGGTCACTACATCTTTTTACTGGTCTATAAAGTTATAGCCATCAAATAGACAAACAGACATTTCATTTTATAATATTAATAGGGTTCTGTAAAACTGAATTATAAAAATCGCAGTAACCATCTCAGTTATAACGTCACAGTTACTCGAACCAGCTGTCTCTAAAATATTGCTTTCAATGGGCGCATAAATCAAAAGTATTACAGATGGAAATTCGATTCCATAAAATATTCTTTGTCCGCTTTACGTTTTGTAAGATACGCCTTTCTTGTTTCTTACTATTTGTAAAACGTAAACTTGAGATCATTAAGTTTGCATGAATTTTATGTTAAAACCTTCGATTGAGCCAACCCGATACATTGACAAAAAAGAACCAACTTTTATATGCTTGTCTGTGTGACTAAACAGACAACGTATTCCCGCTACTAACCATGTACTAACAGTTTCTGTGTGCGTGAATTATAACCGAACGGTTCGGTGATATTTTTATGAACTTTTTTTGACGCCGACTCTCTTCATCTTCTGATTTAACTTAAAATTTAAAATTAGTTTTTACTTGAGTCTTCACCCGCGAGTTGCATTAGGTACTTTTTAATTTTAATATATCTACATAAATATTAATTCAGCTTTAAGTTTTAAGATAATAATAAGTAATAACAGTTTTTTGCATATATGATGTACTTTTTAAAACTTATTAATGATTTTAATTAATAAAATAATTAACTCAAAAGCCCCAGCAGTCGAGTTGTTATGTCTATAGTTAAAGTTAACATCCTCAGTTTAATTATGTTTAAGGCGACAAGAAGTTAATATTTTATTTAAGTTAAGTCAAGCTTTAATAATGTTAGTTTTAACTTTAGCTATAAATGAAAAAGCTCGCCTTAGGAGTATATTTAGTTTTTAGGGCGTACGAAAGCATCTTGTTTCTTTTTTGTACGTGTTAAATTACTGAACCCGCGTGTCGGTTTTATGAAACAAACTGTCAAAGCCTTTGCTACTGTGATAGGGCTGTCACTTTCACGAAATAACTGAATAGATAATAAATAAATATAAAATAAATAACCTATAAAGATTTTTCTTATTTTCTTTAAGAAAACTCCAGAAATGTTTAATCGCTACGTTCATTATGTTGTTTGTGATACGATTTAATATCATATTTCTGAATTAGTTTTCCTCTATGGCAGATCGTTGTAAATAATGATCAGAAATGGATGTTCGTGAAAATGCCGCGTTGTGACAACAAAAATGTGAGTAAAAAAATATACGCCGTAGACAAAATATACACCTGTTGATATTTTGAAATATTCACTCTGATTTTGTGTATCCCGTATGTAAAATTCGCATTGGAAAACATAACGATTCTGAAATTACATCTTATGTATAATTTACGAACTAATCGCTGAGTCAAAATAAAAAAAAAATCATTCAATATAAGATGTTTACACACACTTATTGAAAATCAAAATTAATGTATTAGGTAGACAATAGATTAGTGATATTGACGATTAGGAGTCTGACATTTTGTTCACGTTTTCGATCACTTTGACGTATGATATGCTCTATCCTGATCATTATGCTATCTAAGTAGCCAGATTACTAATTTTCAAAGATTGCTTTGTATTTAGTAACTACTTTTTCATTTAATATTTCAAAATTATTAGTAAAGTTTATCCGTTATATTAGACCTCAGACGCCGGCACACACTGTTTCATTTCACTAAAAAAATTTCCCTATGCTGTTTATCGCATAAATCGATTAAGAAATGCTTTTTAAATGCAGGAGTAAAACACCCACCTGTCTATTTAACATACTTTTTTTTTAAAAAAATAACTTGTGTGTCGTGACTTCGACGTAAAAAAAAGATTAAATAAATTCTGTAAGCGTGTTTGATCAAAATATATCTTTTTGATTAATATGGTTTGATGAAGGACCTTCAGGCGCATATTTTCCAGTTTTTATTTTTTGAAGATCACTTTTGGTTACCGAGTTATTAATTTTTATTCAAATTTTTGTTTTTATTTTTTTTCTCCCAAAAACCGCAAAAGTGCGACTTGTGACTGGCACTCAAAGATTCCTCATAAATGCGTCTATCAGTGATAAAAAAGTCAAGTCGCACTATGGAAGCGTTTGGGAGTTACGGATAAAGGTTATATAGTACATTTTAAGGTTGTCACTAAAGGTCAAACAATTGTAATATTTGTAATCAATAAAAAATTTAAGACACATACATATAATTTTCATTTACGAGTATCAACATGCTGTCGTCAACATTATCATGTTGGAACTTCGTCAGCCACTTCTTCCAACTGCAAGTTTTCTTCATTAACCGGCTTCAGAAGTTCACGAACAGCTGCTGGCAGACAAATCCTATTAGACAATCTTTGGAGCTGTCTATAGTGTGCCGTAAACACACAAACGGATCCAACGATTCAAGTGCATGGTGGAAGAGGTCAATCATAGTTTTTTTCCTGTTCATTTTCCGACAGTGGCGTTCCCTATTTGAGCGCCAAAATTTATTGCGCGATTCAGCCGCTTGTTCTGAGAGCATACATACAGGAAGAGAACATGATTCTACGATCTCTTTACCATGGACTAGAATTTTGTGTACCGTCACAGTCATCGACTGCCAATTAAATGACTGGATGTACTTTTCCGCGAGCGTGCGACAGAAAATGCCAAACTTTACAGAGTCAATAGGAAATTCACAAGATATGGCGACAAAGATAGTATGCAGCCCGTCCATCAAACATGCATCTAGACCTAATATCTCTGCAAATATAGCACGGTATTTGTCTGATAGTGCCGTGCGGGCTGAATTACCATCATTTGTGGTTCCTGCATTGGATTTAATAACGTCCAGCAACAATCCAATCTGATTTCTTATATCAGCCTGGATATGTTTTTCCGTTCTTCCACAATTTGACTTTCTCTGCTATCTTTTTTGATTCTCCATTTCCGTACTAACGGATCGTTTTTGTAACTGAGATGTAATAAAAATTCGAAAATACGTATCCATACATGAAGTGGATTGATGCCGTGTTGCATATTTTCTTTTACACTTCGTCTTGTTTATGATGTTGCCAAATCATGAACTGACTGGCAGTAGCTTTGCAAAATAGGCACCTTAACTGTGAAGACGTACCAGTTTAGGACTTTGCCGACGATCACACTCAAAACTAAATTAGAAACAAACGTAATAAGTATGATGCCCTTCGGAGGTTTGGGTCGTAATAGGAATTACGACTCAAACCCAAACTTTGATAGAGAAGCAAATTAAACGTTTGACTCCTGTCAAACGTTTAATTTGCTTCTCTATCAAAGCTTTTTCCTTAAGAATAAGATTAGTGTCTTCTTTTCTATACTGAATGTGGAGCGGCCGACAAAATCTATACGACTGGGGTGCAGGATGGTGCCATGAAATATAATTTTTGTCCATTACTATACTTAAAGGAATAAAAGTCGAGGCAAAAGGACTATTTTCGTTCACAGAAATGTCTTCGTCTGATCCTGAGAAGTTTTGTTTATATAATGCTTGGCCTGTGCTTCCATCAAAACCCCAGGACCCTTTAAATACGCATGAGACTTCTTGCTTGCCTGTTCTGTTACAATACTCGATAAAATTCTCATCACAACTTCGAACGATTCGTTGCAAAGTATATGTGAGAAGTCCATGCAACGAAACTGACGCTTCTATTTCCGAAACATCTAGCTCTTTTGCTGGGTAACATGCTTTTCTTGCTCTTATTAGTAAGAAGGGTGGATAAGCTGAATAAACTCGACTTTTCAAATCCTGTCTTAAAAGTTTATATGTTTCCACATTCAGTCTCCTGTCGATAACGAAACCTAGAGCTTCCTCAGGTGTATAGGGTTTCGTTAACGTAGATACTTTTTTTAAAACTTTGAATCGTTTTTTTGGTGATGTCAGACAAAGTTTTATTACGTCTTCTAAATCTTTTGAAGCTTTTGGGGTTATCTTGCTTCCATCTTCTGAAGTAATCGTGAATGCCAAAGATTTTATCACTTTAGCTTGGGGTTGATCTTCCAAGGACTCCATGATTCGTTTTCTAATTTTGAGGTCTTGTTTATAATTTTTACTTTAGTCATTGGTTAATTTAGAAGATCCCAACAATAACGACCTGCTTCCTCTGAGAGCATACCGACAGGAAGAGAAGTGTACGGTCACAGTCATCGGATGCCAATTAAATTACTGGATGTACTTTTCCGCGAGCGTGAGGCGAAAAATGCCAAAATTTACTGTGTCAATAGAAAATTAATAAAAAAAACTAATAAAAGTTAAAAAAAACTTCTAAAGTAATTAACGAAGTAAACGATGAAAGGGTAGACATTACAAAGTAGAAGCCACTTAGTGATAAAATATCGTCGACACTCTAATTGTAAATAACTAATATGCAATTGTAAATTTTTTTTAAATAAATAAATGTAAATAAGTAAATAAAAATAAAATAAGTAAACAATATACAATTTTGTAGTTAAGGACAAAATTGAATTAATTTAAACAAAAATAAAAGGTCAAGTTGAGTGACACCCCTAACACCATATTTTGAAATTCGATTACTCGTAAACGCTTCCATAGTGCGACTTGAGTTTTTTATCAATGATAGACGCATTTATGATGAATTTTTGAGTGCCAGTCACAAGTCGCACTTTTGAGGTTTTTGGGAGAAAAAAAATAAAAACAAAAATTAGAATAAAAATTAATAACTCGGTAACCAAAAGTGATCTTCAAAAAATAAAAACTGGAAAATATGCGCCTGAAGGTCTTTCATCAAACCATATTAATCAAAAAGATATATTTTGATCAGACACGCTTACAGAATTTATTTAATCTTTTTTTTACGACGAGGTCACGAAACACAAATTATTTTTTTAAAAAAAAAGTATGTCCAATTGACACGTGGGTGTTTTACTCTTACATTTAAAATGGATTTCTTAGTCGATTTATGCGATAAACAGCATAGGGAAATTTTTTTAGTGAAATGAAACAGTGTGCGGCATCGGTATCCTTTGAGGCGGCAGCCAAGTGCCGGCGGCTTTCTTTGTGAACCTTTGTCGGTATGCAGTGTCCACGTGTCAAAGGGTGTGGGTTAATATAAGGGACAAACTATAAGTATATGTATTTAGTAGAGAAAATTATTACGTGATAGATATGCGATGGTAATCGAAAGATTTAATATGACATTGTTTAAATAGCTTTTTGTTTCGTCATTTATCTAAACGATCTATGGGGATAGCGCGTCCATTTCATACTATTATAAGTACAAAACTTAAAACACTCCCCAAAACGCAAATAAAACTGTAACTTAACTAACCTTTTTAATATTCCATTCCCACGTAGACTAACAATGAGGCGCCAACCCTAATAGATTGCCTAGGCTCAAGACAAAACCAACCGGGGTGTCTTTTGAGTGAAATTAATATCTTTTGAGACCTTGTTTTAAACGTCCTTGGAAAAGAGACACGCACGTCTGCCCTGTTCCTGAAATTAGTATCTTAGGGACACGTTTCTTTGTCTGCATAGGCATTATTCGGAAATTACCGTAAAATTTTATATCTTTTTTTATTTTGTTTCAGGTAATGGATACGTTGAAAGGAGAGCTTTATACTTAATTACTCAATCTCAAATACTCCATCCCAGACATAATAAAAAACCTCTGCATACCCCGTCACCGTAAGTATGTGTGAGGGTGACTTACTAGGGGTGCATATTAGTTCGCGATTTTATGTCCGGGTGTTTCTAGGTTCATAGTTGACGACCGCTTAGCCTAGTGGGTACCGACCCTGCCTACGAAGCTGGATGTCCCGGCTTCGAATCCTAAGTCTAATACTGATATAATAAACCTAAATATACCTAAATATTACCTAAATATTACCTAAATATCTAAATATACTACCTAAATATTGATACTGGTACCGGGTCTTGGTTGTTATATGTATGTGATGTCTTCGCTTGGTACCCAAAATACAAGCCAATGCTTAGTTTGGGGCCTAGTTATTGTGATGTATACGTTATCATTACGTTATCATTATCCTGAGTATTTGTGTCAATAGTGTTGTGTTTACACTTCCAACGTGTGACCCCGGCTTAGGAAATTAGTACTAAACTATGAAAGTGATTAAGTCGCGCGCGTAAGCAAAATTGCCTGCATCTTTGTAAATTGTGTACTAGCTTTGCGCCCGCGGCTTCGCCCGTGTCGACTACACATACATAATCTACATACGTACGTTTTTACTAGACCGAGTGCCAATAGGCACCCCGGATGTATGTATGATGCATAAAAGTTGTTACTGCTGATTCCTGAGATTATATACAATAAATAAATGTATAGTAAAACTTGGCCAAATAACGTAATTCCATACTAAAAGTAATATGTAAATCGGACCGGTGGTTTTCGAGTTACATACACAAATGGACAAATGGCTTAATACGTATGAATCGATGGATACCTTATCATTAATAATTTTTTTAAGTTTCGTCGAATAGGACTCGTAGCTGTAATAAACGAAATAAATTATAAATTCTTATTATTACTTTTGACATTATGGTGACAAGTGCAAATTAAAAGTAAGTAATGTACAATTCCCAAAAAGACCTAACCCTGAATATGAGTTCGGTTCCACGTACCGGAAAGCGAAGCGTTGGATGCCCCCCGGCCAGGTGGACAGATGACCGGAAGCACCATACCGGGGGTAGTTGGATGCGAAAGGCGGAGGACCGTGTATGGTGGCGAGCCTTGGGAGAGGCCTATATCCTGCAGTGGAGAGACACGGGCTAATGATGATAATGATGATGAATATGAGTTCGTTTTTAAAAACATTTTTTGGTATTTCCCTAAGATTCTAAATTGACTAACGTACCATATTTTTTTTAAATTTGTATTAAATGTAATGCTGTCAAAAAATGGACTCGACAACTAAAATCCCTTGATCGACCACTCCAGCGTCCCAAACTCGTTATTTTCAGACACAAAATTAATTTCCATTTTCCATACCATCCCACACGTTTAGTATATCCCTGACGATACCCAATCTGAAAAATCGGGTATAGATAGTTATATAGGTAACATAACCTGCGAAATTAATTTCATCTTTGTATACCTACTACCCATAGAGTAATAAATTTAGCGGCAGCTTTTGTTTTTAATAGAGTCAGAAATGTCACGTCACAGTATAGAAAATCTGAAATGCAATTTCGCGGGGTTGAAGGCGGGCGCGCGGGGACCTCGCGGTACAAACTCGGACTGAAACTCGCCATCTCAGAACTGGTACACATCATCTAGCTAGAGTATGAGTGGTTAGACGATAAGTTTTTGACATTAAGATTTGTTATTGAAAAGTTAATCTCCCTTTTTTAGTTATCAGTAGACTGAGTTGACTGACCGATTGGCCGAGTGATTACAGACGTAACTACGTAGCTAAGGGCCGTAGGTTCGATTCCCGGCCGGAACAAATATTTGTGTGCATGAACATGTATGTCTATTTGTTCCGTGTCTAGGTGTAAAAAAGTGTCTATATAGGTATATATTATAAAAAAAGAATAATTATGTTTATAGGTCGTGTAGAGTACCCCATAATACAAGCATAATTTATTTATTTTTTGTTACTTTTTGTATATAATTTTTTTTTTTTAAAAGTGGACTTCGTTATTTTACCACAAAGCAGCATGTTCGATAGTTCCATTTGGGCAATTGCTTATGAGAACGACATTTCCTCTCCGCCTTGCGGCTTTTAGCGGCTCTCGGGCCCCCAACAAAAAGCTATTTGTTGTATTTCTACGCACGAGATTTGTATCTTTGCGTTATTTATATGCTTAAATATAACCGTATATCTGTAAATACGTGAAAACGAAACGGAAAATGGGTCAAGTTTAGTACATATAATATGTTTTGTTTATACAAAACGCAGTGGTCGTTATTATACTCTAGGGATGTAAGTATATATGGAGGGAAAAAAGGAAAGTACCTAAAACTCTCAAAGTTTTGTGTCTAGAATTTTTTAAACTTGATATTTAGTGTACCCAATCTGCATATTTTTTTACTTATTTAGATTACATGATGTTCGTGGTGCTTTTATAGAATTCTCAACTTAGTATACAGCTCATTCTAACAATATTTATGACGACCGGTTGGCTGAGTGGTTAGAGACCCTAACCGCGGAGCCAAGGGTCGCGGGTTCGATTCCCGCTCGGGACAAATATTTGTGTGCATGAACATGTTTATTTCGTTCCGGTTCTGGGTGTAAAATATTTATATATGTATATCTTATTAAAAAAATTATATTTAGATATGTATATCTAGGGTCTAGTTGTCTAGTACCTGATAATACAAGCATAATACATGCTTACTTTGGGACTAGATGGCGCTGTTCGAGATATCTCATGTATGTATATATCAAGAAGGCTGAAATAATGACTCCAATCCTCTAAATTCTTCCGATACCTCTGTTTTGCATGAGAATGTCTTTTGACGGTTTCTCATTGTTAGAAACACTTTAGTACCTCTATGGTCTAAAATCTCCAATGTCAATTTTCTATGAGTGCTGTTGAATCATCACGCCACTTAATGCGAACTATAGAACGTACCGTAACTGTAACTTGTTAACAAATATTTGCAATTCTCTATTTTGCTCAGGAACTTTACAATGAGTACTGCGCAGTTTGTATATTTGCAATAAGCGGTACGAATTTAGAGGGCTGAGCTTGACATGTGGTTCATCATAGGTCTGTAGTAAGAAATGAGGTCATGATATACTAATAGCCTGATCGGAATAGTTCCTCTGCCTGTCCTAAAAGGAAACTAAATAATTCATTGCGCGTGTGAAGGCCAGCATTCTACACTCGTGCCGCTTATTGTATAAATATTCAAAGTTCCGAATAAACTAATCGATATTTACCAAATTTTTTTGTATCGAGTTTTCTGCTAAATCGTTGTACTCGATAAAGTGTAATAAAACTCACATCAAGCGATACAACCAGAGGCGTGTTCCGTTTTCATATTTCAAAGATTTTTATACGACAGCATAAAGCGGATACTTCCATTTATTTGTATTATAATATCGTTTTGATTACCTTTTTAACAATAACAACAACAAACTGTCTTGGGCAGTTTCCTCACAAACACTTTATACTCCATAAAACTTAATGGACTTACACTTTAAGTTATTTCACGGGAGAGACGCTCTCCGGTCGTCGTCGAAAGGATGTTAATAATCAGCAAAATAATGTAGGGTGAAAAGCATTTGTATAGGTTTCCACCGTTTTCCCGCTCCTTATAATTGTATATCGCGTGTTAATCCTGTATGTAATCTATTATTTATGGACGTATTTATTTTATGAAATAATTTTTTTTAAACTTAATGTGCGGCTATCATACAATATGTCGTTTTAACAGTTTTCACTATGTCGTGTTTCCAAATCGGAACTGTGTTATTTATATATGAAGGGTACCGGGAAAGCGAGGTCGTTGTCACTTGAAGATTGTCTTGAGAAAACTGATAAGAGATAAGAGTGGGGACTATGATCTGTTATGCATACGGCAGCCATATTGACATTTTTTTAAATCGCATGTGTACAATAATTCGTTTTTTAAGTTGTTTGCGGTTTCATAACCAAAAAGGTTTGTGAATTTTGTACTAGATGGCATTGTTAACTCATATTCGGAAAAAAGGGACAATGATCTTTCTTTCCCTGTAAGTACCCTTTATGTGTATAACCATAGATAACATTACAGCATCAAAGATAAAGTGTAGGTACTTCGTAACGATCGAAAACATGACCAAAATGTTAGACTCGGTAATTAGACAGATACGAGCGTTTCGTTAAATTACATATAAATGTGATTTTAAGTTAATTCTTTACCTTATTTCATTTTTACGGGAACCCTATTATTAATCTGTCACTGTCCGTCCGTCCGTTACAGGGTTGCATCGTCTGAACCGTAATAATTAGACACTTGAAATTTTCACAGTGTATTGCTATGGCGGTTACAACACCATATATAATAAAATAAAGTTAAAACTTAAAGGGCGTTCCCATACAAGAAACGTGTTTTCCCAGACATTTTTACCAAATCCAAAAAGGAGATGATTCTAAATTCGACTGTATTGTAATTCGAGAGACACACTCCAAAAATAGGATACATCATAAGATCGATTAAAATCTTACCAACACACAGGGCATGGTCGAAGCACCCAAACTCAGACGACGCGAGGTCCGCCTCTAAAACTCGAAAATTTCGCATACGAAGTTTCGTCCTAAACTTGTTTACCATTTCGCCATGGACAGTGAAACTATTGTAGTCATCAAGATTTTAGTTAGTTTGCAACAGTTCGAAGCCACCCTACAAAGCTATTTAAATCGCTTCTCGGAGCAACTTAAGCGACCACTTTGGTCTGTTTGTTGTAAGACCCTCCACCGATTATCGGCTAGATGGGCACTTCTATAGTGTTAGTAGAATACTCAACGAAGAATTGATTACTTGTTTACGATCCGATATTTTGAGTACCATCTGGAAAGAATATGCACCGTGAGCGGGAAAAGATGTCCCAAATCGTAATTTTACATCTGTACACGTTAATAATAAACGGATCAAGTGCGTGTGGGTGACATGCATAAGGTAGGGTTCCGTAGCGATGCCTACAACAAAAACAATTTATAAATCAAAATCCCGACTTTCTTGAGAATTGAACGACACAACAATTTGACCGGCTAGAATTGGATTTCGAGAAAGCCCATAAGTCAGTAATTTGGCCAGAATTGTTTTTTTCATAGAAATGTGTTCTAATGACATATTATGTTTACATCAAGTTGTGGAGAGAAAGCCCACAAGTCTATTAAATCATATGGAAAATCGTGAATCTTGAATAGTAGGATTTGGAGATTTTCCATTAGTCTGTGACTTATGGCGATGCTCAAAGTGTGTAGACTAAATTTTAGTAAAGATTGTCTGTGTTATATAATAATAATAATAACGTACTATCGCTTGGTATCCAAAACACTAAGCATTAGCTTGTGTTTTGGATACCAAGCGAAGACACCACATACATATAACAACCGAGACTCGGTACCAGTATCAATATTCATCATATAAATACTGACGCGATCTGGGATTCGAACCAGGGACCTCCAGCTTCGTAGGCAGCGTAGCGTAGCAGGCGTAGGCGTTGCTACCCACTAGGCTAAGCGGTCGTCAGATTGTTGATTGATTGTTATGTGAACAATAGACAGTTAACATTTCGCCTATAATTATTTGAAATGAATATTATTATTTTAGTAGCATCTTTAGTATGTAATATTTTTTATTATTCGAAACACCATAAGTCAGAGGAATTAATAATTAATATTTAAATATACAATGTCCTCAGAAATACTTAATAAAGTCGTAATACGAATATATATTATGAAACATAAGAGAAAACTGTAAATTTAAATAAATAATCGTAGTCAAATGACAAAAAAGTTTTATACAAAATTAATCGGTAGACAGTGTTTTGGGTCTCCTGTAAAAATGAGCTTTATTGACTTATGTGCTTTTTCAAAACTACGACTTAATTATGAAAATAAAATAAATGAACGTTAAATGACTTGTTGGAACTGATATATACCGTTACACTACCACTATATATTACTAAAAGGTAGTGTACAGACAGACAGACGAACGGACGAACATGGCGAAAATATATAGTCGGGAATCCTAAAAAGCGGTCAAGTAGGTACTAGTTTAGATCTATAAAGCTCCAAAAAACAAAGTGTTTATTTAAATCGGAAGCGAAATCATTTTCCTCTCGGCAAAGTTCTTTGTATAAAACCTACTAAACAACATTTTTTTTTATCTCGACGTCGTATTAAGTTTTGCAAAAACCCTAATTTACAATATCCCTTTTTCCGTATCCTGTAACTTTTAAAACCAAATTAATGTAAAACTTTGAAATTGAAAATTTTTGCATTACACTTTCGATGATAATAAAACTAATTAAACCCTATTTTAATTCTTCTGACTCTGACTTCTGACTAAAGAATTGAAATTAATAAATAATAATAATAATAATAATAATAATAATAATAATAATAATAATAATGACGACGTATACATGACAATACGTGTCGTGATAGCCCAGAGCGCAATGAACCTGTCTCAAATTTATAAGGCCCCACAGGGCCATGGTTCGAACCCGGGCGTATACCAATGAGTTTTTCTGACTTAAGTACACAATATCACTGACACCGTGCTTCGGAGGGCACGTTAAGCAGTCGGTCCCGGACGCTGTCAATAGATGGCGGTCGTTACACTTCCCAACCCGCAGTGGAGCAGCGTGGTGGACCAAAGCTTCAAGCCCCCCTCCTCACCCTGGGGGAGGCCTAAGCCCCTGCAGTGGGGTAAAAATGGGCTGATGATGATGAGGATGATGATACATGACAACAACGTCTAGGCCCCAAACTAAGCATTAGCTTGTGTTTTGAGTACCAAGCGAAGACACCACATACATATAACAACCAAGACCCGGTACCAGTATCTATATTCATCATATAAATACTGACCCGACCTGGGATTCGAACTCCGCAAATCGTAGAAATGAAATCTTCCTTACGTAGTTTAATGTCACAGTTTGAACCACGATGTTTGGACAACCTCTACTCCGAGATTTCGGACTTTGACCAAATATTTGAATCCACGCCCCTAAGTTTTACGCAACAGGACCCGCTTTGCCTTATCGGCTCTTACGCCACATATGAAGGGAAGTAAACTTCAAACTCCTACCCATACTAATAAAACTACTAGGTATTTATAACCTTAAACTTCAAGGATTATCTGCCTTGTCATGTCGCCAAAGTATTTTGCGTTCTTTTTTAGGGTTATGCAGTTGAAATATTCTCATAGTCGTATAGGATGTCATGAAATTGATTTTTAAATTCTATCAATCGTGTCGTATAGTGTAATTTTTGTTTTTCCGCCCAAGTCGTGTGTTAAGACGTCGACAAGGTCGTTTGCGGTGTATCTATAAATTCTAATTTAATAGGGTATGTGACTAAAATTGAAAAGAATATATTTATCAAGAAAACATGTAAAAATATACTTTATACGATAACAAAATTCATAAACAAAATTATATTAGGTTTAAGAATATGGGAATTGTAAGTTATTAAAATTTTATTTCTGTCTCTTTCTTGCAAAACGATATTTAACATTATTTTAAATGGCCCGACGTCACAGCTAAGTACGCCGTGCGGTATTGCCGTCTCTGTTTAACAGGTCATTTTAAACATCCATAACTTTGTCGATGATCATATTTAGAAAACTCGTTTATATAAAATCAATTATGTGATAAACTGCGTACATTACTCGCAAAGTTCTTTATAATAATAATAATACATAGGACTTCCCACACAGCGCCATCTAGTCCCAAAGTAAGCAAATATTATGCTTGTGTTATGGGTTACTAGACAGCTGATATACATACTTCAATACCCTTTATAATATATGTTTACATATATAAATATTTTTTTTACAGACACCACATACATATAACAACCAAGACCTGGTACCAGTATCAATATTCATCATATAAATACTGACCCGACCTGGGATTCGAACCCGGGACCTCCAGCTTCGTAGGCAGGGTCGCTACCCACTAGGCTAAGCGGTCGTCAACTTACTTTATTATAACAAATAAGATTCCATATGCTATACGACTGTTATTATACAAGGCGCTAGGGGAGTCCGCAATATCATACGGACTGAATAGTTACGGACGTACCTTCAAAACCCACCTAAGTAATATCTACCAACTACAGTTAAGAATGGTCAAAGTCATTGTGCCCTACAAAATATAAGAAAAATATAAAAATGTTTATCACTCCCTTTTCTCCAAAATTTTACCGATACATGAAAAGGTCGAACTTGCCCTGCTTACAGAACGATTTTTCAATAAAGAAATTCAAACAAAAATGACAATGACAACAACAACAAACAAATGACAATTCAAACAAAAGCAGAACTAGTGAATTTAAAAAAAAATTGTCCCAATTTATCCCAATCGAATCCAAAATAATTGAAATATATATAATGTTACATATTTTAAATAATTATTAGTGTTAAATAAACCTGTTTTTGTTGTAATGATTCTATCTCTGATGCTTACCTTTCTATTTGAAAATGTCATTTTATGAAATTGACTAATAACAGCGATTTTTATGGTTTGAGAATCGATTGGCAATTTTTTTTTTTCAATACACACCTACTTGCTGAATTTCAAATGAAATGAAACACTCATATTCTTTTTAAATCTAAAAGAGAGATTGTCTATTTTAAAGTGGCGTGCCCCACGACCTCATCCATTTAAGAATGTACCTATGCACACGTGGCGTCTTTACAAAAGCTCAGTTATTCGATTTATTAGCCAATTATTGACAGACCGATTGGCCAAGTTGTTAGAGACCCTAACTGCGGAGCCAAGGATCGCGGGTTCGTTTCCCGCCCGGGACATATTATTATTAGCCATTATTAACCGCCAGAAATTATTATTATTAAGTGATGTGACTGGACGTACTTGCAATTTGTAATTTGCAAGACAATTTGAACCAAATGTATTTAGTGATAAAGTTGTTTTTACAGTATTTTCATTATAATTTATAACTTTTTGTTATTAAAATTATTTCATTGGATAACTTCGGGCAAGCCTGCGCTTCCAATGTCAACCGATTCCTGTTACTTTTCTGATACACGTGTATATTAGTTGTCTATTACCCAATAATACAAGCATAATACTTTCTTACTTTAGGACTTGATGGCGCTGTGTGGGATATCCCATGTATTATTATTATATATTCTTAATTATATGCGTTACGAAGTGAATTATTTTACTACTTAGTGTAACAACACAAACTCATTAACATTGTTAAAGACAAATTGTTGTGGTGGGGCATGCCACTTTGAGTTAGAACATTTCGACGATGATATTTTTTACGCGGATTATGTTAATATCATAATTTTTAAGCCATTTGGAAAATTTACTTTTCTTGAAGTAATAGCTATGAGGGCTCAAAATTCATTAGATTATCGGCGAATATAGCGTTTGTCGCTTTCGTTTAATGGTTGGACGTAACGCCCTTTTACGTTATTATTATATTCTGTGAAAGATTTCTTTTTTATTAATTTCTTATTATTAAATTAAGTAACAATTATCAAGTAATTAATATATAATAGTAATATAATAACGTATAAATCACAACAACGTCTAGGCCCCAAACTAAGCATTAGCTTGTGTTTTGGGTACCAAGCGAAGACACCACATACATATAACAACCAAGACCCGGTACCAGTATTAATATTCATCATTTAAATACTGACCCGACCTGGGATTCGAACACGGGACCTCCAGCTTTGTAGGAAGGGTCGCTACCCACTAGTCTAAGCGGTCGTCAAATTTGTTTCTAATACGAGTATATTACAGTCGAAATGTTAGTACATAAAATTAAATTAAATTAAAATATAAATTATAAATTCATCAGATGTTTTTTTTTAAAGAGGGGTTTCCGGATGAGGTTTAAAAATATAAAGAAGTTCCGATAGCCTCAATAGCCCATTCTGATTCTCATATGACTTTGTATTTTTTTTTTTTATTAACTATTCACTTCAGTACAGCTTAGGTGCAAACTATCTGCTATAATTTATATTTATATTGTTTATCTTAAAAAAAATAATAATAAACATAGCCTAAAGCGCCACAAAACAAATGTCAACTAAAATTAAACGGCTTGAAAAAATCTACAGATTTCGCGCTTCTCGCAACTATCGGAGACGTTGGAAATGTGCAACAAAAGTAAAAACTTGTAACACATTATTGTCAAATAATTTTATTAAACATTTCGAAAAAAGGTATGGACCAATTTTCGAGAATTTAGTACCAAACGATGCCCCGCGACCTCCTGCTTCTTTTACAAAAGGCAGTACTGCTTTTTGTCTACTTTTACAACTTTCTGAAATATAGCCGAATCTCACTCTCCGGGGTAACTGATAATTATTCAATGATAAGGGCATCTGCCCAGCCCACAGTTTTCGACCGATTTCAAAATTTCTTTAACCAAACGGTAGACAGTTTATTTGCCTCGAGAGCTTTTTTTTTCATTTTTTCGATATTAGCTTTCGCTTTTTAAAAGTTTTAGACCGATTTTAGGAAATTTGATATCGTACCATGTCCCACAAACCTCTGCATCTTTTGACACCACTGCCTTTCATCTCCATTCGATTCTATCAGCTCTTTTTTAGATCTTTGGTAGGTCCATGGTTCCATGCCGTCAGATATGTTGAAGCCTTTCATCTACCATCATGAAATTCGGAAATATACCCGAATTACGCTCCGATAAACATTTTCAATGTTAAAAACATGTCCATGTGCGAAAGTATAAGGTCGAAGATAGTTTTTTTTTTTTAACGGAGGTGCGAGCACGACCAAGCATTACTATATTTAGTACAAGAGCTCTCGCGTGTTTTGGCTGTGGACACGGCCCAATTAAGCGGGCTGACTCGAACGATAAACACACTCGGCACTTTGAAAAGCCGGCGGCGTTCGTACATGCGGCATTAAATCGCCTTACTTGTCGATTAATTCAGTGTGACCTTTATATCACACAATACGCTAGTTGACTTTTTTTTTTAAATATTTTATATGAATGAGTTTTCTAAATATAACTGTAAAAGATTTTTTTTTTAAATAAATTATTATTAAAATGTCCTGTTATTATTATTAAAAAATTTATAAATGTTTAAAATGTCCTGTTAGACAGAGACGGCAATTCCGCACGGCGTACTTAAGCTGTGACGTCAGACCATTTAAAATAATATTAAATTTCGTATTGCACGAAAGAGACAGAGATTAAATTTTAATAACTTATAATTTCCAAATTCTTTACTCGAATAAAATTTTTTTTTATAAATTTTGTTATAAAGTCTATTTTTATATTTTCTTTATCAAAATAATATATTTAAAATTAGTGAAGGACCGTATTCTGAAAAAAAAAACAGTGGAAAAATTTATATATAAAATGGTGAAAATCACATATCGCTCTTTGGCAAAAAGTAAAAACAAATAAACTGTATATTCTGTGCGGTTAGAGAAAACTAAAAAAAAAAGAAAGTAAAATCTATCCAGTCGGTTTATTCGATTTCACCAAAAACAAAGCGGATCCGAGCTGAATTGTTTCCTTCGTGATCGCTTACCACTGGACTAATACGTTAAATAACGAATATTCTGGTTTAACTATCCGAAAATATTAATATTGCACTTTTACAATAATAATAATAATAATAACACACACAATCACGACAACGTCTAGGTCCCAAACTAAGCATTTGCTTGTATTTTTGGGTACCGAGCGAAGACACCACATAGTTTTTATTGTTATATATATGAAAGAAATAAATTGAATAGAAAATAAAAGAAAATTGAAACGGTAAAATTATCCAAAATGATATTTTCTTGAGCTACATTGAAACATAGTTTTTATTGTTATATATATGTTTCAATGTAGCTCAAGAAAATATCATTTTGGATAATTTTACCGTTTCAATTTTCTTTTTCAATATAATTTATTACGTTTAACATACATTTATCACACAGTTTTCGACTATGTCGTGATAGCCCGAGAGCCGCGAACCTGTTTGAAATCTATAAGGCCATGTGGCCGTGGTTGGAATCCAGGCGTGTACGAATGAGTTTTTTCTGACTTAAGTACATTGGCTATCACTGACTCCGTGCCTCGGAGAACACGTTAAGCAGTCGGTCCCGGTCGCTGTCAATAGATGGCGGTCGTTACAATCTGCCTACTCGCGTTGGAGCAGCGTGGTGGATTCAAGCTCCAAGTCCCCTCATCTTGAGGGGAGGCCTAAGCCCCTGCAGTGGGGCATAAAAAAGGGCTGATGGAATACATTTATCAGTTTCACTTTATGAATTAAATGCGTTTAAACTTTTCGCGTCTTATCCGCTATAACTACTGTTCAATAAAATGAAGAAACAAAAAAATAGATTTAAAATCGACGAAGATACCGCGTAATAAACACACAAAAAAGTGATACAACTGTATTGAGAAACTCCTTCTTTTCGAAATCGGTTGAAATGTATGGCAATTCGTAAAACAGTATTTTAATGTCTTACCTGTGATATAAGGAAAAAAAACAATGACGAAAAACACAACATTTTCGTATATAGTCATATAAAAGTGTTATTAGGCCATAAACATCTGCTTTTTTTATTAATTACTTTATACTAACTTTATACAACGATACGAAAAAATTGTGTCTTGTTCGATGCTTTTTGCCTTTGGATCGTAATTTAAAATGTTGTTGTACGGATTGCCACACATTTTGTTATAGAAGATCAGAACACCAAATGTTTAATCACATGCAATCTGTTCATTCGGTAAAGCCAGTAAACAAGCCAACAACAACAACAACAACAAAACAAGCCAACCCAAATTAATAATAATAATATAATAATAACACACACAATTACAACAACGCCTAGGTCCCAAACTAAGCATTAGCTTGTATTTTGGGTACCATTATATGCAGGTTTAATGATACATCTCATAGAATCACTTTTAGGATCAACAAGGGTACTACGTACAATTACAAGTACAATTCAGAACATCTCTGCAGCGATACAGCATATCTATATTATCCTAATAGAAAGTTCATTCCTCGCTTCACTTCATCAGCCCATTTTTACCCCACTGTAGGGGCTTAGGCCTCCTTCAGGGTGAGAGGGGCTTGGAGCTTAAATACACACCACGCTCTCCGAGGCACGGAGTCAGTGATAGTTATGTACTTAAGTCAGATAAACTCATCGGTACATGCCCGGATTCGAACCATGGCCCTATGGCCTTATGTTTTGAGATAGGTTCGTTGCACTTTGGGCTATCACGATACTTCTCACAATGTTATTTAATCTCAAGTTATTAAAAATCCATTATACATCATCAACGTTGTCCATTGATAATGAATAAAAATAGATCGTTTTCCAAAACCTTCAGTTAACAGTTTCCCGATCGTATCGGATTTTCGAAAGTTTGAACTGCTCAAATACGAGCTTTCAACTTCGCACGCGGTTAGCAATCGCAAAGCTTTTAGCTATTCAATTAATAGCTTTTAATGCTTCATAAATATTATTAATCATACTGTATATTATTTTTATATTAAAGAATAATAATAAATCGAAGTGTTGATATCTTATTGTTCACACACATAAGTGCTTGCATAATGTCCTCTGTTAAGTGCCCGTGTCCAGAAATAAAAGAAGTAGATAAACATATGTATCTAGGTGTAATAATTGATAACAGGCTAAATTGGAGACAACACGTTGAGTATGTATGTGATAAATTGAGAGCAATAAACGTAAAACTATGTATGATAAAAAATAAGGTTCCCTACCAAATATTGCGAAGACTTTATGTGTCATTGGCTGAGTCAGTAATTTCCTATGGGCTGAGTAGCTATGGAAGAACTTTTAGTACATACCTTGATCGTATTTATTCTCTTCAGTTGAGGATCCTTAAATTGATTGTACCCCAAAAAATATTAAAGTCATACTGTAACAATTACCATAATTTGTTCAACTATTCTAAATTGATACCTATACACCTTAAAATTAAACTGACAATTTTAAATGAACAGTTCTTTCGGAAAGACATACAGACACAGACTTACCATAAAATTGAAACCAGAAGTATGTCAAATAAAAAACTGAATGTGCCTAGTTTTGTAAATAATTATGGCAAAAGAACATCTCACTACTTAGTACCTAAACTAATCAATGATTTGCCCACGGACATTAGGGACTCCATTCGTGACACAAATATAAAAATAGTTCTGAAAAATTATTTCTTGAGTATAATATAATATATAAAATTTTATTTGAATCATCCTTTGTAACATACTGCAACTAATTTTGTACCTACCCACTATCACACCTTTAGTTTTGTAATAAGACATTTCTTGTATTTCACACGATTTCTTTATACGTTAAGATAATTATTTACGATTCACATGTTGTCATCGCGAACTCACAACCACAGACAAACCATTAAATGGTTTTTGAGGGTTGTGTTGGTATATGTTTGCTGTAACTTTTTGTAATTCAGTAAATAAATAAATAAATAAATAAAAATATGAATTGATAGGTGAAAAACCCTGCAGTAATTTAGAAAATTTACTGAAAAAAAGATTCACGAACATTATGCAGAGAGGGAATAAACGCCTTGTAGCTAGCTATCTGAAGAGTGAATACAAAAAGTGAATCGAGTGAAAACGTAGAGAGAAAATAATTAGTACTGTGTGTTTGTTCCCGCGCTTTTAACATTGAGGTATAAGGCAGTGAAGATTATAGTGTACGTTCTAATACTAAAATAGAACGTCTTTTTAGGGTTCAGTAGCCAAATGGCAAAAAAGGAACTCTTATAGTTTCGGCATGTCCGTCCGTCCGTTTGTCTGCCTGTCTGTGGTTTTTTTCGGAAACTTTTGGCAATATATAAATGAAATTTGAATTGATGAAGAATTTAGGTTTAATCTATAAACCGCTACACAACGACGAGTGAAATTACGTTTTTTTTTTGTATAGGTCGCCATGCATGTAACTGAAGTACAAAAAAATTTCCATCGTATATTTACGCGAGAGGTACCAAACGATAGGTTTAAAAAAATATATCAAGGTTTCAAACAATTTTTTTTGAAATATATATGTATGTATGTAATTTTTTATCGAATTTCAAATTCGATATAAAATCGGTGCCTTAGTATTTTCGCTAAGATTGTTAATACTAATAAAATGAATGTATTTTATTTGAATTTTTATACGTCATAAAAACAATTTAGTCGGATGATCACAAAAGAGAAAAGAGAAAAAAGAAAACTTGGAAATCAGTCAAATAGCCAAAAGTCAAGAGACGAATATTTTAGTCAAAACAAACAGGCCGGACTCTCTTTCCATTTCAATGGAAACTGTCTACTTGGCCCCATTTCAGTGTTCGTACACGATGAGCGTCTCGACATTTTACTAAATGCAAATGACATAATATTATAATAAAAAAAATCTTTCTAAAAAATATATAATAAATAATAAATATAATAAAGTACTTTTAAAAATAGATAAAATAATATGAAGCCGCCTTAGATTGGTGTAATATATTATTCATTAGAGTATTATGTATGGTGGATGTTTGATGACTGGTTGGCCGAGTGGTTAGAGTTAGAGACTGCGGAGCCAAGGTTCGCGGTTTCGATTCCCGCCCGGGACAAATATTTGTGTTAATGAACATGTATATTTGTTCCGTGTCTGGGTGTAAAAAAAATTTCTATGTATGTGAATATAATAAATATTATTTAAGTATTAATGTCAACGACGTGACGAGGGGTGGATTTTTGGATTAGGTAAATTAAATTTATTATTATTTAATACAATTCAGTTCAGTTCAGTAAGCGGTTCAGACGACCGCTTAGCCTAGTGGGCAGCGACCCTGCCTGCGAAGCTGGAGGTCCCGGGTTCGAATCCCAGGTCGGGTCAGTATTTATATGATGAATATTAATACTGGCACCGGGTCTTGGTTGTTATATGTATGTGGTGTCTTCGCTTGGTACCCAAAACACAAGCAAATGCTTAGTTTGGGACCTAGACGTTGTTGTGATTGTATGTGTTATTATTATTATTGTTATTATTATAATTTTCAGAAATAAAGTGCAATACTATAATATCAGTTGTCTGGTATCCATAGAACAAGCTTTGCTTAGTTTGGAAATAGATGGCGCTATGTGGGATGTGCGATAATAATATCTCGGACATCCCACATAGCGCCACGTAACATATTGATAAATTGTTAAATAATGATTCAGAAAAATGAGACGTAGAACTTTCAACGAATGTTGATAAGTAGACCTCTGGCGCCTGATCGGTTCATTCTTTGACAAGAGGTTCACGAACGAACGAATGGAAAATAAAGAAGTCAGATTCAATAGATAGTTACTGAGTAGGTAATAGTTAACAGCGTAAGAGTGAGATGATAATGACGTTATGGGTTGCAAAAGGTTCTGGTTTTCGATCGCTTTTAAATGTAAGATGCAGCATCTTATTAATTCTGATATTTAAGTTACAGATACGTAATTTTTAGGCTTCGTTAAAGTTTTTTACATTCCGAAAAATCCCCTAATCAAAAATTTTCACTAAGGAAAATAAATTATTGAGAATTTCATAATATTACAATTACGAAATGATAATATATTAGAACAAGTCCGAAATAAAGATATCTATTTGGACACGTTCACAGGTTGTACCTACCCCGAATCAGTATTCCGTCGGGGAGGGTTGGGCAAACGCGATAACTTTCAGTCTTTAATGAACTAAATCGGGAGCTGGCAGTCGAAAGCGTCTACGTATAAATAATATACATGCTTATACACTATAGTGTTTATCTCTAAATGTTGTTATTGCAGAGGGAAGTATGAAACGTGCAGAATTTTATTATAGTTTTATTCGAGAACGATAAATACAGGGGAGGGATTGAGGGACGGGGGGAAGGGGGAATTGAATCAGAAATATCGTTGTTTCTATAAATAGAGTATTCACCATTTATATTTCCTTTCGTTCTAATATTGAAATAGTTCATTACTAGTATTTGTGGTAAACTTTGAGTGTCGTGATAGCCCAGAGCACAACGAACCTGTCTTAAATTTATAAGGCCCCACAGGGCCATGGTTCGAATTCGGGCTTGTACCAATGAGTTTTTCTGACTTAAGTACACAATATCACTGACACCGTGCTTCGGAGGGCACGTTAAGCAGTCGGTTCCGGACGCTCTTAATAGATGGCGGTCGTTACAGTTCCCAACCCGCAGTGGAGCAGCGTGGTGGACTTAAGCTCCAAGCCCCCCTTCTCACCCTGGGAGAGGCCTAAGCCCCTGCAGTGGGGTAAAAATGGGCTGATGATGATGATGATGTGGTAAACTTTATTGGCATTAAACTAGAACAATAATTTGTTGTCCTAACATCTAGAGAACTGATTTAATATACGCGATACTATGACGACATTCCCATTTCTGGGGTTTCGTACCTCGAGAGATAGAAAACGTGACCAAATTTTAGTTCGATATATAAGTAAATTGCTTTAATTTGGAATAGAAGCTATTTAAAAAAATACAATGATTAATTCACTTAAGGGGGTGATCAAACATCGAGCTTTGCCGCGGTTTTGTCACTCATCGGCATAGAGGTAGGTATAATATACATTAGTAAGACTAGAATAAGCGCCTATTCAACTGGACTTTCTGCTTGTTCTATAGTCTTATTAATATTTAATATTCCTATTTCTATGCCGATTAGTCATAAAACCGCGGTAAAGCTCGCTGGTTTATCACCCCCTTTAGAAACTGTTTTATTCGTTATTTGAAGTCTAATATGAACTTAACGTATCGGCAAGTCAACGAACTTAACTGTTTTCAAACATCCGCTTCTAAGCTATTCGAAAAATTCAAAAGCTGTATTGATTAGTGTTGTTTTCAATTATTATTCTGAGCGGCAGAGATTTTCTTAATGTCGTGCCAGGTGGCGTGCTTCCATCGCATGCACAAACGTGTAGCTATAATTGCGGGTAGATCTGCAATTTGCTTGCCGGATTGTTATAAGGAACGGCTGCGCTGAACTTAGTAGGGTGACCATAACTTAAAAGAATCTGTATGTGATACGTAACAGTTTGCTGTTCTATCCGTTTTCATACCGAAGAAAAGTAATTTTTTTGAATTTCGAGCTCCAAAGGGGGTTCTTAAATGTTGGTTGACGTTTACAGCCACTTATCGACATAGTATGTATAAATTGAAAGTATAGCCCAACCCCAAAAATGAATTGGTTATGAAACACATCGGAGCCGCGTTATTCAAGTTTATGTTATTCAAAAACTGAACTTCTTTTGATTTTATATTGGGTCGGGGAAAAAGTCTTTTCGCTTATAGTTTGTATAAATTTTTAAGAAAATCTCTTTGGTTGTACTAATTGTATCTGGCTGGTTTTGATACCACTAAAAATGTTACATTTCAAAAAAAGAAATAATTTAGTAAAATATTGTTTCCCGTCGGTTTTCATTTGTTTTTCTTTCTGTTAAAATGAGTGAATCTAATGAAGAAATTCGATACATTTAAAAATTTTATTATAAAAACGGAAAAAATGCAACCTAAGCTGCGAAAAAAATTTGTGACGTTTATAGCCCTAATGCGGTGTGAAATTGGCGGCTCTTCGTTTACGCATCAGTTAAATAGTTCTGCAAAAGAACTTTAACAGTCATCCAGGCAATCGGTATGCGGCGCGTCAGGCTGCTGTGACTTAGATATAGATTTATCTAAGAGTCCAATCCACCTTCTGTCTTAATGATACAATTAATACCGAACCCATATAAAATCGTGATTCTGAATCGAACTCAACTAGCATATCATTGTAATTTGTATTAACATTTTACAAAACATGGTCACCCTCTCCGGTCATGTACCATAGTGTGAATAATTTCTACCGAGATACAATTACTAAGAACTTATTGAACTCATTAAGTTAATACGTAACGTCTTTTACTCATAAATATGGTATATTTTGTCTAATTTCCGGGCATTTTAGGATATGCAACGTACATCGACCCACGTTCAGATTTTGTGGTTTATAAATCGATTACGTGCTGCGTAAGGTTTCCCAAATCGATTCTTCGATTCGATTCGTTTTCTTTTGTACGTAGATCTATATAAATTAGTCAGCTAGAATCTAGAATGATCGATTAATTTTGCTCTTAAGGAAAGTAATTGTGCGAACCAATGATTTGTGATCAAAATAATTTTATTATTAAATTGATTTTTATAATAATGTTTTGGTCGTTGATTTTTAATATATCCTAACAATCTGTTAATAACGTTTAACACTCTAATAACACAAAGAGTATGTATCAAAAGGAAAATGAAGTTACAGTAAGCGCAAGAGTTAAGATTTCTGGTGTTCACGTTCTGGTGTTCAAACCACAGAGAATCGAGTAGATTAGAGGTGCCATGTGACGGTATTTGTTCAGAGACAAAATATTGACTCACACAACGACACTAACTTATATCTCCCTCTCAACTTCCATTCGCCTCGCCCGATCACACTTTTCGTAACGCTCTCGTCACGCATTCACCAGCTTACTCCTCCAGTCAAGCGTGCGTATAGAAGCTTTGCTTCAAAAATAAAATGGCTGCGGAAAAGCGAACGAAAAACATAATTTATTAAAGGGATGATATGTAGATCCACGCAAACGAAACAGCAGAAACTAGAACCTTAAAATACGATCAAGGCTTATGATCGGTTCTAGAAAATACGATGCATACTTAAACGCTTGAGTGGAATAGTCACTGAGAATAAAATTGAGTACGTTAGATGTGTCATGTGACGCTATTTATCCGGAGAAACGTTCCACGAAAATAATTATTCACATAACGTAAATAGGGATGTTCAGATTTTTCTAATTTTAGAAAGTGGTTAATTCGTTGATTCCCTTCCCTTGCATCTTCGGTGTGAAGTTGATATCGCATTTTTAGAGTTTAGGTTGTAAAATCTGTCTTAAGTATGCGTCATACTGCATACTTATATAACAAATCCGCTTACATATCAACTCTAACCTACGTTAATGCTCTGTGGTAATTATAAAAATGTTTTTTTTTGTCCCATCAGTGTCGCCAATGACATGACTCGTCAAGCGAGCAACAGCCGTCAACGAACGTATTGTACAAGTCATACTCCTATTATATTTTTTGTACAATCAAATAAATTAATTTCGATGCCGTGGCCTACTTGTTTCCGAATTTATGTTCGCTTCGATAATTCCTCCGCACCTAATCGTTTTTTTTTTGTAGGTTTTTCAATTTATAATATTGTTATGTAGGACGTCTTATTGCTGTTGACGATCTAGTACAAAAATTCTACTATTTTGACAAAAAAATGGTCATGGTCAAGTGCGAGGCGAACTAGAAAAATTAAGTTTCCGTACCTACCAATTACATTATTCTTTTGATTATATAATGTCTGGATGGACCTTAGTGTAATACAATGTTAACAAAAATGACAGGCCAACTTTTACATACTCGTGTGTGTGACTCAACAGACCACATACTCTCGCTATATACCATACTAACCATACACAAACAGTTTGTTATGCGTGAATTATAACCGAACAGTTAGGTGATATTTTTATCTACACTTTTGACCCTGATTGACCTCTATTCCGACATTGTTTAATCAAAGCATTCAAACCAAATCAAAAATATTCACACAAATCTACGTATATCCTATGAATCTAGAAAAGACATGAAATGTGTTATTTGTATGAAAACGAATGTCGCCGATTACTCACCAAAGTAAACTATTTCTCTGATACACACTAAGATTTTCAAACGTTTGCGAACTGTTAAGTATGAAATTTTATTGCATAGATGATACAATGTGCGCGATACAATCGTCTTGTGGTTTTTTTTTTTAGAAATACATATCGTAAATCGTGCCATGACGTCATTTGGTCATTCGGTTACATTTCTATGGGCTAACATGGGTCATTTCTACACGACCCCATGAGTGACATGACGAGCGGGTCGTAAATATTTTTTTAACGTATACATATATATAAATATATACAAAAACTTTGATTTGATATAGGTATCTCTGATAGTAATCCGTATTTTCTCAAAATTCAACAAGTGTAGTACAGTTTGTTATTCTCTGACATGTGAAATAGCGTATGATTCATAATTTTGTTGGAGACGCGCTCATTATTGACTGACCGATCGCTCGAGTGGTTAGAGATTCCAACCGCAGAACCGAATTCTCGCCTGGTACAAATATTTGTGTACGTGAAACATGTCCATTTGTTCCATGCCTGGGTGGAGAGTATCCGTATGTATGTTATGAAAAAAAATAAACCTAAGTATGTATTTTATTTAGTACCCATAATACACGCTATACTTAGTTTGGGACTAGATGGCCGTGTTTGAGACGTCCTAAGTATTATTATTATTCAACCTAAGCAGTTACGTTAAAATAGGTATATCTGATCGTATTTGAGGGCACACGTGTCATACCTACGTGACTTATCTAACATTTTCTAATTGGTATGTGTTATATACGTGTATAATAGGGTTGAGGTGTGTTTTATTTGTATAATAACTGGGACTAGAATTTCTAGTTTTATTTGTGACCACAAAACAGATAGTCATGCGTACTATATATAATATTACTATAGCGAAATTATTGTTTCAATTACGAGTTTAGAAGTATTTTTAAATTAATTTTATAGTAAATCTAACAATATTCTGGTAACTCGTATGGAACACTTTGTTAAATTAAATAAATATCTCGTTAAATATACAAAATTCGCATTTACAAGTTTATTCATTGTTGTATTCATTACAAATTAAATGGTTGTTTTAAAATTACTTTCTTGTCAAAGTTGTAGTATTGTCATCCTATATACTTTTTTTCCGCATAATATTTGAAAACGTTGGCGAACTGTGTCTCGGTTTTTTGGCGTTAATATTACTTAGCAGGGTATATATGAAATAAGTTAATTGCAGAGATTGTTACCATGTCCTATGTGTCATGTACCTATATGATAGCCTGACTGACACACAGGCATGAACCGCCCAACCTACAAAAAAAATAATTTTCAATATTTTTTTTCAGTAGTCGTTCTTCATAGACCGCATTGACGACCGCTTAGCCTAGTGGGTAGCGACCCTGCCTATGAAGCTGGAGGTCCCGGGTTCGAATCCCAGGTCGGGTTAGTATTTTTATGATGAATATTGGTACCGGTACCGGGTTATAGGTGTGTGGTGTCTTCGCTTGGTACCCAAAACACAAGCTAATACTTAGTTTGGGGCCTAGACGTTGTTGTGATGTATACTTTATTATATTATTATTATAGGAACGTATTCTATGAACGAAATAATTCTTATGTACCTATTAAGTCAGTGTTGGTTGTTGGAGATTGATAGATGTCAAGCGTGAGCGGTTAAACAGCGAGTCTTGACAGCTGCGACATATTATAAAAATACCCTCGTTTTGGGGACTTTTGGAATAGGTCACTTCACCTTTTGATTATTCAATTAATTGATTTGGATTGTTCATATAAACTACCCCTTTGTTAATAAGTAAATTAAATCAGCCAAATACAGTCCACTCCTTTATTCCCGCAAGGTGCTCATAAACATGGTAAATCATAGATTATTTAATTTCAACTCTTGAGAGGACAGCAAAGAAAATATTAAACTAAATATTTTTATCATCTGTCCTTGATAAAAATACTCGGAACACTTCACACTTTATGATTCATAGTTACTTTAATTTCGACTTTAAGCACGTTGTTCATTAAATTATATTTTGTTTTGACATTTGTTTTTTTTTTACAGTCGATGGAGATAAAGTAATTTGAATCAGATGTATGTGATTTATTGTTTTTGTATAGTTTCGCAAAAAAAAAAACGAGTGTTCACTACACGTTTCTATTGCGAGCCGTAAAACAAGTAAAATATCGTAAATTGTAGATAGTATTTTTAATTTGTAGGTATTTTTAGTTTTTTTAATTTCGTTTTAATTTAAAGTACATTATTTAATAAATTAATGCCTATTTAAATTTAAGTTACACAAAATAATAGTAAAATATCTATTTTCAGCTTAGAAATGAATGACAAAATGTTTTAGAAAAATACTAACAAAAAGTTAACATTTCAATTCTTTTTGTTGTGAATTATTCCAGTGGGAGTATTAAACAATCGTAATAAAGAAGAGAGACTTGCGAAAGACATTTTCTTCATAAAATTATAAATTCAGACGAAGTGTATAGTATTTAATAACTTTATAAGCATTATTGTTCATTTAATATTAGATTTAATTAAAACTGCATTAATGTTTTCATAAATGAATATCAATGAAATATCATGATCATTTAATACCTACTAATACTCACAGAATTATTATAGTATTTTGTTAATTAAATATTCTAAACTAAAAGTTTCTTCATATCATAATCAATACATTATTTAACAAGTTAAAAACGAACAAATAAGTAAAAAGAAGAACAAAGCTGATGATGCATAAACGAGTAGGGCGTTTCAAATCGTGTTTATTCCATTTCTTAAATTATGAATTTCACTGTCGATTCTGTTTCATAGAACTAAAATTCTCACAACGATAAACAGAAGTTTAAGCAAAACACGATTTTTCCAGTTCTAATTTACGTTCAAAAAGTGATATTTTAGACTACAAATAATTAACTTCGTATTAGTCCCCACTATAACACGATTACTCCACTTGTAAACATAATAGCGTTTGTTTTTAATAGAGTCAGAAATCTCACTTCACAATATGGGAAATGTCAAAGGCTATTTCGCGTGGGTCGGACTCGGACTGAAACTCGCCATCTTGCAACGTGTACACACCAGCTAGCTAGAGTATGAGTGGTTAGACCATAAAACTACGAACTGACTAGAAGCCCTCTCCTGCGTTTACCGTCTAACCACTCATACTCTAGCTAACTGAGGGCCAAGTGTGAGTTTTTTACTATTAACTATGTAGTTTGCGTTTTTTATAATTTGTATGGAAACTCGTACAGCACATCTAGCGGTCGTTTTAGGTAACTACGAGTTTCCATACAAATTACGGAAAACGCAAACTACACAGTTAATAGTAAAAGAACTCGCACTTGGCCCTCTGGTACAAGATGGCGAATTTCTGTCCGCGAGGTCCCTGCGCGCCGGTCTTCACCCCCGCGAAATCGTATTTGACGTTTTCGATACTGTGAAGTGACATTTATAACTCTATTAAAACCAAACGCTCGTGTCAAATTTATTTACTCTATGGATAAGACAGTAAGCGCAGAAGAAGGCTTCTAGTCGATTCGTTTTTTTATGGATTTTTCCATCATATTCAAAATCCGTTTTTTTTTATTTTATTATTATTATTCACATTATTATTATTTTTTTAGTTTAAAATAATAAGAAATCTGCTGAGTTCATAAGCTAATTTAAAGTTTATATTAAGAGCCATTAAAACATTATTTAAATAAAAAATTTAAAAAAAAAAGTTATCGTATTTATGTTTTATAGTTTTCCCTCGTTTCCTGAAAATTGCCCAAATTTGATTATTTATTCACATTTTGAAACGTATATATATATATATTTCTATGTAATATTACGCGCAGTTGGGCTATATTTTTCAAGGCAAGTGGCGGCGCTTGTAAGTCGAATCATAGAACGTTTTTAAAATAGCTTTCTAAAAATGGTAGCGCAAAAAATAATAGAATAGAAATATTTAGCAACCGGAACCCCATTGGCTCCCGTGTCGGATCGGATTAACGTGTCCGAACGGTTAGGCTGGCTCTCTAGCTATAACGTAACTAATTAAAAGAAATATTTAAAAAAATATTGTGTAATTGTTTATTTTCTGTAAGAACTCAACCTTTTCGTTCCGGCTCATAATGACTAGTGTCGGGTTTCATAGTAGGCTAGTTACAGGTGTTAGTACACTTTATGACAGGTTATTATTATTATTATTCAAATATGGCAGCTTGTTCTCATAGGAACCACCAGCTTATAGTTGTTAAGTTTTAGCTTTTAGGCTTGTGGGTAACTATCACTGACTCCGTGCCTCGGAGAGCACGTTAATCAGTCGGTCTCGGCGCTGTCAATAGATGGCGGTCGTTACAATCCCCAACCCGCAGTGGAGCAGCGTGGTGGATTTAGCTCCAAGGCCTCCCCCCTCACCCTGGGGGAGGCCTGCAGTGCAGTGGTAAAAATAGGCTGACGAAGGGAAGTGAAGATTAAATTTTAAATAATCTAATAACAATAATCAGTTGATACATATGCATAAAAACTATTTGTTTCATTTTAATTGGACTGCTGCTGGTACAAAAATTCAAAAACATACCTTTTTTTCTAATTTAAATAATTTATTTAAATACAGGACCCAGTACAGGCACTTACATGCTTCAATAAAATTTAATAAAACCTAATGACGTTTCGAAAAATGACAGTATTATTCTTTTTCTTTTTATTTAAATGCAGTCATACTAATTTATTGTACAATATACCTAAAAATGATAGCTGTGTCAGCTAAGGGAAATCCACAACCATGCAGAGTTCTCATTTTCAAATAATCAATTACTGAACTATGCAGTTACATCAAAACGTACAGGTTCTTTAAGGTTAAATAAGCCATAACGCTACCGAGGCAACAAAATATCCCTGGGAAGAACTTAAAATACTTTCGTATAATTATCATGAATTCTGTCCGCCTCACATGATGAAAACGCTGATGTGTTACAGATTACAGATAACGTGTAACCAAAGCCAACACACAAGCTTAGCGCTGACTAATTAGGAGCATAAAATTAATGGCGCAGCAAAAAATTAACATGGAAAATAATCTTATAACATATTTTAATGTATTTTGAATGATAACAGATTTTCCGAGTATTTTAAAATGTGTTAACACTTTTCGATATGGAATCACACTATTTGTGTTTGTCGAATTATCTATATATATACATATTTTAAACCTGTAAGGAAGTGATGGTAATTGACTAATTAGTATCTAATATTGGAAGGCAATAAAGGCATTTTTTTAATTTTATGCTCTTCGTTTGTATCGATTTTTATAACTTTTTATATATCTGATATTTCTATGCATTTCAATGGATTTGATATAAGTAAGGTATAATTTAATTATATTAAAAGCTATAACTTATATCAAAGCAGTAAGAAAAAGAAATAAAAATCTAAGAACCCGACTGCCTAAAAAATAATTAACTGAATAGATATCTACATAATGTGAAAAATACACTATCATAGCAATAATGACTTGAATGATATACAAGGTCAAATTTTAACAACAATCCAAATTTTTATATAATAACGTATACGTACATCACAACAACGTCTAGGCCCCAAACTAAGCATTAGCTTGTGTTTTGGGTACCAAGCGAAGACACCATATACGTATAACAACCAAGACCCGGTACCAGTATCGATATTCATTATATAAATACTGACCCGATACCGACCTGGGATTCGAACCCGGGACCTCCAGCTTCATAGGCAGGGTCGCTACCCACTAGGCTAAACGGTCGTCAATAATGATCTTTGGTAAAAAACCGATGGCCATCTTATTTACTTTTAGTATCGTTCAATAGAAAAATATTGAGATATGACTTCACAAACTTTTCCCGAAAAAACCAAGAGATGCTTAGACGAGATACGGGCTATTATAACCGAGACCACTAAGAGTGGGCCAAACTGGCAGGAAACAAAACAAAAATGAAAAACACTGCCGACGAAGTATACGAACTTCGGGAAAAAGACATATAAAGCCTGCATCAAGTGAAGAAAGCGAGTAATGAATTAAGAAACGAAAATGCTCACAATAAGAAACTGATAAAACAACTTATGCTCCCTACTGTTATTTATAAACACACTATAATATTTATCACCTCTCCTGGCTCCCTTTTCTGGCTAAAGGTTCCACGAATACCGGCTGGCTCTTATTCCCGTCACTCACAATCCAGACTATAACCTACACTCCATCCTTTATCTACGTTCCCTTTGGTGTATTGGGACTTGTCCCTTTCAGACATTGCGTCTGGCTGAAGGTTGAACGAATTGATTGATTGATTGATTGAAAATGTAATCTACTTTTTTTATTTACGTAATGAAGTCTATTGGTGATACCTAAGATCTAGAATTTTTTTGGATGGTTATTAAAATTTTATCCTGTATAAGGCATTGCAGACTTAGAAAAATAGTAGGAGAAACTTGATTGTGAGGACTTCTGAAGATCTTTCCAATGAACTATATCAAGTGGGGTATCACTTGATATAGTTTATTGACTTTATTGAAGTGAAACTTCTTATAGCACGGGCTGAGCCGAAAACGACACGAAAGTGCGTCACGCTAAATAATATAAGTGGGGGTGATATAAGGAACAATCGGCTTTCACGCGAGAAGCCGGTTGTTCCCTATATCCTCTCTACTAACTGCTGAGCGTGGGGAGTAAGGCCAGAGCGTTACTCAGTTTTGTGTCTGCTGCGTCATTGCTCGCAGTGTCGATAGATGTGAAAACCGTGAAAACCAGATTGATGTTGATAATTTTAATTTCTAAGTTTTCACTCCTGTCGGCAGTTCCTATATTTTTTTATTTGTCCCAATATGGCTTATGGTCGTCGCCGTATCGACTTTTGATCAGTGTCATGAATTTAGTAACCTTCACAAGATTTATGTAAATCGATTGTAGTAAGAATCATCAAAGTCGGCCCACACGTTTCTTCCCTAGTGCGGCACAAACATACGCATGTAAACTGATAAACACATTACGCCTTTTTTGCGTCGCGCAGTCGGGTAAGTTTTCTACACACACAATAAAATCCCAGGTAAAAACTAGTTTCCTATTAAGTTTTGAAAACCAGTTACGCCCATATTATTTGGTACGATCTTTTAAACGTTATGATGTTGATAAATTGCTGTTCACCATCCAAAAACAGAGGCGTGATTACTGAATAGGCGATCGGTCCCTACCTCGTAGCCCGTCCGTCGTCCTCGATAAAACATGTTTTGGATTGCGATGTAAATCGAATACTCAGAAATGGCATCAATAATATACGCGCACACATTTACCCGAATTCAGTTTTAGATTTTAAAAAATACGCGAGAAGTTAGTCTTTGTGTTTTTAAAAATAAAGGTGGAGTCAGTAGTACAGATAGGTTGGACTAATTGGTTTTTTTTAAGACTACCCCCTCCTAAAGAACATATAAATCATAGTGCCTACATTTTTATTTTTAATATTAACTAACACAACCCTTCAGACAAATTCAATCATGGATGTAGTTAGTTAAGCTGGTTAGAGTTAAACTGTATTCAGACCTAGCTGACAGTGAGCCACTTAGTGTCTGCCGGCTGTAAACTTAAATGGAAATAAAACAATGCACTCTCTGCCTTTGTGTGACCCTGGTACTCAAACTGCGGCCACTCATTTTTGGTGGCCCACGTGCAGTTTCATTCACGAAATTAATCCAAAAATATTGCGCAACATCACAATTCAATGTTATTTGTATGATGTATAACTAAAATTTAAATATCTACATATTTATTCTAATAAATATATAAATAAATTGATTTAAATATAAAAAATCATCTTTATTCTAAGAAAAGTAAGTTGTTTTTACAATTTAACTGGAACATTTATTTTGCGGCACATGACCAATTTAAGTTGACAAGTGGCCCTGTCAAAAAAGTTTGAGTATTACTGGTGTGACCGAATCAAACTGAGTGTGGTGTGTAAATAGTGGCGAACAGTAACCACCTCATTCTCAGCTAGGTCAGAATACGCCCTCAATCTGCTTAGCGCGTCGTAGGCTAGTAAACTGTGTGTTATCATATACATAAACACACCCTACAAATGGTCCTTCCCGTAAACTTCCTGTGTATCCATGAGATATTTGATCAAAATCCGCCATAGAGAATTACAATTTTATGCACGTTAAAATTATTACGTTTCGACGGATATTGAATTCGTTTGACGCGATGGCCCACGTCTCCTGTTACTTGCCCGACTATTGTTGCCGGTTTTTTTATCTTTGCGGCCCGTTCCGAACAGTTTTTTTGCGGTGTCGGTTTTTTTTTGGAATCGACATTTTAGTTTCAGCGCCGAATATCTATCTAAAGACAAGTCCTATTTTTACCACTATGTTATAATGATTTTGTTTTCTAATTCTAATGTTATAATGCACTGTCGTGAGAGGAAGGTATACAGCAATAGAATACATTCTCAAGTGTAGAAGAAGTTACCCATAAAAGTATACGAATTGACTAGAAGCACTCTTCTGCGTTTATCGTCTAACAGCTCATACTCTAGCTAGCTGGTGTAAGATGTCTAGTTTCCGTCTTACACCAGGTCCCCTCGCACTCCGGCGGGACCACAAGTAGATTTCGAAATAGTTACTTGGGTCCCGCCTGAATGGTGAGGGAAGGAACACCGCGGTGGTTTAGTGGATATACCCTGCCCGTTTACGGATAGGGGAGTCCCAAACACCTCCCTTCATTATTACCCCAAAAGAGGGAGACGGTGCGTAGAGCATTCCAACGCGTCAAAAAAAGGTCCCCTCGCGCCGGTCTTCACCCCCGCGAAATTGCGTTTGACATTTTCGATACTTTGAAGTGACATTTATGACTATTAAAATCAAATGCTGCTGTCAAATTTATTTACTTTATGCAGTTAGTTACCCATGAGAAAGTTTGAAAATACCCTTTCGTTTATATAACTTTTAGATGCGGTAGATAAGATAGCATCGAATATAGTTTTATCTGTTATATGGCGATATTACGTTATTTATTTTTATTAACTGTATAATATCAAATCACAGAAGCAAAAGGTCAACTCGATTTTGTGGGAAAAATAAATTCCGTTATCTAGTTCAAACGGACCACTTTCTGGTACGATAGATAGGTAAACATAAAATATAGTTTACTATCTATAGGGATATAAAACGAAATAATGTTTGTAGACAGAGAGATATTGTTGTGTTTATTGTAATCGACGGATTTGTCGTCTCTTAGTCTAAAAAATATAACTTTTTATCTGTTTTTTTTTGTTTGTTTTATTAAACAGATTTTGATGTAAATTTTACATTTAAATGATCGATTCTGATTGGCTTGTGAAACATGCATTTCCAAATATTAATATTATCTATGTAAGTTGATTTAAAACGAAATAACGCAATTCGTGCAAACCATGCGGGCGAAGTCGCAGATAAAAGCTAGATTTATAGTGTTTGGATAGAAGGAGAAGATCCTATTTTATAACCTATGAATACGATAACATTGCCGTCTCAATATATATTTGAAAACATAATGTACGAAAAAAAAATTGTATTATTTAAAAAAAAATTGTGATCGGCGTAATGTTAATACAAGAAACAAAGATAAACTTGCTAATCATGTCAGCCGCCTCAATAAAATCACAAAATCTTTTAAAGGGCAATGTATACGCTTTTACAATAAGATCTCAGTTGCCATTCAAGATCTACCCCTTAACAAGTTTAAAACTACAATAAATCGAAAGCTTTATGCAAAAGCTTATTATAAAGTATCAGACTACTTAGATGATAAAAATCTATAGGTGTAAGTCGCTCGCCTATCAGTTTGTTTCAATAATATTATTCTTTAAGCACTTATTGTTAAATTTTTTTAATAATTTTGTTAAAAAGAGCGTCCCTCAGTTTCTTGCGTATTCTTCTGAGAGGAACCAGCATTTTTGAATGCACCTCTGTGGTGACGTTCTTCCACAAAGTAATAAAATTCACTCTTATGACCTATTTCAAGATTATGTTACATAACTACGAAATAAAGATATTTTGATTTGATTTTGATATTTTTGTTATAGTTCGAGGGCCCGTGCCTAAAAATTGTCAAGAGTTTCTAAAATTTTAATTTTTGGTTGATGATACTCAGGCTTACAGAGCTCATCCACGTATACATGCGGTCCGTTGTGTAGATTATGGATATGAATGCGTTAAGGGTAGACGTCTGTATGAATATGTAAAAGTGTATACAAAACCCATTTTCTAAAACCGCGTTTTTTGTTTACTCTAACCGATAACCAAAGTGTACGTAATACAATAAAGCATAGGGCTTTAAACAATTTCCTCGCAGGTGAAAATATAGGTACTTTGTTTTTCTTTGTGTAACAACTAACTGTATAACTGTTTCATGTCTGGGTGTAAAAAAAAAGAAATCTATATATGTAAATATTTTACAAATTAAGCTTTTAATTATATCAGTTGTCTGGTATCCATAATACCAGCTTTGCTTAGTTTGGAACTAGAGGGCGCTGTATGGAATGTCCAAAGTATTATTACTATAAAAAAAAAAACAATACGGAAACTGATAAATTAAAGATGATATTATCTGACTAAAAAAATATGTGAATGAGATCTATCAGTAGCTTTCTGATCTCCCCCCCCACCATTAGAAGAAGGTCTGGTAGGCCCAGCTAATATGAAATTCTGATTATTCGGCGTTTTTTAAAACATAAAACCAACCGACACATGGCCGGTTTAAAAACACAGCCTTTTATTGTTCACGAGTCGTTATCACGATTCATACAAGGAAGCCATCAAGCTTCGATGCTTAAGAGATAAAAATAACAAAGGTGTTTTTGCTACACTATAATAGAGTTTTTTTTTTAAATATTTTATTATTTTTGTTTCAAGGTTTATTAATTTAATTAGTTACTCGTTTAACGATGTTCTATTCACGTTTACTTAATTAATTGTATTTATTATTATTGTACAATTTGAATGCATAGATATTTTTGTTTATTGCATGCCTCGTAAACATAGAATAAATGCGACTGACCGGTTGGCCGAGCGGTTATAGAAACCCTAATTGCGGAGCTGAGGGTCGCGGTTCGATTCCCGCCCGGGACAAATATTTGTGTGCATGAACATGTCTATTTGTTTCGAGTCTGGGTGTAAAAGTGTCTATATATGTATATCTTATATAAAAAAAGAATATTTAAGTATGTATGTCAGTTATCTAGTATCCTATTATACAAGCATAATACTTGCTTACTTTGGAACAAGATGGCGCTGTGTGGGATGTCCCAGATATTATTATTATTATAAATAAAGTTGACAGCGGCGTTTGGTTTTGATAGAGTCATAAGTGTCATTTCACAATGTCGGAAATGTCAAACGTAATTTCGCGGGGGTGAAGACCGGCGCGCGGGGACCTCGCGGACTGAAACTCGTCATCTTGCACCAGCTAGAGTATGAGTGTATAGACGGTAAACGCAGAAGAGGCCTTTTTTTTGGGCGAGATTTTTTATATCGTTTTTAAATCGAACTCTCTACAACTATGCAATGAAATGATGCTGCATTCAATGAAATAATCTGAATTTCGAAGTGTTACAAGATTAACATTAGAAACCGATTTAATTATAGTGACATAACGACGCGGTTGCAATATAGACCGCAACGCCACTTCATTTACTGGCGGTGGAAATGTTCGATCAGCGCCGGTCAGCGCTGACTGTGCTCAATCAAAAGTTAATACGAATTATGTTGTTGGTCACTGTTGGTTGTTGGTTGGTACTGTTTTACGGTTTTTAACCACTTGTTAGCCCAGATGTCGTGATAGCCCAGAGCGCAACGACCCTGTCTGAAATTTATAAGGCCCCATGGGGCCATGGTTCGAATCCGGGCGTGTACCAATGAGTTTTTCTGACTTAAGTACACAATATCACTGACACCGTGCTTCGGAGGGCACGTTAAGCAGTTGGTCCCGGACGCTGTCAATAGATGGCGGTCGTTACAGTTCCCAACCCGCAGTGGAGCAGCGTGGTGGACTTAAGCTCCAAGCCCCCCTCCTCACCCTGGGGGAGGTCTAAGCCCCTGCAGTGGGGTAAAATGGGCTGATGATGATGATGATGATGAACCACTTGTTAGAAATTAGCTTCCCGGAGTGAAATCTAATCCTATTTTACATGAACTATAGTTATGGAATATTAAAATTGTTAGTTATTACCTATTAAGGGTTACGTAGAAACTCTGTAGATTTGAAAGTAGGTATATAGATTGATAGCATAGAGATAATAGAATAGAATAGAGAAGCCAGTACGAAATGCGAGCCTCAACAGAAAGAGATAGAAAACAAGAGTACTTTGATTTATACACACATATACTGTCTATCTCTTTTTATTTTGAACATCCGCAGTTAATAGGGCTGTGACTGTCAAATGATTGTGCTAAGCACTGCGGCTTAATAGTAAAATAAGGATACAAGCTAGGTACAAATTTATCAGAAAAGTAGTAGGAATCGGTTAACACCAGGTTCGGTTAACGCGCAGGTTTGCCCAAAGTTATCCAATGAAATAATTTTAATACGAAAAAGTCATAAATTATAACGAAAATACTGTAAAAAAATCTTTATTACTAAATACATTTGGTTCAAATCGTAGAAATTATATTTTACTCTTAATAAACAGAAATTATGTTTTTTTTTTAAATGGTGTAATTTTTTGGTAAAACAAAATCAGCTGTATGCAAAACACGCAAGATTTTTAATAATTTAAAATTTGATATATTTATTACGTTACAACGCGGCGCGGTGTCAAGTTTGGTCATTGGTCGATTGAAATGTGTGTGCGACAAAAATTCTAGTTCTGAACATAGTACGTTCAGGGGGGTTATTCTCGTACCGCTTGACTTTGAATCTCATGAGACAATTTCAATGAAACATATTTTTTTCTAGTCAAAACGTAATATTGTATCATTAAAGTTGGTATGTTTCATATGTATCGTGATAGCTCAGAGCGCAACGAACCTGTCTCAAATTTATAAGGCCCCATAGGGCCATGGTTCGAATCCGGGCGTGTACCAATGAGTTTTTCTGACTTGAGTATACAGTATCACTGACACCGTGCTTCGGAGGGCACGTTAAGCAGTCGCTCCCGGACGCTGTCAATAGATGGCGGTCGTTACAGTTCCCAACCCGCAGTGGAGCAGCGTGGTGGACTTAAGCTCCAAGCCCCCCTCCTCACCCTGGGGGAGGCCTAAGCCCCTGCAGTGGGGTAAAACTGGGCTGATGATGATGATGATGATGTTTCATATGGTTCTCGAAAATTGTAATGTTTTATATGGCTTTTGAGAATACAGAATTTCGTTTTCGCTAGAAAAAGTCAAGTGATCCGAGAATCACCCCCCTGTCACATTACTTTTCTGGTAGATCTGTGCAGTTATTTTCTATCCTTTTTTCTCCCATGCCCAACCGATGCCCGACCATTACATACAGGGCTTCATGGAGCTTGCCGACTCTATTTATATATATGGTTCATGCACTTTGAACACACCTGTTAAGGGCACGCGCATAAAGGAGCCCTCTGTCGTGGCGCATCTCACTGAATGAAAAGCATGTCGTTACATTGCGATAATGAAGTGATGAAACTGTCTTGCGCGGAATGAAAATTCGTATACCGTCAAAATCAGTTTGTCAATTTTTTTTTATTTTTAATTTACAGGCTATCGAGAACAAAACGAAAATGAAGAAAAGTTAGACATAATTTTTTATATATTAAATTAATTTCTATGATGTTAATTTTGTCTAGCATTGTTACATAACTGGCTTAAAATAAATCAAACCTTTAGGGTATTCTTATAACTAGGAGCTAATTGCCTATTTTTACTTTTAATTAGTTTTAGAAAATCAATAAGCTTGATTAAAAAAATGTGAAGAGTGACGCGGTACTCACGAAAATTTATGTGTAAATATGTGAGCATTTTTAATGTCACGTTCGCACACACGTACAAAAAGGTGTAATTGATTTAAAATGGGTATCCATTCATAAAGTTTCTTTTTGCATTTATTATGAAAACTTGAACAACTGCACTTTCGCTGTATAAAAGTGGTTGAATTGTAAAAATTAATAGCGGTTAAACTTTTAATTTTTCATCATTGTCTCTGTCAATTAAATGGCTCGTGTCTTTCAATCTGACCCAATTGGGTTAATGTGCAGTGCATAGGTTAAAATGATTCGTCGGTCAAGCGACAGACCCCTCTGATTGTGATCCCAGCGGTCTTAATTATCTTTTACAATAACATCATTTTCAACCCTAAACAAGTCTCGAGTTACACTGATGTCCTTGGGTAAGTTTTTTAATTGAATCACAAAAATAGTACCTAAACGTTAAAAAAATATTTAATATTAATTTGATATAAACCAACGAAAATCACATGTTAGGAAAACATAAATTTGTCATCGTACACTAATAATAATAATACCTGGGACATCTCACACAGCGCCATCTAGTCCCAAGGTAAGCAAGTATTATGCTTGTGTTATGGGGTATACAACTGATATAAATACTTAATGATTCTTTTTTTTAATAATATATACATATATAGATACTTTTACACCCAGACACAAAACAAATAGACATGATCATGCACACAAGCATTTGTCCCTGGCGGGAATCCAACCCGCTACCCTCGGCTTCGTGGTTAGGGCCTCTAACCACTCGGCCAACCGGTCAGTCACTACACATCTAACTCATCGTTAACAAAATATAGAATTTATGTTTTCGTTGAATACAGTATGTAAATATTTATTAGCATCAACGGTATTTTAACCCAAATCAACAATTTAACAAGAGTTAACAAGGAAATATGTAAAGGTTGTTTATATGTAAACCGTGAAAGCTTTGCAGAAATCAGTGTTTCTCATTTCTCTTTGAAGTCATATTATTAGGTAATTTTAGACATTAATTGCTTTGTCTATTTAATTACGATGATTTACCCGCTAACGTCCATCGTTTTAAGCTTTAAACTTTGTCAAGATATTTTGTTTCTTGGATGATGGATTGCATTTAGTCATGTCGTAAATTAAAACAAGCGTTTCTTGACGCCAAAAAGTAATTTTATTCCTTGTGTTCTGAGCAAAGTATGTATACATAAATTTTGTAAGTCGGATGAGATTCTATTTCAAATCAATATCTATTTGAAATACTCGTTGAGTTTTGATGTAATGAAATAAATTCACGTGTCCCACAAAAGGCCGCGGGCGAGCGTCCCTTCGGACAATGCACGTCTGTCGAACTGGTTGTGTTATCCGATTGATTCACACATAACTTTAAATATATTTAACGAGCACATTTGAAGTGTACTTCTCAATTCGGTCGTATTAACACACGATCGTGGCCCATCGTGCGTCGCGCACACCTCTCCCTTCCCCTCTAACTTCCATCCATCCAGCCAGTTGCGACCAAACCGACATTCTTGGAGGACGTTTGACGTCTGCCGAACGTTTATATCGGAAAAAATAAATCATACTGTGCAAAAATTATAAGAACAAGTGTACGATAGTGGAAACATGTAAAAGTTAAATTGTGAATTTCTGATGAACGCACCAGTAAAGTTATTATGGTCGAAAGTTTGTGGCGCGTAGTGAAGAAAAAAAAAGTTGTGCCCGAATGCACCCGTCGAGGTGCTTTGAAAAAAATTTAGTTCTGTGATGCGATCTCGGTGTGCGACGAAATGTGTGGCTTTAGTTAGATTTAAAAATTGTGATGGTTGGACTCTCAGATGATCGTCCGACGCGTTTGTGATATTAGTTTATTAGTTACCAAAGATTCCTGATGATCTTGTACATTAGTTTGTGTTTTATATTGGTAGTTTTAGGTGAGTACCTAACGACAAATATTTCTAATTCAGACAAACTATCTCAAACGCCTTTATTGTCCAAGATCCCAGTCACCCCAGACTTGCGTGATTTTAGGAAAGATGAAATGTTTAGGATCGGTAGTAGGTATAACATTAACTTAGAAAAGAATAGATACTCGCTAAGCTGAAAGCGGGGCCGTTTTACATTTGTAAGAAAATAACGTAAACTATTTACGGTTTAGGAAAGAAATTGATTTTTGACATTGGTTTGCAAATCGTTTGGGTAAAAATTCGAAAACGCCTAATAATCAATAATATTGACTAAAAACTAACAACACACTAATTCAGAGTAGCTTGGAGTTGTAAGAGAGAGATATTTACGCGTCAGAGTGCATGTCACTTGTATTTATGCGCTTGAATAAGTATGCATGTTTTTTTTTGCACCTTTGATACCTGCTACATGTAAAACGGCCTCGCTTTCAGCTTAGCGAGTATCCATTTCTTTTTTAATTAATGTTATACTACCGATCCGAAAAATTTCATCTTTCGTAAAATCACATAAGTCTAGGGTGATTGGAATCTCCCTCTATTACTTGTTTTCGAACGTTCTATTTGACAACAATTTTATCAACGGCCAATAACAATCGATTAAAATAAACGCATCCGATTCAGTTTGTTAAGTTCTTTTATTGGTTTATATTATGTTGTAGGCATGCAAGATTGAAATGTCATTCCGGAAACATAAGATTTGATATATCGCATCGGAGGTGTAAGTGTTGGAATGAGTTATAGCTTTCATTTTAAAAAAGAAGCATATAAATCGGATACCACTTCTGATGCCGTTTCAGACAAATCAGAAAAAAGGAAAGTGCTTCCGGTACTTTTAGTTTTCTCTCATTTGTAAGCTATAGAATGGAAAATTGTAAAATCATATTTTTTACAGTTTTCAAGTTATGATCATTTTCGATAGACGTGAGAAACTATTGACTAAACCTCCTTCCCTCCTAGTTTATAATTATATTCATATTTAGTGGAATCCATTACATATCAAATTACTAATTTTACAGTATAATAACATAAAGCCTAACTTACTTGCATAGATTAAAATAAATTATGTAAATTTTACAGTTACAAATCAGCGTCAGGTTACGTGTGTAAAGTAAACTCGTTCGTGTAATTCGGGAATACGGATCATAATAAAAACCATTTATGTCAATTAGCACCGCTTTTATATCTCGTCTTGTTAAGCTAGTTGTGGTGATGGTTCTTAATTAATTTATGGTCCAAGTTAACGTGATTAAGTGACGTGGGAGATTTTTAAAACGGAACTGCAGTTAGTATAATAAATGTCAACGGGGAAATGATTTTTATACTGGTTAAAATATGAATGTGGAGTTCTAAGAAAAATAAGAAATAATAAACTGTTTCACGGAAACTTTAATATCTAATCGTGAACATTTTTACTGTAGGCACAGATAAAATCAAAACTTATAGGCACTGCTTATAGGTATCTATAGGTATCTAACTACCTAATGGACGTTTCTGAATGTAGGCTTCAATTTTTAAGCAGGACATAATAGTGAATGAAATTAATTTCTTAATAACATGCATGCTGGACACATCTAGGCCTCTTCTAGTAAACTCCACCTCAAAAGGTCCTGAGCTTCAGCATTTAGCGGTCTCCCGCTGTCGCCCTCATGCTATCTCTCCATCTGGTCGGGGTTTGCCTATAATTCCTTCCCAGTATATAATTGGTTCTGCGAGCTATGTGGCTGGCCCACTGCCACTTCAGCTTTGATAATTCTTTATCAAATCTATATTCTCTATGTACTTAGTCTCTTCAATGTGAATTCCGTGTTGTATAATTTACCGAGACTCCCAAATTGCACATAGGTTTACTTTTTAAATTTATTTGCGCAAACTTCGGGTCTTGTTGTGCTTAACTTTTATGCTCGAGCCGATAATTCACAATAATTGTTTGTATTCAAGCGTGCTCCGAATTCCCCGAAGACTTTCTCAAATTCTTCGTCACAAATTGGAGAATAACGACCAAGCTAATCCTGGCCAATTTGCTACGTGCAAGTAACTTGTTTACTGACACTACGTTAGCTTTTGTCGAATTCGTTAAAAAAACACTACTTATCTTTTGCGACGTGAATAGTATGGCAAAATGGCAGGTAAAATGGCAAATATAATATATCTTATATTCCGTAATTAAATTAGGAAAAATTTTAGGATTATCTAACTGTTATATAGATACCAAAAGTATGAATTTCAGTGATAAGGAAACCATTTGTCTTAGTCAATTATCGTAAAGTATTGACCCAACAATAAGAAATTATTCAGATAAAAGGTTCTTTACTCGTCTATCTAAAGATGTAAAACGTTTTCGCAGTTAAATGGACGTGAATTAAATATTCTGTTTTATTAGAAAACCTAACACACATCGCATTATTCTTCAACCTTTGATGTTCTTGAATAAAGAGGATTACTCTCATTCTAAGAAATTACATTTACTTTTCTTTGAGTGAAGATTTGAATCAAGAAAAATTCCTTTCAAAAATTCAAGATACGTTTTTAATATCATTATGAGCAGTAATTAATGAAATAGCGATAATCATGTTATTATAACTAAATACAACATCAAACATCAGATGCTTCTATAACTCAAATACACTTCAATGAATTGGTTCATTTATAAACAATATACTTAATTAATTTAAAAAAAAATGACGCCAGATTCTCTAAGTAGTCAGATATAAAAATACTGAAACAATTACTAAAAAGATTTAATAAGATACCTACAGTGAAACCTCGGAAACATAGATAAATTCTCGATTCAAAATTTATGTAGGCAAACAAAAATAAAGCTAATCTTTTTGTGCTCTCTGGCGCCATCTAGTATCGAGTAGCGTCATTACGAAATATACGTGCGAACTTGGCATCTCCTCGGCCTTGATTTCCAAGGGAACCGAACAATTTACACTAAAAACTCGTATAGAGTTATAAAATACCTGTGTGAATATTTCCCATTTGAAAGAACACTTAAGCGCACATTTTGAGTGAAAATTTATTACCCTCATTAACACGAAGTGTTAGACGGTATCGCGTTTCATTTTAAAATTTCAAATTAACCGTTGCTTTTAACGGCGTTTCACAATCGCTGCATGCAAACTGATGCAAGTATGAAAGTTTGTAAATTTAATGCTTAAATGATAGAACAATGCGTGAAACGCGTGAAAACGAACTGGATTTATGATAACGTATGATTGACTCAAATAGGTATGTTGCTTTTTGATTTTTATGAAGAAGAAATTGTATTATTGTAAAATTAGATGCAATTGAATCACCCACATATTCTTATATATGTAAATTAGATCTCATTTATTCCGCAATTGACGTCAAACAGTAATTTTTTTTTAAATATACGCAAATAGAAATGAAATTTTTATTCATAAAACAAATATTAATATGTCTCAAAGTCAAGTTTTTAAATCTAAAAATATATAAAAATTTGATTCAAGGTAGAAATACAAATTAAAAAAATATATTTAGTATTAGTAAAAATACATATTTTTTAAATAAATATATTAAGTAAAAATATTATATACTTTCTTTCACACAAATCACTCCATTTTATTGACAGAAGAATTAAAAATTCTCACACTATCCTATTACAGCCAAGATTTGTTTTTTTTTTTTTTTACAAGAATCCGACAAGTTCAATTTGAGAATGCATTCAATTTTAATTGAATTTATTGATTGTTTCAACAGTTTCGAAGCATTTGTACAAAAATGTAATATTTGTGGAAAATAAGGTTTTTTCGACTGATTTTTATTATAGTTTTTTTCAATAGCTTCGAGGCGTTTGTCGAAAAATCTTATTTTCGACAAATTTTACGTTTTTGTACAAATGCTTCGAAACTGTTAAAACAATCAATAAAGTCAGTTAAAAACATTAAAGAGAAATATATTTTATAGTCGCATGTTATGTTTTATCAACTGAAACCTAGAAATGTGATTATGTAAAAATAAGTCATTTCTTTATATGGTGCCTCCACCTATTATTAAATAGCCGTACTAGACAGGCGTTGTCCCATCTTAAGACATTATTTTTGTCTATGTAGCTCCAAAAACAAAAAAGTGTAGCGATAATTATTAAAGCTACAAATTTCTATGTTTTCCGAGAAAAGTTACTAGGTATTAACAGAAATATATTCTGTAATTTTTACTTTTCCTTTAATGTCTTCAACAAAACTAGATTTTTTTCTATAAACCCTTACTTTTACAGAAATTCGGACGTACTTTTTCTACAGATATTTTCACCAGTTTGAAGTTTTTATAAAAGATAAATTTTACCTTACCTTGTTCATCACTTCACTCCTTTGAATTTTCTAAAGGCTCTTCACATAAAAATTGCCTGTTTATTTTTTACCCATTTGCAACTAAATGTCGTTTAACCTTTCTTATATCTCTGTGGTAAAATTCTACTGAACATAACATGAAAATTTAAAATTGAGTATAACTTATATAACGCTTATATAAGCATAATAATTAGGATGTAGCGTCTTCGAAACGATCGAAAATGTGAGCAAAATGTCAGACTCTGTGATTAGAGAGACCAAACGTCATTATCATTGTGACCCTAATTCCGGAGCCAACGGTCGCGGGTTTGATTCCCGCCCGGGACAAATATTTTTGTGCATGAATATGTCTATTAAATTTGTTCTGTGTGTGGGTGTAAAAAAAATCTATATATGTAAATCTTTGTCTGGTATCCATATAGTACAAGCTTCGCTTAGTTTGGAACTAGATGGCGCTGTGTCGGATGTCCGAAGTATTACTATTGTTAAGTAGTATTGTATCATACGTTTTGTTGAATTACACGTGTAAATGCAATTTCAGAATCGTTATTTTCTTTTTCCGTACGAATTTTAAATGTGCGTTCACACAAAATACTACTTCACGACGAACATTACAAAAGATCAGTTGGTGTACTTTTCCATTTCATTCCATCAGCCCTTTATAGACCCCACTGCAGAGGCTTAATGCCTCCCCTCAAGATGAGGGGGCTTGGAGCTTAAATCCACCTCGCTGCTCCAATGCGGGTCGGCGGATTGTAACGACCGCCGTCTATTGATAGTAACCGGGACCGACTGCTTAACGTGCTCTCGAGTCAGTGACAGTTAATGTACTTAAGTCAGAAGAAACTCATTGGTACACGCCCGGATTCGAACCACGACCACATGGCCCTATAGATTTGAAACAGGTACGCTGCGGCTCGGGCTATCACGACACTGGTGTGTATTTGGTGTATATATATTTGCTCACATCTTTGTTGTTACAATATCTTAGGTAGGCTATCTATCAGACTTAAAATCTACTTCAATTTGGAAGCCTAGAATCGAATCGCCTCACACCTATATTTAACAACCGCCGCCGCATCTAGTTTACTTGCCGTAAGTAACTTATATTTCCTTGTGAACAATCATTATTTATTATTTATAATGTACACTTCGCGCTTGCTCCGGCGAAAGTGAGATCGCAATTTACCGCTTACGATGCTAGACGATCGCTCCACGATGTTATTTGGGTCGGTTTTAACATCACCGAGAAGGTCTCTATATTGCCGATTCTCGACGGCGAATAATCGTAAATTGGCGCTTATCTAATTCTCGATCTGCGTATATGTACGGTTCAACCTTCCATTTGCATTTTATATTTGACTTCGATACGATTTTTATTGTGACACTGTACATTGTAAGTTGATAAATTCAAATCGGCTAGTCGATAAGTAATATTAAAAATTTGTGACAATATTAGTCTCGTTGAATCCGAATTCTCCGATTATAGTTATTATGCGTGCGCAGTATGCGTGATGTCGTGATAGCCCAGAGCGCAACGAACCTGTCTCAAATTCATAAGGCCCCATGGGGCCATGGTTCGAATCCGGGCGTGTACCAATGAGTTTTTCTGACTTAAGTACACAATATCACTGACACCGTGTTTCGGAGGGCACGTTAAGCAGTCGGTCCCGGACGCTATCAATAGATGGCGGTCGTTACAGTTCCCAACCCGCAGTGGAGCAGCGTGGAGGACTTAAGCTCCAAGCTCCCCTCCTCACCCTGGGGGAGGTCTAAGCCTCTGCAGTGGGGTAAAAATGGGCTGATGACGATGATGTGCGCAGTTAGAATGCACTTAATCCGTTTCGAAATATAATATATGTATAATAATAATAATACCTGTGACATCCCACACAGCGCCATCTAGTCTCAAACTAAGCAAGGCTTGTACTATGGATACCAGACAACTGATATATATATATATATATATATATATATATATTTTACACCCAGACACGAAACAAATAGACATGTCGGGAACATCCCGGGCGGGAATCGAACCCGCGACCTTTGGCTCCGCAGTTAGGGTGTCTAACCACTCGGCTAATCGGTCAGTCTGTACAATGTATGCCATAACAAAGAATCAGTATTGCCTTACGTTGATTGACAAAAAAATTTAACATAAGTAGTTTTTAGTCATTGAAGGCGTTTACTATAGAAAAAGTTTTTAATTTAATGTTTATTTTAATTATTTATTATAAATACCTACTGAGAGTCAAACCACTTAACTCTCGATCTCGGCATGACGTTTTAAGACAGCTGATTTGTCATACGATTGTGTCTCGTTTTAAAGCACTCTAACATAGGAATACTTCACCGCCCCGCGGAGATTTCACTTTGTGTTTTCATACATAAGTAATTTATTTCATGTTATCTCCATAGGGTGCGGCGCGAAAACTGTCGTAGCTCCATGATGGTAACCGAACCAACTCCGTCATTCGATGTGATGTGCTCACGTGGCGTTAACCACTCAAATTACTACTCATTATTATCTACTCACTTTGTTTTCTTTTCCTCCTTATCAATCGCGTTGCCTCGGCTAGGCGAGACGAGACTGGAGTACCAGTGTATTTTTTATTGTCCTGTAAATTATTTCAAGCTTATGAAAACCAGTTAAGTGCGTATTACTACACGTACAGTGAAGGGTTCCGTAATCGAGATGAAGGTTTATAGTAAAAATTAAAATAATAAGTTTAAAAACCATCTCAAAGACTGTCTACAATATGTATCTTATTCAAACACACCTTTTAAGAGTTAAACTATTGAGCGCATGTCTCAACAACCATTGATTGAAATTAAAAATATCCTTCTGGAAACTCCATATCATTTTTAATCTCACACTCTAGTGTGCAATGGATTTTTTTTCGTCCCTTAGTTACATACTATACTTTTTTTTTTTAACTATTTTTTTATCGTTATTTAGCTTCATCATTGTAATCAATAGTCAAATTTCTTTATTTCGTAGTTATGCAACATAAAATTGAAATACATCACAAGAATGAATTTATTGCTTTGCGGGAAAACGTCACCACAAAGGCGCTTTCAAAAAGTGCTGCTTCCTCTCAAAAGAATACGCAAGAAACCGAGGGACGCTCTTTTTAACAAAATTATAAACAATTTTATTGACAATAAGTGATTAAAGATTAATATTATCGAAACAAACCGGTAAGCGAGAGGCTTGCACCCACGGCCTTTCATCATCTAAGTAGTACGATACCTTATAGTAAGCTTTCGCATAAAGCTTTCGTTTTATTGTAGTTTTAACGTTAAGGGGTAGATCTTGAATGTCAGCTGGGATCTTATTATAAAAGCGTATACATTGCCCTTTAAAAGATTTTGTGAATCTACTGAGACAGCCGACATGGTTAGCAAGTTTGTCTTTGTTTCTTGTATTAATATTATGTCCATCACAATTTATTTAATGAATTTTTTTTAATGTACATTATATTTTCAAATATATATTGAGTCGGCAAAGTCATTATTATATTAATTTCCTTAAATTTATCTCTAAGTGATACCCGAGGTCGTAGTTCATATTGTAAATACTGGTTCATTAATTACACCTACTTCCTATATACAAATTTTATCTAATGCCAATACACTCCGAGTAAAATGGGTGTGACTGATGGACATACGGACAGGATAGAATGAAAAATTGTCATATAATTATTACAAAATCTTAAAAATGGCAACACAGATTTTTTAGTTCTAAAAGGATTTAGTCTATTCTCATTGCGAACGGCATAATAACTAGCACTTTCCTGCGGCTGCGCGTGCATGAATGTAGGTAGATGCATAACGTCCCTACAACTATATTTTTCGTTCCCTTTGTTTACATCTCGAGTCCTATCTATTTCTTCAACTATCCATATAAAAATCTTATAGTTTTGTCGTTCCGTTACGCATTTTAATATGCGCTGGCATTAGAATTTGCTGAGTCCTGAGTCCTTTCCGTATATTAAGGAACAACATAAATGCCTATTGGCTGTTAGGTGTACTGTATCTTGACCTATTAACTAGTCACCAATCATTATCAATTAATTTTCTCTGTCAATTAAATTGCGCCTTACTTTCAATCTGACCCAACTGGGTTAATGTGTAGTGTTAGGGTTCATCTACGGAATAAACTTTACATAAATATGTTTAACAAGTCGAAAAGAGTCCATTAAGAACACTAATTCTTAACAACACACTCACAGCTCAGGAAGTACTTCCAGCCAGTCAATCGACATTACTTAATTAAACTGATGCTCAAGCGGGCCCAGCCCAGGGCTCAACCGGTTACGGATAGTTGTCCCATACAAAAATCGCTCCGTACCAGCCGGGTCTGTTTCTCAATATATTTCATAGACATAGATGAACGTATTGCACGTTATTAGTAGTCAAAACTGATTTATTCTTAAAACCTATCCCTTTCCCTGTAATGAAATGGAGATGATTTTTTTTCTATAGACCATTTTATATTTTGCTTCCCCGTTCCCCAAATATTCAGATTCATAGTAGTTTTTTTTATATTGTAATTTAATTTTATTATATAACAAACATTCACACACAAACAATATTAAATTTTACATGACACTGTACCGACTTGGAGTTTCCATTATACAAATTACTAACATTAAAGCTGCTATAGGCTTGCCTCTACAAAATTACCTTTCTTTCGCAACACTAAGTAATATATATCCACAATACCTATTTACATTAACGACAAAGAAATATGAGAGCTTACGAGTAATAATATAATTTACGTAAAAAAAAAAAAAAGAAAAAGAAATTAACATTTAAAACGTAATCTCGTTACCAAATTAATATTTCATGTACCTATATAGGAAATTATAACAGATTACAGTACAGTTATTGTACTGTATCCCTGGCATTTCTAAACGAAAACATTCAAAAATCTGAAAAAAATCTTGTAAGTTAGGCATTGATCAGGACGTTCAAACAATAGTTTCGTAGTAAATACAGAAAAATTTGGACAAGTAAAATCATGCTGTATAAACCACGAAGCGTTTAGTTTCGGGCAATAAGTATGGGAAGTGTGTGTGATGTTATCATTACACACACCTCACTTATTTCTTAAAGGGATGTCTTCAACATAGAAGACGTAATTTACTCGGGAAAGTGTTGTATACAGGCTGTCCGAAAACTCAACAGCTTTTGAGATTTTCATTATTTAGTTCGGTATGCAAATAATGTATAATGCCGTTCATAATTTTTTTACATTCAACACTAAAGAAATATAATTCTTACATTTAAGGGCACGCACGCCGTTCATTCAAACTCATATGCAATTTCATGTACGAGTGTGCGCGCAAAAATAAAGTCCATGTTTTCTTGTTAAGTCATGAAATATAGTTAAAAAATATTTATTTCAAACTTACAATGTTTTATATCGAAAACGAATGTGCAAAAAGTTATGAATCGACTTTCGACTTTAGTGTTATCACGAAGTAAGTAATTAATGTATTTAACTTTTTGACTTGTCATCAAGCACTATCAATCTGACCCAATTGGGTTAATGTGTAGTGCATAGGTTAAACAAACTAATTCGAAAATATCATTAACTAAACCACTTATGTTCGTTCGTAGGCAAGTACTTTGCAGTCCAAAGTTTAATAATTTCTGCTATTTAAACATACATTTTAAAAAACAATTTTGGAACAAATACAACTTTCTGATTTTACAAACTTAGTTTCACAAGAGATAAAAAAACAATCAGCTTGGTTTTGGACCTTAATAAATATATAGTTATTTATCAGCTTTAGTCTACCCCTTGTACGGGATACCTAATGACCGGAAAGCGCAATCTTAATTTGACAATCTTTGTTAATATTACATATTGATCGATTGGTGCTACGACAATGGATGAACATTCGTCTGATAAAATGGGAGTATTGAAAACATACGTACTCATTCATATAAATATACTTTGGTATGAAAATCACCCGGGGCTACAATATTAATTAAGCGGGCTGATCATTGAAAATTTCCATTCGTAATCCTTGGAAATAATAGATTAAGGAAAAGTAGCCCCTGGGCAGGTTGAAAAGGACGAAGGTATTAAATCAATGTATTAAGTGCTTTTAGGGAATATTTCGTTCAGAAATGGGAACGGGTCTCAATGTTTTGAATTTATAATTTGGATAGTGGCTGTTACTAAAAATACTAGTTTTAATAAAATTGATACTAGTTACAGCTTTATTTTATTAGAATATTTTTGTACTAAAAGATTAGTCTTGACGAAATTGCGGCGTTGTTTGCGGATGAGTAATTTAATCAAAACTAATTACAGTTGCACACGGATTCTTTAACTTTTATATATTGCAATTAATTAGTATGTAATTTAAATAACTTCAGCAAACTTGGATAGAGCGACGCTGCGATCTAGTTCACGCGTACCAGAATGATCATACATACGTCTTCTTCTATAGTAAATCTCATGCGGAGTCACTGTGATACTTGTTTCGGTACGCTCTGGTGTTGTTGACCGGCCAGCATCGCCCTGAGTCACATGCGCTATCTAGTTTTGAATGTTGTTTTTGGCTGCTCACACATACATACGTACCTCCAATATGTGAACAAGAACTTGTAATGATATGAAACGACGTGTGACAATTTTTTCCGACCATGATTTTCTTAATACAAGCTTTACTTAGTTTGGGACTAGATGGCGCTGTGTGGGATGTCCCACGTATTATTATTATTAATAGTGTAATTATATTAAGTATGAGGTAGATATAATTAAATAATTTCAACTTTAGAAGTGACAAACAAAAAATAAATGCAATTGTCATCTTAAATTACGTATTGGAATTTACCAATTGATAAATTATTATCACGGGAGTGTGATTCAGTCCCAAAGATTCGATTTTCATGTAATTACATAGTACCGTCTAGTCCGTCAACAAGTCGGTGTGTCAAAGTGAGAGTCAAAGTACAGTAGAGTTAAAAGTACCTACTTGGAGTATTCGCTCCTAGCTCAGTTGTGGTCATTTGCATTCTGCCGGATTAAAATTTGAATGAACAATTAGAACGTCGTATTTGGGTCTACGATGACAATATTTCTATATTTTAATTATTGGCGTAACACCTCGAGATAATAAGCTACTCACTATCAGCCTGAATACGCTCTAAGCTTTTAAAATTGTCCATATTTTCATAACGCTCGACATTTAGTATACGCTAGGACAAGATAATTATTTAATAGACATATTTACGTCAATATTGGGCAAAGATATTGTCAGAGTTATGAAAAAAAAAAAAAAACTCACTTACATCTAAACATGCCTATTAAGTGTGTTTAAGTTGCAAGTTATGTAAATTTTTATAATAACAGTAAAGTTTAAAGTCAGAGTTAGTTTTTAGTAAAATTAATAGTTACTTTTTTCGTTTACTGTGACTGACTGCCTTCTGTTCGTCGTTATCCAAAGTTAGTGTTTTATTTGTAATCTACCAATGTTAAGTTATTATTTATTCTGTGATTACGTGTCAAATAGATTTGATTGTAACTCAAGTTACCATGTCACATTAATCCTGTTTGTACTTTTAATTTATTATGAAGTTTTGTATGCGCCCATCGACCTCTGTAGTATAACTTAGTTTATAATTTTAATTGAAAATTGTAATGTTTTATATGGATTTTGGGAATACAGAATTATGTTTTCGCTAGAAAAATATTTAATTTTATCGACAGTGTCTCACGAGACATAAAGTCAAGTGGTCTAAGCATCACCCCCCTGTCAAATTTGTAAGTGTCAAAAATAAAATTAGTAAAAACTAAAGTAATAAAATATTATGAAGTTAATTTCTGGTAAGTAGCATAAAAGTGTGCGCGAGCAAGGACATCATATGACTTCATATTACTTGTTAGTTACTTAAGCTTTGACGCAAGGTAGATGAGGAAACGGGCGGGTCTTTGAAATCCAATTCCCACGGGATCTGTCTCAAGGATTGGAGTAAATCTCGTTCTCGAAAATAATTCAGGTAGGATCAGGGTAATGATCGGCAACCCTTAGTAACCCTGGTACATATGTTACGGCGGAATTACGACTTGTTTCGCGATTACGGCCGTTACATTAACGGATTCCCTTTATTCGTTATCGTTACTCGTATATATTACGATTACGATGGGTGGAGGTTTGTTGAAAAGGTGACGAGCTTGTGTTACCTATTCACTACTCATCAACAATATTCGGTCAGATTGAACATGACTAGCCATTTAATTATCAGAGACAATTGATTGATAATGATTGATGACAACAATTATTGATTTGGATGGATTTAAGCTTCAAACCCCCCTCACCCTGGGGGAGGCCTAAGCCCCTGAAGTGGGGTAAAAATGAGCCGATGAAGTGAAGTGGAGATTGATGAAAAGTCAAAAGGTTAATCTATTTTATTATAAACTTGAAACCGCAGTAGTATCTTAGTACATGAAAGATAGAAAAAAATCGTAATAGAGTTAGTTATGCGTAGCTGGATACAAAATACGTTTTTAATTTCTTCACTTTTTTATTTTATTTTGGAAGCTTTAAAAAATTTATCTATATAAAATGGTAGTTTAACATATCTCTATGTATTATTAAGCTGCTTTTTATATTAATAATAATATTAATATGCATCTTTAGTAGAAGATCCTTAGGGGCCGTCCATTAATCACGTGAGGCTTGAAAGAGGGGGGGGGGAGGGGTTTGACAAAAATCACGAAATGTCACAAGGGGGGACGGGGGTGTGGTAAGAAAACGCGCGATTTTTAAATCGAATAGCGGCGTGTAGTGTAAATATAGTGTAAAGCGTTTTTATCATGGTCCTTAATTTCAGAATAAAATAAGATTATACTTTACACCTGTATTTAATTAAGATAATATTCTAAAATATTCTAAAAAATTTAAGATTTTTTTGTAGATACTAAAAATACACGTGATGTTGGGTGGGGGAGGGGGGTAGTCTTAAACCTTACCATGAATCACTAAGGGGGTGGGGGGTTAAAAAATGCTTTAAAAAAGATCACGTGATTAATGGACGGCCCCTTAAGAATAATATTAATATAGAAGAAAATAGGCTATATAAAAGTAAAGTAATGAGTAAATATGTATTCATTACGTTAACTAAGTAAACCAATGATTTGTTTGATTTGAAGACAGTTTTTATCACGGGTCAACTTTCATATAATAACGTAGGAAATCTTTAAAAATATAGAAGTTGTTCATATTGTTACGTGATAGCGATTACGAGTGACTAGTCGATTTTCCCATCACTAAATGTATACCAGAGTATTTCTATAAGAAAATGTTAATTTAAAGCGATTTTTCTGGAAAAACTGGCACCACCGAAATTATCAAATCATCCAGATAAAAGATGGAACGCTTGTCATAATCATTCTTGTTTTTCGCCGTAAATGTATTGTAGCTGTGTGAAATGTAAGCTCAGTGTCGGGAGTTTTATTGTCACGTGCGGAACCCGTGTGGTCGTTACAATATGTAACAATATCAATTGTTTTTAGAAAAAATAACGTCTAACTATCGTTCTTCCACATATTACTTTGATAACATATTCGAACTTGGCCCGTTTAAATGTAGGATGTTAATTAATTTACTTCGGAGAGAAGCTATTATAAGCAATCTCGTCACGCTTTCACAAATTTCAGTTGGTGGCCATATTTAAAGTTTATTGAGAGAGTTTGATATAACTTTGCTATGCTTTCGTGAATCGTTAATTATTGGTTCTGTAAACTCGGCTTCGCTTTGACTGAATTCGGAACTTGTTGGCACAATTTGTTGGCATCATGGCAGAGTCGCTGGAGGAGCTCAGCGGAATGGTTAACGGCCTCAATGTCGCCTCTCGGCGGGTGGGGCTCGGGATGAACTTGGACAAGACGAAAGTAATGTATAACGAACATATTCTCCCGAGACCGGTAACCGTAGAGGGTGCGACTTTAGAAGTTGTGCAAGACTATGTCTATTTAGGACAGATTGTCCAGTTAGGCAAACACAACTTCAACAAAGAGGCCGACCGAAGAATTCAGCTGGGCTGGGCTGCTTTCGGGAAGCTTCGTCATCTGTTCTCGTCGCCACTACCACAATGTCTGAAGACCAAGGTCTTCAACCAATGCGTCCTACCTACAATGACGTACGGTGCCGAAACGTGGACTCTCACGGCAGGACTGATCCATAAATTCAAAGTCGCTCAGCGTGCTATCGAGCGGGCTATGCTCGGTGTTTCTTTGATGGATAAAATCAGAAACACTGAAATCCGTCAAAGAACTAAAGTTGTCGACATAGCCGAAGCGATCAGCAGGCTGAAGTGGCAATGGGCCGGTCATATTTGCCGTAGAACTGATAACCGATGGGGTAGACGAGTTCTCGAATGGAGGCCACGTACCGGAAAGCGAAGCGTTGGACGCCCCCCGGCCAGGTGGACAGATGACCTGAAGCGCCATACCGGGGGTAGTTGGATGCGAAAGGCGGAGGACCGTGTGTGGTGGCGAGCCTTGGGAGAGGCCTATATCCTGCAGTGGAGAGACACGGGCTGATGATGATGATGATGATGATGATGATGGCACAATTTTATAAAACACTTGTAGGTCGTGGCAGTGGAATAACTCGTTCGGTTATTCCACTAATGGGTGGTGTACTACACGGTTACGTTGCTATTAAGATTGGACGTTTGGTAGTTAAGCTGCATAGTGCGGCACAGTCTGACCATTTTTACTATTTGGTAGTTTTAAGACTTCAAATAAAAATTATGGGTAGTTTTCAAAAATTTACTATTTAATTTTTGGAAACTACCCATAATTTTTATTTGAAGTCTTAAAATTACCTTAACTAACTAACTAACTTAAAACTATTTCGTATTTTAATTAATAAACACTTGTAAAATGTATCCCAACATTATTTTTATTATGTCTCATTTTATTTATTGCTATTTTCGTCTTTTTTTATTTCTAACAAAAATGTTTCATCACATTTTTTGCGATTAGAGAATGGACTCTATATTCACTCTACCGTCATCAGCCAGAAAATAATAATTAGAAATACGCAATTTCAGGTGTTTTTTTTTCAGTAAATGTCGTTTAAATTCTATAATTTTACTAAGGCAACACTCCCAACTCTGTCATTAGATGTCAGATCCAAAACGTCCAATCTTAATAGCAATGTCAACGGTTAACTTGTACAACTATGGATAATTTTGCAATTTACCTATCTACACTTCATTTAAATATGTTTTTTTAATACTATATGAACCAGGCGAAGGGGATTCTGTTAATGCAATATATATATGTCAAGACGTTATTATTTGACCCCTTGAAACTTCTCGTCAAATAAAAACTTAAATTTTTACTGTTCTGTACATCAGAGGAAAAAAAAACAAATTTTATGGGACTACGTAGGTAGTTGTACTTCACTCTGTTTGTTTGTCGTTGTCAAGATCCTTTTTCCCTCCGTAGTCCTGTAAAAAAATCTAATCTAATCTACCTATTTCTTAGTGAAAGCCGTAAAAAAATATTATGGCATATTTCCAGGCTTAATGGCGCGCCATCAAAACCTATAGGGTACTCCCGGTTACCTATAATCTTGAAATTTCGCACAAAAGAAGGTCTCGTAAGACAACTAAAGGGAATAAACCGAAAATAACAAATTTCTAATTTTAACTGGATTTTGACATGGGTTTACGTGCCATCTGGCGGTTAGTAGCTATGGATATGTTAATATGAACAGTGCGAAACTGTCGTGCGAGTCCTACTTACATTTAGTTGGTTTTTAGGGTTCCGTTTGTTCTAGATGAAAAACTAACCTCATAGGATCACTCTGCTTGTCTGTCTGTCTCAACCTATGTGTTTTCTCCGAACCTGCTGGATGCAAAAGTTGAAATTTTTTACAAAGCAAATTACAGATTTTTAATGTAAATAAACGAATTCTCATTTTAGGGGGCAGTTTAGAAAATTAAAAAATTAATTGTCGTTTGCATCATGTGATATATATCAAACAGATACCTAATGAATGCCCTAGTCATAAGAAATACAATCTTTTTTTTTAAAAAAAAAAGCGTAGATTAAAAGATATTAAAGAAAATTTACGAAAACTGAACATTCTCCCTTATTTCCGAAACTAACAAACGTAAAATTTTGGAAAAAAAAGAGGTTTTACTCACAGTTTACAGGAAAATCTAAACGATAACGTAATTCTCTTTATGGAAATGAAAGATATTTAAACAATATACCAAAATCCAGCATTTCCTCCTTTGACCCCGAAACTTCTAAACCTAGTATTATGACAAAAAAAACGAATTATCGAACGAACGAAACGAACCTTATCTAAATAATAATCCTTGGTTTTAAATTCCCGCGGGAAACGGGAAACGTACGTGAAAAGAAATACGTATGAAATGTGTTGCTTAATTTCACCAAAGACTAATAATTTCCATTGGTCTGGTGGTTACCATAGTAGCCTATTCATACGAAGGAGTAGGGTTCAAATTCTAGACAAAAGTTGGTTCAGATTAAAAAATAACATAGCAGGTATGCGATATGCGATAACCCTCTCCATACTAGTCCGACCGGTTTTTTATAATATCTGTGTTTGATTTCTTACTAGAACATTACCTTTCGAATACGGTCTTATAATACACGTTTTATAATTACTAGGTGTTCGTTTTTTTTTTGCCATAAAGGCTTAAATAAAATTGAACGACTCTACAGAGCTTTTAAGGGCACAGGGCTTCGAAGAGAGCACAAAAAAAATGTCAGTCGAACGAAGAAGGATCGACGTTTCTGTGCTAATAAATCGTGTTTCACGGACTTGTCATGTACTGCTGTCAACAGAAATTACTTTTTTACTATTCCTAGAATACTAAGTTCCTCCAAGGAATAAAATGGTATATACACCTAGAGGAGCTTTCAATATTTATGTTCTTTTGTAGGACTGAATTTCTTGATTATTTATTTATTTTGCACGCGTTGGCTTTTGTTCGCGTGTACTAGTCGATTTATGCTCCTCAATACATTTTCACTATTCTCAAGTAATTCACCATTCGCAAGCGTTACGTGGCATTGCCCCGCCTTGTATTATTTATACTTGATTGAAACTATTTAATTTGGATTGATGATGTACCTAAGTCTTAATACAGGCTAGGAAGTGTAAATAAAATAAATTCCACGAATGTGTTACTGATGTAGATATTCATGTACAAAAAATATGTATTAGTACGATTTCTGTGAATTCGAGGGGTTTTTTGTCCAGGAATCATCGAAGGTATGGTAGGACATAAACATGTTTAGGGTAAGTAGGTACTATTGAAAAGGGCTCGCATAAGCCATAATAGTGGGGGGTATGCATAAGATTTTTAAATACTTGGAATAATATTAAATATACAGGATGAGGTTTTAATGACCAGCCAAATTTTAATATAATGATCTTTGATAGAAAACCGATAACTGTCTTGTTTCCTTTTAGTATCGTTCTATAGAAAAATATTGAGATATGACTACACAAACCTTTCCCGAAAAAACCAATAACTCTAGTCACCATTCATGCCCGTCACCCCATTCCGTTTCAAAGCCTCGGGCGCATACGTTTACTATAGCGTTAAGAAGGCAACCAAACGTTATAAAATAACACTGTAGATAAAATAATTTATTATGAAAATGTAACCCACTTTTTTTTATTTATGCAATGAGGTCTATTGGTGATACCTAACATTTAGAAAAATTTTGGCCGGTTACTAAAATCTCACCTTGAATGTATATATATATGTATGCACTGAGAGAAGAATTTATTAATCTTTCGTAAATGTTATCAATAATTGATATATGGGAATTAAGATTTTCAATACAAACAAAAAAGATATAAATAATTTCTAATATGCTACTTGACTATTTTCTAAAAAATATTTTATATGAAAGAGTTAATATATTATTATAACAGTGAAAGAATTAAAAAAAAAATCATTATTAAAAAAATTATAAATGTTCAGAATGTCCTCTTTTAGAATGCCATTTAATATAATGCTAAATATCGTTTTGCAAGAAAGAGATAATATTTTAATAAATTTTAATGATAAATTATATAATTTTATTACAAATTTTATTATGCTCTATTGTCTATATTTATATTTTTTTGATAAATATAATATATTTGATATTAGTCAAATAGGGTATTTACGCTTCTTAATAAATGAGAGAACTTACCTTGATGCGCAATAATTTTTTTTTCTTTTAGTAGCACGCAGCCCAAAACTACTCTCAAATAAAGCATTAAATATTGACGATATATATTACGAGAATATTATACACTTGAAATATTACAATTGAATATTAAAGATTTTTTTCACTTTAAAAATTAATTTTGGATGACAAATATGCCCTATGATTTGTGTTAAAAAGCCGAAATAAAATAATATAGTTTATTACTGATGCAACAATAATTTCAAGTAATTTCAACGTATCACATTGACATGAAATAATCATGTATGTTATTGACAGTCCGGATTGTGTAGTAATTTAGCACCGGCAGTTTATAATCTAAAACTAATGAACAGTGTGAGGGCATAATCAAATTCGCAGACAAACGGAATGGATCGGAATTAAGTGTTCCTTTGTCCGTTTGTGTTGCGATTCGATAGAGCTAAATAAACGTTAGAAATGGCATTTGATTTTATTTATGAATTAATATGAAGTCTTTTTTATAGCACTTTGACAACCCGGCTTGGACTTGTTACGCATATAAACTGCGTATTATTGCTTTGTTTTTTTATTTTTCAATTATAAAACCTTAGACCTGTGCGTTTGATGTAACAAAGACGCTGTTGTAATTGAGATGCAGTTGTATACTGTTTACCTTTGCACACGTTCTTGGACGCATGGTTTAATAATATACAACTGCGCCTTATAAAATAAAGTCGTTATCCGCGTCTGTATGTTTGTGTGTTTTGTTCTTCTAAATTACGCAACGGATTTTGATGTGGTTTTCACTTTTATTTAAAAAAAAAATTCCGGAAGATTTATATGTACAATACGTGCATATTATATTTATAGAAAGTATAGAAAAGTCGATCTTCTGTAATTAAGAAGAGCAGACAAAAAAAATTTCTCCCCTCTAATATTAAAAAGTATCTTTAATTTATTTAGACGACAGCTTAGCCTAGTGGGCAGCGAACCTGCCTACGAAGCTGGAGGTCCCGGGTTCGAATCCCAGGTCGGGTCAGTATTTATATGATGAATATTAATACTGGCACCGGGTCTTGGTTGTTATATGTATGTGGTGTCTTCGCTTGGTACCTAAAACACAAGCTAATGCTTAGTTTGGGACCTAGACGTTGTTGTGATTGTATGTGTTATTATTATTATTATTATTATTATTTATAATTCAACAAGCTTGTTTTTTTGTACAGCGTTTAAGTACAATAACTAACTTTCTTAGCTATACGGTAATATACCGCTACGGAACCCTCAATGCAAGTGTTCTACTCACATTTGACCACTTTAAAAAAAAAATTGTAAGCAGGGATTATTAGGTACTTTATTCTCTGGCACTCTGGCACATTTTCAAGTCTGTAACTGATGCATATCCATCGATTCATCGGTCTTTGAAATGACTCACGTTTCTGTTAAGTGCCGTTTATGCACTAGGTAAAGTATGATAAACAAAGGATAATTCGACCTTGCCGTTTCTAAGAAACGCGATTTGTATTTTTTTGAGTATCGATTACTTACTTGATTCTCGTGAGAATTAAGTTTGTTGTAGTTTAGTTTCTATATACTTAGTTGCCCTAGTCTATTTAAGCAAGGTGCTCGTGAGTTACTTGAAGAATTTCTGCCTAAGTTTTTTTATCAGTAGGTATTAGGAATGAATAATATCAAATGATATTTTTTGTCTTTCGTTTCCATTTTGAGATATGAAGAAAATTCGTAGATATTATTTGCGACTTTTCGTCATTTAGTGCATCCAAATTTTTTTTTCTTGTGAAGAGGCCTGAAATGACTTGAACTCAAGAGATGTAAAAAATAAATTAAAATTTAAAAAAATGCCAAATTGGGACATAGGTCATTTAATATTTTTTTCTTATATTTAAGTATTGCGCTAAAATCGCTGCCCAAAGTTTTCAAGTACCTCACGGGGCCCTAGTACTATTTTATTACTGTGACACAAAGTTACTTTTTTTATACTTAATCTTATTTTAATTTTGACTTGGAATTGTTTACGAGAATTTATTGTTTTCGGTTCGAGCGGTTTTTCTTTTATGCGTAACTTTTGATCTGTAATTAAATTGCAACTTTTCCACAAGGGCACGCAATCTTGTCATAAATACTTGGTCCCTTGCGGACATAGAAGTAGGAATAATATAAGGTAGACACTAGAACACACCCACACTTAGCTGCCATACCGGAACTATAATTAAATTAAGTGTAGTTGAAGCACCGGCTGGCAGTTTACGTTTGGCAACGGCGCTTATTAGAGGTCCGGTACAATATTAATTTTAATAAGGAAAAAAGAGGGAAAAAATGTTGATTACTCTGACACTCTATTTCACTTTCCCGTGACTTACTGTCGCTGTAGGTGCATGTTGACCCCTCCCACACTTCAGCGCATACTTTCCCCCGCATTTGTGGCTTACGACGTTCTAATAGTTCAATTGAATGGCGCTCGTTCTATTCATACTATTTATTATTCCTACTTCTATGCTTGTGAGTGAGACACAAGACTCGATGCTTGTATTGCTATTGCCACCGATCTTTGAAGTTCATTCGTCGGTACTAAGCGCTGGGCCCTTAAATGAAATAAGTGCATCTTCGATATGACGGACAAAAAGAGTGTTCTTCTAGTGTGTGAGTGCTGGATATTTATACTTCAGTCGGACTCTAATTTTAAACAAAAAAACTTTCTTTGAAATTTTTTTTATTGTAGACATTAGTTTCACAAATAATATTATTTCTCTTTTAAGTCTGCTGACCGGTCGTATGATTCGTGTTCCCTGTACCGGTTTTAGTCTTTTATTTTCACAATTTGCAGTTTGAATTGTGAAGAGCTCGAGCAGCGTCTCGGCGGCTTTGCTAGACGTAAGATCCCGTTTTTAGAATAATTGTACGCTCAAAAGGGAGTTTGACAGCGACATGCGATTAAAGATTTCTCGTCTTCTGACAGATATCGATAAATATGCCTCACCAGAAAATGGTATAAAAAGCAGTGATAACAAAACCAAGCCTTAACAAATAGGTAAGTAGGTACACTACCAAAGCATTTAACCACAGAACGGGAAAATTTGTTAGAACGATTGCCGTCATAAGCAGTCGCCTTTGTGCAGACGTAAATATGTATTGTAATTTTTTTTTTAAACAAATTACCAACGGCTGTCAAGTAAAAGTAAAAGAAATTTATACATAATAATGCTTTTATTTGAAAATCGCAATGAATTATATTGTTTTAGTGAAATTTTATTTTCATAGGATTTTTTTATGAATCCACTTGACCGTTTAAGTAAGCGAGATTCGCCCGCCGAATATTTCTGTGTACTCCTATTGTTTTGTGGACTTACTGGTACGCGTAGTAGTGTAAGAGCTAACGGAAAAATTGTCTAAGTTTTATGATATCACATAAAAGTACGAATCGACTAGAAGCACTCTTCTGCGCTTACCGTCTAACCACTCTTCTTTTTATTAGCTGATGTATCTTTGGGAAGTTTTAGTCCGGTTTCAGTCCGCGAAGTCTCCGCGCGCCAGCCTTCACCCCCGCGAAATTGCGTTTGACAGTTTAGATACTGTGAAGTGACATTTCTGAGTCTATTAAAACCAAATACTGTTTTTAATAAATTTAATAATATTTTTATTAATAAATTTAATAAAAATATAAATTTATTTACTCTATGTGATATCATGAAAAGGGATCGATTGACTAAATGAACGGTTATCTTCGTGGAGCGCGGAGTCGAAATCTGTGTACATCAGATTTCGACTCCGCGCTCCAAGTCGCGTCGCAGTAACCAGTTTTAGGTGAAGCGGGACGCAGTGGAGCGAGGAGTACCTGCGCAAGCATGCTTAAAGCTTTGTATTCCGATCCGCCATAAAGTTTGAGGCGAACTATACCTACTACACAAATCACTTTTACAATTTGTGCCTTTGTCAAGAGACGTTTATGTAATGCAATTGAGACTTAAGACCAATGGATGATTAATTTTTTTCTCTACGAGAAATTAAATTAATGATCGTACATACATACCAATGTTGGATAGGATGGCTAAGTCAATTTTTTTTTTTTAATTAAGTAGGCAAAAAAAGTTTTATTAACTTTTTTAAAAAAAAGTTAAATATTTCATCTCTTTAAGACACCTTACTAAAAATAGTCTACCTTACTAAAAATTATCTCATATATTTGTTCTCATAGACTTTAAGAGCTACTATTATTGAATTTCGCGTCGTACCATCCTAAGTTGGAAAACGATCGCGGTTTTTCTCTGACCACATATAACTTACCTATCCGATTGCCTTAGTGAGTGTGTCCGTCAGCTCATAGACTACGTTTTCAAGTATTATCCCATTGACCGGTCAATTGTTTTAAGGGCGGATATACATTTTATTTCGCTATTGTATGGCCCTAACTTGAAAAACAATTCACCTTAACTACTTAACGCATCCGGTATTACATGGTTTCCTATAAGTCGTAAATTGGGAACAATCGAAGGCATCGATCGAAACGAGGATAATAAAATAGTTTTTTATTACTCAACTGAAGTACTTACAACTAGTTAACCTTATTAGTGTTAATAATAATAATAATAATAACAATAACACACACAATCACAACAACGTCTAGGTCCCAAACTAAGCATTAGCTTGTATTTTGGGTACCAAGCGAAGACACCACATACATATAACAACCAAGACCCGGTGCCAGTATTAATATTCATCATATAAATACTGACCCGACCTGGGATTCGAACCCGGGACCTTCAGCTTCGCAGGCAGGGTCGCTGCCCACTAGGCTAAGCGGTCGTCAAGCGTCGTTAATAATAAATACAAACGTTTAACTTTAACGATTTTTCATCAGATCTTTCATCATGAGGAAGGTATATGCTTTTATCGTTGTACAGCTTAGGCTGAACTTTTGATTGTATAATGTTTGGATAGAAAATCGGCGTCACAAGACGTAGATAGAAATATCACCTAACTGTTTGGTTATAATTTACATACACAGAGGTGGTTTGTTCCTACATGGTTATAGTATGGCATAGCGAGCGAGACATGACATTACGTATATAATATTACTCGTATCAAAGGTTAAACTTCTAGTTCGCTATGAAATTGACGCGGTGCATTTCGCGCAGATGAAGGGCCCGCTCTCGATCCTCTGATACCCATTTTTGTTACTGCGACCCCACTCGCTTCGACTTATTCAGAGCGAACTAGAATTCGGTGCGGGCTGCATCTGTTATGTTTTTCATTCGAGCTCAAGGAAATCCTCAGATGAAAGCAATTGTTTGCACCACTATGTTTTTTCTACCTTGCTTTTCGTGTAGCACTTTTGTTAACGGGTTGCGTCCATAGAGATAAAATAACTAGAGAAGGCAAGCTCCATAAGGCCTTGTATGTAGCGGTTGGGCATCAGTTGGGCATAGGAGAACAAAGGATAAAAAATAACTGTACCCTATATAAATTACAAGGTACCCTTATTCTCTGTCTCTTTCCAATAAGACCCGCATTTCGAACTGGCTTCTCTGCTCTATTCTATTAAATCTATGGTTGCGTGAGCGGCGCCGAATATCGATGTCGACCATTTTTTCATCTTCATGCCCGCCCTCAGTCCAGTGTATCTGGCAGGTATGGGTGGGACTTGTTTGAAGGCAAAAAAATATTGAAAGATAACAACAGGAATTAGTGAAACATGTTTTATGGTTGTATGGTTTATTGTGTTGTATAGTCTGATGAAAAATTATTAATTTAATAAATGTAACCTTTATGCATTATACAAACATAATGACATGTTTCATAATTTTGCATTATTCATTACCGTTGGTGAGTTGTTAAATTTTTGAACAGTTTAAATTGAACTATCGTAATCTATCGTAGTAGGTCGACTGAATCGCAATGCTAGTATTAAATTAAGGCTGAATTTATTCATAGGTTTTTTAAACGTCTGTGGCCGCGCGTCGTTTACGCTATTAATTAAATTCCGTTCTATCCTACTAGTCCTATTATGCTGTCCCATGGTGGGACAACTGATACTGCTTAGGTCCAGTACTCCCATGGGACAAGTGCCACCGTTATTTTAGTTGCAGACGTCCCATTACCGTTTTTGCCGCATACAGTATTTTATTCTTATACCCGTGCCGTATCTCATTGGTATTAAAATGATATTTACTTGATAACCCATCTTCAGAGAAAAATAACGTTACATGCCCATCCATGACATCTGTTATCGATACTTCCCCATCACTAGTTTCGTTCGCGAAAGTTCAGTGAAAATCCAACGACAACGGTTAATTTAATTCAAGGGGAATTTTATGGAAAGAGCTAGAACGTTCGAACCGTCGAATATACAAAGCGGCTCATATGGAATACTACAGCTCATATCTATATATGTGACATTTCAAGTGAAAGTTGGTGATAATAACGAGTGAAGGTTAGGTATAGAGAAAGAATAAATAAGTTCTCAGAGTGACGTGCGGAACTGTTCCCATGTTATGTAATGCTAATTAGAATTCGAAACTTAATAAAAAACTTTTTTTTAAATTGAAATACATCGCCTCTAACGATCTGTCTTTTTGAAAATATGTTGCTGTATTTCTAAATTTATTCTGTCCAAGTAAGTGTAACCTTGCCTCAAATTAATTTTGTTGAAATAAACAAAATTAAATTTTATTACCGCCTTTCATCGTTTTAGATCCGATTGAAGTATAATATGGCTTATTTATTTTCTATTTTATTAAAACCTAAATTAAAAACTAAATTAAAATTTCAGGCCAAGTCGACTATTTCTATATCCGTCCCAACGTTTATGTTAGGAACGAATGTGCAAGATAAGAATTTAAAAACCTGTAGACAGTTTTGTGTTTTGCGTTCAAGTTGGATTGGGATTTGGACAATAAATACTACTTAAACTTCACGAGTTCGCTTCATGTTTAGAAGGACGTGGTTCGAATCCCAGGCCATATGTACCAATGATTTTTTTCTAACTTATATATCTAACGTATATAACTATCACAGACAGTGCCTCGGAGAGCTCGTGAAGCCGTCGGTTCCGGTTGCCGTCAATAAATGGCAGTAGTTAAATTCCACCAACCTGCACTGGTGCTGCGTGGTGGATCAAGCTCCAAGTCCCCCTCACCCCGAGGGGACGCCTAAGCCCCTAAAGTGGGGCATAGTGAGCTGGTATGGATGAATACCTAACTGTGGCCCTACTCTGACTCTTAAAGCGGCGCGGCGGCGAAGTAGCTCCGAATACGCTCCGTTCCAAAAGTCCGGTCGCTGGGACTATGGGCAGGCATACGGATTTTTAAATGGCGCGTATTCGGCGCTACTTCGGCGCTGCGTTAATTTATCAGAGTATCTATATGGGGTTATCGATAAAATATTTTAAACAAATTATCAAATTGTTTGCCTTAAAATATTTAGGTGGGTAGTATTAAAATATGTGAAAGGGTTCGTACCTGTATAATTTTAATTATCAAATAAATGCTTTTATTGCTGGAATATTTTGTTATTTAATTAACACACATGACTTTCTGAAAATCTCATATACAGACGTGTTCTATATATTAAAGTTTATATCAAAATTTTCACTTAATACTGAATTTACCGTTTTATCTTAGATCAAATATTATATGGATATAGACTAAACATATAATCATATGATGTGTATAAATGGCTACTTCCCGTTCACAGGCGTCATAGAATACTATAGTCAAAGGTCGATGTTCGAATCACAGAAACCCGCATGTATCAATGAGTCTTTTCCGACTTAAGTAAATAATTATCACTGACTCCATGCCTTGGAGACGTCGGTATCGGTTGTCGTCACCAGATGGCAGTCGCTAAAATCCTCCAACCAGCATTAGAACAGCGTGGTGGATTAAACTCGAAGCACCCTTATCCCGATGGGAAGTCCCTGCAGTGGGGCATAATGGACTGATATGGTATGGTATTTTAGATAGGTGTTTTACATTCCAATTTCAAACTTTAATTTAATAGCTTATTTATCATCGATGTCGTTTTCCGAACGGTATTTTCTAGATTGTGCTTGTGGATCCATAAAAGATTTGATCGAAATGTTTTATGTAGGCGTCGTGATGAGAGGTAATAAGCAAGTTTATTAGATCTTGTTACGTACCCGACTTTCTGTCTGCGTTAACTTTTCGACTTCGGCTCGTAATATTGTACACTGCCTTTGGAGTTGTCTCTACCTGACACTTGGGAAGTTCGCGTAAGAAATCAACTTATGATTTCCATGTTGAGAGAAATTGCTTTGCACGTACGACATACCGTCGCCCGCTGCTGTGCTCGCGTATACATTTTTTTTATTAGGTACATACATATATCATAGATGTGCGAACGGACGGACGCGACGGATCAAAAAACAAACTGAAATACCAAAATTATAAAGTACCAGTGTTACTTAATAATATAGCACCTTTAGTTAGTTATGTGAATTTAAATGATTTTTTATTTGTTTTCAATTTTGGCATAAAACATCTGAACGTATTAAATTCAGTATAAAACAATAATATTATTATAGTTAATAATAATAATAATAATAATAATAATAATAATAATAATAATAATAACGTATACATGACAACAACGTCTAGGCCCCAAACTAAGCATTAGCTTATGTTTTGGGTACCAAGCGAAGACACCACATACATATAACAACCATGACCCGGTACCAGTATCGATATTCATCATATAAATACTGACCCGACCTGGGACTCGAACCCGGGACCTCCAGCTTCACAGGCAGGGTCGCTACCCACTAGGCTAAGCGGTCGTCAAATAGTTAGTTAGATAGTTAACCAAAACGTGTAGCAAAGTAACCACACTTAATAGAACATTAGGTAGCTTTGATATGTAGTTTTTTTCTACTGACCCTATAAAATATTTCGAGCCCAAGATACAGCCCGGAGTCCTTGGGGAACTGACCTAGCTTATTCACTTTCACTCGACGATATGTTCGTTAACTGCTCTATTTCTCTATTAGCTTGCTTAATCTATTTCCTACTTATTGATCTAGGAAATGAAAATCGTTTCAATAAAATGAGGTTATTAGACAAAATGAGAATAAAAAAAATACTATGCTTCTTTCAAATAAAGTGAACTATTGGTCTCCTCTCTAGTGTCTTTCCTCACCTGTTTAAGATCTATGATCACGTGTTAAAACTCCTATGAGATCGTTTCTCCCATACCCCCGCCCCTCCTATTCCAATCACAGATGTGAGAAGATCCAGGCCACATGTGAATGCTTTGTTTTCTGTATGCTATAACGTCTCCCGGGGTGACCATCATTGTTTTCATCTTTTTTTTATTAGAACTGAGCTCACACCTTGTTGGGCGATGTTTAAGTTGCTAGGGTTATGTTACAATAATAATAGACATTTTGTAAACAATGTCTCAATCGTCATTCTGTTTGTTAACTGGTGAATTAAGTAATATACCTGTGATATGTATAATAAATAAATAATTGACTGACTGGTTCTGGTTAGAGACACTCACTACGGAGCCGAAGGTCGCGGGTTCGATTCCCGCCCGGGACAAACATTTGTGTGCATGAACATGTCCATTTGTTCCGTGTATGGATGTAAAAGTATCTATACATGTATAATATTATAAAAAAGAATATTTAAGAAAGTATTTCAGTTGTCTGGTATCCAATAATACAAGCAAATACTTGCTTGCTTTGGGACTAGATGGTGCTGTGTATGATTATCCAGATATTATTATTATTATAATAAATAAAATAACCTTTATTTCTACTACAAATAAAATGAAAAACTTACTCTTTCCTTCTTTTCCCAATTGAAACGTTTAAATTGCATGTATGACATCGGTGATATAACGTAATATTAATTTTTTTTATTTGGTTACAGCGGAGCCGTTGCCGGGTGCGCCGGACGGGTACGAGGCCGAATTGGAGAGGGAACACGCGCTGCCTACGTCCTTGCCTAACGCAGACATACTTAAAACCAACAGCAACCCAACTTACCATAAACCTAGGTAATTAATAATTTATTTTTTCCGAGGTGGCAACCCTTACTTCCACAGGTTCACCCTACACCAACCAGTAAAATTTAATTGGCTTATTAATCATTGACAAGCTTCAAATTGGTAGATAATAATAGAGTATAATGTGTCATTACACTGTTATTTTTAGGAATAGACAGTCAGAAAAATGAAAATGACGAAAGTCTCGTGATAGCCCGAGCGAAGCGAACCTGTTTCTTTATAAGGCCATGTGGCCGTGGTTCGATCCGGGCGTGTACAAATGAGTTTTTTCTAACTTAGGGGGTCTTTCACCAAGTATCAGTTATCATCTAGCAAACTAAACTGTAGATATCTTTAACAGAAGGATGAACGTCACTTTTATCCCGATGCTTTTCCACCAATAACTTACTGTCGTATTTAACCCACAGTTAGTAAACTAGAGTTCAGTGTTGCTTGTATCATACATTATATAAATCAAATGTTTCAATCGTTGTAATTTTGTGCATTTACGTATTCATTTTTATTTAAATATCAATATATGTTATTAATAGACTTCGTGATTAAAGTTAATGTTCTTGAAACTATAATCTGTAAGTGAATACTAGTTTGTTTTTTATGAGTTGCAACCCTGGATTCGCCAATGAGGAGAAACTGCAAATTACTCCTACTAGATGGCGTTTTGTCGCGGGTAGTAAACACACGCGGGAAAAGACGACAGAAATAATATATTAAAGATAAATGAACGTATTAATTGAAAGTAAGTAGATAACGCAACCACAAATTATACGAAAGTACGCAACCAGCTGATTCGATCATAAAATCGATGGTTTATACGCCATATTGCTTTTATTAACAGGTATCAGTCAGTTAACAGTTATCATGCAGTTATAGGCCAGTTCGACCGGCTGACGGGATAACTGTGTCTTTAACTGGAGGCTAACAGTATCCGTATGTCGTGGAAACGAAATCTGCCAGATAACTGATAGATTGGATAACTGACGCTTTAACTGGAGGTGGTGGAAGATCCCCCTAAGTAGGTACATTAACTATCACTGACTCCGTGCTTCGGAGAGCACGTTAAGCAGTCGATCTCGGTTGCTGTCAATAGATGGCGGTCGTTACAACCCACCACCCCGCATTGGAGCAGCGTGGTGGATTTAAACTTCAAGCCCCTTTAACTTGAGGGGAGACCTCAGCCCTTGCAGTGGGTATTAAAAAAGAGCTGATGGAATGGAATGAAAAGTCAGAAAAAAGTAATAAATTAAATGCGTAACCGACCCACTAGAAACGATAAATTTATTTGATTCTAATATAGAAACTACAGCACTAGTTCTTGAATAACTCTTTCATCTCACTAGCTCGAAAAGCGGGTCCATGTTCCTTAAGAACAGTGAGCAAAATTTAATTTTGCTCTCTCAGTGAAGAATTTATAACGTTGTAATTTAATAAAAAAAAAGTTACAGCGAAGTTTCTTCACATGTAAAAAAGAACTGTTCATCTTATGTTATAAAAATGCAATAATTATTAGTGGTTGAAGTATTTTCTATGGCCGAAGTATGAAATCGGCGTTGGATATAGGCAAAAACGTTTTTGTTCACTCCGTTAAGAAAAGTGTTTTAAATTTAGAACGGTATGATTTAGCATTTTTAATTTTATTTGTTCACTAAACGTTCAGTAACTCGGTAACTCTATTTTGTTTCATAAGCAATATTTTTATATGCTGTACGTATTATTTATAAAAAACTGTCTAAAAATTAATTTGTGTTTTTAAGGCTTAATATGTTGGAAAATATAATTTATTCAATTAAAACAACATCAAAAACATAGTAGAAAATTTAAATTACCTAGTTACATTTTCATTTAAAATTTTAAACAATGTCCCACTTTCCGAACGCGCTCAAATTAAAAAATAAAAGTAAATGGCAGCAAAGAAACAAATCCTTCTATTGCATCAATTAAGTTATTTATTTATTGTTGTGAAAGTACTGACATATATGTACTTAACTGTGTCAAAGCTTAAAAAGTTTGAATAATGAATGCATCTAGCGACAAAGCTTATAATGTGTAACACTAATATTATTATAATTAAAGGCACAAGTTTCTGATGTTGAACTAAACTTTCTTCCAGATAAATCGCTTGGAAAATATCTATAAGTCTATGAATTAGGTATTTATTAAATAATTTAATGTAAATTAACGATAAAAGTACCAATTGACTAGAAGCCCTCTTCTGCGTTTACCATCTAACCATCATACTCTAGCTAGCTCGTGTAAGACGGCGGATTTCAGTCCGAGTTTCATCGCGCGGTCTTCACCCCCGCGAAGTTGCATTTGGCATTTTAGATACTGTGAAGTGACTGCTATCAAATTAATTTACTCTATGAAACTAAGAGATGTGCTAAAAGGCTGGATCTCAAAGACCTGTTCGGAGATCTGTAAAATAAATGTATTGTTCAATCTAGTTACAATCATTTTTATAATATATATAGTATTTTCTCGCTAGTAAAGGTTGAAAGGTTGTACGTTTATAATAATAATGTATACATACATACATAATAATGTAACAACAAAGTCTAGGCCCCAAAGTAAGCATTAGCTTGTGTTTTGGGTACCAAGCCAAGACACCACATACATATAACAACCAAGACCCGGTACCAGTATCAATGTTCATCATATAAATACTGACCCGACCTGGGATTCGAACCCGGGACCCCCAGCTTCGTTATGTGTCATACGAGAGCAAATCATTTTGTTTCTCTTGCTTTTGAATTTCACTCGCTATGCTAGTGATACAATTTATAGAGTCCTTTTCGCTTGCTCGGGATTCGAACTCAGTATTCGTAACAAAAACGAACTTTGCTCTCTTGTTGCACAAATAACTATTGTTATTTTAAATCACTATGAATTTTTTTGTATCTTTGTCGACTTATTTTCATAATTTTTGTGTTCATCGGCGAGATGTAATAATGAAGTAATCAAACTATATTAAAAAAGAATTTGAATCTATAATAATAAACGGGAGTATGATTACCCTACAACGTTTGCATGAAGAGGAATTCTCAACAGTAAACTCTTCACTTTTGCAGGTCTTAAATTGGTTCAACGCTAATAACCTATTATTAAACGCAAATAAAACAAAATGTTTAAAATTTACATTGCCCAATGTTAGACAAGTTGATGTCAATTTGAGACTTGGAGGAGATTCATTAAGTTTGGTTAATGAAACTGTGTTCTTGGGCATTACTATCGACGCAAATTTACAATGGGGTCCTCATATTATGAGGGTGGCTGGTAAACTGAGCTCTGCTGTTTTTGCAATTAGGCAAATAAGAAAACTAACCGATGTGCCTACAGCGAGGCTGGTTTATTTTAGCTACTTTCATAGCATAATGTCATATGGCATTCTGCTATGGGGAAAGGCCGCTGACATTCAAACAATATTTGTTCTGCAGAAAAGGGCTATTCGAGCTATATATAAATTAAAATCTAGAGATAGTGTAAAGGCTCATTTTAGAGAAGGTAATATTTTGACAGTCCCTTGTCAGTATATTTATGAAAATATAATTTATGTACATAAAAACATAAATGCTTTCTCTAGGGTGGGTGATGGCCACAACTTAAATACAAGACATAAGCATATGTTATCAATTCCCAGGTTCAGGCTCTCAAAGGTTAATAATTCTTTCATGGGAAATTGTATCCGTTTTTATAATAAAATTCCAAAAGAAATGTTAGACTTGAATTCTAATAAATTTATAAAGCGAGTTAAAGTCCAACTCATAAAAAAAGCTTATTATTGTATTACCGAGTATTTAAATGATAAGTGCGCATGGACATCATTGTAATAGTTGTAAGACTTTAAATTAAAAAAGAAAAAACAATTAAGAAAAACATATATTTAAATAAAATAAACAGAGAGGAGTTTCTTGCCGGTTCTTCTCCTCCTAGTTTTTGAACCGGTACCTAATCAATTTTTACGACTCTCAATAAGTGTGTGCAAACATCTTATATTGAATAAAAACTTTTTGAATTTGAATTTGAATGGGGTATCAACAGTACAAAAATCTTGTAATTTTGTCATGCTATAGTGTTAAAAGCTTCTGAATATATTTGAGAATGTCTTTCCTTTGTAAACGTCCTATGTCGCACTCGACCGATTTTGTAGGTACAAAACAAACCATGAAAAGGGGTAACATGCGATGTTATCCGCCAACGTTATTGCGGTACCGATACAGTTGAAACATCGTTTTAATGTCAACTAAAATCGTTATTACCATAACAAGACGGCATGTAGTTGATCAATGGAAAATTATTGGCCGAGAAACGAAATGTAGCCACAGTGTAAGTTTAAGGAAGCAGTACTTTCACTTAAGGCGATGTTGGAAGCTGAGGACGGCATTTTCAAACAACGATATCGCTTAAAGTATTTTATGTATCTTAATGTCTTTAAAATATATTAAATCACCGTCATCGTTTTATACGACGTTCGTTTTGAAATTATTATTTAATAAGTTTTACAAATTAAAAATAAATCGTAAAAATACCTCTTAAAAATCCATTTATCAATCATTGTAGCTGAGTAAGAAGTTTGTTATAGTTGAAAAAAATATATTATATAGATTTCATTATTCTGTATTCGATGCTCGTTTTGTATTTTTCAATAGGTGTTTCAATTAAAAGAAACTAAATTTTAATAATTTTGCACTTACGCCCTTTAATTTCAAGCGGTGCGCTATTGTGCGTCTCGCTTGTGTAAAGCACGAACTCGTATAACAAGGTATGTCGCCTTTGGGGCTAGTGGGCGGCGACATTCTGAATTTTCGTTGGCTTATGACATTCTCTTAATACACGGCACACGGTATAAAGTTACAGGTGTCTTCAGATATCAGAGTTTCCAACCGCATAGTTATAGGTCTAGTGCACACAACCGGTATTTTAGATAGTGCGCGCCACGACACTAGAGTTCGTACACGTCGCTCTGTTTCCGCTCATTACCTAATTTCATCTAATTTTGTGTAATCAATTCATATATGGCGTGTGATAGTATCCGTTTATGCACACAAATATTTGTCTCGGGCGGGAATAGAACCCGCGTATATTTAGCTCTGCAGTTAGGGTCTGTAACCACTCGGCCAATCGGTCCGTCAAATGTATCATCACACTTATATATTTAGAAGCAAAATAAATAAACAATACTTGGGATATTCCTCACAGCGCCATCTAGTCCCAAAGTAAGCAAGCATTATGTTTGTGTTATGGGTTACTAGATAACTGGTATACATAATTATTTATTCTTTATAACATATACATATATAAATATTTTACACCCAGACACGGAACAAATAGACATGTTCATGCATATAAATATTTGTCCCGGGTAGGAATCGAACCCGTTATCCTCGGCTCTGCAGTTAGGGTCTCTAACCACACGATCAACCGGTCAATCGAAAGTCACACGTAGCCGATATTTACGTTAATTAAAATAAATAGCTCGAATCTTGAAAACCACGCAGGTATCGTCTCAGACAAAAATTATAAAATTACAATAGACATTAATTAGTTCTCCATTTATTTTTTATTTTTATGAATTAGCTAAAACAACTATAAAAAGAGAGTATGCTAAAAAAAATGTCATGTAAAGCGCTTATAAATTTCTTACGCTTCGTTGTACCGTGGGCAGAACAACTAAGGTATCAAGTTTCTTAGAAATCGTAAACTAAAACGTTACACGCAAATTATTAAGATCTTATTCAAAGCGATAAATTCATATAAAATTATTTTGGCCAAGACGGTCTCGTGAAGTTTGGGTCGTTTATTTTTTTAACACTTAAAGTGATATAGAACACTTCGCGTTTGAAATATGGCCGTCATAATTTTTTCTCTGCGTTTATCTAATAACATCATAACGGGATTTCGTTAGTCCGAAATTTCGTGTGATCGGTGACAAATACTATATATTTGTGCTTTGTTTTAATTATAAAATAACATGCACAGCCGCCGTGCTAAATAAAATGAATTAAAATGTGTCCGAATTAAAGAGTATCCGAATTAAAAAAAAAATTAATATTTTTATAATTTTTTTTTGGACCTTTCCACAGTAATAAATTAGCAACAAATTTTCAGATAATTAATAATTTTTCTACTATTTTTATAAAGAAGCTGGGCAGTATTCACAATTTTCATAGATTGGTTTGAGCTACAAAAATCGGTTTTATGGCAACTAATTGGCAATAAATTTTTAATATTTTTTTAATCAATTTATACTGACCGTGTTTCTATCGGGATGGAGGTCAAAGCAAAATTTCCTCTCCGAGATCAAATTGCTTTCGATTCATTACAGATGCAATCGTAGCTTATAACTGTATGTCACCGTGATCCTGTTTGAATTTCTACTTCCTGCGACTATTTTTGATTTTAGATTCGATTCGATATCGATTTCGTGTCTTGCTTAGTTTTGAATCCCATGGAAACCTTCGACGACGATAAGCAGCAGCCTATGTTACTCTATATGCACCTTAAAAATATCGTTTGATTGCTCCGTACTATGTATGCGATGTGCGCAAATGACAAATTTTATATCCCATGGAAACTTTCAACCAAGATATTTAAATGGTGCTCATGTCTCAATCCGACCCTTCGACTATTTTTTTTTGTCTCTTGTCTAGGTCCGTTCAGTTGTTTAACCTTGCTAAGGTAACAAAAATACACACAGCCACACACACACACACACACACATTTATATTAAAATAGATGATCGGTGTACAAACCGTCCAACAACATCAAAGAAACATGGCCACTTCAAAGCTGTACAAACAGCAAGAACAAGTCAATGTATTGCACACAGTACAGACGCCTGCTCTCCTATCTGAACACCGTCTGAAACGATCGACGGGCGGACAGAGGAGTACATCTCACCAAGAAATCTGACATCCTCGTTATGCACGCTAGTTATAGCAGACAGAGTCCGCGATGATTATGTCTTTTTCACGATTTTCACTGCTATTTCAAAGTGATAAAAATACAAAGTGTTCAGATTTCAGTGCAGGCGTCTGTACGATTTCGAAATGACCGAAATTATGCAACCGTCTGTGTAAAGTTATTTAGTTAATACTAACTATTCTACAACACACCTCTCGTACAGTATTATAATTATAAAAGCTGAACAATTTGAGCCCTTTTAGAGTTGTGCAAAGACGTTAGGACCATTGTATCGTTCTTAGGCTAGGAATACACGGATCGCTCGGATTCAAAGCTCCAAGCAGCGGCTGCATATCGGAATGGAATTATTATAAAAGAAAATGTAACAGCGACATACACGAACTTCTTGAACAGTTAATGTGTGGTATAAAACAGTCATGTAGCTCTCGTCTAGTCGCACTGTAATATACGAACAGCTCGAGCAGTCGATTGCTCGGAAGTGGCCCCCTTCCATGCACAATTGCAACAGCTCATGCATACTAATATATTTACTGTAATCGTTACACCAAAAAAAGAAGCAACACTTACGTAAGGTTTTGAACAGTCGACTACTTGATCTCTCGAGCGATCGACATTCCTGTGAATGCTGGAGAGGCTCGTGTCTTTTGTTAATAATCGAAAGCCTGGTCCTTGTATCTTCAGTATGGCTAGCTATTTCGATGGCTTAGGTACTAGTACCAGTTTAGCGTAATAGCTGTAGTTGAGTGCTTCGGATAGTCTATGCTAGCGACGTACATTAATACGCACGGATCTTTGCCGTTGTCAAGTTATTTACAGAAAGCGTCGCAGTAGCATAAAATGGAGAAGAAGGAGAGGTCGAATGGCTCGACGCTACTCGCTCGCGCGCGCGGCCGCCGCTACCCCTCGCTGCCCTACGCTTTGAGTATTAGCTGGCAACTCAGAGCGGCAAATATCCGTGCGTAGTACTGTACTGTGGACGTCCCTGATCACCGAACTTTAAATGTAGCAGACTAGAAGGCGCACGCTTGCTGAATTCAACGACTCTAAAGATGACAAATTCTGTCAATTTTCTTAATATTTTTTTTTATCGATATCTGCCTTTCATTCGATAGTATGTAACTAGTTGTGACCGGTAATATACTTTTGTATAATATAATTAATAACCATACGCGTGTCTTGCCCGTCGCTTTTCCACATCCTATGGCTCAAATGTTGATAAATTGGGTTCTCGAGCTAAACGGCAGCATTACGCCTCTACTGAACAAATTCAAAGCTCGGTGTTCTTGATCCAGTGGTGGACGTTAGTTCTTCATCATCATTACTGTGTACTAAATCACAACTTTTCATAAATCATAGTTAAACATTAACAGCCCTTTAAAATGATCCATAATCGGTCGTACTCTATAAACGTCGCAGTTTTATTATCATTTTTATGATATGTGAAATTTCACGATAAATTTAATGCTTCGAAAAAACGCGAAGTATGCGGCCGCGTCGTCAGTTACGACTTGTGGGGAACACGACGTTGTTACAATGGTTACTTTTTTTTTTTAATATGTTTTCTTCTCTTATATAAAAACCAATAAAAAAGAAAAATCTAGTTCCACAACTAAAATCAGTTTTACAATGAAAAAAATGAACATTAGAAAATATATAATAAGTACGATACGACAACACAACATTACTTATGCCATAAAATGAAATATCTATGTAAAATAATATATCTATATAAAATAATTAAAAATTATGTATATATATATAAAATGTATATATATATATATATATATATATATATATATATATATATATATATATATATATATAATTATGTATATTCTGCAGTATATTTTGCCTCTGCCTTGCAGAATACATATGTTGATGTTGATTATGTAGATGAGATTGAGAAAAAATTTAACCTTATAAGAATATTGTTTGGAAATTCAAAATTTAAATAAAAAAAGATTGCAGACGGGCTCTTTAATTTAAAAAATAATCATTGATAGGCAAAATTAACATTCGGGATTTCTAGGAAATTTAATAGGTATTACAGGAGGTATGAACGGCCGATTCGTTGAGGAAGATTCCCTATTATGAGGAATAAGATACAATGTGCATAAATAAATACTATATGCACATTTTCAGTTTTCTTATTTTTCCTTATCCATTAAAGGAATGATTTCCATATCAACGCTTTTTTACGTCGCAAGAAAGTTGTAACTTTAATACCGCCGCTATTATTGTCTACCTACTGTAATAAAAAGGCGAATAACAGGAATATCGCAAGTTTAAGTAGCACTAAAAAATAGTACTTCGAATGAACAAATTCGCCTCCGTACACTTGGCTCCAATGATCCTGCTCCCATGGGATCCAAGGATACTTTTTACACCTCTTGGCTCCCATGGTTTACTTTTACTGACATACCTGTAACCATTTCAATCCCATGGCTATTCTAGAGGATCTTAAGGTAATCGTTTCTGACCAGGGCTCCCATTGAATATTTTTTTTCCAAAGTGGATAAAATTAAAATGTAAATGACAATTAAATGAAATAATAACTGTAACAAAGTTTTTACGCTTAAAATCACTAAAAAAAATCTACAGATTTCGCAACTATTGGAAGACGATCTTATATCACATTTTTGTCATTTTTATTAAATTTTTCGAAAAAACCTATGAACCAATTTTCGAAAATTTCACACCATACGATGCCGCACAATCATCTTTTGACAGTACTGCCTTTCATGTACCATCATAAATTTCCTCATATTTTCATCATAAACCTGCCCAGCCTCTGTGTGCCCAGCCCACAGTTTTCGACCGATTCCAAAATTTCTTTTTCCAAACGCTAGACAATCCATCTGCCTCAGGAGCTTTTTTAATTTTTTCGATATTAGCTTTCGTTTTTGAAATAATCAACTTTTTGTCCGAAAAATTGGGAAATATCGACTTTTTTCACCATTTTAGATTTTCTCATAAAAGTTACGGTCCGATCTTAGAAAATTTCGTGTTATACGATGCCTCATAAGACGCTGCACCTTTTCACACCACTGCCTTTCATCTACCATCATAAATTTTCGAAATATAGTCGAATCACTCCCCCCCCACCCCACGCCCACGAAAACGATTGAGTAGGTACCGAGATCGCTAAAGGAACGCGACTCCCCGAGAAATTGTGAGACTTTCTAGAAAATTCTGCAATTTAATACCTAAGAAATCTATACGCCAGGCTTTAACAAAATCCGTTTAGCCATTTTAGCATGAAGAATAGTTATCCCAGAGGAACCTGTATTTTCCGTGATGAAATTCATTGTGCTAAATTTCATTAAAATCCGTTGAGCCGTTTTAGCACGAACAATTGTTATCCCTCAGGAACCGTGCCTTTTTTGTGATAAAAAGTAGTCTATGTCACTCACTCTCCAGCTCATAGACTGTATCTATGCAAAAAATTACGCCGATTCGTTGCTTTTGCATTTATAATATTGCCTATATAGATAGGCCAAATACAATAGCATATATTGTAAGGAACATACAAAAAATTCAATAAAATCCGTTACACATAGTTTATAAGTTAAATCGTCACTAACATACAAACACACACACACACACAAATTTTTTTTTATAATATACAGCTTTGCAAATAAAATAAGCGCATACATGACATTCCTCTTGGTTAAACAAAAGAAACTATTCATACGGACCACAATGATTATCGACGCACCATACATCATTGATTTGGGCGTTGCCACGTTCGTTTTGTTATGAGTTACGTAAATAATAATAGAAATATATCATCAGCGGAGCAAAAGTAACATCCTGTATCATTAATCAAATAAACCATTGTTTCCTAAAATGCTCCAGCGAGATTCGCCCTTCGCTCGTGATATCTTATTTGTGCTCATTTTAGTTGTATATTAGCTTCACCAATATAAGAAACAGACATGTTATTTAATTATTTGATTGTACACTTTTATAGATACCCTAACAAGGAAAAAATCGATTTGATCTCTTTATTGATGAAATCGATTTGTTTGAAAATCGATTTAAATTTTATACAAAACTTTCAAAACCTGAAGCTTTTTAATTTATAATATTATATATATAACATGAGTGTACACAGTAATACATCGCTGGGGCAACAAAAATGTGAGAAAAATAAAAATACGCTACAGACCAAATATACGCCACTTGCCATTATGAAATATTCACCGTGAACTATATAAATTTCTTTTGCACCACATGTAAAATTCGTATTGGAAAATAAAATAAAGATTCTGAAAATGCATTTCATGTGTAATTTAATACAATGTTTGTTTAAAACAATGATACGTCCCTACCTAATGACGTATTATATTTTAGTAGGTATCTTGATTGTTATGTTATCTAAAATTTTAAATATTTTTGCCTGTTTATTTAATTCTTTGTGTGATCATTACCATCAAATGAATGAGTAAAATATGCAAATATATTTGCCATTATATATTCTACTCGTAGCATAAAATTTTCATTCAAACGGGATTTAACGTAGGTGCAAAATGTCACAAGCAAAATGAATTGTCCATAAACAGCCGCGACGCGACGCAGCTAAATGAGCCGAAAAACGACTTCACTATTGCGGCGCCATCTAGTATTCAGTAGCTGTTATATTATAACGAATGTGGAACGCGTACTGAAAAGTCAGCATATAATAAAATTAACATTTTTTGTTTAAACTGTTGCTAACTAAATGTTATTTGTTTTTTCTAAATCAATTTCTAAGGTGTCAAATTCATCTTTTGTAATAGGAGTTATGGTAAATCAAATCAAATCAAATCAAATCAAAATATCTTTATTTCGTAGTTATGTAACATAATCTTGAAATACGTCTTAAGAGTGAATTTTATTACTTTGTGGAAAAATGTCACCACAAAGGCGCATTCAAAAATGCTGGTACCTCTCAGAAGAATACGCAAGAAACTGAGGGACGCTCTTTTTAACAAAATTATAAAAAAAAAATTTTTAACAATAAGTGCTTAAAGAATAATATTATTGAAACAAACTGATAGGCGAGCGGCTTACACCCATGGATTTTTATCATCTAAGTAGTCTGATACTTTATAATAAGCTTTTGCATAAAGCTTTCGTTTTATTGTAGTTTTAAACTTATTAAGGGGTAGATCTTGAATGTCAGCTGGGATCTTATTGTAAAAGCGTATACATTGCCCTTTAAAAGATTTCGTGATTTTATTGAGGCGGCTGACATGATTAGCAAGTTTATCTTTGTTTCTTGTATTAACATTATGCCTATCACTATTTTTTTTAAATAATGTAATATTTTTTTTTACGTACATAATGTTTTCAAATATGTATTGAGATGGCAATGTCATTATATTAATTTCCTTAAACTTTTCTCTAAGTGATACTTTAGATCCCAGTTTATAAATTGCTCGAACAGCTCGCTTCTGCAACACGAAGATTGTATTAACATTAGCAGCGTGTCCCCACAGCAGAATGCCATAAGTCATTAAACTATGGAACGCACTGAAATACACCAACCTCGCGGTTTCTATGTCCGAAAGGAAACGAATCCTTTTTACAGCGTAAGCTGCAGAACCGAGCCTTCTCGCCAAGTTAGTGATATGAGGATCCCATTGCAATTTCGCGTCCAATGTGATTCCTAAGAATACAGTAGAATCCACAAGGTCCAATTTCTCGCTTTTAATAACAATATTGGTAGGTGCCTGTTTAACGTTCGGTAGCGAGAATCTTATGCATTTGGTTTTCTTTTCATTTAGTAATAAATTATTAGCCGTGAACCATTCGACTATTTTGGAGATAGCATTGTTTACATCGTCGTAGGTAAATTTCTTTCTATTAACTTTGAATACTAAAGAAGTATCATCAGCAAACATTACTATCTCGTGATTATTTTTTACAAGGTAAGGCAAGTCGTTAACATAAACTAAAAATAGAAATGGACCAAGAATTGAACCCTGTGGGACGCCCATCGACATTGGGGATCCTGATGACCTCTCTCCGCTTACATCAACCCTCTGAACTCTGTTACTTAAGTACGACCTCAGGAGGTCGAGCGCACGGTCTTTAACACCATAATGACACAATTTTCCGACCAATGTATCATGTTGGACACAATCAAAAGCCTTGGAAAGATCACAGAAGATACCTATAGCATCTCCAGAGCCTTCCCAGGCCTCAAAGATATGCTGAATCAGTTCAACACCAGCATCGGTTGTTGAACGGCCCCGGGTGAAACCAAACTGTTTGCGATGCATTAAATTATTCAAGTTAAAATGTGAAAGTAACTGACCCATTAATATTTTTTCGAAAATTTTACTTAACGTTGGTAGTATTGAAATAGGCCGGAAATTAGTAGGGTCAGATGTGCTACCGGCTTTAAATAATGGAATGACTTTACTGTGTTTCATTAGGTCGGGAAAAACGCCATGGTCTATACACTTATTAAATAAATAAGCAAGATGAGGCGAGATGCAATCAATAATTGAGCTTATAATTTTAACTGAAAGGCCATGAAGGTCCGCAGTATTTTTCATTTCTAATGATTTGAATACTTTAATAATGACTGTAGGGTCCACGTGAGAAAACTTAAAATCAACCATGCACTCACTGACATTTTGCTTGAGTAATGATTCGGCAAGAGCGGGAGAAGAGTTTAAGGACTTGGTAGTCGAAACTGGAACATCAGAGAAAAATTTTTCGAAAGCTTCGGCTACTTCTAAATTTGATGTTAAAATCTTATCATCAATTTTAAGTTTAAAATCAATATTGCGCGCTTTTACTTTTCCAGTTTCGCTGTTCACAATTTGCCAAGTCGTTTTTGTAATATTGGAGCTATTTTTTATTTTACTATAAATATGATTTGCTTTAGCTATAGCACAAGCGCGTTTAAACATTTTTGAATAATTCCGAACATAATTTCTAAAATAATCACTTTTGTTATATGATCTTTCTTCATAAAGTTCATACAACTTAAGCCTAACCTCATGGATTTCCGCCGTTGCCCAATCACTGAATCGTAACGAATTATTAATTTGTATGGTTTTGGATTTAAACACATTGTCATATACATTTTTTGTGATATCAAACAATGCACTATATGACTCATTAAAATCATCATAATGTTTTAAGTATGGTAAACTCGCTAATATGCTTTTTCTATAATTGTCAAGCCGGATCTCATTAACTGGTATACATTTTATTTTATTTTTAGTAAATTGAAATTCACCTACATCGAAAATAGCCAGTTGACCACAATGATCTGACGTTAACTTATTAATTATGGCTTTATCACAAGGTTCAGCATTAGTAAATATATTATCAATACATGTTGCTGTGGTAGCGGTAATTCTTGTAGGCTCAGTAAAGAGGTTCACCAGATCAGAACATCGAAATAGCGATTTGAGCCTACTACTAAGTACACAATTTGAATCTAGTAGATCTATATTGAAATCTCCACAGACAATAACATCCTTGCCTTTATTTCTTACCTTAAACAGTGCCTCATCCATTTTATTTTCAAAAAAATCATATGATGAGGCTGGGGGTCTATATACGCTAATTACAATAAGCCGCTCAAGCTCTATACAGGCTATTTCAATTGTTCGTTCAACAGATAGGCTCACAACGTCAACACGTTCTTTACACTTAATTGTGTTACGGGCAAGTATTAAAGAGCCACCGTGTATTGATTTTACTCTGCTGAACGAACTTGCTACCTGGTGGTTTTTGAATCCAAACATAAACTGGTGACTTTTGAGCCAATGCTCAGTAATACATAAAATATCAATATTATTATGATTCAAAAACAATTCCAGTTCGAGTTCCTTACTACGCATGCCCTGAATGTTTTGATGCACCAGGTTAAGCTTACAATTTTTACAGTTATATTTACGATTACAGGCGGGCATTTGTTTTGGAAATTTTTTGCTTAGAATTATGTTGCCAGAGTTACTCCCTATTGTCTTATTAACTAATTTAAATTATTTGGAACGGATTCCAATGTCTCAATGTTAAAATTATTTTTATGCTCAATAGAAGCAGTCGTTTTAGTAGCCAGTAAGCTGGCTAAATTAACAATATTATAAGATAGCATCTTTGCTAATTGTCGTTTAAAATAATTTGAAAGAAAGTACATTTCTTTTGTCAAATGAAAATTTTTACTAATAAAATTATTAGTATCAATAAAATGAAATTTATTATGACGACATGTCAATGTGTGCAATGTCATATTTAAATTATGTCTAGAGTTATTCTCATTCACCGACAAGTTCCTACTGAAAGGAAATGCAAACAAAATTATTTTACTAATATTTGTTATACTGTTCAATTTGGAAAAATAATCGATAATACGCTTTTTATTTACATTTCCTCTCCTCCCAATAAATACAATTAATACCGTGTTTGGTTTAAAATTTTGGGAAATAATTCTATTCACTATTTCTGTATAGCAAGCTCCGGGCATACAATTATTAGTAACTGTCTGTCCCGTGTACTGACTAATCAGTAAACCGAAATGTTTACCGATTTCATCACTGTACATCACAACATTTTGCTTGATATTTGTTACTAATTGAGAGAAGGAGGCATCCTCTTGCTCGAGTTGCGTGACACAAGACGATGGCGTCCGCCTCGAGTCGACCTCGGTTGATGGCGTGGCCGTGGGCGAGAGCTCGTGCGCAGGCTTACGGCCCAATACACCCATTGTGTCATCTATATTATCACCGATTTCTTCTTTGTTCCGCAAGACATGTGACTGGATATTTGTTTTCTTGGATGTATTATTCTCTTCTTTCAATTTGTGTTCTATTATTTTAAGCTGCTTCTCCATTCTATTGAGTTTACGTTGCAGTACATTACACTTCTTTTTTTATTTCCTCAATTTCTTAATCATATTTTTACTTCTCCATGTTTTTTGTTCTTTGATAGGTTTCTGGGTACTTTTTTCGGGAATACATTTGTTATGTTGTTGTTTACTTATTATTTTCTTCCTTGGTGTATTTATTCGCAATGTAATTCTAGGACATTCATTAGTGAGTTTCTTCAGTTTTTCCTCCAAGCTGTCATTTTCATTTATTGATTTGATTATCAATGGCTTACCAGGAGTTAAATTAAGGGTTGGGCTTTGATTCAGTCTTTTACTGTTAATATATTCTTGCAATTCCAAATTTTTGTTTTTATTTTCGACTAGATTCTTCTTTAGGTTTTCATTTTCATTTCTAATATTTTTTAATTCCATACATTTTCGGTTATGTTCTTCTGACAATGATTTTAAAAGCTCTTCCTTTTCAATAATTTTTGCCTTCAATTCGTCCATAATTTCTTTGTTTGAAATGTTACTTTGTTCATATTTTTTTATTAGTATTTCATACTTTTTTATTACTTTTTCATTTTCTCTTATAGTTTGTGATCGGTTCATAATAGTTGGTACGAAATTTTGGCGCCTTGTAGTCATTTCTCTGCCTGCAGTTACTGAAAATATAAAAAGAAAACAGCAGAGAAAGCAATAAAGGAATCTACGAGTCGATGGATAGTGAAGGAATGTGTTGTTATGATATTTGTTTAGTAATTATTCAAATATTACCTTATTATTGTTACTATTTTAAAGATTATAACCAAAATTATATTTGTTTTACAAGTTCAAATGTATACCTATTAAAAAAAAAAAAAAAAAAAAAAAAAAAAGATAACAATAGGTACTTTGAAAAATAATAAAAATTACTATTATCACGTTTATTGAAGAAACAAAAACAAAAAAAAAACTACCGATTTCATTCAACAGTAACAATACCCAGCATTAAAGAGAATAATTTCCAACTATGAGAAAAGTTGATTGTTATACTTTATTGATTTTTATTATGAAAGTTTATATTTTTACCACATAATTTCCATTTAATCTGAATAGTGCCAATCAAGGGGTTTATTGAATTTGTATTCAGGAACCACCACAAAAATAAAATTAACCTCACTCACTCTTCAGAGATTGTAGTATGAATTTGCAAGAATTTTCCCTTTTCCTTCTTTACTTTTAAGTTCAACAATAAATTACGAAATATAATTGCCAAACACTACAGACAAGAGCCCAAAACAACAAAACAACAATAAGAACAATATTATTTAGACAAATTAACTACCTTCAAAAAAAAAAAAATTTATAATAGATTTATTTTTATATGTGATCATGTATATCACCGTAATTGTATAATATATAAGTATTAAATTGTATAAAAGTAAGTGGCGTATGATTTTGTGTGTGGCTAAGCCATGCGTCGTCAACAATACTTCCACAAATACGTCAAGCAAATGTGAGACAGGCGGCGCCAAAATGTTTGGTATATGGACGTTACTCACGGGTATGAGCGCAGGAAAGTGTTTTGGTCGTGTTAAACAGTGTTCTTAATAAATAAACAATACTTGCCCAGTTTATCCGACACGAAAATTCAAATGTTTGCCGCTAACAATCCCGGCTCCGAATTCCACACAGTTCCACCTTAGCGACAAGGACAAGGTAGGCACAAATAACTACTATAATTATTTAAGCCTAATTGTACAATTTAAACCACTTTTTACTGTACTTTAAACGACTTAATCAATTTAATATAAATAAAAATCTATCAGCAGATTTTTCGACGAGATGTCTGCAACGGTATTCTTTACGGTATTTGGTTCTGCGATTAGGGTCTCTAACCTTTCGGCCAATAAGTCCGTCAATGTTTTTTATCGTCTAACAAAATGACTTAATTTGTTTCGTATGCTTATGGTGTACTCCACAATTCCTACCTCCAGAAATGAAAAACTCTCAACAGCCATTGAGCCAGCCAACTCTCAAGAAATTGCCATTCTAGCTACTAGCCATTTTGGTTGAAAATAAAACTTATATGGTGAACGTTTTTAGTTTGAGGCTTTTTCAGCTCGTAAGATATGCTGTGTTTGGAGGAAACATAGTTAATGATGGTACTGTGCGTTTTTGGTTTAGGCTCTTTCGTAGTGGAATTTTTTACTTGTAAAATGAACCGAGAAGTAGGGCTATCACTTGGTTAATGATGAAGTATTGCAAGCCATAGTGGAAGTGCTTTGGATCAATCTTCTGTATAATTAGCAGCAACAGGGGCTTAGTCTTCCCCTCAAGAAGAAGGGGCTTGGAGTTTAAATCCACCACGCTGCTCCAACGCGGGTTGGTGGATTGTAACAACTGCTATCTATTGACAGCAACCGGGACCGACTGTTTAACGTGCTCTCCGGGGCACGGAGTCAGTGATAGTTAATGTACTTAAGTCAGAAAAAAATTCATTGGTACACGCCCGGATTCGAACCACGGCCACATGGCCTCCTAAATTTGAAACAGGTTCGAAATTAGTAGCATAGTTTGATGTTATCATACTCATAATATTGATCCATTTGCGCCAAATTGGCAAAATTGAAAAAACAACACCCCGACTGGTCAACCGCCCTTCATCGTTATTGCTTCACGACAACGCAAGATCTCATATTGCACTGCACAAGAAATAGTTTCAACGTTACAGGATTCAGAAACCATTCGTCACACTCCATATTCTCTGGACTCGGTTCTATAGATTACAACTTTTTTCGAAATTTACACAATTTTCGCCATAGAAAAAAAATTAAAAACAATGATTTTGCGAAGTTCTATCGCCGACGCATTTATTATTTTCTTATTATATCATAGAAATTGTTTTGATTGAATAAATACTTTTTTTAGTAATTTTTAAATTTTTTCCTATATTAAATAACATAAATTTTAAAAAAAATTATATTAAATAGTCGTTCTAACAGGCAACGTTCCCCCTTAACAGCTTTTAAATATGGCGAACAAATTTCACAAAATGCTACCTACTTTTATTTACAGAAAAAGCTTCGTATATCGAACTTTTGCAGGGACCGACAAACCCGACTTATCATATTTAGCTATTTGATGAAAATGTTTATCATGCGAAAAAGTAAATTGTCCGTGAAGTCGTACATTTCAGGAGATACGTATATGATATGAGAATTACCTATTGGCCCTATTTTTTTTGGGTGACGAAGAAAATTATACTTCATATCTTATATTTAGAGTATTCCAATATATTTAGTTTATTCATCGTTAAAAATAATAGTCCTGTATTTCGGAAAATATTAAAATTACATAAAATGGTCAGTATAAAAAGATATTTTTCATTACTCATACTGGAAAATACGCTTAAAGTTACCTGATCAGAGGGATGAAAGTAGTACTTTTCGTCCCTGGGAAAAGATTTTCTCTGCTGTCAAATAAATTTAAAAAAACTATATATATGCAAGCCGTGTCCCAGCTTTTATATAACTCTGTTGAATCGCGGCGTAACATTTTAATAAAAAACATGATCAACAATTTTGTAATATGACTTTATACTTTTAATTCACTTTTAACTGAATTATTATTAAATTTACATAGATTTGAGCTAAAAATTGACCTTAATTAATGACAAAAAGTACTGGCTGGTAGAATGCCACAGTAAAAGAAAAATAAAAAATGCGAGAAAGCGGCAATTTGATCTTCGATTGTTTTGGCGAGTGCTGATTATTTACATGTACAGTTATTAGTACTAACAATGAGTTAATCAGATTCAGTTATGGATTTAACGCGTTTTTTTTTACTTTTCTCAAATTCATAATGAAAAGCAGAATATTTAAGCGCCGTCACTACGCTCGTGAGCCAAACCATTTCGTGCCTAAATAGGTCCCTTTCACCCTTTGGGTAACAATGTACTATTTTTTAATTGCTGTGGCCCGTTAAATGTGGCCCTCTAGCGGCGAATAGCGGTAATATTTAATAAACACGGATTACAAGCGTCACAAGTGATTCTCATTTCATCAAAATTCAGCCGACATTTATTTGTCGCACTGGTTTAGGGCCTGACACAAAGTCATTGTGTCTTAAGTCTTCTATTTTTTACGTTTTATTTATGAATGAAAGCCATGATAGGTAGATTATTTTATCAGACTAGTGAATGATCATACTAGTGCAATGAATTCTCTTCAATTTTTTTTCTGATCTTTTATGCCAGCGTAAACTTGCAAACATATCAGTTAGTTAATTCCTTACAAATTGTGCTAAGTGGGATTTTTCACCTAACAGATATAAGGTCAAAAAATCTTCTCTTTACATGTGGAGCAACTCTTTCAGTGAACATAAAAAAAATCGTCTTGATTTCTTGAATGTTAAAGTTTGTTACTCTGTCGTCTACATAAAAATAAAAAATACCCAGTCGACACCGGGGTACGGTGATAAATACATTGATGATAAGCGATGACCTTAAATATTGTATAGAGTTGCCTATACGTGTACTAATACGGTAACCAAAATTAAAGTGTAATCACGAAAAAGTAAAAATAATGTCTTTGTATGGTGGCTCCATCTATTATTAAATAGCCGTACTAAAAGGCAGTTTCCCCCCATTAGTTTATTTCCTTGTATTATACGAATAGTTTAAGATGTTTAGATATTATTGAACGATAAATTGTGTAGTATTAGTGAATTTTGATTAATGTGAAAATCAGTTTTGACATTATGGGCTCCAATTTATCATGGGTTCAATCCTCAGTCAATACTGTAATATTTTGAGCCGGCAACCCTACCCTACCGAATATTTTATTTCACTGTATACCACAATATATACGTTAAAAAAACTATATTTACATAAATATCCCTAAAGTAAATAACACTAGTGCTGGCGTTTTGCCAATTGTCATTTCCTTTTTTTTTTTTTTTTTTTTTTATTTAGTGAGGGCCGAATCTGCTTACAGACACCTACGCGCCCGACCTTCCGCGCAGGTAGTGCCGGGTTGGGACTTCTACACAGAAGGTGTAGCCCGACCGGCTAAACGACTCCTCAACCTATACTCCGTTGAGTGTTATAGGATTTGAACTGAACGACGACCGGACGCATTGAGGATGCTTCGGTGCGTTGGTGCCATTGACGGGCGGTGCCTTAAGGGTGCCGCCACGTACGGCGTATGAGTGAGTAGAGATGAGGGCCGACACGTGTCGATCCCTCGGTTTGGGAGGGCAGTACGAGCTGGACGGCCCGACTGTGAGTAAACAAAGGCTCAGACGCCATTCGAACAGATTTGTTAGGTTTACTAGGTGACTTCTGGTGGGTACTGTTCGCCTACATCAGACTGAGGGTCTGATCTGCCTAGTGCTCTGAGACTCTCGACCTCGGAGGTGAAGTCATCAGGCGGATCTGTTAAAGCATTCCGTGGGCGTCTGGTAAATTGTCATTTCCGTGGCCGTACGACGACCTCCTCACGAAATCGGTGTTTTTTTTGTTGTATTCAGACATGAATATTGGATTTAAAATAAAAAAAAAAAAAATACGCAAAACGAGTGTACTGGAAATGCTTGCAGGATTAATGATAAATATAAAACTAGGATATAATCATATCAATATTTGAATACTTTATTTGTGTTGTTACCTTAAATCTACTCACTAATCATGATTAGTAAATATATATTTCTATTCACAATTTCGCCGTTTGCATTGTTACTTATTTACTGGATAGTTTGTTTAAAAAAATAATATTAAAAAAAAAACTGAATGTTAAGGAGCGAGCTTTTTATAATATTCGAGAGCGCTTACCACTTACTAAATGTAAACCGTTTACCGTTGCCCTTGCCAGCGTCTATCTCTGCGTGGCCATTTGCGAACAAGTAATTTAATCGAAACCAACGTTTGCATACAAATTCATTAGAATGCAATTAGTACGTAATTTAGAAAATGTTAGCAAACATGGGCAGAGAGCCGCAGCTTGTTCAGGGTTGATTTACTTTTGCTTCCGTCGCGCGTTGCTGGTGGCGACGCTCTTCAACTCGGTGAGAATTGTTAGCACTAAAATATTGAGGTGTGGCACCACAAAGTTATCGTATTACCGTGGGGATGCGCGGGCGACTGACAATTATGGCAGTCGACGGCCGTCGGTCTAGGTGTAGTCTAGGCACGCACGAATATAAACGAAATAAAGTAAGGCTTTATATCTGTTTTCACACCGCACACGTTTCTCAATGCTATTTATACCATAAGCAGTAAGCATATAGACGATCATGCTTTTTCTTGGCAGTAATTTTCCTCATACGACGATAGCAGTCTAGAAAAGAATGGAATAATATTTTCAATTTATTTATCGTTTATATGAACAATAAATAAATTAAATTGTTCATATAAATTAAGAACAGCCACCGCTCACGTATGTCACGTAGGCGCACCTAGCCCACAGTTTTGTACGTGATTCTATTTTTGTAATGAATACTAACAAGAAATGTTTGCGTTTCCTTAGGCCGCCGCAACACCACGGGGCGGCGCTGCTAGCGGGAGTGGGGGCGGGCGGCGTGGCGGCGCCGTCGTACGCGCCTCCGAACCGCGCCTTCTTCACGCCACCTCTGCCGCCCGAGTACAGGAACCCCTTCGCGGACAAACCCACGCTCCGAGGTATGTAGCATTATAATAAGGTTGTTTTTTTTTTAATGGCCAGTGAGATGGGCAGCCAATGCTTCAACACCGTTTTTTTAGGGTTCTATAGCCAAATGCAAACTCTTATATTTGGCCGAGTGGTTAGAGCCCCTGACTACGGAGCCAGTCAAGGGTCGCGGGCTGTAATATAAAATAGGTACTCATAAAATCAACGACATAATACAACATGTACAGATTGTACAGCTGAAGAAAGTAAATTTAAATGTTTTTCGGGTTCCGAACCTCAAAAGAAAAAAAAACGGAACGCTTATAGGATCACTTTCTTGTCCGTCTGTCTGTCTGTGTGTCAAGACCCTTTTTCTCAGAAACGCGTGGAGGTATCAAGCTGTGAAAAATCAAACTTCTAAGCTAACGCAATCAAAGGATACAGCCGTTTATGCTGCAAATTTTCTACACTCGCAAGGAAATCAAAACCTACAGGGAACTTCCCGAAAACTCAGAATCTTGAAATTTTGTTCGAAATAACGTCTTACAGCACAGATAAAGGAAAAATTGCGAAAAGCATAAATTTCTAGTTACATCATATAAGAAAAATATTTTTAACAATTTTAAACTTACTACCCTTTTCGTCATGAACGTGTAGAGGTATTAAATTGAAATTCATATCAAATACTCAGCTCTGTAATACCTTTAAACTGTAACAAAATCAAACTTACTTTTACTTATATACGTCCAGGTTTGTACGGAACCCTCGGTGCGCGAGTCCGACTCGCACTTGGCCGGTTTTTTTATATTTTTTTAGTTTCCTAAACTCACAACTATGATTTTCTTCTTCTTTGTAACTGTTTTGAATTTACAGGCAATTTTAATTACAATTTATTGGCAATAATGTAATAAAAACAGAATTTTAAATTTTTAAGAGTCAATAGAATCTTTTGGTCAGAATTCAAACTCGGCACCAGCAACAAAAACGAACTTGTTCTCTTGTTGCATTAATAAATATTAACCAATTTTCCATTTCAACTTATTATTAGTATTATTATTAGTAGTATTATTATTATTATTAGTAGTATCAACTTAATAAGCAGACGTGAAGCATCGCTAGCTTGCAAGGCGTAAGTTTTTAATGTTTTCAAAATTGATTTCAGGTACGAATACGGATGGCAACAACTATCTCAACCGTAGGCCCATCCCGCCGCCTTCGCTGGGGCCTGGCCATGAGCGGATCCCTATAAGACCCCCTGGACAGGTACATTGCAGTCGTTCAGTTCCTTAATGTTTAGTGATATAAAAAGAACCGAGAACGGAGACGCTTGTGTTCGTTTCCCGTCATAGGCGTATTGTGGTTTTGATTTATAAAAAACTTTCGCCAAATAAATATCGCGATCTCCGTAGACATCGTCGATTCTGTGGCGGTAGAGGTTAACAGCCCTCAGCCAGCGCCAGACCAGCGTGGTGGGCTTGTAGTCCATTCTCCTTAACTCAGGGCTGTGTACTTCGATAGCGTGAGACTTGAAAGCCTGATGATAATGATGACACTAAACGTTACCAAACTAACTTAGTAATTTTATGCACGCCCCCAATATATAGATGACCGCTTAGCCTAGTAGGTAGCGACCCTGCCTACGAAGCTGGAGGTCCCGGGTTCGAATCCCAGGTCGGGTCAGTATTTAAATGATAAATATTGATACTGGTACCGGGTCTGGGTTGTTATATGTATGTGGTGTCTTCGCTTGGTACCCAAAACAAAAGCTAGTGCTTAGTTTGGGGCCTAGTCATTGTTGTGATGTATACTTTATTATTATTATTATATATTAACATTCGTTTTCACATCACTGATTTTGTGCTAGAAGGTTCTTTGAAAAACAAATGAATATTGGCTATCGATTTTCTGGAAATCAGTAGAACGACCAAACCTTCAATATATAAGGCAAAATACACTTGACATTCGTCAGTTTTGTCAGTGATAGTAAATTCTAACCGATAGCTACATTACAAGGTCAAAAGTAAAAATTATTGTTACATGTCATTGGACATCAGATTGACATGTCTTTATCAGATGATCTTTTACTATCTCTAATCTCTTTGTTCTGCGACCTATACAGGAGACCTCATCGCCACAAGTTCCGGCGCCTCCACCAGCGCCCCCTCAGCCCGCTTACGAGCCCCAGAGGAAGAAACCGCTCAACACGCCCAGCCATAAGGTATATGTCATGACGAGTACATTATTTCAAAATTTACGTACTAACTCTCATAGTTAAAAAAAAATAGATTTTAAGGTGGTACGACGCCCGTCTAGTACAGTAATTTAATAATAGTGGAGACACCATACAAATAAATGATTTATAATTTTTATAATCACAGTTTCGAAGCATTTGTACAAAAATTTCATATTTGTGAAAAATAAGGTTTTTTTCGACTGATTTCTATTATGGTTTTTTTCAATAGTTTCGAAGCGTTTGTCGAAAAATCTTATTTGCTACAAGTTTCAGGATTTTGTAGAAACTCTTCCAAACTGTTGAAACAATCAATAATGTCAGTTAAAAACTTTAAAGTGAAATAATTTTTATAGTCGCTTGTTATGTTTTATGAACTGAAACATAGAAAAGTGATTATGAAAAAATAAAAATAATTTCTTTATATGGTGGCTCCATCTGTTATTAAATAGACGTACTAGACAGACGTCGTCCCACCACCTTGATGTATCGTAAAACTCTCTTATGACAAACTGTTGGACACACAATGTAGTCTCTGTTTTCTTTTTTTACTTCTCATAGTATCAACGGAACCCTAGAAATTATGTTTAAGAGTCAACGTATCATATGCTATCAAAGGTAATAAAAAATCTAGGTGTCAGAAAACGCGAAATTGTAATTGCAACGTAAATTATATATACTATTAAATTATACAAGCATGAAACTATAAACAGGTATCAGCGAGTGTAACTCCATCAGACTCTTTTTTTTTTTCACTGAAAAAGTATAGTCCAGCAACCGAACTAGTACACGCTAAAGTGAAAGAACTAGGATATTTACTATTTTTCGTACTTTTTATTGATTGCTCGCTTGTAATGGGTCGTGAGCGTCGTAATTATTCCAATGGAACATAATAAATTAAAATGTTTTAATGGTTCTGTTTTTCCTTTTCAGCCCGATGGCGAAAGTTCCGAAGACCTCAAGCCGTCGAATGGTGAAGCTAACTTCACCGATTTCGTACCCAACTCCCTCAACATACCGACCATATCCCGGATATTATCTGGATCGAACGGACGGAAAGAGGACATCCCGGACGTACTTTTACGCACGGTGACGGCCAAACCGCAACACCAACCGGAAAAGACGTCAAAAACTGACATCTACATAACTAAAGATACAAGCGTGACCCTCACTGATTCTAAAGACATTTCCACGGAGGGGTCAGTGTTAGCTGTTCTGGACCCAGAAATGAATAATCTAGATAGACCTTTAATAATAGATCAAAACGGAGAAACCAATACGAGAAGGAATCTACAATATTCAACCAAAAATGACAGTAGGAGAGAAGAATACACTCCAGCTACGACAGTCGGATTCGAACTCAACGATCCAGAAATAACAGAAAGATACCATAATCTGGCGAACGTTAATTCCGATAAGAAGATATTGAAACAGGACAACAAAAATCAAGTCATCCAAAGGCCAGGAGTCACTTGGCCTTTCGCTTGGAACGTACACATATATTTAGCTACTGTGATGTTCACAATTCTGGCCGTATTTTCTATATTCAAAATAATATGTTACAACAAATTCACGCACCTCTTCACGCAATACTACTTTATAATATTACATTTAATTTTAGTTTTCGTATGTCTAATGAGGATATTTTACATGTGCTACGACCCGTATAATATTAATAACTCTTTGCCGGTGTTCCTCAGTGAAATATTGTTACACGTTCCTGAAATTTTTTTAAGCATAGCGTTCTCTTCTACAATATTGTTCCTACTTAAAAATAGTGTTAATTTCAAAAACACTTGCTGCTCGTTTCTGTTCAGGTCTCGCACGATAATAATTGGCGGGGGTTTGCATTTACTCTCCTGTCTAACGTTGCATATCTTCGAAAGTAGCGGTGCGGTATATAGAACCTCTCAGGGGTTAGAAAAAAGGGTACTAGGTCTAACTTGTCAAATAATATTTATAATAGCTTGTCTGACTTTAGGTCTGTGCTATTTGTATGTATATAAAATGTTGAAAACTATATTACAGAAAAAGAGCCATACTTACATACACGGCTTTCAGAATTTCTATCAAGCGATACATATAAACTTAGCGACGGCGTTATTATTCGTGTTGATGGCGACGCTGCAGATATACGGAATAATTGGTATAAATCAAGTCAGCATAACGAAATTCAATTGGTTGCAGTGGGGCTATCAATTCTCGTTGAGGCTGATCGAAATAAGTATAGTGGCGTTGATATCGTGGGTGATAAGTTTAAAAGTCGGCATCGTGGCGTCGCTGCAACACGAAAAGGCGGACGGGCACAAAATATCCGGTCTAGGGTTGTTTCCGTGCGCCGCGGGGTCCAGTAACGAGCAGTTCGAATCAGATTATCCGGCTGTGTGCAACACAAACACGAATCTACATACGTACACATTGAGGACCGGTAAACCTATATACGAATCGGCCGGTCATCCACCGACCGTCCCAGAGCAGTGCTGTCCGGCCGACCATCAGAGGTTCCAACTTAATACGTTGACAGGCAACTGTGACAATAATTCCGGGACCGAAAATTATTCTGGACACAGTTCGATAGCGAACGCCGGACACAGCAGCTCTACGGAATCCAGTAACGCCACTTCTAGCCAAGGAGCGACAAACCATTTAATAAAACACCATCCCATACCGTACAATGGTATAGAATCGGCGTCAGATGATCATTATTCGAACTGTGATCCGATTCAGGCGCTACAAGATGATCCGTTAGATCACGAATACAACGTTATCCAGTATGGCAGCAATAGCGATTTCATTCGCGATATGAAGAATCAGAACTATAACGCCGGTTCCAATCGCAGCTCTCACAATTTCAAACACATGTCTTACGACAGAGTGTCGTCCAGAACGAACAGTAATCCCAGAAAGAAGCACAGGATTAAGAATAAGAATTTACAGAACTGCATGACCATGGGGTACGACGCAATGGGACACCATTACCACCAACCTCATTTGCCGGACGAATACGGTAACTATAATAGCGAGAACGCCTCTTACCACACGTCGGGAATACAGACTTTAAACCCGAACAGAAGCTACTGCGATCCGGCCAACCCTTGCCAAATGAGAAATTCTCAGAGACGAAACTCCCCGTCCATGGTGAATTCGAGCGGGAGCCAGAAGCGGGGTAAAATCAACGGCTTCCCGGATAGACCGAAGTCAACGGACGTATACGGATTCGCTGAAGATCCCAACGAAAGGAAATTCCAAGGTACGCCACAACCGGCGCCTAGATCTTGTGGCTACGAAGCGTCATATTCACAACCCCAGGACGAAATCGTAGCAAATGAGACAGAGGGTAACAGCATGCTGGTAGCCCAAGACGGTTTCGTGAGATTTAGACCATTGGAAGACGGTCCATCGCAAACTTGATTCAACCTATCCCTGTCGAACCAGACAGAGTTTCTTAGCTTCTAAAGATGTATAGTTGTATATGTATCTAAGTGTAATTTTTAATGGTCCGAAATGTACATAGCTTTATTTTACGTAATTCGACTTGAGTGGCGAGTTTTTTTGTTTTTTAACTACCCCAAAATCCTATATGATAAAACATATCTAATCGGTTCATAGGATAAAATTAATTTAAACGCTATAGATGTGGAATATATAAATATTATTGGTACAGTCGACAGAAAAGAAGAATTTGAATTCACTAAAAAAGAAATCAAAATTTTATTTGTAAAATCATGTAATGATACAAAATATGCTGAAAATTTAGACTCGGTTCATATTTAATTTCTACATTTTATTTACTTTTTATGACAACAGATTTGACTGAATATAAACTATTGGACGTTTAAAGTATATAAAAGTGTGGTTTTTTACTGTATTAGAACGCATAAATATTTTTTGTTATCAATTAGTATATTGTGAAAACAGTGAAAGCCTCCCCAAACATTGCCATTTAAAAGTACCACAAGGGATGAACTGATATGAACATTAAGGAATGTAATTAATAATTTATGGTAGTTAGTAAGTGCAAATACCATATACACTAGGTTCATAAAAAAATTTAAAAAAAAAAATGTAAATTTGGAATGTTATTAAATTCTCCGCATTATCAAGAAATATTGTGTTGAATAAAGAAATTACTTATTTAAAATAATGTGATAATTAAATTCAAAATATGATTTAATTTTGGCACTTAATATTTAATCAATTTATTATTCCGATTGTATTTAATGAGAAAATATTTATTTTTGAATAGCTCATGAAAACTTTTAACAGACACCTGGTGTGTGTGGTGTTTGAATAAATTAATTGTATGTGATATGTATAAACTTAATTCAAAATGAAAAAAATGTCCATAATTATAAAATGTACAGATCACACGGAGTCATATATTGAAAACTTAGGTAAAGCAGGTACCTATATAATAATAATATAATTGTTCGACAGTGTAAATTTAATATACTCTATATTTTCAGTTTATAATAATGTATTAAATAAATAAATTTATTATAAAGCTGTGAAAATATACAGTTTTAAAATCAGTAGTTATTAACCGTTTAAATTGGATGTGCCGCATGATCGTTGCTAAAATGTCGATAAATATACCCACTTGTATCAATCACTTCACTATTATTTATATTGACTTGAAGAGAATGTAGGACAACAATCATGTTGGACGTTAACGGACGTCAATTCTTTCGCTTTGACGTCAACCGCATCCAACTAAGTGACATTTGTGATATGAACAGCACAGACAAGTCAACCTTAAAGACCACCCTTTGACAGGGAGTAGCATTCGCCAAGGCTATGTACTGACACTACATAACTACGTCACTAGTGAGCCGTCAGTTTGAAGCACGTCGGAACCCATTAAATTGTCAATTTTGAACGAGCCAATGAAAACTAACCGACCTCTCCCCGCACCCCACCACTTTTTGGCGATTTCGTTTTCGTACTGACGTTTATTAAAGCGTGGTCTAAAGCTGACTGGTCTGTGGTTCTCAGAAATATCCGCTCAAAAAATTGCTATCAGTTTTGATTAATATATCATGAATATAAGTAATTTTATTTGAATACTTTTGTGATTTAATATTAATTTTACTATGATACAATTTATATTTATTACTCGAACGAATGTCATATTGTGTTACCGATATTTTTAAAATCCGACATCTCGGCTAGTCAACACAATACCAGATTCAACTGAAACGCTGCCATTTTTCGAGCGCGAAATTGCCATTTTTTAATTAAAATTAAGTGTATAGAATAAAAGAGAATTTAATTATTATAATTAATACACGATCCACAATATATAAATGGATGTTATTCATACAACATAATAAAATTAAAATTAAATGTATTAATACAGAATATCGCATATGAATGTTGGCACTCGATAGATAGCAAAGTGTAAAAAAAAAAAAATAGGTGAATTTATATGTACATTAAAATAATGAGAAAATGCCCTATTTTTAGTTGGATTACGATTGAATTAAATTTTTTGATGTGACACGTTCACATCTCACGCGAATATTAAATTCCTATTGTAAATATTAAGCGAACATGGCGTTATGCTATTGCCAATTTGTTTTTAATCATAAACTGTATATATTATAACAGGGGATGAATTTCCCCGAGTAAGTTGAGTGCTGTACGCATTCAGTTTGTTGTATAAATTTATATGATTTTTTTTTTAATGTTTCCAAGACTGTACTTTTATCATTTAACAAAAACAACTGACATATTATGTATAAATAAATAAAGTCTTGAATTTATTTGTTTCATTTCATTTTATAATAATTTTCTGTTAAAGCATTACAATATGATAATGTGTACACACAGACAAGTCAACCTTATAGACCACGCTTTGACAGGGAGTAGCATTCGCCAAGGCTATGTAGTGACACTACATAACTACCTCTCTTCTGAGCGGTCAGTTGGAAGCAGGTCGGAAGCCATTAAATTGTCAATTTTGAACGAGCCAATGAAAACTTGCCGACCTCTCCCCGCACCCCGCCCCTTTTTGGCGATTTCGTTTTCATACTGACGTTTATTAAAGCATGGTCTATAGGTTGACTGGTCTGTGTGTGTACACGATAAAACGTGTACGAAATAAAACTTATATAGGTACACTTTTCTCTTCATTTCAGTCTTGTTCCCAAAGTGATGGTTCATATTATAGAGTACACATAGACAGTTTTGGTACTTTTTGGGGTTTCGTATCCAAAGGGTGCCAATGGAACTTATTTCTAAGGTTCTGCTGCCTGTCCATCTGCCATAGGGCTGTATCTTTTGAACTGTGATAGATAGAGATCAGGAAGACCCACGCTAATAAAAGTGTCCAAAGTATTAAATTAGGCTGGCGCTGGTGTCGTCGTCGCAAGGGTGTAAATTTGAAAGAAAAAGTTTCTAGGTTATACATACCAAATGATATTCGACTAAATGAATAATTACTGTACTTTCTGTAGTTTCATTGATCAATCTAGTCGCCAAAAATTTTAAATATTCCTACTCAACACTACTCCAACTATAGTTCCAATCAAGCTTTATAGCGGATCTGAACATAGGCGCAAGTCGCGTCGCAGTAACCAGTTTTAAGTGTAGCGGGACGCAGTAGAGCGAAGGGCATATGACTGTGCCTGCGTAAGAACGCTTAAGGGTCAGGCGAACCTCAGAAAAATATCAAAAACGACAATGCGTCGGGGGGTAAGAGGGGAGCGCTCGGATCGCTGAACGCTTTGCTTCTGTTTCGCGAGCCACGTTGTCTTAGTATGATTCATAGACCTAATAATAACTTGGAAGCGGCACATATCTAATATTTAATAATTAATTCAATGATTGTTGTCATTATTTCGTGTCAACAAAAGAATAATTGTTTATATGAATTTCGAATAATTAAAATTTGATGACAAGTATTTACTTTTCTTTTTGATTCTAATACGTACTTCCAAACCAGTGATAATTCAGTAATTTTTTTCAATGATATTACGGAATAGAAAATGTTTCTGTGTAGGTAGGTAGGTACTTAAAATTCGATTAACGCCAAAAAAATTAATATTGTGATAACCTAAGCGCAGTGAACCCGCTTATAGCTTCTAGCCTAGTAGGTCACGACAGATCTGGTCTAGGTGGACATGACAGAGGGCAAATCTAATGCCAAATATGTCAGTCTGCCGGCGCAGAGTACCTAGTTACGTTAACTGTATATGACGCTTGAAAACTAACTAGTTTAGGGTTTTTTTTTGGTCATGATAGTTATCATGACCAAATAATATGTACCGCCATTCTGACGTCAGAATGGCGGTACATTATCAAACTTAGGCATATAGGGCTAACATGCGAAACACCCGTGCCTCCGTGCCTCGGAGAGCACGTTAAGCAGTCGGTCCCGGACACTGTCAATAGATGGCGGTCGTTACATTCCCCAACCCGCAGTGGAGCAGCGTGGTGGATTTAAGCTCCAAGCCCCCCTCCTCACCATGGGGGAGGCCTAAGTCCCTGCAGTGGGGTAAAAATGGGCTGATGAAGTGAAGTGAAGTGAATGCGAAACACAGCAAAATTGCCACACGAGACGAGAAAAATTGTCGATTTTGACTTGTCTGTCGTTTTCCCTAACATGCACGACTCACTGGAAAAAATATGTCACCGTGACTTCGCCTTGTCGAGACGATAAACAAATGCTACTATATAATGAAAACATGCCATATTCTAATGTACCAACACTTTATCCGTTCTTTTCTATTCGTTCAATTTATAGCAATTTATAGTCTAAATGGTGCAATGAAATATTTATAACAATTGACATCGATCACCCCCCGCTTTTTCACGAAAACATTAATTTTCTCGTTAATCACTTTATCCTTAAACTAAAGATATTTTTTTGATTTTTAGTTGAATTTGCTATTAAAGCATGTTTCTTTAGTTTTTTTAAAATATATTTAATTATTTTATTTTTAGTCTTAACATTTTCTAAACTACGTTTTATCAATTTATGTCAATAGTGTCATTTAAATTTACAAACGTGTAACTCACAATTACCTATAAAACGATGAAGTCACTTACAAAGTTTCATATCCGTGCTATACTAACCACTGAGGAGTGCCCTCATGAGGATACAATCTTGGCTTCAGCATCAATTCGTGGTAAAAATCATGGTTAACTATCAAAATCCAACATATACCTAGTCTAGCCATAAATATTGCTAAAAAAAATATTTTATTATTTTTATAGCAAATAACATTTATTAATTTTACAGTGTGTTAGTTTAATACATAAATAAAAAACAATTTAAAATATAAAAAGCTTATTCGAAGTGGCCTCCATTGGCTGCAATACAGTTCTTTAAACGTTGAGGCCAGCTATCAATAGAAGCACGCACTCTTTCCATGGGAAAATTCTTCACTGCCAATTGTATGGACTGTTTTAGGGACTCCAATTTGTCATAGCGTTTAGAGCAAGCCGTACTCTCTAAAACTGACCATAAATTATAATCCAGCGGATTAAGATCGGGACTAGACGACGGCCAGTCTTTAGCTCTGATGAAGTCAGGAACGTTAGTTTCCAACCAAGATTGCGTGGACCGAGCTTTATGACTCGGCGCCGAGTCTTGCTGGAAGGACCATACTTGGTTATTGAACATGGTGTTGTTAAGGGACTTAACTACCTTCTCAAGAATGGTATCTTGATACACTTGTGCCGATGTTTTGATACCTTTTTCACAAAAATATGGCTCAGTCACTCCTTCATATCTAACACCCCAGCAAACCATCACTGATGTCGGATAATGCCCACGTTGTACTCTGTCGACTAATTGGGAAGCTTCCTTAGAGCTTTGAGCATAAATACGGTCATTTTTTGTTAAAATGTTGCTCAATTGTAAAAATTTTTTCAGCCGCAAACAAAATTTTTCTGTGACCTTCTTTTGCGTACCGCTTCAGTAGTCGTTTCTATTTTACCTCCCTATTCTTTTTTAAATTATCAGTTAAGAAATGACCAGTGCGCTTCTTATAGGCTGCAAGTCCTAAGTCATCTTTTAAAATACGCGACATGGTTCTAGGTGCTATCTTCATCTCTCGAGATAAAATTTTTTGCTTTCGGACAGGATTTCTTCGAATTCTTTCCCTTACTGCTTTGACCACCTTTTTCGTACGAACACTATACGTGGACGGCCAGATCTTTTTCTGTCACAAACAGAAGAGGTCTTATTGTACCTATTAATAGCCCGGTACACAAACATTCGGCTAATACCAAGCGTATGGAGAGTTTTAAAAATTGTATTTGGCTCCATACCTATTTTCTATAATGCAATCACAGCGATTCGGTTCTCTCTATCACCCTACTCCATTTTAATATCGCAAAATATTGTACAATGTATTGGCGCCAAAATGAGAAAACACAATGAACAATCGTATAAAAAGGCCAGATTCCCCATTCAAATGTAATATTTTTTTATTTTTAATTGTAACAGTATTTATAGCCAGACTAGGTATCCGAAATTTCGTGTTACAATCAACTGTTGAGGAGTATCCTCATGAGGAGACAATCGTGGCTTCAGTATCAGTTCGTGGTAAAAATCATGGTTAACTATCAAAATGCAACGTATATACAAAATTTCGTGTTCGTGCTATTAACCGTTGAGGAGTGTCATGATGAGGAGACCATCTTGGCTGCAGTATCAGGTCATGTTCATAAGTTTAGTGTATTGTCATCGAAGTTATATATGTCTTCTAAATTTCAGCCCGATAGCTTCAGTAAAAGTAGGTGAAAATCGCGTTCTAAGATTCCATTACATACAAATAAACATACAGGTGGAACTAATATAAGCATGTTAATAAACCAGCCTCGCTGTAGGCACATCGGTTAGTTCTTATTTGCCTGATTGCAAAAACAACAGAGCTCAGTTTACCAGCCACTCTCATAACATGAGGACCCCATCGTAAATTTGCATTGATAGTACCTAATGCCCAAGAACACAGTTTCATTAACCGAACTTAATGAATCAAGTCTCAAACTTGTCGAACATTGGCCAATGTAAATTTTAATCATTTTGTTTTATTCGCGCTTAATAATAGGTTATGTTATTAGCGTTAAACCAATTCAAGACTTGTAAAAGTGAAGAGTTTACTATTGAAAATTCCTCTTCATTTCTATTAAAGTCAAATACGAGGGACGTGTCTATCGCCAGGTACCCCCGCACTACCGCTTCCCTGCGTGCTGGGTTAGAGTACGAGACTCGCTTCCTTAACCGGTTGACATTTGCCCTTCTCTTCGCCAGGTCCACGGTCCACCACGGATTAGTCCTAAATTTACGCGGCCTGCAGGGAGGAAAGCCCTCGCCACATGTCTCTGTCAGGCATTGTTTGAGGTACTCAACGTAATGGTCGAGTTGCACCTTGTCAAAGGTGCCCAACATCCTGGACAAACCTACCAAGAATCGAGACCCTTTTAGAGAACGCGCACCGGAAGCGAGGCCAGACTTCCAGAATTCGACTGCTTGAGCGTTCCCTTGCTATTGTCTAAGTTGTCCTATTACGGATTTGATAGTGCAGCGATTCGATGGTTTGACAGCTACCTGTCTGGCCGGTCGCAGATTGTTGGGTTAAGTGGAGCGGGTGGTGGAACTCGGCTGTCCTGTCTATGTCCAGTGACAAGGGGAGTTCCGCAGGGTTCTATTCTTGGGCCTCTGCTTTTTGTTCTGTACAGTGCAGACATTGTCAACAGTGTATAGGGCAGTAGCTGTCACCTCTATGCCGACGATTTGCAGCTGTATGTCTCCATTGCGCCTAGTGGTGTAGTGGACGGCGTGCGTTGTATTAATACGGAGCTTGAGCGAATTGCTAACTGGGCTGAGAGGAGCTGTCTGGTGTTGAATCCAAGTAAGTCTAAGTACATGGTACTTGGTACAGGGTCTCAAATCCGTAATACATTGGAAGCTCTCGCTACAGAGAGTAGGTATAGTTATCGGAGACGAACACATAGAGCGAGTCGATGAGGCTACAAACCTAGGTTTACTCATGGATGGGCAGCTACGCTTCGAGAAGTATATACTTGGAGCTGTTAACAATTGTTTTTACCGTCTCAAAATTTTTTATAATGTGCGTGACAACCTTAGTGTCGATTTGCGTGTCCACCTATGTGAGTCGCTCATATTATCAAGATTAAACTATTGTGATGTTGTTTACGATGGCTGTATTCTCGGTCGCACACAGAGGTTGATACAACGAGTTCAGAACGCATGTGTTCGTTTCTGTTTCCGCGTCCCTCCTCGACCCCATGTCACTCCATACCTGGACGGGGCGGGCCTACTGAACATGCGGGCGGGCAGGCGACTTCACTTCGCGACGCTGCTGTTTGATATAGTGCGAACGGAGACCCCCACTACCTGTACGAAAAACTCACGTGGTCAAAGCGTGGGTTCCGCAAGGGGGTTAGGGCCATCCTGCCTGCGCATCGAACTGCAGCGTTCCGGTGAAGTTTTAAGTTTGCGGCGTTTAAGTGTTGGAGTGATCTGCCTCCCCCTATCCGCGACGTTGCTAGCAGGTTCACTTTTAAACATAAGTTTAAAATGCACATGTTAATGTTGCAAAAATTTACATCTTAATTTCGTAAATATTCTCTTCCCTATTTTTGTCTCGACGTATATGTTAATTCTCTTATATCTTATATAAATAATTTTCTTTTTAGTTACCGTTGTCTGCATTATTCGGTGTGTAATGTTTAAAGACTATATTGTAATTGTTTTAATAGCCTTTTATTTATTTATTTATTTATTTAGTTTATGTGTATTTACATGTTTGTTATAGTTTATCTCACCTTATAAAAAGTATATATTGTTATATTATTGTGTAGTGTGTAGTATATTGTGCGGACGGGTTGCTGTGCCTGTGTGTGCGGCGGGCTCAAGGCAGGGGCTGACTGAAAATCAGTGTTGTGGGTGTGGTCATACACATCTGCAGCGGGTGCTGAGGCAGCTCCAGCAGCAGTAAAAGAGGGAATTGATTCACAGTAAATTAATTTTCTCACTTTTTGCTTAAAATAAAAATTTTATAAATTTTTTTTTTTTTGCTAACTTGTACTTACTAGACTGTGAACGAGATATGTATTAAATGCCCATAGCTATTTATTTGGCATCTATCATAGTTGAAACAATGTAAAAAAAAACAGGTATGTTTTTCTCAAAAACTGCAAAACTGACAATAAATTAAGTTTGAAAAAATACTTGAGTGAATTCGTTTGGAGTATTCCTGCAGTACCCTTCGGTCATAAATATGCAAATGCTATTTGGAGCTGGCTATCCTAGTGAATGAAATTTGTCTATCACAAACGGGCATGGATACATGAGGGATCCTAATGGATTCTGTTTCGAAGTACCAAACTTTAAGAATATAAGATGAATAGTGAAAAGGAGCGTAATTTAAAACCACACGACATATTAATCATAATATTTATTCTAAATGAATAAACTATACTAAATTTAAATATCTTAACAAATAAGATCTCACATACAAAATATACATAAATAAATTTCGAAAACTAAATATGACTACACTCGAAAATTTAAAATAGCAAATGAAAATTCGATAAAAATATTAATTGAACTATACAATTCCCAATAAAATAAGGAAAAGGATAAATTCTGGCATGATGCTTTATAAACTCACTACCTACTTCTTAACATTCATTTTCGAATTAGCGTAGGTAGGTATTAAATTAACAACATTACTAAATTCATCAAATATTAAGTTACAAAAATAAAGAAAAAATACAAAAGAATTCTATGCTATTACAAATAATTCTTAATTCAAAACTGATTAAGGATGTAGGCATCTTAAGTAGTTGACCACAAATTAGCCGAAATTTGCCATTTTTTAAAAACAACCAGAATGTTATAAATATAAAAAAAAAACATGCAAAAACCTGAAAAGTTCATTCTATACAACAAATAAATTTTACATTCAAAACGAAATCAGTCTGAAACTTAAAGCAATCTCTAAACATACAAAAATACCAACTTAATACATTAAAGTTAAAATTATAAAAATATACATGTCAGTAAAATTAAAAAATAAATTTTCCTAAATACTCACCTCGAAATTAACAATATGTAATTTTTTTTATTGCCATATAGTAGCTCATAATCGCTTGAGTCAACATTTTATTGACTAATTAATTTTTATTTGTTATAAAATTATTGTCTATGATCAGCTATTGTAACAATAGAGATAATACAACTAGATTAGGCAAGCTCCATAGAGCCATTCAGGGGAATGTGACGGTGGGGCACGGAGAAAAAAAGATGGAAGACAACTGTACCTAGTACCTAGTTCTATCATTATTTTACTTTTATGCCCCATGTGGATTAGAACACTCATTTGACAGTCACAGCTATTAACCAACAAGCTATAATAATACCAAATAAAGAAGATATACATAGCATAGTAATACCTGGGACATCTCACACAGCGTTATCTAGTCCCAAACTAAGCTTGTATCATGGGTACTAGACAACTGATTTATATACTTCAATATCCTTTATAATATATACGTATATTTATAGATATTTTACACCCATACACAGAACAAATAGACATGTTCATGCATACAAATAGTCCCGGGCGGGAATCGAACCTGAGGCCCTTGGCTCCGCAGTTAAGGCTCTAACCACTCGGCCAATCGGTCAATCAATTCTGTATAATTCGAGGTATAGTCATTCTTTCTCTCTTTCTGTTGAGGCCAATTTAGGACTGGCTTTTCATTCCTTTCCATCAGCCCATTTATACCCCACTGCAGGGGCTTAGGCCTCCTCTCAAAATGAGTGGGCTTGGAGCTTAAATCCACCACGCTGCTCCAATGCGGGTTGGCGGATTTGTGAAAAATTTGTAGCGGAAAAACATACTAGCTTGCCTACTCAGTTTTATTATCTCTATATTGTGACACGGCAAGGCAAACGGAACGATAGACCAAGCGATGAACAGTGAAAATAGCTAAGGAGCGGTAAGCACTGCCGCCGCTCACCGCTCTGTTCGCCGCGCCGCGTTACTGTGGCGTCAAGCGATATTCACCTTTCATTTGTTAACACAAGACTGTCAATGCGTAATCAATATAAAAACATTTTAAAAAATCTGATTAATTTTGGCCGTGCCGGCGCTTATTACGCGTTTTTTTTTTGCTTGTGTCGATGATTATGGCGTTAAAAAATGTTTTACCAAAAATGGTATTACATTACCTTAATAAATGAAATATATTCAAAATATATATATATATTAAGCGGCCTAACTATACAAGTCAGAGAAACGCAATTCACGCATACACACACACTTCCAACAGATGTAATCAGGCATCTGAGACAACGTGACACTACATTCAATAAGGCTTTTAAAGAAGGCGTGCAAAACACATTTTGTAACTTGGCTTGAGATGTCATTGCTTCTGGAGTTTTACGAGTAAAGTGAAACTAGGTACGGATGTGACAGAAAGTAATTTATAAGTGAACGGTAGAAAAACGTCGCTTATTAATTGAAGCTAGCACGGATATACTGTTACCATAGGTGGAGACGGACTGAATTCGAAACAGACGAAATATGAAATAATTACACTGAGACATGTTCAACCTCATTTGAATGAAGTGTGATAATTAGCTTCAGTCATGATGATTCAGAACAGAGTTAGCAAAACTTACTTTCTATTAGAGTTCCATACCGAAACAGCAAAACGGAGCCCCGTTGCTGTTACTCTGTTGTCTGTCTGTCCGTCTCTATGTCACGAGTGTCTAGCTCATAAACAAACAACTTGGAATTTCGATATTTTATATAAAATATTAACCCCGAATCGAATATTGAATCAGAAATTAAATAATTTTTCAGGAGGGCTCTTACACTTGAAAGTGAGTCTTTTCTTAATAATAATATTAATAACACACACAATCACAACAACGCCTAAGTCCCAAACTAAGCATTAGCTTGTATTTTGGGTACCAAGCGAAGACACCACGTATATATAACAACCAAGACCCGGTGCCAGTATTAATATTCATCATATACTGACTCAACCTGGGATTCGAACCCGGGACCTCCAGCTTCGCAGGCAGGGTCGCTGCCCACTAGGCTAAGCGGTCGTCGTTACCCTGTGATATTGGATAACATTGTTTCCGGCACAAAATTATTTCCCTTGCTGGTGGCATTGAAACCATGGCCTTGCACAGATTCTACTTAGAATTCTTTGCTGCGCTCTAGGTTAAATATATCACCTTCGCTGAAAATACTTTATTTCGCCTCCTTGGTTAAAAATACCTTACAACCATACCCAGTCTCCTTAACATTTTAAATATTTCCAGAAGAATATATTGAAATATAAGAAATATATAAACATCAACTGCCTTCTTTGTTTTTCTTAGCTGAAAACTGTTCACCCAATTCTTTCATAGTTTCAGCATGACTTTTGCCGCTTTTTTTCGCTAGCGCGTAGTTCTCTTTGACGTATACAGCGAAGTCGTTTATGCCCCCCTTTCTCGCGGGAGTCGAAACCACTACACCTTCCTTATTTTTCTTGTTAACCACCAGCTCGAATCGACCCCGACAGTAACCGCAGCACTTCTTCGTTACATCTATAGACTTCGAATGGCGGTTTATGCTAAAACAAAATATTTTTATTTGTCATCATTCAAAATCGTAATTTAATAACATGTCCGTGACTTGCCTGCCTCACTTTTACTTAAATAATCATCTAATGTGTTATAATAATTCTTTTCAGATAAAATTTTCTTTTTCCAATATTTTTAAAACCATGTAATAACAAAAACTGGAGGCAATCTGTTATAAATGCAATCCGCATACAAACTCCAAATTTGAGAAGGTCCAGCCCAAAAAGCCATATGTCCACTATAACAAATTTTTCAGTAATCACTAAAAACTTATATTGTGTAACTTAATAAGAGGAGAATTTTTTTTAATCTCTATGAAAATAGGGTCGAATATAATGAGATTATGAAGTTTTTTAATACAAAATAGACTCATACTAAAACCAAAAATAGACAACAAAAAATGGAAATGTTACTTTCTGGTCCGATTTCAAGGAAATTATACTTTTTGCTTTGGACATATCTGGAAATAACTCTTTTTGGCATAAACAACAGTAGTAATTTTTTAATATCTTTATTAGGAAACACTCCACATAACAAAAACTAAGCTAATTTAAAGCATACTGTGTTTTATATGCTTGGAAAATAACAATAGGTATAACATTAATTGAATTGATTGATTGATTGAGGAGACCTACTGTTGACTCCATATTTTCATTACTTAATGACTAAACAACCTTTTGTGACGATTTTTTTTTTAACAAAAGTTAACGTGACTATCATAAACCATCATAAATGTAACTTTTTTAATTAGTGTTGCCAGTACATAATTTTTAAAATATTTCGACCTATTTAAGAACAATATTAATGATAAATTTAAACTGAATTAGCAAATTTAGGATGACAAAATATCCTTTTAAAAAATACATTTTTATATGCGGCGGAAATATCTTTTTTAGATTCAATTTCACTTTCTACTTTTAATTTTTTGAAGAAAATGTTACGATTTGGACCGGTTGGGGTAAAATTTCTAAATAATGTTTCGTTTTGGTATGACTGCTTAATTTTACTAACGTCTATCACTGGAAAAGAAGCTTTTTGGTCAAAAAGGGAAGTATATTAATGCGGAGTTTAATGGCTTTAAAATATTTTGTGGGAAAAATAGTTTTTTTGCTATACTGGAAATGTGACGTTTTGGGCTGGACCTCCTCATTTTATATACTTTTGCTTTATGCGTGAATGTGTGTACGCGTTCTAATATAATTTTGACCATTTTTCGATGATCGGTCCGTAGTCATACCAAATTACCACACCAGTGTGACTACTGATAATTGAAGTCGATCTGTAGTCAAACTGATTCACTTTGGACCCAATTTGCGTGTTTTTATTTCGGTTGATACTTCTCTTTATTTACCGGGTTACTTATTTCAATATCTATATCTCTAATAGTTCAGTACAGAAGTTTGTACAATGTCTTGTCCAAAAATTAAAATAAATAAAATATCTTTTTGGGACAACCCATCCATCTTCCACAGTCCGAGGAGTAAACTTTACATTGTGATCAAGGGCTAAGTTTATCGCGTGCTTATTTAAATAGCTACAAGAACTTAAGTAAATATTAGATAGAAATCGAGAATCTTCTTTTAAAATCCCGCGTTTCACAAATTTAGACGTTACTGATTAAATTAAGTCATACAGATTCATATACAGGGACGGCACCATAGGCTTATCCAGATTAGTAATTTGTTGGAAAAGTGTCTACTTCATCCACAAATGATTCAATAAACGCTAATTTCGGACTAATTAAATAATCCTTCCTTCCTTAATTATCCTGTTTTGATAAACCAAATAAAAACACAAATTGGGTCATGACCGACTCGTAGTAAATTTGTAGTGCAGTTTATTCAATTTGGTATTCCCACACTTAAAAGTGTATTGGTATGACTATGGATCAGGTTAAATTATTTGTAGTCACGCTGGTGTAACTATGGATAAATAAAATTAACCATAGTCACACTGCTGTGGTAATTTGGTATGACTACGGATCGGTTATAAATTTCTTCTGTAATTTGAAAATTCATCATCACGAAAAATCAGAGCTATTTAAGCTCACCTTTAATTCTCTTAAATCCACACAGATGTAAACCACATTTTACATTACTATCGACGGCGATGGAATCTCATTACAAAATTGCCATCAGTTCCCCTTATATTGCGTCCTTATTCTGCTTCAGACGGTTGTTTAGTGGGTGCAATTCCCACATACCTCGCGCGCGAACGCGCGGAAACTGTAGAGTTTAATCCGCCTTCCCACCGCAAGGGTAATACAAAAAAAAGAAGCGAAATAATAACCAAAAAGTGTCTTCCTTTTTGTCACTCCCTCTTGTATGCTTTATTATTGGATGTAAATACGAGTTGTTGCACAACTTTCATTACAGTATGGTTCTTATAGCTTTAATTGTTTTTAACTCTAAACCAATCACGACACTCGGCGATATGTACCCATAGACAATTCCAAGAGACACTTTGCTGCTTGTACACAGCATATTTAGAAATGGTGACGCCCGTCCGCGCGTATTTAATTAATTTTGGGTATATTTTTTATTATATTATTAATACGTATTATTATTAATAATAATAATACGTAATAAAAATTATTATTATTAATAGTAATTTTTATTATATAATTTTGGGTATATTTTTTATTATATTTTTATTTTTAAGTATGAAAAAAATTGTATACAACTATTCAATATGCTGAATCGATTACTAGAAGAAGTTCAGTTGAATAACTACTACTTTGTACAATAGTATATACGAATATATTTTTTACCTGTATCCACACTTGATGCACTTATATGAGTACTTGAAATGTATCTCCATGTCATGACAACGCGATATCTCACCCAGCTCCGGAATAGCACGCAACGCTTTGGTCGCCCTGTAGAAAAATATTATATTTCATTACATTACATACACATTACGACGACCGCTTAGCCTAGTGGGCAGCGACCCTGCCCACGAAGCTGGAGGTCCCGGGTTCGAATCCCAGGTCGGGTCAGTGTTTATATGATGAATATTAATACTGGCACCGGGTCTTGGTTGTTATATGTTTGTGGTGTATTCGCTTGGTACCCAAAATATAAGCTAATGCTTAGTTTGGGACTTAGACGTTGTTGTCATTGTGTGTGTGTGTTATTTTGTACTTAATTGACCATTCGCTAATTTTTTAACTAAATTCCGTTATATGTCATTTCAGTCTCAGAACTATCAATAGTAACTGCATCATTGGTTTTATAAATATGCAACGGCAATGGCTAAACTTATAATTCCAACCGATGACGTCACGCTATAAGAATTTTCAATTTAATATCTCTACGTAAATACCGATCCAAAAAGAAAAAAAATCAAATCAGTTTCTTCATCATCAGCCCATTTTTTACCCCACTGCAGGGACTTAGGCCTCCCCCAGGGTGAGGAGGGGGGCTTGGAGCTTAAGTCCACCACGCTGCTCCACTGCGGGTTGGGAACTGTAACGACCGCCATCTATTGACAGCGTCCGGTACCGACTGCTTAACGTGTCCTCCGAAGCACGGTGTCAGTGATATTGTGTACTTAAGTCAGAAAAACTCATTGGTACACGCCCGGATTCGAACCATGGCCCTATGGGGCCTTATAAATTTCAGACAGGTTCGTTGCGCTCTGGGCTATCACGACATGAATCAGTTTCTTAAAATTGCCTATTCCATCGAAATAAAACATAACGGACTTTAGTTAAAAAATTTGGGAATGGTCAATTCTATCAGCTGCTTAAGAAATATCTGCAATAAGCTTTCTGCTGCAGTCAACAGAAGGGCTGACCGTTGAGTTATTAGTTGTAACTGTTTTAAGCTAAAATAATGTGCATAAGGATAAGGGCCCACACGCAAAAAAAGGACATTTTCAGATTGATAGTCCGCGAAATCGTAGTGCTCGTTGATAACTAAAAATATTTGTTACATAGAAGGATATATCTCATATAGTACGGATACGATTATGCGTCTTATTGCATATATTTATCATGTCATGCTCTTTTAGGCAAGTTTATACTTAATTGCGGTGTAATTAAATGAGAGAAAAAATCTGAAACAAAGTCGTTCATTTCATTCATTCAAGTTCACAAGAATGTGTTATAGAAAGTACTCGAAAAAATCACACGGCTTTTCAAACACATCGACCAATTCCAAAATACAAAAATATCGCGAGAAATTCTGAAATCAAAAATAAATTCTAGAAATTAAATTCATTTTAAAGGCGGTTTTTATACAAAGAAAATTACGAGTTAACAAAATAGAATTTCAAGGCGGAACAAAGTGCATTATCAAAAGTGTCAAGGCTGGCGCTAAGATATATTCCCACGGTAAATTGTGACTAGAATTTTAAAATAGAATGTTCGACGATAGAATATTCGAGATGCCGTATGGCGGGGATTTCGAGGGGTATATAAGAAGGCCGTTCATTCGCTCCATTGATTTCGCGTCGTCGCGCGTTCATTGTAATTTCGCTGTAAGGATTCATGCGCGCGGCGCGATTGGATTTTGCCGCCGAGCTCCGTACAGTGGCCGAGCAGCGGCGTTTATAAAAATAATACTTATTACAACACATCTAAGAGACAGATCGCTCGTTTACCAAAAAATTTATCTAACCACTTACCTACAAATGTAACGTGGACATTGTTCATAATTAATAAATTAGTCTCTGATTTTTGACGTCTTCCATTTACCTCAAACACGTACGCACTCGTTTTATATTATTTTCATGGACCCTATTGGATAGACCGTTTTCTCTTTCGCACACGAGCGAAAGCGAATAATAAACGTGAGAGCATAATTTGGTCTTCTGTATCGCATTCCCGTTCGAACACAATTTGGTTTTTTTTCCATATTGTCCTACGGCTACCAAAATGTGTTTATTTAAAAAAAAAAGAGAAACATACCAATAACGAATATCTTAGATATTATTATCAACAGACCGAAATCGCGACTTCTCAATCCGAATTACAAACGCTTACTGAACGCGGCGAGCGGCAAGCGCACAGATCAAAAGCCGTGACGTCGCGTGCGCTGATATCAGCTAATAATAACACACATAATCACAACAACGCCTAGGTCCCAAACTAAGCATTAGCTTGTATTTTGGGTACCAAGCGAAGACAACACATACATATAACAACCAAGACCCGGTGCCAGTATTAATATTCATCATATAAATACTGACCCGACCTGGGATTCGAACCCGGGACCTCTAGCTTTGCAGGCAGGTTCGCTGCCCACTAGGCTAAGCGGTCGTCAAAGCTGACAGACAGCTTTGAGCTCGCTCGCCACGATCACGATCATAGGGTTGTAAGATAATTTCTTTGGAAAAATTGGTCTAAAAAACAGGAAACTATATTTGCAAAATTACGAATGATCGTATCCATGTTGTACGCGTGAAGCAACTTTCACTCTAGATATAATATTAAGTGTTTATTTTGATATTTTTACTTAAATCACTTATGAGGTTTTAATCCGACAAGACTGAGAACGCGCTGTCTCTTTTGTATTATATACATTTGTATTTCGACGTTACACTCGCTCAGTCCGGTCGATGCGTCAAAGCCAAAACAATCGCGTGTTGAAATATTTAATCTATACAGCGTGTTCTGCGGAACGTAGTTTAAACTTATAGAAAAAGTGAAAAAAAAATGAAACTTTAAATATGTTTTTTTCAATAACTGTTAGTTTGCGCCATCCACTCACTTGAAACTTTTTGTTTAGTTGGTGTATATCATGGTGTATCTATTAATAGCCAGCCTATTTATTACTGTCGCGAGACGATCGTGGAGTGCGAGCCATGTCATGTCTTAGCGCGCTAGTACCCACAAATGTCCTAAAGAGGTTTATGATTTACGAAATTGCTAAATCTAAGTTTCGTCAAAAGTTATATCTTATTAGTTTAATATTTTTTTAATAAGTTCTGGTTAATTCTGTTACAGATTTTTTATATCTCACCATTTCTTCCACAGGGGTCCATGGCCAGCTTTTAACTCCTTGTCTATGATCCACGTGGCGGCATGACACATCTCATGAATCAGGGTGTCTCTGAGACGCTGCGGTGCATCCAAGACTTTTGAGGACAACTTAATGGTGGACGTGCAGATTTTATCACCTTTGGATGTTTTCACGACGCGATTTATTGTGATACTGTTCAATATATAAAACGTGTCAGATTTTATAGGTCTCAAAATGTTGTATAATAGACTATTTTCACATTTTTAAGTTACATAAACGCATACAGCAACTTAAGGATTATTCCTTTTTTGACACCACAACAAAAAATATATACATATATATTGTACTAGCCCCGCCCCGGCTTTGCTGGGGTAGCAGAGCATATATGCCTTCATTTTTTTCTGGATTTATTTTAATTTATAATATATTTATTTATAACATATGGATTAGATTTCATTAGATTTAAATGTGACGTACATTCATCTTATTTGGAGCATTTTTTGGGTATTTTATTTTCAATTCTGCAAATATTTGAAAAAGCAATGAAACTATACATAAAAACAAATTAAAATATTTCTTTGTTTACGACATTAATAATAATAATATAATAATAATAATAATAACACACACAATCACAACAACGTCCAGGTCCCAAACCAAGCATTTGCTTGTATTTTGGGTACCAAGCGAAGACACCACATACATATAACAATCAAGACCCGGTGCCAGTATTAATATTCATCATATAAATACTGACCCGACCTGGGATTCGAACCCGGGACCTCCAGCTTCGCAGGCAGGGTCGCTGCCCACTAGGCTAAGCGGTCGTCAATTAATAACTCCTGCTTGATTACCGCTTGGACCGCTTTAATTAATTTTGTCACATGATAGTTTTCATTTAGTGATAATTCTTAAGACATTAATTCAAATTATATGATGTAAAAAGCAATTATAATGTGCATGAAAAGTAAATAACGGAAGTATTTAATTTGATAAGGATTAATATATATCTGTGGAAATAACTTTCCAATTAGAACATTATAATGTGACAATTTTTTTAAACATTAAAATAGGCATAGTTAGCTAACCTTAAAAGATAAGCATATATTCCATCGCGGACTTTTCTTTAGACCTATAAAAGAGGAACAATTCCTCTACCCATAATACAAGCTTTGCTTAGTTTGGAACTAGATGGTGCTGTGTGGGATGTCCCAGGTATTATTATTATTATACAATGTTTTGTTATATCTCTAAGGGATTTGGCAGCGTTTTCGATAACCAACCAACCAATTTACACAAAACATTAATGAATTATACACATAAAACTTTCTCTTGAATCACTTCGTCCATTGGTGACAACTGTATGAAAAGTCACTAGTTTAGTAATTTTCGAGTTTATCGCGTTCAGCCAGATAGACGCGGCAGGGTTGTTTTATAATATGTAGTGATATAGGCTGTGCTATTTCCTTCGTTATTTTTATTTGATACATAAATATAAAAATGAATTAAAATATAAAAATGAAAACATAAATATATAAAAATATAAAAATGAATGAATGAAAAAATCGTTAATTTATACAAAAACACAGAATAGAAATTAAAATGGTAGCCATTATAAACGAAATGGCAGCAGGCGACTGCAGTACAGATCATAGAAAATTACATGAACAAAGTAATAGTCAATCATAGATGATGGTGACCTTTCGTTTACGCATTCTGCGGCATTTCGTTAAATCATCAGCACACAGGCTATTCCTATTTTTAGTCATTATTTACAATTTTTTTTTTCATTTGAACATTGCAGCATGTATTGAATAAGAATCATTATGAATACTAACCCAGCAGAGCTTCTTAATCTAGTATCCCATATAACAGGCATATCTTCATCCAGTTTGTTTGAAAACACTGATTCGTTGAAGTCTTTGTATAACTTGCGCGTCAACTCTTCTCGTTTTGTCTTGTAGTTGTCTCTGTATTTTTTAGCTTCTGGGTCACAACGCCATGAAGGTACGTTGTCTGGAAAATAACATGTAGCATATCATATGCCTAGTTTTACATTTCATCTATAGCGTAACGATGTGTGTGGTGTATGAACTGTCCGTCCGGGCTATGTCGGACACCAGTGTCCAACAACGTGAACCCGCAGCTGGTTTTGTTGTATATTAACTAATTCTTTTCTTTGTGTAAAAAAAAATAATGATAGTACTAAGCTACGAGGACCAAAACTATAAATTGGTATTACAACAAACAGCATTAGACAACAATAAATGAGTGAATGAAAGAAGCCTAAAATCAACTGACCATTCCCAAATTTTTTAACCAAAGTCCGTTATATTTTAATTCGAAAGAATAGGCAAATTAAAAGAAACTAATTTAAATTTTTTCTTTTTAGACTGGTATATACGTAAATATATTATATTGAAAATTCTCATAGCGTGACATCACTGTGTGGAATTACAAGTTTAGCCATTGCCGTTGCTTATTTATAAAAACAAAGTCAGTTTTAGAACTATCAATAGTAATAGCGGCATTGTTTTCATAAGTATGCAATGGCAATGACTAAACTTGCTGAGTTGGCTGACCAAACTGGATGAGTTCAGTGACCTCCCTAAACAGTCAAATTATGATAGGTCGTGATGTAGGGCAAGCCCACCTCAACTCAAAAGATTAGATAAAGAGCTAAGAAACCAAATTGTTTTCATATTAACAGCACATTATGATGCAAGTACGGTAAGCTGCATATTATAGTCGAGGTGTTCATAGACACGAGGTGAAGCCGAGTGCTTATAATAAACAGATGACTATAATAGCCAGCATACCGAGTATGAGCATCATGGGACATTTTTTAATACATTTGCAATTAAAATTAGGTAGATACTTCAAATGTAATAATGACGGGAGCTAAGGGTGCGAGCGGGTTACTTTTCGCGGTTTACGCATGCATTACAAATAGAATGCTCATTTGCAACATTACGGTACAAGTTTCAATGTCATAAAGACTATTAATAGTGAATGTATTGAAAATATTATTTAATTGAAATTTTCTTCTTGTTCTTTAGAAAATTATGAATAGACATCATAATACGAAACATTTCTTAATGTAACATTTATGTCAGTTTATGCCGGCGAGTAGGCGTTTTTAAGAAAATACTTTAAAATGCTAGAATGCTACTTGAGCGGAGCGTTAAAACTTTATTATCTCACTCCGGTTATATAAGAGGTAACAGGGCGGAAAAGACTTTTGAATTTCACGCCACACCGACCGGCAAATAGGGTTGGCGTCCCTTAAGCCTTTCCGGGCGAAAATGTAATAATTAATTGTAATAATAATGTGGTAATAATGGCGGGAGCGGGTTGCTTTTCGCGGTTTACGCATGCATTACAAATAGAATGCTCATTTGCAACATTACGGTACAAGTTTCAATGTCATAAAGACTATTAATAGTGAATGTATTGAAAATATTATTTAATTGAAATTTTCTTCTTGTTCTTTAGAAAATTATGAATAGACATCATAATACGAAACATTTCTTAATGTAACATTTATGTCAGTTTATGCCGGCGAGTAGGCGTTTTTAAGAAAATACTTTAAAATGCTAGAATGCTACTTGAGCGGAGCGTTAAAACTTTATTATCTCACTCCGGTTATATAAGAGGTAACAGGGCGGAAAAGACTTTTGAATTTCACGCCACACCGACCGGCAAATAGGGTTGGCGTCCCGTAAGCCTTTCCGGGCGAAAATGTAATAATTAATTGTAATAATAATGTAGTAATAATGGCGGGAGCGGGTTGCTTTTCGCGGTTTACGCATGCGTTACAAACAGAATGCTCGTTTGTGATTGGTGTAAAGTAAAAAGGCCTAGTACTGTAAAATACAACATAATGGTACAACTTTCAATGTCATAAAGACCATATTAATAGCAAATGTATTGAAAAATAGTATTTAGACTATGTATTGAAATTTACCTGCAAGAGACCCCATAAAAGTTAATCTCTTCACTTTCAAAGTATCAATGGTGCCTTCGACACTTCTTATTTCATCAATGTCATTTTTATAATTGCGAAAACCATTTGTTACAGAACTTTTGTCTTTTAATATTTCCACTAATTCTGTTATAGTTTTAGCTTTAGCCTTCTTACCAGTCGTTTGAATTTCTCTTCTTAATTTTTTCGTCGGACTACCTACCGGGTCTGGTGTACTTGGTACTTTTTCGGTATATAATTTTTTCTTGCATTTTCTTTCCGAATTGTCAATACCTTGTCTTGCATTTCTTTTAATATCAGAACTCGTCAAATACAAATGTTTGTTTACAACAATTTTCCTTTTTATGTTCTCTTTATCACTGTCATTTTCATCAGAAAAGTCTAGCTTTTTTATGATATTACGATCATAGTCCAATTTTCTCGGTGCAAATAGAGAAGGTATGGTTTTCCATACTTCGCCATATAGCTCACTAAGTAGTTTCTTCTGTGACTGTTCTATTTTTTTCATAGAACATTCCTTTAGCGACTCATTTGCTATATCTTTAGGTGTCGATGGTGTACATTGATACTTTGGAGTAGCACATATTATATTCTGAACTGGTGACCAAAAGTTTGCCGCACTTGGACGGTTTCGAGATTCTAATTCAACAGTTGGCAGCTCGTTCTCGGAACCGTTGAAAGACACCTATAAGAACAAATTGTTACTATTAGAAAGTACAAAATTTACGATAAGCATACATAAATGACATATTACGAAACATATGTAGCATACTTTCTTATTGATCAGCTAATTTCGACCAGACATATCTGAGGTTAAATTGCGAATGCCAATACGTATTTAATGATGTATGCTCCCTGAAAGCTGTGTACAGCTAAGAGGAAATCAGGGTATGACATACTAGTCGATATGTGGAGGCTTACATATGTGGATGCTTACAATTAGTGATACGTCATTCACATAAAATAAAATAGCCTTATATTCAGAATACACAGATCATAGTTGATACAATTGATTTACCAATTTTAATAAGGATGCGTAGTCGGTAAACAAAAACTAAATTAAAGGGTCCCCAATATGCGTATTTGTAGTTTATTACATTATTAAATACTTTGGCGGTCTGCATCGGCCCGGTCAGTTTTTACCAATACTTATTACAGGGCGGACGTGTAACACTGTTTACAAAAATGTGAAGAGAATGAAATCGTGATAATGTTCAAATTAAATAGAAAAATAATCGAATAACAGTCCGCAGGCATAAACTAATGTTGAATTAAAATGTTTACTTATCGCAAATACAATATTCAGCTCTTTTTTGCGTTTTTGACGAGTAGTTTTACAAATTTTTTACGACATAAGTCGGTATCGCGCACGTTTATTCGGCGCTAAGCCATTACCCTGACTAAAAGCCGGTTGGTGGACTTATTGCGTTTTGGTGGTCTTTCTCCGCAGACACTTGAGAATGCGGACAGCCCATCTAGTTAAATTAGTACATCAGTTGTTGATATACTTTGGATAATTTTGATAATTAGAATTCATGTTAAATTAGTTTAGTATTCCAACATTTTAATTTCGTTTACTTTTTGAAGGTCTTTTTTGCCAATTGGCAAAGGCCTCCTCCAACCTATTTCACTCTTGACGCTCTCTTGCAACGCTATGTCCATGCCGTTCCAGTGACATGTCTGATATCATCATCCTACCTTATTTGGGGTCTGCCTCTTTTAATTTTTCCTTCTCTGGTATACCACATCGTTACTTTTATATTCCATTTATCTTTACCTCTAATCATGTGACCGGACCACTTCCACTTTAATTTTGAGTGCGATATCCTGGACTTTTGGTTTTGCTCCTTATACTTTCACTAATAAATTTATTGGTTTTCCTCACTCCTATCATGCCCCTTTCCATTGCTCATTGACAACATGCAAGTTTGACTGTAGTGTTTATAGATAGGGCTCATGTTTGGCTACCATATATAAGGACAGGCAATATGCAGGTATTGAATAACTTGCTCTGAATTTTCATAGGTTAGTCTTTATCTTTATTTACTTCCTTGTCATTCACATACTAATTATAATTTGTAAGTTGAAATATATAACTATATGCAGACTGACCGATTGGCCGAGCGATTAGAGAACCCTAACTGCAGAGCCTAGGGCCGCGAGTTCGATTCCCGCCCGGTACCAATATTAGTGTGCATGAACATGTCTATTTGTTCCATGTCTGGGTGTAAAGAACCTTTAAGTATGTATATCAGAAGTCTAGTACCCATAACACAAACATGATACTTGCTTACTTTGGGACTAGATGGCACTGTGTGGGATGTTCCAGGTATTATCATATTCAAATGTCATGGGAATACAAACTGATAATTTCTGATTTCACATTTAGTATTAGCATCACTTAATAATTTATTTTTCACAGTTTCTCAGCACATGTAATGCAATATTTCGTGCTCTCCTCCCCTTATGAGATTATTTCCCAACTTACTACTAACCACATAGATTGGTTCCGGTAACCAAAATTAAACTCACATAGTTTTTTTTTTTAATTTTGCATTTAAAATTATTATAATAAGTGAAGTACTTACGTTTCCAACTCTGCTGGGTTCTCTGCTACTAGAGACAGAATAAACTGGAGTTGAAGTTGTGCTAGGGTTGACTCTACTATTAACCGAGTCAACTGAGTCGTCAATTATTATCGGAGAGCTTATCTTTTCATTATTTGTATCCTGTAATTGAATACTATGCATATCAATCATTATAAATCTTAAATTCATTTACCATTTATAAAAAAATACTGAAAAAAATCTTGTTTAAATTTGATTTTGCTTGTGATAATGCAAGGAGGGAAACAGAGCAGAATGACAGGCAACCAAAAAGTCTTTTACTTTTTTTGTACCATCCACTTTATGCAGATTTAAATATTTTTTAATTGTCATCAGGCAACATTGTAAAGCACTACCTTTATTGTATATTACATGATATTGCTTAGTACATTCAATTTATTATTTATAAATAAGTTTAAATTTGTCACAATAATATTACCTATATCATTACATTATCCACCAACCTACAGTGGAGCAGCATGGTGGATTACGTTTCAAGCACCCTCATCTCAAAAGGAGGCCTAAGCCCCTGCAATGGGGCGTAAAGGGCTGATATAGAATATCATTATTAGAAAAATAATTAGAATTTTGCTTTGCTTATTTAAATATTTGCTTATCCCAACTGAAATTATTATTAAATGAATGGAATAGAATGCTCAGTTAAAAAATTAAGGGTTTTGACAGTAGTATCTTAGTATGTATTATAATGTGTGACAAATGTTTAGATACAATCATCAGTCTGATTTCTTTAGGTACTCTCATTTCAACAGAAGAAATTCTTTCATTTTGCTGAAAGTTTCTTTGGAACGGGATGGGCGTCATGGCGATTTTTAGATTCAATCACCAGTCTGATTTCTTTAGGTACTCTCATTTCAACAGAAGAAATTCTTTCATTTTGCTGAAAGTTTCTTTGGAACGGGATGGGCGTCATGGCGATTTTGAAAAACTATGCCTTTCTAATCAAATTTACTATGACAGACGTGTGCTCTCCGAAGTTAAATCCAAAAAAGGAAATTAAAGACATTTTATTAGATAATCCAATATATACAATTAATTAATGTCATGAGTTGAATTTTGAAATTTTTGATAAAGTTCATGAATTTTTACTATGACCTATATTTTGTTACGTATATAAAATCTTTTCTTTGTAAGTGGCGCTGCTGCGACCAATTGTATTTGACTTTTTCGTGCTTAATGCTTCTAATCGATGCTTTCTCTTTCTGTGTTGCCTTTTTCGATGATAGCTCACACTCCAGAAAATATTTGTTAGTTGTGAAGTGTAATGCATGATAACATATTGTAAATCTATTGCAAAATTACTGTAAGTCTATTATTGTATAATAACTAGATTTTTTATGTTGACATGTTCTACAGAACCGTATATATTATACTATACATGTGTGTTCTCAATGGAATAAACAAATCTTTGACTTTGACTAAGTAAATTCGGAGAAACTACTTCGTAAGGTTTCTTTTATACTCAAATACATATCGCATTATAAATAGCCACTTACACTATTCTTTATGCCGCGCGTAAGTCCATCAAATGATTCGTCCAAAACAATAACTGTATCAGGAGTACTTTCTTTAGGTTCACTATTATTTGTATTAATTCGATTTTTCTTTAGTGATAGTTTCAAAAAGCCTGAAATTAAATGAAACAAATTGGAAAATTAATTTTTTTTAAACGTGAAGAATCTTTATGAAATAAACTCGAATGCAAAAACTTACGACTTCTAAAAGCTGGTGGTTTTTTATTCGTGTCCATTTTGTTTGAATCGCATTACATAGTGGATAAAAAATATTAAACTTGGCAAAAGTTCTTACAAGCTCAAAAATGTCACAATGCCATTTGTGGATTTGTCGTTAATTTTTTGACACTTGACAGCCACTGATGTAAGAACAGTGTGACCATTTTTTAATCGAGGATCAAGATATGTACTAAAATTTTGGGTTGTCTGTGTTAAAATACGGCTAAAATATGCTAAACAAAAAAATTTATTTATTAAAAAATTTTTAAAAACATTTAGATATTTATATCAAAGGTATGTTATGAAATGAAACAATATATTTATTTCAGTTAAGTATTAAATAGTGATAAAATAAAACTAATCTAATAATCCACCCGTCGTTGCCCCCGACGCAAATGTGCCCATGATGCCCATCGCATTGCCGCGCTGAATTGCAATGGCAATTCTTTGCACCAGGAAGGAACCGGAACGGGGGTCTAATCCCCTTTCTCTCAGACAACGGCCGATGCCCGCAACGAAATGTTTAGCTTCACTTCCCCAACAGCCAGCATCTTCCACCGCAATAGGGACGAACAAGTATTTACTCTCCAGAGTAGAGTATTTGACTCGTTTTCTGGCGGCTGCAGACTCCGCAGCGGCTCCGGCCATTCCCACGGTGCGATCAAGGTGAGAGGCGGCAAATGTGCTGACACAGTCTCGTGGCGTCCCAAAGTAGACACCTACCCTTCTCCCACGGCACCAAAGTCAATACCATCGGGTCTTTTGCCATCGGAATTAACAGCTAAGACCAGGAGGTTCCAACATGCATTGAACATTGGCCGAAATTAAAGCCCAGCGGACTATGTCGTTAAGAGCGTGGTGTCGCCAAAATCTCCTCGAGTAGCGACGACAACTCAACGCGTGGTGTCCGTCGGCGTCCACCATGGAACTGCAGATGCATAGGTGTCGTTCACAAACATAGCAGCCCAGGCGAAGCCCCACTGCCACACGCAAAGACTCGTCGTCTAGTAGGGTACCCATGTATAGGGAGGGAAGAGCGTTTAGCCAGACTCAGCCCGTGACACCACTCGCAGCCTCGCTAAGTCCACCCCTGCCGCCTGGTCCACGAGACTGTTAAAAATCCTTTCAGCTCCCGTTTCGTCTCATGCGCGCTGGCTATGTAGAGTCGCCGGCAATGGCCCGCCCAGGTTGAGAGCCACCCAAGAGGCTAAAGCATCGGTTGCGTAGGGTATGTCCGCTCTGCTACCTTTACAAGATAGGATATCAGTGACAAGGTCGGCAACCGCATGCACCGACGCCAAGAAGGCCGGCAGGCGTGCATGCCCTGCATGCGCCAAACCCTCAGCTTTCCATGTCGGATTGGTGAAGCCATTGGTTCGACTCGAGACGGACGTTCAAAATCTCCCCCAGGAGACGCTTTAAGACGTCATCGAAAAAGTCAACCTCCTCAGGGAAAAGTCAGTTAGGAGACGTCCTCAAAAGGTAAGTAACTCTGGGAGCAGCGAAGCACATCCGCAAAAGGATAAGAGCAATGTGGGGAGAAAGGTCTTTCAGCTGTGCCTGTGCGACAAGAAGAAGTCTTTTCCTTGCAGCAATGGCCATAAGGATGGCTTCTGGAAATATCGGCGAGCCTAGAAGTTTAAAAGGTAAGGGGGCAGTTTCCTGAGGCCTGAAAGAAGAGAGGAAACAAGGGGAAAGAGGAACGGGATTCACGGCAGCAAGGGAGAAACTCACACATGCTGACAGTAATCTCCAGCCCCAGCTTATTCAGACGCGGTACTAGATAGCGTAAATCCTTTTTTTTTAGTTAAGTTATTTTAGAAATACAATTCAAATGCAGCACCCCTTGGTACAGCCGTAAAAAATACTTAAACATTTGCTTTGAAATGATACTTATATAATAAATAAAAATCGCATCAAAAACCCAGCCGTTTTACAGAAACACAATTACTGCAGCGCCATCTGGTGCCCTTCATCCTTAAAATACTATGTGCAAATATATGCTCTGCAGTAGCACCTCCATGATAAAAAAAACCCGCAGCGAAATTGGTTGATTCGCAGTCGCAGAATAATCACGACTGATCCACTAAAATCGCAACATGGTGAAACTCCTATGAGTTATTTAGAAAAAGAAAGTCTTTCAGATTATAATTAAATATTCTTCACTATAAGTGGATACTTAATTAACAAAATCATTGATAATATTTCTAGTGTGAACTGTCACACTGCCTTATTTACTCCTAACCAACACACCGACCACTATTACATTCTTGACATGAACATAATCTCATCATTCACAACATTTGTAGACCGAGGAAAATTAAAATATGTAACCAAATTTGTCTTCGAAGTTATCAAATGTGAAAAAATATTTATAGCTAATATTAATGACATTAATAAAACAAACGTGATCATGTTCACCTTGCATGTTTTGAAACACAAGTTGTACCAATTGTTTCAGCCGCCGCACCCATTATAATCGCTACACTGCGAACAACCGCATGAATTTCAACTTGTAAAAATAATAGCGAATTCATACTATAATCTACGAATTTTCTATCATACCAAAACTCGGTCACTCAAGAACAAAGTCAATGAAATCGGTTAAAAGAAACGAAGACCTGGCTTAAGGGAGAACATACTTTACCTCGATAACGTGTCTTCACAAACTTTCCTGAGAACAAAGGCGTATTTAAATACAAATTATTACAAAAATACAGGACAAATAGCGGAGAACACGACCACACTAAAAATGGATGCATTCACAACCAGTCGCAAATTGTGACATAATCGAACCTTGAACCTGAAAACGCCTAACCGAAGACGGTAGAAGGGTCTAGGGAAGAAACATATTATGAGCGATTGCAGTCAAAATCAACCCATTTCTGTACATTGAGGTTGCACGTATTAATACGTGCCATATTTATTTTTTTCATTGCTGGCTTCACGTTGCTAGTATTTGGATGTGCTCGACCGCCAATCTCCCACAACCATACCTACTTACAGTCCATCCTATCAGGTTTTGCTAATTAGTGAGCTTCACGTCTTTGCACCAGAACTATTGTTGCAGTGGAACAATCCGAACAATGGAATCGGGGGAACAATTATTGGAATGGGATGGAATCCCGATAATGGGCCGGCGGTGCTGTAAGGAAAAGACAAAGTTGATACCTCCGTGGGCAAATTCACATGTGTAAATTCTTTGATTTTACCATATTTAGAAGTCGCCGAAACTTTTCAATGCCATCTTCAAAATAGTTGAGTAGTTCACGGCAAATTTAAAACTAAGTTTGTGTGTAATACAAGATAACTTTTATATTTTATATGATAATAGTGACTTAATAAATTATGTAAACTATTTTTTAATATTTTATTGCATATTCCTAACGTTCCACAAAACACCATAAAGTACGCGTCCTAGGGACGTCAATATCGGGTCAGTGGGTTAGTTCCGCAATGGGTTTGTAGCGACCTCTTGTGAACGTCCTGAAAAAAAAAACGTGATTCTGTGACAAATTGACGTGGTCCGAGAGGATTTCCTGACGTGATATAACGTCTCTCGCGTCGAGCGCAATATGAACGTCAAAAAAACGAATAAATGCTACCTGGGTTCATTCAAAGAATACTGGGTCTGTTTAGTAATTTCAGACTAAAAAAAAACTGATAATAATAATATCTACATCCTTTATTGGTTCTACATTTAAAAGCAGGAAGTGACGAATAACATCTTCACTTCACTTCATCAGCCCATTTTTACCCCACCGCAGGGGCTTAGGCCTCCCCCAGGGTGAGGAAGGGGGCTTGGAGCTTAAATCCACCACGCTGCTCCACTGCGGGTTGGGGACTGTAATGAACGCCATCTATTGACAGCGCCCGGGACCGACTGCTTAACGTGCCCTCCGAAGCACGGAGTCAGTGATAGTTGTGTACTCAAGTCAAAAAAACTCATTGGTACACGCCCGGATTCGAACCATGGCCCTATGGGGCCTTATAGATTTGAGACAGGTTCGTTTCGCTTTGGGCTATCACGAAGACGAATAACATGTACAGTTCCAATCAACCTTTATGGCGGATGTGAACATAGGCACTAGGCGCGTCGCACTAACCGTAGGTGAAGCGGGACGCAGTGGAGCGAGGGGCATATGAGTGAACCTGCGCAAGAATTCTTAAAGCGTTGTATTCCGATCCGCCATAAAGTTTGATTGGAACTATACTAGCGAGTAGCGGCAAAAGGTACCTACTCATTATATAGTACGGTCAAATCTAGATCATCCCAGAGCTCTTCCACGCATCGTGTTGACAGTAAAAATTATATATAACGAAGTTAATTTTCAGTTTTACATACAGCTTTTATAACAGCGTATTTAGTTCGAAATATAATTGATTATAACTACTAAACTAATAACTTTACATCATTTCTTTGTGTCCCCAGAAAACAACATAATTATCAAAATTAAGAACTCCTGAAATGTCGTTTTGATGTTTTGTAAGATTTTTTTCAGTAATTAAGCAAGTTTGATAGGTAAGCGCCCACAAAAATTGTGAAGAAATATATAGGTAGTTTAGGTGACATAATAATGTGGATGTAGCGTCTCTACTTCGAAACAATCGAAAACGTGAGCAAAATGTCAGATTTATTTTCAAATAAAATATTTCTAAATAGGTATCACAAATGATGATATCCAGCAGTCTTAGAAGTTTAATTTGATTGACTTTGACATTGACCAAATAAACTCATTGAAAAAAATCCACAGATCTTGCAGTCCCCGCAACTATCGGTTTCATTGAAAATGAACCTACTCAAATCCGATTTTCACAGATTATTTCATTTTATTGCCACGAAATCGTGGCATTGCCACGATTTAAACTGCAGCCTCTGATATCCTTAAACGTTTTGAACTCGATAATGAAGCATTCGAACGAATACAGGTCGAAAACGATGACCGTAATGTTAACAAGTTCCCGATCGTACATAAAATCTAACATGTGCTGTCAAATTTCTTGTTCGATTTCCAACCGATTTTCAAAATTATGGTCTCAAACTGTAGCTACCGACGCCTTCTAACCTTTTGTACAACGCTTCGAAGCAATCCGACTAATACCCTCTGAAATATAGTAACTTATATCCCCAAATACCAGCGATCGACCAAAAAATCTCATCTTTCGGAAATAATTTCTCTTACAATTACCAACCGATTTCCAAAAACATGATCTCAAACCGTAGATACGTTAATGGCTGAGATACTATTTTTTTTAATTTTCGATATCGGTCGCCGTTCTCGAAATATTTTGGATTTAGTAAAAAAAAAATCAGAAAGAATCCCGATTTTTTTACATTTTCCAATTTTTTGTCAAAAACTACAAAACCGAGTTCCAAAATTTTAGTGTCATACGATGCGCAACTAAATTATTGATCTTTTAAGACCTTAAAATCTTAGCTAGACCCCATATCCTAGGAGTTATGGCTAAAAATGCGTCTCCCGTGAAATGGATTTGATAGTCATTTTCAATGACAACATTTTCAATGACAAAATGAAAAATTTGCTTAGTACCACCGCTAGTTTTATTACATGGTCTAGTCTGGTCAATATTACACCAGATCAGGCGTAAGTCAGGCCAGTGTGCTCGGTCTAACTCTATTCGCGATATTTATTAATTACTTAAATTGCCTGCCGTGCTTAGATATGCCGAATGCTCTCTGTTTGTCGACGATTTAAAACTGTACTTGAGTATAAATCTGAGCTTGGACCGTGCGGCGCATCAGTGTGCGCATATGCAGTATGATATTGATGCTGTACAGGTCTGGAGTTTGCTCAACAGATCGCCTTTTAACATGGCCAAGTGTAAAGTTTTCACTTTTACCAGATCTCAATATCCGATAGTCGATCCTTATAGCCTCGCAGGATTCAGTGATTCCATTGAGCGAGTTATTCAAGTGAGGGATCTGGGGATAATAGTGGACACTGGTCTTACATTCCGGACTCTAAAAAAACCAGATGCAGCGCGATGATTCAACGCGTACAGCGTAAATTTTCTAGATAATACATGTACAAAAGAATGTATAGGTAATATCCATTGCTTGTCCATCACTTTCTATTTCAGGTATGGTGGGATTGGACACGCTGCGTCTTAGGCGTAAGGAAAGTTTGTGACACATTCCTGCCAGATTTTGCGTGGTAGAGTTGACGGTCCGTGTACTCTAGAGCGCATTAGATTGTTTGTGCCGCTGCGGTGCGTGAGCGCTCTGACGTCGTCGGTACAATCTCATTAGACACTCAAGTAGGATACAATATCCTCACAGACTATCGCCTAGGCTGACTCGATTCTCGAGCATTACGCCTCCAGACTCTTTAGTACGTGAGTTAATAATTATAAGTTAGCTACAAGTTTGCAACTAAAGTGGATGCAAAATAATCACCATCAGCCCATTTTTACCCCACTGCAGGGGCTTAGGTCTCCCCTAGGGTGAGGAGGGGCGCTTGGAGCTTAAGTCCACCACGCTGCTCCACTGCGGGTTGGGAACTGTAACGACCGCCATGTGTTGACAGCGTCCGGGACCGACTGCTTAACGTGCCTTCCGAAGCACGGTGTCAGTGATATTGTGTACTTAAGTCAGAAAAACTCATTGGTACACGCCCGGATTCGAACCATGGCCTTAAGAGGCCTTATAAATTTGAGACAGGTTCGTTGCGCTCTGGGCACTGCTCTGGGCTATCACGACACTTATACAAAATAATATTGCAAATATGCAAAATAATCTTTTTACGAAAACAATAAAGACGAACAGTTCCAATCAAACTTTATGGCGGATGGAACATAGGCATAAGTCGCGTCGCAGTAACCAGTTTTAGGTGTAGCGGGATGCAGTGGAGCGAGAGCTATATGGCTGTACCTGCGCAAGCACGCTTATAGTGTTGTATTGCGATCCGCCATAAAGTTTGAGGCGAACTATACCTGGTAGGTAAACTTCACCCGTCATCCGCGACCGGGTGAATGTAACCCCCCACCCAACACTTGTATCCCAAAAAAGAAATAAAGAACATATTATCTCTGTATTAAATGTGTTCGCGTAATTAAATTTGTTTGCAGCTAACTTGATTGTATTGATATGTTTATAACATATATTTGCAAAGTGTACGTAAGTGCCCAAATTTAGATTGCAGGTACTTGATTTTATATTATAATTAAGTTGAATTATAGTTAAATATATAAGTAATTTAGAAGCTAAATTATAACATTATAATATAGTGTGTTGGTTCATCATCATCATCAGCCCGTGTCTCTTCACTGCAGTATATAGGCCTCTTCCAAGGCTCGCCACTACAAATGGTTCTCCGCCTTTCGCATCCAACTAGCCCCGGTATGGTGCTTTAGGTCATCTGTCCACCTGGTCGCGGGGCGTCCAACGCGCAACGCTTCGCTTCCCGCTACGTGGCCTCTACTTGAGAACTCGTGTACCCCATCGGTTATCAGTTCTATCATTGTGTTGGTTGCTGAGTGTAAACTATAATTGTCACTGAAATAAATAAATATGACTTTCAATTCCGAAACTCTCCAATTTCTTCAATTAGTTTCAAAATGGTACTTGCAAAACTAGAGAATAAAGGAAACTTCTGTGCCAGATAGAGCAACCCTCGCAGATAGAGCAACCATCATTCGTTCCATCTATGAACATCTATGACGAAACATTTAAAAAAAATTACATTCGTTGAGATACTATGCCACGAGCTTTTTGTTATGTTACTCTAACAGATACTTGAGCTTTTATTTCTTGGTATAAATCATACAAATCGTTCACAGTTTTGAAACGTTTTTGTATTCCTTTTTAACGGCAAAGTCATTGCAATAGAAACGTGCGCTCATTGAGATGTTCAAAATAAACGAGTACAAGATATTTTTACCTTCATGCCTTTCATTTTTAGTAGTGGTTTGCGTAATTTATAATAGTGCTGTGGCGTTTCGCTTGACATCACATCTGTGTCAAGTTTTGTTTTCTTAAGAAATGTGAGATTCGGTCCGTTTTACTACCTAAATATAATTGATGGTTCCATACAAAAGTGGTAAAGCTCCTGTTTGGGATGTAACTTGCGTAGATACATTGTGTCAAAGTTATATAAAAAATACATCCAAAAAAACTGGAGAAGCTGCTGAGACAGCAGCTCGCAGATAAACAGCCAAGCACATGGAACTTTTAAATCGTTACCATTTAATCCCTTTTGCTGTCGAGACGATGGGCCCCTGGTCCAAGGATACCAAATCATTTGTCCACGATTTGGGTGTCGCGCTGTGTCTGTTGTCAGGGGATCCTTTGAGCAAGGAGTACTTTGTTCAGAGGATCAGTGTCGCAATACAGCGCGGCAACGCGGCAAGCATCCTTGGTACCCTGAACCCATCGTCTCTTTAAAATTTTGTCATTTATCATAATTTACATAGTATTTTTTAATTTGTAAATACTTTTAGTTTTACTTTTTATATAATTTAGTTATAATTTGGTTTCTTATTGCTAGTTAAAAGTGGAACAAAAAATACTATGATAGTACAGTTAAACTCTTTACCTAAGGTTAAACGTTACCGTCGATATACATACGACGATCGTTCGATTCGACGATCGCTTAGCCAAGTGGGTAGCGACCCTGCCTACGAAGCTGGAGGTCCCGGGTTCGAATCCCAGGTCGGATCAGTATTTATATGATGAATATTGATACTGGTACCGAGTCTTGGTTGTTATATGTATGTGGTGTCTTCGCTTGGTACCCAAAACACAAGCTAATGCTTAGTTTGGGGCTTAGACGCTGTTGTGGTGTATGCGTTATTATTATTATTATTATTATACAAAATTTATTTGCCCACAAGAAAAAAAATACACTTTGTTATGTTTATTTTATCTCTTGTAAAATATGTTATTTTTAACTGTTTTGAGTCTGGTTTTCGAAAAAGCCCCTTCGCACATATAGGTCCGTAACTAAATAGAAAATTATGAACTTAAAAACCAAAATTTACGATGTATTTAACTCATTAAAATGTTAAAATTAATATAATAACGTTAAATTTATTACTTCTCGTCAAATGAATTTTGTATGGCAATCAGAGATATCGTTTAATCTTAAATGCAAAAACGACAATGCATTAGCAGTGTCCGTTTTTTTCGTCTGATTGAATATTTGTAGTCCATAATAAAAATTGTCGTGATAGCACAGAGCGCGACGAACCTGTCTCAAATTTATGAGGCCCCATAGGACCATGGTTCGAATCCGGGCGTGTACCAATGAGTTTTTCTGACTTAAGTACACAATATCACTGACACCGTGCTTCGGAGGGCACGTTAAGCAGTCGGTCCCGGACGCTGTCAATAGATGGCGGTCGTTACAGTTCCCAACCCGCAGTAGAGCAGCGTGGTGGACTTAAGCTCCAAGCCCCCCTCCTCACCCTGGGGGAGGCCTAAGCCCCTGCAGTGGGGTAAAAATGGGATGATGATGATGATAATAAAAATTACTCGATTGGCCTACCTAATTTACGAAGAACCCAGCGTCGTCGCCTTCTTAGAGTATCAAACAGATAAAAACAGACCCTTAATTTGAGCCTGGTCAACAAGCTCAGAGTCACAAAGCATTATTGACATAGCTCATCGAAGTATCAAGTTGAAGTGACAATGGGCAGGCCACATTGTCCGCTGTACTGTTAACTACTAGGACGAAAGCAGTTATCAGTTCAGCGGATTGAAAACCGAATATCAGAGCGTGGAACGATCTCCTATACTGCCCTGCTAAGCCGAAAGGCACTATCCTGAGATCAACCCTTTTGCTTTTTTTTTATTGCATTCGATAGCTCTATTAAATCCACATCTAATGGTATAAACCGAATAGCGCCATCTTACTTGAAACATATAAAAAAACTACAAAGAAGAATTTTATATCTCAATTTTTACTTCAATTACTAAGAGATTTGGCGTTATATCGTTTTTGTGAAGCCAAATGGTCCTATGTTGATATAAGCTAGAAAAGCTTAAATAACCTTCATCAAATTTCTAAAGCAATAAGCGGCAAGTTAATCTTTGTAATGACGGATGAGAAAAAAATATACTACTTAACGACTTTTGTGAAGCTGTAGCCAGCAATGGCAAAAACATAAAGCTCAAAAAAATGACGTCGGGAGATTTTTATACGTGGCCTGACTACACAACCCAGTACAAACTTTCAGGTTAACGAGGCAGTTTTGATTTAAGCTACAAAACTAATTTTGATAAAGAACCCGTTACGGCTAGCATTATAAGTGCATAGTTTTTAAAATTAAATAAACTTCCACTGCCAACCAAAAGAACAGCACCAGCAGACATTCCTCAGTCAAAAAAACTTAATATTTTTACTCTTACTTCTAATTCTTACTTCGCTTACTAATGACCTAAGACAGGGACAGAGATTTTGGCATATTAGCGGCTGCGACTAACATCTACGAGTCGCTTCCCGCTCCAGCCATCTCAATATGCCGAGTCCTAACCGACGCCGCCATAACTCGTGACGCGGATCACGAGTCATATTGGTGTCCGGACCTAATCCGGCCTGCCCCGCCGGCACAAGCAGCCGCCCCAGCGGGGGCTCGACCTGGGCCAGCTCCTAGACTACCGACAGCACCGGCTCTACACGCACTAATAAAACATATAAATATAAAACGAAGAGTAAGAATTTAAAATGTCTTTCAAGTTTAATGCCTGCTAATAGGCAGTCTTTCTGGCGGGGACTGTCAACTTTCGATTAATTTTAGTTTATAGAAAGCAAATAAATAGGTACTTTTTTATTTTGTAATTTCTTTTTATAATAAATAAAGTTATTAAAAAACACAATCAAATGAAGTTTTATTTTCAACTTGTATGTATTTTCCTTAAATTAATAAATCTGTTTTTTCATAGGGACAATCATATGAGCAGATTAAAGCTGAAAGCTGTATCTCAATTTCTGAAGCCTTTATTTTTAAACCAAATAGCAGTATCTCAGAAAATTAATATAATGGTTGAATTTATAGAAAATCTGAGTATCTACATGATACATATGGTCAAAAACATATGTAAATTATCTTTAAAATGTTTAAAAAAAATATGTTTTACAAGCTGCAAAAACACAGTTCACAAAATGTCAATTTTCTCAAAATTTATGCCAGATGAGATAGCGCCTTTCGGTTTATGAGGGCAGTATAAGTAACTTAATGGTTTGGTTTAACTCGCGCTAAACTTTTTATTTGTTCTGAAGTCGAAACGAGTAGCTTCGCAGTAGGATAATTGAGTATCCGCGGAACAAGAGCGGATCCCGTGCTTGCGCAAAACTGCATCCGCGTCAAATTCAAAGTGAACAAAATCTTTGACACGATCTGTAAAGGTGTCGCGTTACAGGGTTTACATAGAACTTTACATAGTAAAGAACACAGTTTATTTAAGTTGTTGGCATTGTAGACGTATAGTATTCGAATAAATTCGATATTTAGTGTTTTACTGAATTATAAAAAAAAACCAACAAGTACATGGTTAGGTTCCGTGCGTGGGTTCTCATAAAGTGTTTCTTTGACACCTATGGAACACTAATCACAAGAAAACCGACTTGCACTTGGCAATATATTTTTTTAAATTACTAAAAATGTAGAACCATAGTTTGTCGCCCGTGGCTTCGCCCGCGTGGACTATATAGTTGCGTAGGGGCCTCTAAAGGGACGTGTCGCTTCAAGACATTGTGAGACTTTCTTGAATATTCTTAAACTTAACTACTCAAGAAATCTATATACCAAACATCAAAATCCGTTTAGCCATTTTAGCGCGAAGAATAGCTGTTACACAGGAACTGTGTATTTTTCCGGTATGAAATTTATCCCGTGTGTTATTCCGAGGCTCGAGATACCTTCGTATTGAATTTCATCAGCCGTTCATCGGCATGAAAAATAGTTATCCTACACCTGCCATCCAGAAACTATACCAATGATAAGAATCACGTGAAATCGTTGCTCCGTTGCTGCGTAAAAGAAGGATAAACCAATACACATTTTTAAATTTATACTCTTAGTATTACATTACTACATATTATAAAATAAAGTCCTCCGCCGCGTCTGTCTTTCTGTTTGTCTGAATGCGATAAACTTAAAAACTACCGGACGGATTGGCATATTATTGACACCAATGGACGGAATGGCGGAGTGAGAATTCAAGAGGAAGGTTTACGTGTATAATTTCTTAATGTATTGTGCAAATTAGTTGAAACATGACGACTATTGTTGACGCAGTCGGAAAAAAATCAAGCCGACTTGGAGCTTTCATCGATAAAATGCAAAAATGACAAGACTCGCTCTTGGGTTGAAATCGTAGCCTAAATTGGGGTCAGATTTGAAAAAAAAAAACGTAGTACGTGATGCGATTATTATTTATAGTATGGAACCCTCTCCACGAGAATCGAACTCGCACTTGACCAGTTTTTTTATTTATTTACTTACCAGTAAGTTACTCCACAATACTACTGAAAAAATCTACAGATTTCGCTCTTCTTGCAACTATCGGAGGACATTGAAAATGAACATCAAAAATAAAAACTTATAACATATTTTTGTCGAACAATTTTATTAAATTTTTCTAAAGAAAAGTATGGACTAATTTTCAAAAATTTGGTACCATACGATGCTCCAGGAGCTCCTGCATCTTTTGACACTACTGCCTTTCGTCTATACTTTATAACTTTCTGAACAGTACACCTGCTCAGCCCACAGTTTTTGATCGACTCCAAAATTTCTTTCTCTAAACGGTAGAAAATCGATCTTCCTCGGAGGTTCATTTTTTTCATTTTTCCGATATTGTCTTTTGTTTTCGAAATTTTCAAGTTTTGTCCGAAAATCGGGAAATTTCGTCTTCGATTTTAGAAAATTTGATATACAATGCCCCACTAGGCCTTGTGTTTTTTTTTCATACCATTGTTTTTCGTGTACCATCATACATTTCGGAAATATAGCCGAATAACACTCCCCCATGAAAACGATCTGATAAACATTTTCAATGTTAAAAATTCATATGAGAAAAAATCGTAGGTAGATAATATGTTCATAGTTTTTCTTAAATTTCGTACATGTATTTAGACCCATAAACGGTCTACCATTTTCGAGACGTTATTGAACATAATGTGACGTCATAGAGCCTAAGAAGAGGGGGGCACGCCGTCAGTCTGACCTACATCAACCGTCTTTAGATAATCCGCATGTCCGAAGCTAAATTATTCTTCAGTTTCGGTCAATTAATATGCAGCGTAATTCGGGCATTTTGAAATAATGAAATTAACCATTTTTAAGAAATGAAATAAAAAATAAACCATTATGATCTAGTATCTATTTTGTATCAGTGCCGAATCAGATTAAAAAAAAAATTATTAATAATAATAATAAATAGTGATGTGTACGTTAAAAAAACAATAATAATAATAATACCTGGGTCGTTCCACACAGCAGCGCCACCTAGTCCCAAACTAAGCAAAGCTTGTATTATGGGTACCAGACAACTGATGTACATACTTAAATATTCTTTATAATATATACATAGATATTTTACATTCAGACACGGACTAAATATACCACTCGGTCAATCGGTCAGTTAACAATATCCCAACATTTTTTGCACCACAAGCATAATCTTATTAAACAAAGTTCGTTTGTTCTTAGGAGTAATGTTCGTTCAGCCTAGAAATTGGCGCCTGCGTAATGGGATTGTAAAGTCAAACTCGCATGACTTATTTAAGATAAAACAAAACGATAACGCGCAAAAAAACCTATTTATTTAAAATAATCGACGTTATCGTCAATTATATGTACATATATTATAATTAAATTGTAAATAAATTTGAACTACAAAAAGAAATAATATTTGCAAATGTTTGGACATGTCCGCGCATGGGAAAACTCCCGCTCGATATTGTGGTAGCCAAGTTGCAAAACAGGCTACGTCTACATGTAATTAGAAATAGAAATGCCTAAAACTATTTAGGAAAAGTAACTGTTAAGTTAAGGTTGTGGTTCGAAATGAAGAAATAACATATTTTGGTGCTAGACGAACCCACTTTTACTGTAACTGAAAAATGGAAGTGTTAAACAATTTGATAGTTTGATTTTGAATTTTATTAATATAAGACTTATTGGTTTTCGCCAATTGGTCTCTTAATGCTCGTAGCCCGACAGTGACCTCTAACCTCGTGAGTCATAGACAGCTGTTTTCGAAAATCGAAGTTCCCTTCCCTGCCCCCTCTTCATATTCGAAATTCGAAAGTTTCAGTCAGTATGACGTCAGTGCTCGAGGTATGTGAACGTGTGACTATCGCGATCATGTAATGGTGAGTGAGCAGTGATCACAAATAGTGAATGTGTAATGCCGTGTAGATTGTACTTCTATGTGTAGAGTAGGGATTGTAAAGTGTGTAGACGCATTTTTTATTTTTTTGATAATGCGTGTGCTTTCAATTGACCGGCCTAATCAAGACATCACCACGTGGTTGCACAATATTGCTCAATTAGATAATAAAAAATTATGAAATAAAAACTAACAAACCCTGCTTAAACTTCACAAACAACAAAAAAATGTGTAGAAATTATTTGCATAAGAGACATTTTATAAAATTACACAAAAAATACTGGATTTAAAATAGCATACTAAACAAACAAAATAAAAAAAAAACTTGTAATGAATGAAAAAGTGCAAAAATTATCAAACATCTAAAAATGACTGATTAAAAAATAATCTACAAAATTCGTATATTTATTCGTATATTAGTTCGAAATAATTGAAGAATAAATGAACAGGTGTATTAAAATTATAAAAAAAGAAATAAAAATTATAAAGAAGTTGGCAGCGGTGGGATTCGAACCCACGCCTCCGAAGAGACTGGTGCCTTAAACCAGCGCCTTAGACCGCTCGGCCACGCTACCACTGCAATGTATGATCGAAATAGTAATACAATTCCGTTTTAAAGCATAAATATAAAAAAATAGATAAAAATACACTATCCTTGAAATACACATGTTCCCGTGAAGCAAATTGTTGGCATATCATATTGAATGCATTCATTTAAACAATGGTAAGACTTCTATGGAGGAGTTCTGTTATTTTTTTTTTAATTTTATGTTCATTGGCTTTTAACAATAAATTTAATATCTTCAGAGATCTGAATTTTTAAAATCCAATTAAGATTTGCTGACATCTAAGCTAGGTACACATTTCAAATAAAATTACGTGCAATTCGGTGGTGAAATAAGAAAAGCTCACTTAAAGACCCAAAAAAAAGTTCATCTATACTATATACGGGTACTATCTGCACTATCTATACTTCTATACTAATATTATAAAGCTGAAGAGTTTGTTTATTTGTTTGTTTGGACGCGCTAATGTCAGGAACTACTGATTGTAATAGAATTTTTTTTCTGTGTTGGATAGTCCATTTATCGAGGAAGGCTATAGGCTATATATATATAAAATCATACTAACTGTCTGTCTGTCTATTCGAGCAAATCTCCAAAAAGGCTAAACTGATTTTGATGAAACTTCATAGATATGGAAAGGAAGTGGTCAAAAGTGACAAACACTACTTTTTGTATGTTGTTTGTATGTACGTCCATCTGTTTATTCGAGCTAATCTCCTAAACGGCTAAACCGATTTTAATGAAATTTCACAGGTATGAAAAGGAGGTGGTCAAAAGTGGCATACGCTATTGAATATTAAAGAATTAGAAATAAAATACATTAAAAATACTCCAAGTAGGATGAACTTACTATTAAATCCAATCTGATATGACACTATGACAGAAGAAACACTACGGCTTATATGCTCTGCTACCCGTGCGAAGCCGGGGCGGGTCGCTAGTCAGAAAATAAATGTAAAATTTGTTAATCTGGAAAAGTAAGTTCAAGGCCCTTATTTTCAAATTTGGGTTTTTAAGGGTAACTATTTTCTCAATGTCCTTTACCGTATGCTGGGACATACTCATTCCTTATGGTTCGTAAGAGTAGGTAGTTCTAAATTTTGGAGACAAAGAATTCAAAACTCTTTCTAAAGACGGCCGTTTTTTGAACGGGCGTGTATGTCATATTCGCTCTGTATCACGCGTCATTCCACACGTGTGAGTTTTTGAGGTAGTTTTTTCGAATAGGTATTCAGCTTGTTGAAATTGGATCACCTTACGAATCAGACAAGACGTATTTCCTATTTCGTAAATGTATTTCCCTGCGTGTAATACGTGCATTCGTTTTGTTAGTATTTAATAGGGAGCGACGTGTGCTTTAAAGAAATCCCTTTTGAGGAGTTCAAAACTAATTTCTTTTAGCCCACTCTGTAATAGCCTGAAGGTCTTCATCTACGCCTTTCCATGTTTCTCCTGCCTCAAAGGATTTGTACACCTGGGTGTCATCCACGTATAGATGAACAGAGGTATTTCTAAGACAGCTAGGCAGGTCAGCGGTATACAAGACAAACAGGATCAGACTTAAGATAGAGCCCTGCGGTATGCCTTTGATGATGCCATCGCAGACTTTAAATTTTCACCTTCACTAGTTATGAACTCTACAAACTGTCATCTTCCGGTCAGGAATAAGTCGAACGCAAGAGTGAAGTACAACAACACCAACACGCTCCCTTCATCTGTAACTGATGCCGTGACAGTCACATCAGTGACGTGAGCTAGAGCCATCCATGTGTCACATCCGTTGCGGAACCCTGAATGAATAAATGGAAGTATGCCGTCATTCTTTAAAAACTAACTCGTCCTATTATTTTTGATATTGCAGGTAAAATAATAATTGGGTTAAGATCTTCAACAGTGAGATTTCTTGAGTTCTAATTAAGCAATATTCCAAAGTTCGGGAAATATTTGCGAAGGTAACTTGCGATAATTTGAGAATCATGTCAATACTTATCATGTCTTATCTACTTGTCTTTGTTTTGAATGCTATTAGAATTAAAAAAAAAAAACATTTGAATTGTAACAAATATGCACTACTACAATTTGTGTGAAAGTAAAAATAATACAAACCATCTTAGAATTTTAGGGATCAAATCTGGATTAAAGCATAAATAACACTAATGTGCGATTTATTTAAAGTTCTTAAAGAATTTAAATGTAAAATTTGTGTTCTATTCCACATACAATAAAAAAAATTTACAGTAGATGACTTTCCTCAGGAATATAAAGGTAAAGATTGATTTTTATTCCATTTAAAAAAAATAATAGAGTAAAAGATTTGTCATCGAATATATATATATACGTCGAATATATACGTAGCAGATATTAAGCGTTGATCCGCCAGACCAATCGACATTGCCGTTTATTTAATTTCTTAATTCCTGTAAAATTTATTGTTATATAAATTAACACAAAGAGCGATCTCGCATACACTTAAATAAAGGTGCCGTACCAAAATTTTTTTTCTTTATTCCAAAAGAAAAGTGTTCTTTAAAACAAATTGTTTAGCAACAATTTGATAGCCATAAAAAAGGTTACAGTAAGTCAACCTTAAAAGACACACATATGCTGTAGCGGACTCTTGGTTAGAACTTTTAAAGGGGAACAATTCCGTAATACATGATTTTTACTTAACATCAACCGTTTACGCAGCGCACGTAACGTAAGCTCTCAAAAGGAATAATTTTTCCCGTTTTTGCAACATTTTTCATTGATGCTCCGCTTCTATTGGTCGTAGCGTGATGTAATAATAGCCTATAGCCTTCCTCGATAAATGGCCTATCCAACACAAAAAGCATTTCTCAATTCGAACCAGTAGTTTCTGATATTTGCGCGTTCAAACAAACAAACAAACAAAAACAAACAAACAAACTCTTCAGCTTTATAATATTAGTATAGATTGATTGATTTTTGACGTTTACTTATTGTTACGTGTTAGAGTTCGAAGGATTTGGAGAGAAAGACCTGCTGACTCTTTTGAAGACTTTATTCACTAGCACTAGGTCCAACACAAAGCACTAGGTCCTAACACTAAGCACTAACGATGTCCTAGGTCGTAGCCAAATAGTAGGTTTCACTGGTATCACTCTTGATCACTAGTTTTCACTTCGAAGTCGCGTCGAAGGTAGATCAAACTGAACTGAACTGGCTCGCCTCCCTGCGGCTATTTATATGGGTCGAGACGAGTCCCAGACCATTCCAGAACGTACCCGACTCGCGCGAACGTGTTCGACCGGGTTGGATGATTCTGGAAAGTTCGCGGATGTACCCGGTTTTCAAGACTATACTTCCATATAGTTCCACAGCAGTTCCTCTAACGCCATCTAGTATTGAGTAGGGAGTTTCATGTTGTCTTTGTTCTTTGAGTGGTTTTACTGGTTGACGCTAGATGGTGCTAGTTTCTTTGTGCTTTGTGTGTTCGTAACATTATTATACTGACATAAATTAATATTTAAGAATTGAATCATTTGATTATGCATGTAATCTATGCACTTAATATGATTGAACTAGCTTTCAGACATAGCTGTCGAGGACATACTAGGTCTTGGCCGATTTTATATTTAAACTGGCGGTCGTACCCGGCTCCGCTCGGGCGGACTACAGAAACGTTCAACTTCCCATTCCCTCAACCACCCCTCCATCTTTCCACGTGTCCCTCGCTGATAATGTAGCTTTCTATGGGTGAAAGAATTTTTAAAATCGGTGTACAACTGTGTAGTCCATACGAGCGAAGCCGCAGGCAGAAAGCTAGTATCTTCATAAATTATAGCCTATGTGTTATTTTGGTATATATTATTGTAAAGTTTCATTAAAATCCATCCAGTAGTTTTTGAGTTAAAGAGCAACAACCTCCACACATACAAACTTTCGCGTTTATAATATAAGTAGGATACTAAATAAAAAATAGTATAGAAATAAAAGCATTCATCCTTGAAAGTTAATATCGCGGCATCTTTCAATGATTTTTAATTTTTTTAATTTTGTAAATTACCATTCTTTTGGTATCGCGTGGTTAAACCTATTAGTCATGCTATTTCGGCTTCATTTTTGCAAATTTCATTCATTCATTTTAACTTCAAATAATTGATGTTAGTAAAAAAAAATATATGGTACAAACTAAACTAAAAAATATACGCGGCTTGATAATAACACACACACAATCACAACAACGTCTAGGTCCCAAACTAAGCGTCAGTTTGTATTTTGGGTACCAAGCGAAGACACCACATACATATAACAACCAAGACCCGGTACCAGTATCAATATACATCATATAAATACTGACCCGACCTGCGATTCGAACCCGGGACCTCCAGCTTCGCAGGCAGGGTCACTGCCCACTAGACTAAGCGGTCGTCATGTTTTGAAACTGTAAAGTGGAAAATTGTGGAATCCGCGTGTACAATCGTACTCAAAAAATAAATAAAGATTCCGAAATTGCATTTCATGTGTAGTGATAAATAGGCAAAGACAAAAGAGTACCGTTCTCCTCTGTTTGTAAACCAATATTCTTTTTTTTAATAAATAAATAAATAAATAAATAAATAAATTAACTCACTCTCGCCTAATTATTAATGGTTCTTTCAAAAAAGTGAGTACAGTCGTACGGTGGAATTTCGACCGCTGGGTATAGTTCGCCTCAAACTTTATGGCGGATCGGAATACAACGCTATAAGCGTGCTTGCGCAGGTACAGTCATATACCCCTCGCTCCACTGCGTCCCGCTAGACCTAAAACTGGTTACTGCGACGCGATTTATGCCTATGTTCTCATCCGCCATAAAGTTTGATTGGAACTGTAACCACTAGTTTAACCTTTTCAAAGTCATATTCAGCTAGTTTCAGAATTCATTTAATCTATCATTTTTTGCTGACAGTTTAAAAATAATTGCTTCTTCTTTCAATAAGGAAGTTATCAAGGATTACCAAACCGTGTGGGAAGTACCTTACACGCAATCCATTGTTAAAAGTAAGCAAAGTTTTCCTCAAGCACGCGTGGAATGAATGTAAAATGAAAAAGTAAATTTTTTTTTGTTAATAAGGAAATAAGCCTGAAAAACCTATTGTTCACTGCAACCGACTGAGTGGTAAAAGGTAACAAAAAAATACTAATAGATGGAAAGAGACAAAAATTTTAGATTTTTTTTATATACAAGGTTTTTCGCGTCTACCAAATTAATATGTACATATAAAAGTTCAATAGGAGAACACACGTCTCACAGCATTTTCTATTAATTCAAATAAAAATAAACTTATTACTGATTTTATTAGATTTTCATATTTTCCATTTCATTATATGTAACGGCATCATATCGGCACTACGCAATATCTAAACGTTCACACAAGGTCAGTGTCATGTGTGTAACACTAATAGATGTGAAGATATTTAAAAAAAAAATTTGGGACATATAAACTTATTTTTTTTTGGCTTTGTAACTGATATTAAGTAACTTATATCAAGCTATCAGGTGGTTTAAAACACACCTAGTATATACTTATTGAGTGAAAATGTGTTTCTTTCAATATATTGATACTAATATATGTTATTGTTAATTATAATAGCTTTCAACAAAAAGATATTCATGAAAGTAAAAGATTTGTCCAAAGATAATATATTCGAGGGTGTGCACGAAAGTTAAATAAACCCTTAATTCAAAGTACTGATGGCGGTTTGTATACGATAACTAACCACATGTGAATCGTCGGAATTAATGGAGAGATGGCAGATATGCCTGTGCATAGGAAGAGGAATTATATTATAAATTGTTGACGAAGGGATTAAAATAATGTTATTTTCGGCTAAGACTCAAGATTTCATCGTATCCATTTCAATAAATCATTGGCAGCAAAGGATTCTGTTAACCCTAAGAGAAAAAAAAAATAGACAATTACGCATTTAAATACGAATATTTATTTACGTGCTTCATGTTTAACTACATTTTACCTTCATTAGCAACTAAAAACTCGTCATGTAGTGTCGCGATAGCCCAAAGCGCAACGAACCTGTCTCGAATTTATAAGGCCATAGGGCCATGGTTCGAATCCGGGCGTTACCAATGAGTTTTTCTGAGTTAAGTACATAACTATCACTGACTCCGTGCCTCGGAGAGCACGTTAAGCAGTCGGTCCCGGGCGCTGTGAATAGATGGCGGTCGTTACAATCCCTAACGCGCAGTGAAGCAGCGTGGTGGATTTAAGCTCCAAGCCCCCCTCACCCTGGGGGAGGTCTAAGTCCTTGCAGTAGGGTAAAAATGGGCTAATGAAGGAAGACACTAAAAACTGTGGTTAATATTAAAATATTGTCAATAAACCTTATTTTATTCTGGAAACAATATTCTGTATACAGTTTCGGATTCGGCAGATTTAAATGAGTATAATAATTTACGGTTTCTCCTTAATGTTTCACGATACGGCACTAATTTTATTTTAAGTTATTGGTATCTGTCAAAAGTTTACCAGTCAATATTATTTTACATAAATCAAATCTCTATAGATAGCTGAGTGATAGCGAGCCTGCTTCTTGTTTAGAAGGCCGTCGTTCGAATCCCAAGGCATGCACCATTGAGTTTTTTCATCCTTATGTTCATAACTATCACTGACTCTATGTCTCTGAGAGCTCGGTAAGCCGTATCGGTCCCGGTCGCCATAAATGGCAGTCGTTAAAATCCACCAAAACGCACTGGAGCAGCGTGATGGATCAAACTCCAATCTTCCTAATCGCAAGGAGAGGTCGAAGCCCCTGCAGTGGGGCATTAATGGGCTGACGGTATGGTATGGTAAGGTAAATCTCTGTTACAAATTTTCTATACTATTATATAAAATAGGTTGTTAAAAAGTGAGCTTGCCATCACAAAGCCATCACGACAAGAAAAAGAAGAAAATACCTCACCATCATCATCAGTATCAGCCTGTGTCTCTCCACTGCAGGATATAGGCCTCTCCCAAGGCTCGCCGCCACACACGGTCCTCCGTCTTCCGCATCCCATTACCCCCCATATGGTGCTTTAGGTCATCAGTCTACTTGGCCGGGGAGCGGCCAACGGTTCGCTTCCCGGTACGTGGCCTCCACTCGAGAACTCGTCTGCCCCATTGGTTGTAGGTTGTACGGGAAATGTAGCCAGCCCATTGCCACCTCAGCTTGCTAATCACTTCGGCTAAGTCGACAACTTTAGTTCTTCGACAGATTTCAGTATTTCACACTCACTATCATATACATACATATACAAATGAATAAGGTTTTGAGTCAACTTTTTTCGTAGGGAAATGTTTTTTTCCTCTGAAAAATGCTAATAATACGGGTGAAAATCAATATGACTAAATGAAAAACTAAAATGACAGCTTTGTTCCTTCTTGTAAAGTACGAAGGTGAAATTATTATCACGATGGATCGTGTTAGTCGAGGTTTTACATTTCTTTCTCTTATTGGAACCATAATCGGCAAATAGGATTTTTAGAGCAAATAAAGTATATAAAACAGAACACTTGTTATTTTTATCTTAAGGACGACCCGTATAGATAGTGCTTCGATTATTACCCGCGTTGTTATCAATAATATTCTAGTAATGTCTAATAGAATAATTAGGTATTTCCATTATGTACTGTAAATGGAAAGTAATCAGGAAAGTGTGAGCTAGGCCAACCACTCATGTAATCACGCCAAAAAAAATATTCTAAGACGTAGATGAAAATCATACAAAATTTAAATAATTTGCACATTCTAGCAAAACGTTTGAGATTACGTTACGGCCACAATTTGTTAAAATCCACTGACCCGCACTGGAGCAGTGTGGTGGATTAAGCTCTAAACCCCCTCATCCCGAGGAGGGCTTGAGCCCCTGTAGTGGGGCATAAATGGGCTGATAGTTATAGTATGACGGTAACAATTTGTTATGCAAATTTTGTCTTATTTCACGCTGAGGAAGATAGCAGTCGTTTTATTTCTATAGAGTAAATGCGGCAGATGGTGAGCGGCTCACTGTCAGCTAAGTTCGAATTCGTACCAAGGAAAACTTGATACACATCGAATGATGCGCCAAGCAAGCAGTTAATTTTCAGTAAATGACAGCTATAAAAGTCTCTCTAAATAGCAGAGAAAACCTTGGTTGGTTTTTCAATGTCTCTAATTTTCATAACAATTTTCCTCTTTACATGAACTGTGCGTTTTACCTGGGATTTCTCAGTATAGAGTAGTAAAATTGTCACAGTATTTATTTTCACTTAGTTTATCCGCAGTTAATGCAGTGAAATTCCGTAGTTTTATTGATAGTTGGATAAATATTTGTCTAATACTGAATTCGTAAAATCAATATTGTATTTAGAAAATTCTTCGTCCGACAACACTTCATTAACAGCAAGTTGTTCGACGAAATTGAATTTCATTCAAGAATGTACATTTATATAAGTACTTGTATTGTAATTTTTTTTTAATGATATCAATTTGTATTTGACGACCGCTTAGCCTAGTGGGTAGCGACCCTGCCTACGAAGCTGGAGGTCCCGGGTTCGAATTCCAAGTCGGGTCAGTATTAATATGAGGATACTGGTATCGGGTCTTGGTTGTTATATGTGTGTGGTGTCTTTGCAAAAATATTTATATATGTATATATTATAAAGAATATTTAAGTATGTATATCAGTTATTTAGTAACCCATAACAAAAGCATAATACTTGCTTACTTTGGGACTAGATGACGCTGTGTGGGAAGTCCCATGTATTATTATTATTATGGAACATTCTAAACAATAACTACCTACGAGCATAAACCTAGGAATTGCGACCCCTTAGCCTAGTGGGTAGTGACCCTGCCTACGAAGCTGGAGGTTCCGGGTCGGAATCCCAAGTCGGGTCTGTATTTATATGATGAATATTGATAATGGTATCGGGTCTTGGTTGTTATATGTGTGTGGTGTGTTCGCTTGGCTCCGAGGCACGGAGTCAGTGATAGTTAATGTACTTAAGTCAGAAAAACTCATTGGTACACGCCCGGATTCGAACAATGGCCCTATGGCCTTATAAATTTGGACAGGTTCGTTGCGCTTTGGGCTATCACGACAAGTTAATTATAAATATATAAACTAATAATGCGAAATAAAAAAAATAATAATGCGAAATATATAAACATAATAAATTCAACTTGTAACTTGGCTGTAATTAAAAATTTCTTTTGGTCAATATAAAAAATTTATGGGGCTTCTATTTAGATGCCGGGTGACTTGTTTAGAATTGTGAAATAAACTCATTTCGGTTGGTAGCAAATAATTAAAATGTCCGGAGTAAATGGGCATATCTATAAACATCGATGTACATGAAAGTCAATCACAGCATAATATTTTAACATTTCGAGGGGTGCGATGGAAAACTGTTAACTGAAAAGCTCTAATATCAACTGAATTCGTCACTTTTGTTCTGGAAACGCAACTTTTTAAGGAAACTTCGGGTAATCCCATATTCGTAATAAAACTTTGAATATTTCAATACATGTCACGTTTATACGTGAGCGGGAAGTTACATAGATTTGTTCGTGAAATTTTTACTAATATAGAAAAACTAGCGGCCGTCCACGACTTTACCGAATAGACAACTTTACAGGAGGAAAATACTTCATTCGGGCAAATGGAAAATATATGCTATATATATTATCCGTATTTTTCGTCACATTTTTCTGAAGGAAATAGACATTTTGTCGTGATAAATAAGTTTTCGGAATGAAAGGGAAAGTATGTGAAATAATAGAGTAATTTAATTTTTAATTTTTAGTACGTTCTCCCTGCACCATAATACGTAAAATTGTTTAGAACATTCAATTATTTTATGTACATGAAAGAAAAGATTTTTCTCTTTTGAATTTGCTGTGTTGTCAGAATATGTCGAAAATTTTACTCTTGAATTTTCCGCCGTCTGAAAACCTTTTCCCAAGAAGCTTTTTTTTCGACGTTGTGAGCTATATTAATCACTTCAGATTCAGTCTAGACTATAGGGTGATTGACTGATAATTTGGAATCCAGACTTTGATAGGCATTGTCTTGCAGAAAACGAACTCTTTAGAACGAACGAACACCTTTCCCCAGCTTTCCTCTTTCACAGCTTTCAATAATTATCCCAGTAAACAAGCGTAGCGTTTCACGGTTATGATGACCGTCATCTAATAAATCATCATTTTTTATATTCTTATACAATAATCGAAATAGTGGTCTCTACAGTGCGACCAAGTAAAGGATAGTCTTCTGACGTTTCTGTACCACATTTAAATAGATACTCCTGCCACTTATAAATAATTGGTTTTCAAGGTATAAAAGGCAGCTTAAAGCTATAACATCTCTTCTGTAATTTGAGATGCTTATTCTGGCGTTGTTAGGTATTTGACAACAGCACACATGATACAGCAGACTTTTCGACGAATGTTTTGATGTCTGACTAGAATACGTAAAATGTTTTACAACAATCCATACACAAATCAGACAGCCGACGGCGTAGTTACCGCAGTACATGCAGTCACATTCAAAGGAACCATTCCACTGAAACGGAGAAGAACTGTGCAAAAGAACGCAAACGATTCGAATAATTATTTTGGCTCGGTGTTGTTCTTTATAAATTAGCGAATTCATGAATGCCTGAAGAGGCGGTTGAACGACCCGACGTTCGAATTTTGGTTCATCATCATCATCATCATCATCATCATCATCAGCCCATTTTTACCCCACTGCAGGGGCTTGGGGCTCCCCCAGGGTGAGGAGAGAGGCTTGGAGCTTAAGTCCACCACGCTGCTCCACTGCGGGTTGGGAACTGTAACGACCGCCATCTATTGACAGCGTCCGGGACCGACTGCTTAACGTGCCCTCCGAAGCACGGTGTCAGTGATATTGTGTACATAAGTCAGAATAACTCATTGGTACACGCAGGGATTCGAACCATGGCCCTATGGGGTCTTATAAATTTGAGACAGGTTCGTTGCGCTCTGGGCTATCACGACTTTTGGATCATATTCAATAATTTTTTCCGAAAGAATCGATTGACGCTTCTTTGGAAACCAATGACTCGAATAATAATTAAATATGTTGTACAGTGAGGGATAAATGAGGACACTGCAATAGATATCATTCTCGAAAACGACTAGAGCCCATTCCCTATAACTTATCTATCAACTGTTTACTATTACAATGGATAGGAATTTTAACCATCGATAACTGAACGTCCCATCTCCAGAATCTTGCTGACGGATATAGATTTCTATCGACGCGAGGGTCGATCGCTTATTATCGATAGATTTTTCTATGAGCGGACCAAAAATTGCATCCTAATAACTTTTTGACAGCTATCTGTCAGTAACCTATCTACTAACGCTAAACAATTGCTATCGGCCGTTTTCCTTGGATAACTGCCTATCTTTCTCGATTGCATTGTGTTTAAATTGAAATTAATACTTAGTTTTATCGTGTGACATAGTTTTAAAGTAATTGTAATAAGTTTGTTATCTTAAAATTTTGTCCAGTGAAAAATCTGAAAATGTATAATATAATACTTTTCAAAAACAATTTTTTATTGAAAAAGCAATGAACTGAAAATATGTAATAATAATACAAAAATAAATAAATAAAATAAAAATAAATGAAAATAATACGAAATATATATATATATTGTAAATGTTTGACGCTTTAATACAAATGTAAATTTTCAAACCTGTATTTATTATATACCTAATAATATTAGAGGTTTGATACTTCAAGCTTCTAAAATACATAACTCATATTATTTTACAGCTGGTAGTAATTTTTAATTTTTAGCACATTATTCTTTTTGAAAGGGTTTTTTATATATTTTATTTAAGACTTTTTAGTAAACTTTACTTAACCTGGCCAATAGTGGGTTCACGTGAAGCCACTGAAGGGTTCTGTAATCCACCTCCAGCTCCATCATCGGATTAGCTCGATGGTACCATAATTATTATTGATTGTCATCCAGTTATTCATGTATGAATTCGATTAACCGTTGAGAAGTTCCCCCGTGAGAAGATAATCCTGATTACATTATGAGTTAGTCAAAAAAAATCATGGTTAAAACTTACGGGCGAAGCCGTAGGCGGAAGCTAGTATATACATATTTTACACTCAGACACGGAACAAATAGACATGTTCATGCACACTAACATATGTCCAGGGTGCGAATCAAACCCACGACCCTTGGCTCTGCAGTTAGGATCTCTAACCAGTCGAACACGCAGTCAGTCGAACAAAAAAGTAACGAACATATAGACACATTTCCGCAACACGACATATTATTATTCTATGTTCGGCTCTAGGATACAAGCTATTTTTCTGTAAAATTTTAACAAGATCGGTTTGACTGTGAAATCATAACAGACAGACAGACAGCCAAAGACATTTTCGCATTATAATATTACTAGTATGTATGAGTACGTGTGCAACGACTTCCATAAACACTAATGGGGGCGTTCCCCGGCACCGAGATTCGGACGCACATTTGAAATACTTTTGCATCATGTGCCGACCATGGGACTTAAACCCGGGACTTTCCGTATTATGGACAGAGCATTTGCCTACTGCACCGCTCATACCAAGAATCATGATCGACAATACATTTATTTAAATTTTTTTGTGGTCTATAGTTTTGTCACACCGTAGTTTCTGCACTGAGAAAAATGCTATAGTGAACTCAGATTTTATTATGATGGTTTCACTATCAGTAGAGCAATTGATGATCGAAATCATCAAAAATACGAGGAAACCGAGAAAAAAAAAACTACGCATCATCATAATTACATTACAGGAACCATAATTTCCGTTGACGCATATTGTTTTCCTCTTCATATTTCTCGTCTTTTATTATGATGAACGCTTTTCTCAGGGTACATTTCCGGACATAGGTGAATGGAAGATGACATTTTATTACTCGTATAAAAATAGATGGATGAAATCTTTTATCTGTTTAAACCACAGAGAAGCGAGTAGGTTAGAGGTGACTTGTGACATGTGACACGTGTCCCAAAAATAATTACACAAGGAATATAAGTAAAAATATTACGCGTACGTAAACAGTTTTGGGTCAGGTTCATTTAATTTTAGAAAGAGGTTAAATCGTTCATTCCTTTCACTCACAACTTTGGTATGATTTGGAGTCGCCTGTTTTAAGTACCTATGCAACATACTACATAGGTACTTGAAGGGGACAGCGTATTCATCTATATGCCAACTCTAACCTACTTTAATACTCTGCGATTTATTCTATCATTGATATAGTGATCAAGTGATATTAAAAGAATATTGAATGCTAGCAATATCTGATTTGTCGACCGCTTAGCCTAGTGGGCAGCGACCCTGCCTGCAAAGCTGGAGGTCCCGGGTTCGAATCCCAGGTCGGGTCAGTATTTATATGATGAATATTAATACTGGCACCGGGTCTTGGTTGTTATATGTATGTGGTGTCTTCGCTTGGTACCCAAAATACAAGCTAATGCTTAGTTTGGGACCTAGACGTTGTTGTGATTGTGTGTGTTATTATTATTATAATAATATGGTGAACGGGTTATTGTACACCTTTGTGGATGGTCAGGAATATCTGAAAAGGATCGCCTGGCTGTTCATAGAAGGGTGTTGGTGCAGACACTGATGTACGAGAGCGAAACCTAGGTGTGGCAGAAGAAACATGAAAATAGGATGAACGCAGTAGAAATGAGAGTATTGAGAAATATGATAGGATTAGGACTGGTATGGTAAGAGAACAAAGTGGCGTGAAAGAAGATATAGTATGAAGGAAGTATGACTAAACAAATGTATGAAGCAAGAATGAATGGAAACGTCGGACGAGGAAGGCCAAGGCGAATGTTCTACGATGAAATCTGGGACATTCTAGAAAAGGCCAGGTCATGGGTACCCTAAATTGACGAGCAGCCTGAATATAATAATGGAAGCGAAAGAAGCTAGCCTGGATCATAGCAAGTGTAAGAAGTGGTTTCTGCCTACTGCGCCGGAAGGGATCATTATAAAGCTCTTTTGAAATCAAATGAAGGTTTTGAAGGCAGCTATTTATTTTAGTCCACCATTTCTGAAATATTAAGCTCAAAATTAGTTAATTCAGTGTCCTTTGACTTTTCTAAGGTATTCCAAACTCTTATTAAATAGAATTATATTTATCAAAAATTGTTTTTCGTAACTTCAATATATTAGTTTTGAAATAATCGAGAAAAAAGCGCTAAAATAAAAAAAAAAACGTTATGCGACTATATATAATAATAATAATAATAATAATACATGGGACAACCCACACAGCGCCACCTAGTCCCAAAGTAAGCAAGTATTATGCTTGTGTTATGGGTTACTAGACAACTGATATATATACTTAAATACTTTTTTTTAAATAATTTATACATAGATAAATATTATACACCCAGACACGGAACGAAATAAACATGTTCATGCACACAAATATTTGTTCCGGGCGGGAATCGAACCCGCGACCGTTGGCTCCGCAGTTAGGGTCTCTAACCACTCGGCCATTCAGTCGTCAAATATATATACCAGCCGTACTGTCTACAGAATCCTACGCTGCATGTAGTCCGATACGTAACTGGCCTAGTTTTATTTAATAGATTATTGTTTGGGGGTTTCTTTAAAATGTAATTATGTAATGTGAAACCCAATGAAAGTCATCACTAGTGTAAAAATGTCTAACACTTTGATAATATATTGTCTGGACAAAGAGTCAGCGTCAAAAAAGTAGATAAAAATATCACCTAACTGTTCGGTTATAAATCACGTACACATAGACGGTTTGTACATTATTACTATGGCATAGCGAGAGTATGTGGCTGTTGAGTCACACACACAAGTACGTAAAAGTTGGCCTGTCATTTTTGTTAAATATTGGGAGGGTCCATCCAGACATTGTTATATGTTTAATTTTAACCTTAACATTAAGAAAAAAGTTATTACTGATAAAACACTGAAGGAAACGGATTTTAATATGTAAAATCCCCTTAAACAAGTCAATATGCTGGCTGTCATATCCTTAAGGTGGGACGCTACCAGTCTTAATTGATGCAGCATCCATACAATTTTTTTTTTCAGGATCACTTTTCTACGTTTCAGTTAATAAAACATTACATGCGACCATAAAATATATTTCTCTTTAATGTTTTGAACCCACATTATTGATTACTTTAACTGGAAATCAATCGAAAAAAAACTTATATTTCACAAATTTTAGAATTTTGTATAAACGCTTCGAAACTCTTATAACAGTCAACAAAGTCAGTTAAAGAGAAATATATTTTATAGTCCCAGGTTATGTTTTATCAACTGAAACGTAATAAACGTACTAGTCAGTAGACAGGCGTCGCCCCCCCCCCCCCCCCAATTATAAAATGACAAACCATTTAATATGAGTATATTCAATCATAATCAATAAGTATTCATAAATCATATTAAAATCATATCTATTAAAGATATAATATGATATGTAATTGATTTGTAATTTTTAGATAGTTTCGTAATTGAAACTATCTAAAAATTACAAAAAAAAGAGATTTTGAACGAAAATAACGATGGTAAAAACTTGCATGTTTTGTTCACTTCCGCACGTGACAAAAGCAATGGCAGTAGACAATGACAGCACGCGGATCGTCACGTGGACTAAGTAACCCATCATGCACGAGCGAACGTAAGCCAAGTCTGAATGATCTCTTGTTCACGCAATCTGCGCATTAAATTGTTAGCACGCAGGTTCATTTTCGCCGTGAACTAAATTAATTATTCTTTTACAATCACTTTTATTAACTACTTTTTCGTTGCGTATGAATTGTTGGCTCAGCGTATATTAGCTATCACAGGAAGATATTTTACATTTTACCACACTGCAGGGGCTTAGGCCTCCCCCAGGGTGAGGAGGGGGTTCGGAGCTTAAATCCACCACGCTACTCCACTGCCAGTTGGGGATTGTAACGACCGCCGTCTATTGACAGCGTCCGGGACCGACTGCTTAACATGCTCTCCGAGGCACGGAGTCAGTGATAGTTTAATGTACTTAAGTTAGAAAAACTCATTGGTACACACCCAGATTCGAACCATGGCTCTATGGCCTTATTAATTTGAGACAGGTTCGTTGCGCTCTGGGCTATCACGACAGTGTCGTAAAAAATGATTGATATCAACTAATTAGACATCCTTGGACCAAAAAATAACATTACCTATTTTATTTAACCTCTGTTTGTTTGTATGTCTATAAATAGGTGAAAAACTACTGAAATGATTTTAATCAAACTTTCACTTGTGAATAGATAAAATTGTGATGCAACTTTATGAGGTTATAGTACTGTTACCGTTTTTAGGACCAACACATTAAGAAAAAAATGACAAAAAATGCACTACATAATTTATTACATTAAACAAAGAAAATAATTGATTTGCCTGCTAACCTGCTAGCCTGCTAACAAATGGATGTTGGATTACTTACGCACGAAGGGTTTGTCTACCTTTACAACTTTCTGAAATACAGCCGAATTTCAGTCTCTAGGGCAACTGATCTGATAATCATTCAATGGAAGGAGCACCTGCCCAGCCCGCAGGTTTTGACCGATTCCAAAATTTCTTTATCCAAACAGTAGACAGTCTATCCGCCTCGGGAAGTTTTTCGGTTTTTTCGATATTGGCTTTCGTTTTCGAAATAATCAACCTTTTAAAGTTAGGAATTGATTTTAGAAAATTTGGTATCATACGATGCCCCACAAGCCCTGCATCTTTCGACACCGGGGGCCTTTCGTCTACCATCACAGATTTCGGAATTAAAGCCGACTGACACTCGCCCATGAAAAGGATCTGATAAACATTTTCAATGTTAATTTATTTCCTTATTTCACTGTACCATTGTACAGCGGTTCATGGATTACACCTACCTTCCAAATTTCTACTTTAATGTGTCAATAGTCTTCGACGAAACTGGTTGTGACAGACGGACAAACCAGACAAAATAATAATAATAACACACACAATCACAACAACGTCTAGGTCCCAAACTAAGCATTAGATTGTATTTTGGGTACCAAGCGAAGACACCACATACATATAACAACCAAGACCCGGTGCCAGTATTAATATTCATCATATAAATACTGACCCGACCTGGGATTCGAACCCGGGACCTCCAGCTTTGCAGGCAGGGTCGTTGCCTACTAGGCTAAGCGGTCGTCAAATATCGACGGGACCAAATTATAAGGGTTCATGTTTTTGCCATTTTACCAAGCCAACCCCAAAATATGGCATATGAGATGTGGTGATTACGGAAGAGGAAACGGGAAAGTGTAAGTATAGGGGATAGTATGTTTGCACGAACAGAGCCGTGACCAAACGCTAGTCTAGAAATATAAATTATTGTCCCTCCAGACATCTGTTTATCTTACATAAAAAACAACAACTGTTATCCATTAAACGCAAGTATTATGGAGTCACGTTTTTATTATCGTGATAAAATATATCTCCAACTTGTACATGTCAAATAAACAAATTCAAATCTGACATCACAGAATCAGCAAACGTCACATTTTAGATTCGATCTTACATTATGTTCAGCTCAGCAAGAATATGTAACACCATAAAATTAACTAGAAGCTCTCTTCTGAGTTTACCGTCTAACCACTCATACTCTAGCTAGCTGTTGCAAGATAGCGAGTTTCAGTCCGAGTTTAGTCCGCGAGGTCCCCGCGCGCCGGCTTTCACCTCCTCGAAATTGCGTTTGACATTTTCGATACTGCGAAGAAGAAAAAGACGAAGTAGTAACATTTCTGACTCTATTAAAACCAAACGCTGGTGTAAAATTTATTTACTGTATGCATATAGTCATCAACGTACATTGAACCCTTTATCTCTACAATACTCTTCAGCAAAATGCCACGTAAACGCGTTTTCAATTTAAAAATATTTTTTATGTGATATAACTAAAAATTATTTTTTTTGCATTCACGTCTTTACTTGTCTTATAAGACCTTGTTTCTAGCTTTTCATGTTTCTTAGTCAACGAGAAGTATATTAATTTTGATTTACCTGGACTGTCAAAATATAAGCCAAATAAAAGGAAAAAAAGATATTATTGTTAAATTTCAAATTCGACTTTGTAATGTTTTATTTTTAGTCTTAAAAGATATTATTTAATAAAGAGTTTTTTGACATTGAAACCCTATTTCGAGTTCTAAGTCATCGGGCAATAAAATCATCGTCCAGTTTTTCATACAAAATGTTTCATACAATTTATATATCTTGTTTGTTAATTGGGATTATTATCGAAAGGCTGACGAACGATTACAAGGAAATTATCAACGAAATCACTACTACATTTGTATAACCGTCATGCAATTATACTGTAATAAAAAAAATCCCCTGTGTTATTTACCCGGCGATCTCTATTCTACTACTGCGCCTGAGTCACAACTTATCGTGACCATCAGCTGACAGGTTAGATCCCACTCGAGAAATCAACAAGAGCGTGCTGATCTGATTTTCTATCGAAAAACTTGTATCGAATCACGTTCCGTTGCCTGTGACTTGCGATAAGGACCAGAGGCGGCAGTGACGTGCCTATACTATCATCTTTTAGTGATAAATATATCTAAATTTCAAAACTGTATCGAAGTGGTCTATAAATAGAAGATATTATCGGAAAATTTATTGCGATTTATTGCAATTTAAAAAATTCATTTTTCATTTTTTTGTTTATAATCAAAGAACTACTGAAACGATTTTGATGTAACTTTTAGATTTAAATGGATGATAATTTTCTAACATGGGTATGCGTCATCCTACAAAAGAATTTTGTAGTTTTGATTTAGGGATTACTGATTAGAGTATTAGCAGCGTGGCAACGCGGGAAATATCCTTGGCTTTGCACCCCGCACCCGTCGTCTCTTTAAAATTATCTAAAATTAGACAGTATTTTTTATTTGTACGTATTTTTAAAATTAGATTTTTTTATTTAGAGTATATTATTGAATAAATTAATTTTAGTTGATTAAATTTATTTAACCTGTAGATTATTAACTCTAAGATAATAATAAAATTGGTACATTAGCATTCCCAATAAGTGTCTTCCCTGTAGATATCATATCACTTAGTTACAGTTTTATCATATAGTACAGATATTTTATTTTTATATATATTATACTAGCTGTTGCCACGGCTTTGCCCTCATGGTCTACAGAATTTACTCTATTTATTTCTCCGTTCCTATACCCTGCCCACATGATCTATATTGTATAGCGACCGCCCGCGATTTTGTCCTTTTCTAAATTTTACGCAGAAACTCCAAAGGTTTCCGGAATGAAAAGAATAAATGATTGAGCCGTTTGAGTGATTAGCCCGGACAAACAGACATACGAACATATGTCACTGCTGACAACAACCTTAATTAATTAAAATCGGTTTAGCCGTTTTGAAGATTAGCTCAAACAGACAGGCAAAAAGTAGCCTATTTTACCCCTGTCGACGTTTTCCCTGTGTACGCGAAATTCATTTAAGACTCATTAGCCGTTTTGGAGAATAGCCTCTACAGACAAACAGACAGATAGACACTACGATTTTATATATTTAGCCTATAATCTTTATCGAAAATTGAACTATCAAATACAAAAAGATTTTTTTAAATCCGATTGATAGTTCCAGAGATAGCGCGTTCAAACAAAAAAACAAAGTCTTTAGCTTTGTTACATTATGTTATAGTATAGATTACTTATAGTATTATCATAGTAATAAAATTAATCAATAAACAAAAGATTTATTTTATTACATAGAAATGATATTAATAATTGCACCTCACAATCCATTTTTTGCTCTATGATATTCAAGATAAATAAGTATGTATTAGTACTCGAGCGAAACCATGGCAGAAAGCTAGTTTTAGCGTAATAAATTATTAGCTTTCCGCCCGCGGCCTCACCCACTTGAACTACAATTGGACCGGCACAGCCTAAATAGACGCGACGCTCCAGAATATTGTGACACTTTCTAGAAAATTCTGCAACTTAACTACCTAAGAAATCTCTATAGGTACCTAATTTCATCAAAATACATTTAGTCATTTTATTATGTAGAATAGCTATCCCACAAGTCGGTCCCAAAATCGGTCAGCCGTTTTCGAGATAAGCCGGAACAGACATACAGACACTACAATTTTAATAATATAGATAAAAATTGTTTTTCACTCCTGACAACGTCCTCTTTATGTTTGCAAAATTTTAGTAAAATCGGATCAGCCGTTTCGGAGATTAGTTCGAACAGACAAACAGACAGACAGACAAAAAATAGCCTATGTCACCGCCGATAATGCCCTCTGCACGTCTGCAAAGTTTCATTGAAATCGGTTTTGCCGTTTCGGAGATCAGCTCGAACAGATAGACGGACGGACAGACAGACAGCCAAAATTAGTCTATACCACCCCCGATAATGCCCTCTGTACGCCTGCAAAGTTTCATTTAAATCGGTTCAGCCGTTCCGGAGATTAGCCAGAACAAACAGACAGACAGACACTACAATTTTATTAATATAGAGATTTATCTATTGACTGACGACACAATTGTTGCCGTCATAACCACTGTTTTTATATTGCAAAAAAGCGATTCCTACAGTGTATAATCTGAACTCAAGCGTTTCTCTTAGAGATAATTATAGGAAGTCGGTATTCTAACTGTAGCTTCGCGGTACATTTATGAGAAAATTCCAGGTATACTCTAATGACGAAGGGTGATCCATAAAAAAAAGCCGACAGGGGCCGTAGTCTATTTTATTTTTGAAAAACATAATAATAGACCATAGAGATAGTGAAGCTCCCCGCCGCCTCCCCACTAGAGACACGGTAAGAAATTTATTGAACGAAACGGAGCGTTCCATTTAGTGGGGGTGTGAGGCGCGTTTGCAGGGGGACGCGTCCATACAATTTCATACTTACACATGAAAAGTTACACTACTCAAAGTGTTTTTTGCTTTTTTTTTTGTTTTTAGACCTGTTCTTACAACATTTCATTGCATGATTCAGCGTTGTCGCGATGAAATTCTTGCTAACGGGTGTTTGCCGACTAACAACCGGTGGTGGCATACGCATAGACTACTGACGCGGTATATGAGCAGTCACCTTGTCGACAGTGTGCTGTGGTTCTAGTGGAGAGCGTGGAGGCGCATCTAGCTACTTCTATGGAATAGACCATCGCAATATCGGTGTATCTAACACTTGTCTGTCGCGGCTGGTTTTCTTTTTTTGAATACTCATAAAAATCTTTATTTATTTAACCAACCCAAATTTGTGACTTTGACGATATTAATTACAAGAAAAAAATTAATTTTCCCAATATGCATTATTCAAAAATTTTCATGGTCCACAATTATTGTGTCTTTAGGATATAGGTGTCCTTATTCAACAAAAAAATATGAAATTTTTTGTATGAAAAGAAAACGTGAATTATTAATGTGACGTCACTTACTTTATGCAGTAGTTAACGACCATACAAATGCGTAGAACTTTTTAGCAATAGATTATTCCTTGAAAATTTATCTATAGAACTTTAAAATAAATACTAAAATATTCCAAAGATTTTATATTTTCATAAAAAGTATTTTCATAAAAAAAGTATAGAAATGTAATGCCAAAATTTATGGTCGATGTCCATTCCTTTTTCTATATATTTACACAAAAACTTTTATTTGTAGGTCAACTTATATACAAGTTAATTAGGAACAACTTGTTGAAAACAGTTTATTATTCCATTCATTAAATTGAACTACGGAGCTGCTTGTATTTAACACTTCTAGGCACTTGTAAAGTTCAATCTGTAAACTTATTTGTGCTCTGTGAAATCGAGCTTCTGTCTGTATTATATTATATTATATTATATTCTATCTGTATTGTGTATTGTGTGGTAAACGAAGCGTTGGACACCTCCGGCCAGGTGGACAGACGGCCTGAAGCACCATACCAGGGGTAGTTGGATGCGAAAGGCGGAGAACCGTGTGTGGTCGCGAGACTTGGGAGAGTCATATATCCAGCAGCGGAGAGACACGGGCTGATGATGATGATGATCTATAATTGTTCATTTTGTAAAGAGGAATAAATAAATTTGACTATCTTGTAATTTTCTGAAACGTCAGCGTCGTCGCATCCGTCTGTAATTTTTGACCAGTCTTTAAGTGTTATTTATGGACCTCTATTTTTATTATATTTGACAATATTTACCATATAATGTTGGCAAGGAATTGGAGCGGCCCCTTGCCAATACCGGCTTACCGAGTAGCCATGGACCTCCCTTTTGGACCTAGGTATATAAAGTAAAAAATAAAGATTTTTTTTAACAACAAATAAATATGAACGTTTATTTAGACGATGTAAAAGTTATAAACGAAGTCCTGCCTTCTATTTACACCTTTATTATACGCAAACATGAATAATTAAAAATAAAAACTAATGAATTTTATACCTACATAAACCTAACATCTGAACATACAAAACTGGCAAGTTATTGGGCTGCTCTTCGGTACTCGTGGCACATCGAAAGTGGTGGACTTTTTCAAAACAAACAATTTTAACCGTACAGATTTGAAATCAATATGTTTGGAAATTATTAAGGGTTCTTTGATAATAGTTATGAACCATATATTATATTAATCTAATAATTAATTACTTATATTTATATTAATTAGTTCATAATTTAACACGTATAGTAAGTAGATGTAAATAGATACATAGTAATCCTATTTGTAAAAATGCAATCGCGACACTTTTTACGGATCGGCTATATAGACCGTAGCTGAGGCCGTTTTTTTGAAGTATTAATACGGCAGATTTTAAAAATCTTACTGTCAAGTCAATGTGCCCATCCTTTTGTTCGTTTAGGAAGACTTAGGAAATTATGCCCATCACAAAAATGCCGTTTGGAGTAAAAAAGAAGCGAATCGCTTCCGGTTTTCACTTGTGGTTGTTGGTGACCGCTATGAGACCACTAAATACATATACGTATGAGACGGTTTGGAGGAAGTTATCAATTTTTGGAGGGAAAAATGCTTCGATTGGATTTTGAGTTTTGATTGAATTACCTATATGAATATGATGAAATTAGAGAGCTTAAAAATTATTGTTTTTAAAATAAGCGTTACTTCCTAAATATTCCTTAATGGAGAGACAGACAGGCACATTTAATGATAGGAAGGCTTTACTCTGCCGTATCATGTATTAGGTGCGAAACAATTCATTGAAGAAGCGACTTCGGCCGACAGTCTATAACGTTTGGTTCGAACTGTACGATGTAATAAGTGTAAATTTTACAACTTTGAACGGAAATGAGGTAAAATCGCCAGGGCCGGTTATATATGCGCGAAAGCTAGTTTAAAACAAATGTAGGTAGGAAAAATCTATGTCTATTATATGTAACTATTCCTAATTTAGTTTGCTTTATCTATGTTTATTCTTTACTACAAGAAATTACCTCTGACATCTGTTATTAAAAATATCCAAAACTAAAAATCGTCCTTAATTTTTTTTAATAGCCAATTAGCCACCACAGTAAGGACAACAAATAAAATATTAAAAAAAAAATTTTTAATTAAAAAATTAAAAAAAAATTTATTAAATTAACCATTAAATTTTGAATATAGTGTTTACTTTGTTTCACGTGATCTCGAAATTCATCCATTTTTAATAAATTTAATTAGGTATAGGTCATTGTCATATTTTAATAACTATGACTGTATTACACTTCTGAGAATTCCAAAATGAAGTATTTCAAACCAAAAACAATAACATTTCACCGTTTTAAAAACAATCGGTGTTCCCAAAAAATATTGAACGTTCAACGTCTTTCACCTGACGAACGCGGACGCTAAATAAAACCTCTTTACTAACTACCTCTTTACTAAATTTCGCATTCCAACAAAAGACGACCATAAAATCGCAACTTAAATCCTTTTCCTCGTAAAAATAATCCCGCCCTTAAAGTAATGTAAACGACGCATTGTTATCATTTATCGAGGTATGACTTTTTCACCTGATTTAATAAAGGTGCCCGCGTACCTGGCCGACAGTGGCAGTACGTTGAGGCACGTTCGCGTATTCGCACGTTTCGTTAGTAAAAAAAAAACGCAGACGATCGAAACAAAGGCGAAAAATTAAAAAGGAAAACATAGGACTTTTTCAGTGCACCGAAATGTAAATATTTAATGTTGAACTTTTTTCGTTAAGTCTATTATATATTATTGGTGTAAATATAATTTAGTGTATTTAATTTAATAATAAAATAAAATCCTGTGATATTAATTTATAAGTGAAGCCATCGCGGCGAGAAATCAGCAAGTAAGTGTATTTTTTTAATTGACAAATATTTTACTATATTAATATGTTTACTTGCATCATATACCTTTGTGTTTTTTTTTTTAAATTATTTTAACCAATTTATATAAATAGAGAGTCAACAAATATTATTTAAAATTATACGATATATAATTTTGTTTTTAATAATAATAGTGTAATTTGGTTATTATTTTTATTTTGTAATAATGTAATTATGTATGTATAATAGGTAAATTCAAGTTATTATTATTGTTAGTCTTTTCTGTTAATATTGTTATTTCTGCAGCTTTATTTGCGTGGTGCACGTTTACTTTAGTTTCATTGCTTTTAATTCTAAATTTAATTTTCCGGTGAGAAATTTATTAGGTTATAGTTGTAACATTTTTATTTCTCATACTGTACTGTAGCATATTTTAAACTACACCTGTACCTGTTTTTTCTCCTAATAAATAAATAAATAAACAAATAAATATTTTTTTCTACGTCATGCATTGCCCGTTGTGATTAGTCACAATATAGAAAATTAGTTCGTTTCATGGATTTTAATGTTTAGTTGCTCTAAATTGTAGTTCAAGCCTTTATTCATAATTTTAAGTAATTCAGTTCGAGTTTAATTATAAATTCAACGTAAAATAATATCATTTAATTTTTAATTAAAGTTCACTTTTAATGGATAGATAATTACTATTTTTGTAATAGGTTGTGACTAATTTTAAATGCTTCTGTAGCGAACTAATTACAAACCTTTATGATTTCAACATGTCCAATATGACATTTCATTAAGAAGAGTTTATTTTTTATTTTTAAAAGGTAAAATGGAGAGGAAACCCAATTTTTTAAATCAATTTCATGCGACGCTCTTTGTTTTGGAATTCCTCCGAATTATTTTGCTATATATAGCCAGCCATGTAACTTACGAATCGCTAAATTAAAAAACTCTGAACAGTGAATATAATAACCAGGGTTATATGATAGTTTTTGGAGATACAACTGCAGGTATCGAAGGTTCCGGTTTCGATTCCCGCCCGGGATAAACATCTGTTTGCATGAACATGTCTATTTGTTCCGTGTCTGGCTTTAAAATATCTATATATGTATGTATTATTAAAAATATAAATATTTTGTTATACCCATAATACAAACTATGGTTGGGGACAAGATGGCCGTGTGTTAGATATCCCAGTTATTATTATTACTACTATTAAAAACACCTATTACCCTTAAGAATTTTAGGTAATTATATACTTAAAATTTTTAAACGTGTCCTAGAAAATTCTGGAAAAGATATGTTGACATACATTTACTCAAACAAATATATCTTTAATTTAATGTTCAGTAACTTTTCTACCAAGCCCCCAAATCTTGAGGGGAGGCCTAAGACCTTGCAGTGGGGTATAAAAAGGGCTAATGGAATGGAATGGAATGGAATAGAACTTTTTTACTCCAAAACAAATACAAAACAATACTGCAATAATAATAATAATAATTGATAACGCGTTAAATGTACTTTTATATTTTAAACTACTTAACACTAAAAATTAATTTGCTTTGATTAATAAACAAAAAGCTATTAATATAATTATAACAAACATATGTAGCTAAAAGTTTAAGTTTTCATTAATAATAATAAAAATATTAGAAAAAACTTCACCTCGATCTAAAAAAAAACTTGCTTGATTTGTTAAGTTTTCTGCTTATTTTACGTAGTAAAAAAAAAACAATAACATATTCACTCATTCACTAACAAAAGATTCTAAGCATGTATGCAATTCAATGTCATTGAGTGTAACAAGATGTCTTCCTCATTTTGATGCAGGAAGAAGATGTATATAACATAGTTTTTTTTTAGATTTAATATAATTAGTTGTAAAGGCGTTTCTCAACTGTTGATTTTCAAAAAAGCTTGTTTGTGTGGGCGATTTATTTCAAAAGAACTTTGTGTTAAGAGTTATTATTAAAAATTCAAATACCTCAGGTTTTATTTACACTAATTACAACTAAACGGGAAATCTGCTTGTATTTGTTTTTCGAGGGAATTCACAAAAATATTTCACTGAATTATAGGAAGCTGACTCCAACGCGTTATGAAAGATCTCGCAAATGAGATGGGGTTGTTTTTATATTACTTATATATTGGAAAATATTTTTATGTAATATTCAGATTGCGTTGAATTATAAATACAGGGCAAATTTTTTTGCATTTGAATTTTAATCGGACACCAGAATTTTTAAATATCCAACGTACTGATGAAGTTTTAGATACCAACAGACTAGACGCATAAGGCGACATGCATATTAATTTTTTCTGTATAGTTTTTATAATTACATTATAATGTTCATTACATTATAGTATCGTGATAGAACGAACGCGTGTACCAATGAGTTTTTCTAACTTAAGTCCATTAACTATCACTGACTCCGTGCCTCGGAGAGCACGTTAAGCAGTCGGTCCCGGCTGCTGTCAATAGGTGGGGGTCATTACAATCCTCCAACCCGCATTGGAGCAGCGTGAAACAGCTCCAAGACCCGTAATCTTGAGGGGAGGCCTAAGCCCCTGCAGTGGGGTATGAAAAGGGCTGATGGAATGGAATGGAATTATAATCTTAAAAGTCAGATTAGCATATGTTTATTTTATGAAAAACTATTTTTTATATGATAATGACAGTCTACATTATTCCACACTTCTTTGGCTTGTGCACTCTCTTCTATTTGAAGTGAAAACTTCTTTAAGGGGGTAGGCTTTTCATACAAAAAAGAGGGTTTGGCCCGTGTCTAATTCTCGCTGTATTTCTGTATCAATATTTACAGAAAAAATATTTGTAATAGGATAAATTCTGTTACAGGACGGTATATTTTTGATATCTTGTTTAGTTGTCGTAGGATAAAATCCTGAAAATGTGATTTCCGTCGTTTCTTTGTTTTCGAAAATAATGAGCCGTAAAGTCGATATTAAAGCGAATTAAAAAAAAAACGCACCGTAACGTACGATTACGTACATAATGACCCTGCAAATTTTGGTTCCAATTCATGCACATATCATGGATGGAAACAATCACGGCCCGCAAGCTGTTTCGACGCGTATTTTATAGGTATTTTTGGGAATTTGTTTTTGTCATCTCTGTCACTCAGGGATAGATCGGGAAAGGGTGATCGAAAAGTAAGAAAGATTATCCCCTTAAGCGTTCTTTTTGAACAGTTACGAAACTGAACACTCATGCCTAAGCGTCACGCTCGGATCGGTGACGCTGAATAACGTATACTCGGCTATATCAGAATATACCTATATGTTTATAAGTGATTATTAATGAATTCATAGTTAAAAGAATTGTTTACGACTATTAGGTGCTTGAAATATATATAAAAAAATTATATTAAATGTGTTGTTTAAAAAAATATATTATGAAAATAATTTTTTGGGGTGATAGCCCAGAGCGCAACGAACCTGTCTCAAAAGTGTCGTGATAGCCCAGAGCGCAACGAACCTGTCTCAAATTTATAAGACCCCATAGGGCCATGGTTCGAATCCGGGCGTGTACCAATGAGTTTTTCTGACTTAAGTACACAATATCACTGACACCGTGCTTCGGAGGGCACGTTAAACAGTCGGTCCCGGACGCTGTCAATAGATGGCGGTCGTTGCAGTTCCCAACCCGCAGTGGAGCAGCGTGGTGGACTTAAGCTCCAAGCCCCCCTCCGCACCCTGGGGGAGGCCTAAACCCTTGCAGTGGGGTAAAAATGGGCTGATGATGATGATACCTTTTTTTGATACATTCTATATATACCTATATTTTTTAAATTTTAAAATCATAAAAAATTACACTTTTATCCCTTCAAAAGCACCTTCTTTTCTTGCTTGCCCTATCACAACTGAAGTTTGAATAACTAATAAAAATTCATGCTCAAAAACACATTTGTAAAAACTCATAATTTTGAAATCCCAACGTGATATTTAATCATTAGGTATTTATAATTTTTGTAATATTCAAATCAGTTTTTATATTTGTGTCAATATTTCAATATAATTGTATATAGGTTGCGTAGAATATGAAATGTCACGATTAGGAATGTAGATAAATAAATACTGGCTTTAAGAACTTGTTGCACAAAACGCGTGTCCAATTGATGTGTAAGATTCCCGAAGATTCGTCGACCATGACCGAAGCCGAATAACGAGCTTTCTTCGGTAAGGTTCAATGTGATAGTGACATCTCCTTCAGTTTATTGTTTTGTATTTCGTCTGTTTAGAATTCGTTCTCTCTACGATTATGATGACAATGCATGTATTTGATGACCGACGACGACCGCTTAGCCTAGTGGGTAGCCCTGCCTACGAAGCTGGAGGTCCCGAGTTCGTATCCCAGGTCGGGTCAGTATTTATATGATGAACATTGATACTGGTACTGGGTCTTGGTTGTTATATATATGTGGTGTCTTCGCTTGGTACCCAAAACACAAGTTAGTGCTTAGTTTGGGGCCTAGACATTGTTGTGATGTATTCGTCATTATTATTATTATTTGTAATAATTATATTACTATTACATAGATCTAATCATAGAACTCTACGACCATGGATCTATTATTAGGTTAGGACGTGAAATAGTGCGTTAAGCGTATGAAAACCGTTCTCACCACTTTTTGTGGGGCGTGCGGGTGGGGTGGGAGGCATGTTATTGATTATTTATTATTACTGCTTCGGCTGATTGGGCAACAATCTAATGACTGACCGATTGGTCGAGTGGTTAGAGACCCTAGCTGCATCAATGGGTCGCGAGTTCGAATCCCGCCCGGGACAAATGTTTGTATGCATGAACATGTCTATTTGTTCCGTGTCAGGATGTAAAATATTTATAAATGTCTATATTATAAAAAATATTTAAATATGTATATCAGTTGTCTAGTACCCATAATACAAGCTTTGCTTAGTTTTGGACTAGATGGCGCTGTGTGGGACTTCCCAGGTAATTCACAATTAAGCATTTTTTTGCACGCCACACAACGCGAATGATATATGTAACCTAAAATCGTGCATATACTTCAAGTTAAACATTGAAACCACATTAATAGGGATGTTTTAATAACTAGAGTTTTGAAATTAATAATAATATTTTATTTAATTATTATGAAATTATAGTATTATTGCATTTTTTAATTAATTTATTTTAGTATATAAAATGAAGATTGTGATTAAAAAAAAATATGTACCAATATCTGTTAGTCTGTGTGTCAGTGGGTCTTCAAAATTCAGAATAATATAGGCAATGGATTAATATAAATCTTCTTCATTAAGTCTTCATTCATCATTAAGATCTAATAAGTTCCATTGATTTGTGTAATTTAACTCATAAAACCGTTTAAAATATATTAACGAAAGTTGAGCGATTTGACAGCAGCGTTTGGAGCCAACCGTATTCGTCTTAAAACTACGAATTGAACTAGAATTGACTAATTGTTTAATATTTGTAACTTTACCTATTTGTTTTTGTTTGTTTATTTTGTTTTTGTATCTCTTGAAGATTGTATATAATTTGTGTAGCTCATGTCATTAGCTTAATACGTGTATTAAAATTGTACGGACGGGTTGCTGTGCTTGTGGTGTGTGCGGCGGACTCACGTAGGGGCTGACTGAAAATCAGTGTTGTGGGCGTGGTCATCCACTCCTACAGCGTGTGCTGAGTCAGCTCCTTTCATGGTTGCGGAGAACTTCTATTTGTGTTTTGTCATTTGTATTGTCTATTGTATATTATGTATCCGTGGCCGTGATTAAATGTGTTTCTTTCTTTCTTTCTTCTTTCTAGAAACCTTCTTCTGCGTTTACCGACTAACCACTCACACTCTAGCTAGCTGGTGCAAGATGGCGAGTTTTAGTCCAAGTTTAGTGCGCAAGATTTCCACGCACCTTTCTTCACCCCCGAAAAATCCCCGCGCACCGCATTTCAGCCCCGCAAAATTGCGTAATATCACTTCGATTCAGTGAACTGACCGGGGATTCTTCACACCTGCCCTTCCGTTACCATGATCGCTGCCGTGGCCAGGAATAGAAGGGCCGCCGGAAACTGGAGGCCATTGTGTGTTTGTGTGTTGCATTGGGAGGGTTTGCCAATAATCACCACGCTTGGCAGGCGGTTTAGTGATCGGAGTAATAGTTTCACAGAGAGACGCTGCTGCCCATCTTCAGCTAACCAGGGTTAGTCGCCCCTTACGACACGCTTCCCGGTGGCGGTAGGGAATTGTATTCTTTGCCGTTCCCGCATAGTACATTTATGACTCTATTAAAACCAGACGCTGCTGTCAAATTAATTTATTTTATGGTATTCGTACTGTTATATTTTATACAGTTAGAGAAAAATTATGCAAAAATAAAAAAAAAATACTATAGATAAAATACCATAAAAAAATTCGAACTTTACTATTTATACTACTTTTTTTTTTAAATTAAGCTCGCTCTAATTTTTTTGTATTACGATAAGCGAGCGAGGCGCGTACTTGTGCACTTTTGGATTTTCCATTTTTTTTTAGGACTGCGCTCGCTTTTTACCCCCGGTCCCACACATGTGGCAAACATGGCAAACATTGACAATTCACGTATGTGTTGGGAGGCCATTCGTATTCGGCTGTATTCGGTAATGTCTTGTGCGGCAAACATTTGTTATCCGTGATACGTGACGGTTTTCTTGCGCACTTCAAAGTGGCCGGACGGAAAAGAAACATTTGCCTAGTAGTGTAGGAAATACAGTTTCGACGAACATTTATCAATTATTTTAACGGAAAACATTTGCTGATTTTAAGGTCAAATGTTTGTCCATATGTGTGGGACCACCTTTATTGTCGCGTAGTTCAACACAGACTAACTTCGATCACTCGCGTATCGATACAATGCTTATATAACGCGGCTACAGTTCGCCTATCCTATCACATCCTACCCGTTAGTAGATCCATTGCTGCGACGATTCTTCAGTCCAACTAATGGTGGACCGACTCACGCTATACATCAAATTCATGGTCGCCATGCGAGTATCTTTCTCCTCTAGCGGTTATTATTATAATCACGATGCGTAAATATATTTCGAAAAGTTCGTAAACCTTAAGGAGCACGAGTAGCAATGGAGGTGCTCAACCTTGCTGTAAACACTTCAATTTCCACAATAAGTATAGATGTCGCAACTAAAAGTATTACGCTCGGCCGACTGTTTGACAGTGGTGTAATCACTCCAAATGAATCTTTCACAATTCCGTTGAAAATTGGCAAATTTTCTATTTCAACTATAGTGAACTTTCTCAACTTCGTTCGATTTTTCTCGTTTGTCTGTCTCTAATACGAAAGTATGTTTGTTTGTTTTGTCTTTTATTCATGACGTCACAGAGCAATAAAACAACGTGATAATTTCGCACGGAAATAGTTTAAAGGTTGCAGATTATGTACTGTCTATATTGGTCGAAGGATGCCATTGGATATAAACTAATGTTAAACTGCTTAGCGTTGGCCTTCCGTGTGGAATATTCAACTGCCGTGTCGATAGGATGTCGTGATAGCCCAGAGCGCAACGAACCTGTCTCAAATTTATAAGGCCCCATAGGGCCATGGTTCGAATCCGGGCGTGTACCAATGAATCACTGACACCGTGCTTCAGAGGGCACGTTAAGCAGTCGGTCCCGGACGCTGTCAATAGATGGCGGTCGTTACAGTTCCCAACCCGCAGTGGAGCAGCGTGGTGGACTTAAGTTCCAAGCCCCCCTCCTCACCCTGGGGGAGGCCTAAGCCCCTGCAGTAGGGTAAAAATGGGCTGATGATGATGATGATGATGTGTCGATAGGGCAAAGTTAAACGGTTTATCTCTAATTTACGATCAGGGTTGCCAGATGACACTCGGAAAAACCTGGGCACGTAATTAGGAAGTAGGGCAATAAATATTTAGAATTTTAATTTTAATTTTTTTTTTCACTTTTATATATATTAAACCTATAACTTATAAAATATTTAGTCATGACGAGCGCAGACTGCCGAGAACGCTAGTGGCATTCCCATTCTGAATGGTTGATCCTCTGAACAAAATATTGTTTGTTCAGAGGATCACCCGACAGCAATCGGAGCCTTACGCCAATTTCATGCGAGAATGCAACAGCATCCCTGGACCATGGACCCATCATCTCCACTGCAATTTTTATTCATGATAATAAGTAACAATATTTTAATAATTATAAATATTTTTTTTTTTCTTCTGAGGTACATAATTTTTGAATTCAGTGCAACTATGTTCGACGTTAAAAATATGTACAGTTCGCTTTTAACAGTGAGATATACGATGTTGTAATATCACTTATATAGGATTCATGAAATATTCGTTCTAATATTCGGATGTGCTCGAGTGTCGTGATAATCTAGGGGTGGCGAGCCGACGTCTTGTTTAGAAGGTCGTGGTTCGAATCCGGCATGTACCAATAAGTTTTTTGTGACTTAAGTATCATCACTGACTTCGTACCTCGGAGAGCACATTAAGCCGTAGGTCCCAGTAGTGCCGTCACTAGATAGCAGTCGTTAAAATCCACCAACCCGCACTGGAGCAGCGTGATGGATTAAACTCCTTTCTTGGTACCTGAGTCGATCCTCTTCCTCCTACCCTCCAAGGTCCAGGGTATGAACATTCTAATATTAGGTTTGGATCTATTAAAAATCAATTGAATTGTGAATAATGCCAATAACACCCACCGAGAAGTTTCTAATGGTGTGCAAAAATTTTAACGCCATGGAAAAAAATGTGAATAGATATTATTACACAAGACGACGAGATTATTTTAAGTTCCTTGTACTACAATAGTATAACAATGTAATATTTATCGTAAAAATATTATTGTAAGTAGAAAACTGCTTGTAAATAGACCTATTCTTGAGATATGCTTTGATGTAATCCTTTTATACAATTTCCTAGCAATAATTCCTATCAATGTGGCCGTGAAACGTCGTTCGTATGCTACGTGTAGAATATTATATTTGACTTGTCTCTGATTAAATATTTTCACTGCAATATTATTTATAAAGAGAAACGGGTGAGAAAAAGATGGCCAGTGACAGATTTTGTTTTCAAAATTAAGATTAAGTGTACTCTTAAGCTATATGAGTAGGTATATTATTATATCATAGCAAGTATGTATATTTGACTGACCGATTAGCCGAGTCTTTAGCGACTTTATAACTGCAGAAACAAAGTTCGCAGGTTCTATTCCCACCCCGGACATATATTTGTGTGCATGAACCTGTCTATTTCTTCCGTGTTTTGGCATAAAATATCATCACTACGAACGCGTTAAACTCAAAAACTATCAAACGGATTGGCATATGGTTGACACCAGTGGATGGAGTGGTTCAAAAGGAAAGTTTACTAGTATAATTTATTAATGTTTTGTGCAAATTAGTTGAAATATGACGACTATTGTTGAAGAAGTCGAAAAAAAAATTAAGCCGGCTGGGAGCTTCCTTTGAGATGTAACAAAATAATGCATGGAGGAATTGTTTCTCTTTTATAGGACTAAAGAAAAGTCCGCAATGCATATGTCTATCTATTATGGATAGCTTACTACACCTATTTTTATGTTTGAAAAAATGGTGTCATATGATGAGGTGATTGGAAAGCAATTTATACAGATAGAGTATTAATCCTTATCAAATTAAATACGTCATTTACCTTCAGCGTTTCAGGCAGATTATGATTGCCCTGTACACCATACAATTTAAATTAATATCTTAGGAGATATCGCAAAATAGAAACTAACGCGCAACCACGCCGCGTGGCGCATACATGCGCATACGTGCATTAGGTAGAAGTTTTCAATGCTGTATAGTTTATTAATAAGTGTTCGACAAACTGACTTAAAATTTATTTATTAAAATAAGAAGTCAATGTCCTTCTAAACCTCCTATAGACATACAAGGCTTTTTGGGAAACAGTATGGTCAGTAGGTATACGTGGGCCACTATACAAGTTTTGAGACACGCCAAAAGTCAACAATTCATTTTTATAATTTATGCTATATTTTATCAAAGTATTCTCCATTAATCACTATGCAAATTTCCATCGGCGTAAAACTGCTCTGTAGATATTTTTCATTCCAGTCTTCCTCTTCCTCTTCTTCCTCCGATAGGTCAGAAATAGCTGACTCAGTAATTAATAATTTTTTTCGTAAACTGGACTATTGTATTTTTTTTTAATTAGCAAGAATTCAATTTAAAATATATTTCTTATGGAGTAAATAAATTTGACAGCAGCCTTTGGTTTTAATCATGTTATAATAGAGTCAAAAATGTCACTTCACAGTATCGAAACAGTAAAACTGAATTCCCCGGGGTTGAAGGCTGGCGCACGGGGATTTCGCGTACTGAAACTGGACTGAAACTCGCCATCTCGCCAAACGGTTACACCAGATAGCTAGAGTATGAGTAGTTAGACGGTAAGCTCAGAAAGGTTCTTCTATATTCATACTTTTATGATATTTCTCTTAAATCCTATCATAAAGATGAATAAAGTTTCGACCATAACGAATTATTTACCTTAGTCGGTCTAAATATGGAATCGCAACTATATTGCTTACCTCTAGTATTTTTACGTGTATTATATTACTCTCTAAAAAATGTCGAATATGACTATATCCGACTGGATTGCAATAATAATTATATCAAAAATTAAAATATCAGCTCCAATGGCATTATTACCTACCGCGAAAAGTTTAATCTCGCATTCAGCATTCTTGGAACACAATATCTTATCGTATTACAGTAATAATCATGTCAAAGACTGTATCCATGCCTGAAATAAATTCGAAATATACTTCTATACTGACCGGTTGGCCGAGTGGTTAGAGAACCTAACTGCGGAGCCGAAGGTGTTCGATTCCCGCCCGGGACAAATATTTGTGTGCATTAACATGTCTATTTGTATCGTGTCTGCGTGTAAAAGTATCTATGTATAAGTAGATATAAAAAAAAGAATATTTAAGTAAATATATCAGTTGTCTAGTACCCCATAATACAAGCACAATACTTGCTTACTTTGGGAGTAGATGGCGCTGTGTGGTATGTCCCAGATATTATTATTATTATTCTTTTGTCTAAGGAGATTAAGCTGCTGACTTGTTGGTGAAAAATTATAAACTAGTCACCAACGAGTGTAACTACAATTTTACTCGCTCAGCGATATTTTCTACGTCCGAAATATACACTCCATGAACTAGAGCGTATTCTATTTCCATACAATCTCAACTCGTATACCGAATTGCTTACGTTATGTTTTATTTCCGTTCTCGAATCTGCAAAGTTCTTGAAAGCTTCCAATTACTTCTCATAAACTATGACTCGGAAACTGATCTTAAATCCAAAATATATATTGACATAGGCAGAAAAGGTTAGCTCCACAAAGATATTAAATAAGTATCGACTAATCGAAGTATCGACGCAATAAAATGTAATTCAGCTTATACAGCGCTATTTGCGTAGCAACTGAATTCACCTACAAATGCCTGCAAGGCGGCTTTCTTTCTATCGCATAACTCTGTTTCTTTCTGAGCCACCAAATGAGCCAGATTCGACCTAGTACACCTATGTACTTGTATTCGCCTCAAGTAGCAAACGCACAAACAAACACACGTGTTTTCGTTTTTTGGTATTAATAAGAATTTTAACAAAAACTGGTCGCTATTATCTGTTCGAGGATCACAAGGTTTTTTAACGTAAATACGTACGTAAATATAAGTTAATGGAGCAGAAATTGTAATGTTTATTTTGAAATTGTATCAAATATCAAAATTTGATCCAAACGAAGTCAGATTACCTATCTTTGTTTTTACGAGCTAAAGCCTGTCTTTAACTGCAGAAGTAAATCTTTAGTAATATTTGAATCCATGTCCCTAACAGACCTGGTACTGATAACTTTAGAGATAAAAACGAACAAACACACAAATAAAATAAACTTTTATGTTTTCGTAGACAAAGTCCGTACCACCAAACATCATCATCATTATCATCATCATCAGCCCATTTTTACCCCACTTCAGGGGCTTAGGCCTCCCCCAGGGTGAGGAGGGGGGCTGGTACACTGGTACGCTGGTGATGAGGAGAGGTACCACCAAACGCTGCTGTCAAATTTACTTGCTCTATGTCCGTACCATATTGTAAATTCGTCTACTCCGTCCTACCATATCTATCCGTCGGTCATAGTTTCACAGTTTCTGTAATTTCGGAGTCATGAACTAGAAGCCCTATTCTGCGTTTACCGTCTAACCAATCATACTCTAGCTAGCTGGTGCAAGATGGCGAGTTTCATTCCGCAAGGTCCCCGAGCGCTGGTCTTTGCGAAATTGCGTTTGACGTTTTCGATACGTTTGTCTCTTCACAGTATCGAAAATGTTAAGCACAATTTTGCGGGTGTGAACACCAGCCAGCGGAGATGCCGTGGGGGTGCAGACCGGCGCACGGGGACTTGGCACGGTCTGAAACTCACCACATTACACCAGCTAGCTAGAGTATGAGTGGTTAGACGGTATAAACGTAGAAGAGGGCTTCTACTTACTTCGTACTTTTAGGGTAATTTCAGAATCTTTCTTTTTCAGTACGAATTTTACAAGTGAGTAATACTAAATTCTAATTCACAGTGATTAAGAATATGTCAAAACACCAAGTGCCGTAAATTTTGGTCCGTGGCGTATATTTTGTGCTGTAATTTTTGTAGTAACAACGCGATATCTCTACATACATATCCATACGTAGATATCCATGGTTATAATGCTAAATAATGTTTGGAATTGTACGCACTAAACAGAACTGAATTTTATACGGGCGAAGCAATTGTAACTAACTGCTGCAATACACAGTTTCTGTAAGACAATACTGGTCTAAGTATATTGTTGATGTAGGTAATTGCATCTTTTATTGCAACTTCCACAATTCCCACTTAAAGTACCTAGTTACGATTAAGAAAATAAATACCATTCTGATTGTCCACTAAAAAGTATATTGCGACCACCCAGAACACTAAATTCATCTAATTTAATTTTACCAATAAAGTTTTATAGTAAAAAGAATATTGCATGTGATGAAAAGGAATGAAAGGCATATTACAAGGAAAGTGATGAGTATGAATGTGGAGGGATGTAGGGGTAGGGGACGACCCAAGAAGGTATGGATGGATTGCGTGAGAAAGGATATGTGTGTGAAAGGTGTGAGTACTGAGATGACGACTGACAGAGATGAATGGTAGAAGAACACATGTTGTGCCGACCCCACTTAGAGTGGGATAAGGGCAGGAGGATGATGAGTAAAAAGAATATTATACTTTTTCGAATTTCAGAAAAGAAAGACTTCGTAATTTATTTAATCACCCTTAAAATTTTGGTTCCATCTTTGATATACTCATCAGAGTGATTTGTGTAGGTTTTTCTACTCAAATATGTACATATTAATCTTGTTGTTTATTATCATAAAATATGATTTCATGGGACTATATAAATAAACTATATAAATAAAGGTGTCATGATAGCCCAGAGCGCAACGAACCTGTCTCAAATAAGGCCCCATAGGGCCATGGTTCGAATCCGGGCGTGTACCAATGAGTTTTTCTGACTTAAGTACACAATATCACTGACACCGTGCTTCGGAGGGCACGTTAAGCAGTTGGTCCCGGATGCTGTCAATAGATGGCGGTCGTTACAGTTCCCAACCCGCAGTGGAGCAGCGTGGTGGACTTAAGCTCCAAACCCCCCTCCTCACCCTGGGGGAGGCCTAAGCCCCTGCAGTGGGGTAAAATGGGCTGATGATGATGATGATATATAAATATTAATATATGCTATGATCATAATTTGTATTAATTGGAAATTGGTCTCATTATTCATAAAAAGCAGTCGTGCAATATAAACTTGCAGGCACAATCAACCCAGTCTATCTTTCATACCTTAGTTACGTTTAATCAACATAAAATCTTTATTAAAATAAATATTGAGTTGTCGTTTCCATCTAAAATATTATCTTAAGATATGTTATCTCGAGATAATATTGAGATTCAATCTTCTTTCCGTTCGAACGTATTGAAAACCTCAAAGGACTCATGATTAACTTGATTGATATTTCAAATTTATTTTCGACAAATTAATCATAAACCTATAAACTTTTTATTTAACAGAATTAGTCAACTGAAACTACGTATCCATTTCTTAATTGTTCATAATACCGTTTAATTAAATATTTAATTCTGGCTTAAGGTGGAACAATTAATAATAAACTTTATTCAATACGTCATAAAGCCCATTTTTTCATTCCAATAATCTACTTAAATTACGCACGTTTTTCGAATACAAAATTGGTACTTACAAAAATTAGTATTTAATTGAGGCATGGTGCATAAATGAGGGGTTATAAACTCTTTGGTTAATTCTTTTAAACGTTGTGCCTTCATATTTTTCCATATTGGTTTTAGTCAAGCACTAGTTTCAAGGGAATGAGGAGCACTTGTTAGGTTTCCACCGCATGGTACACTGGCTCATTGTATTCGTTAGTTCTACGATTTCATTTCATCAAATAAGCAAAGTTTTAAAATTATTACTAAGTTTTAAATATATTTTTCTTTCTTGTCATACATTTGAAAATTACCATCTTGTTTGTTGAATATTATATGATTCGTGCCTTCTTTTTGATTTACGCATAATTTCTTATTTATTTTTAAAGTTACTTAATTTTTAAGTATTATCAAAGATAAACAACAACCAATGTATATTGGTGGAAGTATATAAATTTTCATCAATTAATAATAATAATAACTTATACAAGGCAACAATGTTTTGCGTACCAAGCGAAGACACCACTTACATATAACAACCAAGACCCGGTACCAGTATCAATATTCATCATATAAACAATGACCCGACCTAGGATTCGAACCCGGAACCTCCAGCTTCGTAGGCAGGGTCGCTACCCACTAGGCTAAGCGGTCGTCGATCGATAATTCAATTCAATCGAAACAAAAATCTGAACAATAAATTGTAATTTTTTAGTTTAAGTTCTTCAGTTTTTTCTGTCGCTGAAAACGTAATTTAAGCAACTTTATCATAACGATTTATTAACAAACACATAGACAATGGAGAAATTCATATCAGTTTCATATCAACAGAAATTATTATAATAATAATAATAATACATGGGACTTCCCACACAGCGCCATCTAGTCCCAAAGTAAGCAAGTATTATGCTTGTGTTATGGGTTACTAGACAACTGATATACATACTTAAATATTCTTTATAATTTGTACATATATAATTTTTTTTTTTTATATATATATATATAACAACCAAGACCCGGTACCAGTATCAATATTCATCATATTAATACTGACCCGACCTGGGATTCGAACCCGGGACCTCTAGCTTCGTAGGCAGGGTCGCTACCCACTAGGCTAAGCGGTCGTGAATTAGTTATCATATAATGAAAAATATGACTCTGGAAGTCTGAATAGGTCATCGAATAAGTCTCATATAAAATTAAAACTACAAATTGTCGCCACACGTTTATACATTCAGTGTCCTATTCACCCTTAAGGGGATAGTCTGTCAATCCGCGGCTTCGAATTGGCATCGCTATATCCGTTTCAATCCCTCTTCCCTGATCTATTCCTGAGTGACAGAGATGAGAAGAACAAATTCCCGAAAAATACCTATAAAATACCCGTCGAAACGGCTTGCGGGCCGCGACTATTTTCACTCCCGAAATGAGTATTATCTAAAACCGAAATTGGCAGCGTTTTTAAGAAACACCGTCCTTAAGGCGGTGTGGTTTCATTTGAAAATCGTATTAATATAGAATTTAGAATAATTACTTTCTGAACAAAAAATCATAAAAAATTCAATGTTTTTGTAAAATTTATTATAAAACAAGATGTCGAAAAATAAATACATACGGCCTTGTAACAGGTCTTCTCCTATTACATATATTTTTCTGTAGAAATCTGTTAAGGGATCGCGCGAGGAACAAACACGGGCTGAACCCCCTTTTTTGTATGGGAAGCCTACCGCCTTAACACGGTTCGTCCATGGTATGAGAGAGCGAAAATCAACCAAAAGCCCTGCCTTTCATATATTTAGCCTAACACGATGAGTAGTCAATTACTCGCTTTCTCTTATTGATATATTTCTCGGTAGTTACATATGCTTGACGAGTTATTTAAGTGTTTTTTTTTTGCTGCAGGTATGGTCGGAGCGCCTGATGTAATCCCACCTTCAAGGAAACTAAGCGAGCATTCCCCCCAAATCAACGGGACTCCTATTTACACAATCAATGGTAAATATGACTGCATTTATTTATTATGGAAAATCACCGTGGGGATATAGTATGCGCTAATTATAATCTATAATAATAATATTAATAATAATAATAACACACACAATCACAACAACGCCTAGGTCCCAAACTAAGCATTAGCTTGTCTTTTGGGTACCAAGCGAAGACACCACATACATATAACAACCAAGACCCGGTACCAGTATCAATATTCATCATATAAATACTGACCCGACCTGGGATTCGAACCCGGGACCTCCAGCTTCGCAGGCAGGGTTGCTGCCCACTAGGCTAAGCGGTCGTCAATTATAATCTATATTTATAAAGGGGAAAGATTTGATTTTTTGTTTCTTTGTTACGAATAAACTTAAAAACTATTTAATTTTAAAAATACTTCTAACTATAGAAAGCTATATTATTAGTCGGTAACATGGGTTATATTTTATTTTCGAAATAACTTTTTGTCAGCCGCTCCTATTGCGTGGACTACGAAATTGTACCGGGACCGTTATAATTTTTTCCATAAATATTGGTTTCGCCAATATTATATTATATTTTAATTTATATATTAAAAGTAATTTTTATATTCCATACAGCAACATTTAAAAATAATACATTCATCATCTCTTTCACACTCTCTGTTTATACAATCCTTTAATTCCTTTCCCTCATTTGACCTAACGTCGTCGTTCTATCTTGCGATCGCTTCACGCAACATACACGCAAAATAACTGCTCGCATATAAACTCCATATATAAAACAAACGTACATAATAATTACTATAAAACTAAATTATAAACTATAGTAAAGATCTTATCATCATCATCAGCCCGTGTCTCTCCACTGCAGGATATAGGCCTCGCCCAATGCTCGCCACCACACACGGTCCTCCGCCTTCCGTATCCAATTACCCCCGGTATGGTGCTTCAGGTCATCAGTCCACCTGGCCGGGGGGCGTCCAACGCTTCGCTTCCCAATACGTGGCCCCATTCCCAACCCGTCTACCCCATCGGTTGTCGGTTCTACGGCAAATGTGACCGACCCATTGCCACTTCAGCTTGCTAAACACTTCGGCTATGTCGACAACTTTAGTTCTTCGACGGATTTCAGTGTTTCTGATTTTATCCATCAAGGAAATACCGAGCATAGCCCGCTCCATAGCGCGCTGAGCGACTTTAAATATGTGGACCAGTCCTGCCGTGAGAGTCCATGTTTCGGCACCGTATGTCATTGTAGGCAAGACGCATTGGTTGAAGACCTTGGTCTTCAGACATTGTGGTAGTGGCGACGAGAACAGACGACTCAGCTTCCCGAAAGAGCTCATAAATATTGTTAAATCTGTGCACCGATAACAACAGAATCCAAAAAACCATCAAAAAGGTACCTATCATTCATTCCCGCCTCTCCAGAGTCCAGAAGTTTATAAGCTAAAGAGTGACACAGGCTACTTTTTATTTACGGTACAACTATGTAGTCTAAGCGAACGGACCTGCGTTCGAAAATTTAGTTGGTATATATAATATAGTATATATATAATAGTATATATATATAATACCTGCCAACATGTAGCACTAATTCGGGACAAAGGGCTCCTCTCTGTAGTATGTCCAAAAAAATCGATAGTAATTTCAACAATTTTTAGATTTGTTCAATATCAGCAAGGAGTAATTTAATTGATTGTGTATCCAACTTAGGTTAAAATATAAGAGCATCAGTACATCACTCTCGTCAGTGACTGACCGGTTAGCCGAGTGGTTAGAGACCCTAACAGCGGAGCCGAGGGTCGCGGGTTCGATTCCCGCCCGGGACAAATATTTGTGTGCATGAACATATCTATTTGTCCGTGTCTGGGTGTAAAAGTATCTATATATTATTATAAAAAAAAGAATATTTAAGTATATATATCAGTTGTCTGGTACCCCATAACACAAGCATAATACTTGCTTACTTTGGGACTAAATGGCGTTGTGTGGGATGTCTCAGATATTATTATCACTGATATAGTAGATATATTCTTATCTTATTCTTATTAGATATATTATACTTATTTACAGGCTTAGGACCGTTAAATATAAACAATAATTTTATGAACATAACGTTATAAATTTTATGACAAATATTTTGATAATAAATAGTAACATTTTAGATTAGATTGGCGTACTTAAAAATCAATCCTATATACAAAATTAATCTTATCTGCTTAATAATCAATGCACACATTTATGGGTATATACTAGTGGTTGTAATTCGACCGTACTCATTTTCTGAAACCAGGTGATAATTAGGTGAGGGTAAGTCAATTAAAATTGCGTCAAACGACAAAGTATTATACTCCTATGGTTGATAGTATTTTTTATACATTATATGTATATATAGATTTTAGCTTTTGCCACTCCTATTCCATATAAACTTTAAGTATACCAAATCTCACACTCCTCCGTACCTGCAATATATTTTTTATCAAAGATGCTATGATATACGACCTTAACTTGCACAACCTTCTTTGGGATAAATCATACTTGCAATTTTTTAGCAGGCGTGTTTGAGCGGTCGAATGTGTAATTTGAAAATCGAACGAACTCTTTTAAACCCGAACATTCATAACTAAAGAGATAACTCATAAGTTTTAATTAAATTTCGAACTGGCACGACAAAAGAATGTGCCATTAAATGAATTTTAAAAAGTAAAAAAAAAAGAAATCGACATTGGGCGGTGAATTGGCGGCAAAATCACCTAATCTATTTTTTTATTATACAGTTGTCAATATAGTTAGGTTACGTTAACTTTACCTACTATAATTATTCAAAATGAGTTCTATGAATGATGAAGTCATTTTAACACCACATGAAATACAAGAAGCTGCAAAAGGGCTTATTGAAAATTGTTTACCACCGACATCGAAGGACAGATACATGACAAAGTATGAAAATTTTATTAATTTACACGAATAATAACAATAATAATAACACACACAATCACAACAATGCCTAGGTCCCAAACTAAGCATTAGCTTGTATTTTGGGTACCAAGCGAAGACAACACATACATATAACAACCAAGACCCGGTGCCAGTATTAATATTCATCATATAAATACTGACCCGACCTGGGATTCGAACCCGGGACCTCCAGCTTCGCAGGCAGGGTTGCTGCCCACTAGGCTAAGCGGTCGTCATCTTTGAGAAAAGTACTACACAAGCCTTGGCCACAACTGTGCATAACCGGACTCTGTGATGCGTGCTGAGGCACACTTGCGGGCCGCAGCAGTTAATCTATAAAAGGGGTATAAAGTTTTCTATTTACATATAAATACAAATTAAAACTTAAATGGTCGAGATGTTTATCGATTTTTTTTAAATCTTTCACATGTTCAACATGAAACTAATTGCATTTTCACATGTGAAAAATAAAAAAATAATCGAAATAACCCCGCGCATTTAATTTTTATTTTCTATCGATATATCAAATTAATTATTAAACTTAAAACGGGTCGAACTGGTCTAAATACCATATAATTTCTTTGCCGCAATCGTCTAAGGTTTAATGGAATGCAACTGTTAACGTTGTTTGTATGGTTTGCCAGTACACATTCCTCTCAAAGCAATAGGGTTTCTTGTCGATTGTAATGCAAAACTACAAATTGAATACAAATTGAATTGAACACAATTACAGGTTTCTTTGTTCTATTTCCATTTACTATAGTTAATCGATAACTTCAACTACAGTCGTTATCGTTCATAGTCGACATCAGATTTTAAAAGCAATTAAGTGATGTGTAATTCACCAAATTGTTTTTTAACGATACGAGTTTCTAACACAATGGGGCTTGGATCAAAATTTTTAACTTATAATTAAAGTCTCCAATTATCTAATTTTTTTCCGATAACTAAACTATCCCTGTGACGTCATCTGAATAGATTATATATTTAAAAATGGAGTGAAAAAAATTTACTGAAAAGAGCTCTTCACACAGTAGACTGATTATTTAATTAATCGAAATGTTTGGACGTCATTCATCCTAAGCAAACAGCATGTTTGGATTTTATTTTTCATTTCTCATACTCGGAAAGTAGTGTTGTTTTGATCTGATTATTGGGTAGAAAATGCTGCTTCCTTCCCTAGAGTGGGAAAAACTCATATAAATTACTTTCCACCTAAGGGCCGGAATGAACTTTTAAAAAAAATGCTGCGGCCATCTGAGTTTCTAAACAGCCAGTATGAACTTAGCGCAAACTTCTTTGAGCGGAATAAGCCGCTACAATTTACGCGATGCGTTCCATATTTAAGATTTAAAAAGTCGACATAAATTGGCGGGATATTAATCTGTTGTGTATCTGTGACGGAATTCAAAAAAATAGGTAATTATCTTTCCCTGCTGTCAAATAATTTAAAAAAAAACTTTGCAAGCCATGTCCCAACTTTTTATACAAAAACTCTGAATTCGCGGCGTAAAATTGTAATTAAAAAATATTATCAACAATTTTGTAGTATGACTTTATACTTATAATTTACTTTTAACTAAATTAACATTTGATTTTTGTAAATTTAAAGTAAATATTTACCATCACCAATGATAAAAAATACTGGCTGGGTAGAATGCCATAGAAAAAAAAAAACATTAGAAAGCCGAGACAGCGGCAATTCGATCTTCAGTTGTTTTGTCAAGAGCTGATTAGTTACTTAAACATATATAAACATAAAATGAGTTCATCAGATTCAGATATGGATTTAACGCTTTTTTTTTACTTTCCTCATATTCGTAATGAAAAGCAGTATGTTTACCTCGGGTGAAAGACCATTTAGGCACTCGAACTATTAGCGCCCTCGCTACGCTCGTGCGCCAAACCATCTCGTGCTTAAATAGGTCACTTTCACCCCTTGTGTAACAATCTACTATTGCTGTATTTGAGAGTTGCTAGTTTAAACATGTTTGAAAGAAAAATATGTGAAAAATATATGTTTTTAATTCGTATCTAGTTTAGTGAATTTAGTAGTCGCGATAACAAAACGGTGCCGAAACATGGACTCTCACGGCAGGACTCGTCCACAAATTTAAAGTCGCTCAGCGCGCTATGGAGCGGGCTATGCTCGGTATTTCCTTGATGGACAAAATCAGGAATACTGAAATCCGTCGAAGAACTAAAGTTGCCGACATAGCCGAAGTGATTAGCAAGCTGAAGTGGCAATGGGCCGATCACATTTGCCGTAGAACCGACAACCGATGGGGTAGACGGGTTCTCGAGTGGAGGCCACGTATTGCGAAGCGAAGCGTTGGACGCCCCCGCCAAGGTGGACTGATGACCTGAAGCACCATACCGGGGGTGATTGGATGCGGAAGGCCGTGTGTGGTGGCGAGCCTTGGGAGAGGCCCATATCCTGCAGTGGAGAGACACGGGCTGATGATGATGATGATAAGAAAAACGGATATTGCTTTACTAAAAAACTAAAGTTTCGCAACCCTTTCTTTTTAAATTTCAATAAGGATATCTCACTTAATCTTTCACCGAATCTATTCATTAATTTTTCTTAAGTAAGTAGGTTTTATAATTTCTTAGAGAATTTGATAGTATCTGGTTTCTTGCTGAAAATAAAGTACCAATAAATAAGTATGAAAAAAAGTACCTCTAAATCTATTAATTTGACTCATAGAGCTCTGCCAAAGCTCTGCCCCATGAGTAAGAATACGTGTGTCCGACATTCGCCTATGTTATAACCCTTATTAGCACTTATAACCATTTCTTATTACGTACTTATATTTTAAAACGAATAACTGTTGAGTTTCTTGTTGGTTCTCATCGGTAGAAACTAGATTTCCAACCGAAAGTAACTAAAAAAAAACCGGCCAAGTGCGAGTCGGACTCGCGCACCGAGTGTTCCGTACAAACCTGTAGGTATATAAGTAAAAGTAAGTTTGATTTTGTTATAGCTTAAAGGTATTATAGACCTCAGTATTTGATATGAATTTCAATTTAATACCCCTACGCGTTCATGAGCAAAGGGATAGAAAGTTTAAAATTATTTTTATTATATGATGTAACTAAAAACTTACGCATTTCGCAATTTTTTCTTTGTCTGTGCTATAAGATTTTGCTTCGTACAAAATTTCAAGATTCTGAGTTTAAGGGAAGTTCCCTGTAGGTTTTGATTCCCTTGCGAGTATAGAAAATTTGTAGCATAAACGGCTGTATCCTTTAATTGCGTTGGCTTAGAAGTTTGATTTTTTCACAGCTCCAAGAGATAGTAGACCCGAGTATTTGATATGAATTTCAGCTTGATACCTCTTAACAGACAGACAGACAGACAGACAGACGGATAACAAAGTGATCCTATAAGGGCTCCGTTTTTTCCTTTTGAGGTTCGGAACCCAAAAAATGTGTTTTTAAACGAGGCATTCCACATTCTTCTGTTAAGTTATCGTATTATTGTGGTTAACCATACAAAGCGTTGTTAAACGTAGCACAAGTGCAGCGGTTATAGTAATTCTTCAGTGACGTTATTACATATTGTTTTTCTTTTCTCACAATACAACTTTATGTGTTTTTTGCCAAGGACGTACTTAAAAGTTTACACGTGGCTGACTGAAATAATATCTATATACGTTTTGCCGTAGTATAAGAAAAACGTTAAGTAACCTAACTAAATACAAACAATAAACAAGGGTTTTAAAAAGTTATTATATATATTAAAAAAACTATTCTATTATAAATTAAAATTAAAATAAAAAGTCATCGGTAATTAAATCTATGAGAAAAATTAAAAATTATTTGCACCAAAATTGACGGATTGAGCTTAAAATAAACAATTCACTGAAAAGCAAAAGTGCAAATTCTTATCAATCGAAGCATTTGTACGCTCTCGATTGTTTAAAATCTTATTGAATATAAAGTTAAAATTTATTAAATATTATAATATCCTGCTACACTTGTGAGAATTAAAAATATGATAATATCAGTAATATTATTATTATTAGCCTCATAAACGTAATCGATTTTTTAAATTAATCCCTAATTCCTTTTTTTCTAAAATTTGATCGATGAAATACGTGACGTCTTCTGGTCTAACATCTATATTTTATGGCTTATGTTTAACTTATTACCAGATGTACGAGATATTATATCAAAAATACTAAATGACCACCAAAATATTAATCACATTTTAATTTAAAATGGATTAATTATTAATTTATTTTAATTTAAAAGGACCGTGTGTGATGGCGAGCCTTGGGAGAGGCCTATATCCTGCAGTGGAGAGACACGGGCTGATGATGATGATGATGATGGTGATAATTTAAAATGACGTGCAAACATTTTCATGTCATTTAGAAGCTAATTCATCAATTTCGAATTAGTTTTATTTTCGAAATTGATCAATAGACTTCAAAAATAGACCATTAACCTAAACAAAACTAACAAAACTAATTTAGACCATTAACCTAAACAAAACTAAACTAACTAAAGAAATTGATGGATAATAGGCTTCTGAATGGCTCGTCGCTCCGCTACGCTTCGCTTCTCACATTGACATAAACCAACCTAACCTAACCTGATGATTTCAAAAATTGACCATTAACCTAAATTAACCTAATTGGAAATTGATTAACAGACTCCTAAATAGACCATTGATAAATGACATGTGTTTCATAAGGAGTGAAAAATTACAAAAAGTAAGAAAGTCTTGAATACTACACCAGAAACCATACCCGAATCCAGATCGTTCGCAACTCTGAGTAGCGGAATGGCTTTAGGTAACTTTCTGTGAATTAATGCTCGTAAACCCTCCCGCAACTCAGAACTACTGGGGTTCTGAATACTGGAAGGGGGTGCGGTGTCGCGGAAACTTAATTTGGCATCATTATACCTTATTTGGTAATGGACCAACATTTTATGGCAATCATAGTGGTTTATCTTGGCAGGAATAGCGCATTAATTTGCTCGTTAAGATTAGGTGATCATTTACTACATTTAATCATTAAATACAATTTGAAGTGCAGTCGTGATTAAAATAGCTAAAACTGTTGTAATTTTAGACCTTATTTTTTTGGTGTTTATTATATTTTTTTGGTAAAAGAGTTTAGGGTATTAAAATATTTTTTGGTGGTCATTATATTTGTTCCGATATATTATATTTACTATTTGTTTTTGTTATTTACCGTGGAATGAACTCACTAACCTCAATTCCAACGTCAGATGAATTTTAATAGCTATATATTAAATCCGTAAAATAGTCCATTCCATCAGCCCATTATACTTCACTGCAGGGGCTTAGGCCTACCCCCAGGGGCTTGGAGCTTAAATACACCATGCTGCTCCAGTACGGGTTGGTGGATTGTAACGATCGCCATCTGACAGCAACCGACTGCTTAACATACTCTTCGAGGCACAGAGTCAGTGATAGTTGATGTACTTAAGTCGGAAAACTAATTGGTACACGCGCGGAATCGAACCACGGCCTCACGATTTTATATATATAATAAAATGTATATATAAAATATGGAAAAGAATAAATATTTTAAAAGGTAGTTGTAGAACGTTTTTTCCTTTCATACGTAACTTTCTCAAACTAAAACTATAAACGAAACGGATCCTGATCTTGAAGATTCTACGAGGTCAAGGGAGCGGTCATTCACCGACGCCGGAGCACCAGGGATAGCGGGGTGGTGACAGGCTGCCATCTTTCGGTTGACAGCCAGCAGTCAACCGCGTAACTCTACATTCGGGTATACGGGAACGAACCGCCCGGGACGTAGAGCGTGGAAAGTCGCGTCCGTCTATCCGACGGAATTTGACGGCCTACATTTGGCTACAATAGTGCGGGTCTCTCAAAAGACAAGCTGAACAGTTAAAAGCGGTTTATTGCGGGTTCAAACAGTATAGAGAGGTGGGACCATTATACAACGAAAACAATTGTAATAAAAACAGTTCGAGTCGTAGTCATAAAAGCGTACACATAAAACATTTATGTGGTCAATCTACATTAAGTGAATTAAAACTTTCTACACAACACGACTTATACGACGAAACGAAGGGTCCAGGAATTCAAGAAGCGGTCATCAGTGGTCACATAATGATCCTAAGTTCGGTGGCCAACTCTACGCTGAAAAGGTCAATACATCTACTAACATATATATTCTGTTTTATGGTCTCCTGGTTCACGGTAATAGAAAAATCATACAACGTAGTCCAAGCATAGAGTAAATTAATTTGACAGCAGCGTTTGGTTTTAAGGTGGGTTTTACAGTCGTGATAGCCTAAAGCGCAACGAACATGTCTCAAATTTATAAGGCCATAAGACCATGGTTCGAATCCGGGCGTGTACCAATGAGTTTCTTTGACTTAAGTACATAACTATCACTGACTCTGTGCCTCGGAAAGCACGTTAAGGATTCGGTCTCGGACGCTGTCAATAGATGGCGGTCGCTACAATCCCCAACCCGTAGTGGAGCAGCGTGGTGGATTTAAGCTCCAAGCCTTCTTCCCCCGGGGGAGGTCTTAGCCCCTGCAGTGGGGTAAAATTGGGCTGATGAAGTGAAGTGAAGTTTGGTTTTAATAGTCATAAACGTCACTTCACAATATCGAAGTGACATTACGCAATTTTTCGGGGTTGACGACCGGCACGCGGGGATTTTACGGATGTGAAGGCTTGCCGTGCGCGCACTTCGCGCACTGAAACTCGAATTGAAACTCGCCATCTTGCACCAGCTAGCTAGAGTATGAGTGATCAGACGGTAAACGCAGAAGAGGGCTTCTAGTCAATTTGTACTTTTATGTGTCTAAGTTTATTATGGACAACTAAAGAAGTTCTACGCGAAATGTTTTCTTAACATCTCTATCTCTTTACAAAATCTTTTATTCATCCTATCATTAAAGAAGCATTAACCGCTGCTAGTTCTTATGAATGGCAGCGGGAAAATTTTACATTCGTAATACGAGAATTTTGACAGCTTATAGTAAATAACGATTAACTAGAAACATAAAGTTACCAGACATCGTTATATTACCTTTTTATGGCTGCCTTATCTAAATTTTTATATACCTAAATGTTTTATCTATAGTCTAGGTGTACTATTTAGTTTTTTTTTGTCATTTGTCAACTTTCAGTGCAAGCTATCTTCACTTCACTTCATCAGCCTATTTTGGGTGACGCCAGGGTGAGGACGCCAGGCTTGGAGCTTAAATCCACCACGCTGCCCCACTGCGGTTGGGGATTGTAACGACCGCCATCTATTGACAGCGTCCGGGACCGACTGCTTAACGTGCTCTCCGAGGCACGGAGTCAGTGATAGTTATGTACTTAAGCCAGAAAAACTCATTGGTACACGCCCGGATTCGAACCATGGCCCTATGGGGCCTTATAAATTTGAGACAGGTTCGTTGCGCTTTGGGCTATCACTAAAGGCATTAAACAAGAAAATCACAAATTCTCCAAATAATTAACTACCATAATAATAATAATATTATTATTATTATAATTAACTACCAACAATTTAATAACATAGCTGCAATATTATTTACTAGTTTTTGTCTGCGGCTCCACCCGCAAAAACGGGACATACATAACAACATCGTGGTCTATGACAATACATATATTTTCCTTTCCCATTTCCGCAGCCGTACTTCTACTTGATTTCAATATTACCATTCCAAATGTTTAGACAGAAGAATCATCAAAATGGAGGAAAAAATAGCAGACTCAGAGATTAGATAGACTATACGTCATTATCATCGTTTGCTGTTGACATTTTGTTAAATTACATATATATGTGAATTCCGAACCGAAATTTTTACATGTTTTTTTTTTTTTTTTTTTTTTTTTTTCTTATGTACTACACATTTCCATAGGCGCGAGGCCCATGTCTTTAGAAGAGCTTTGACTTAAATTTTTATATCTATTTATTATTTCTACCGCATCTGCTCTACGTTTTGCCTACTGCTATCCTAATGAGTTTGCCACAATACTACTTTTTTTTTTTTTTTTTTTTTTTTTTTATTATTATTTTTTTTTTTTTTATTTTTTTTTTATTTATTTATTTACTTTTTTTTTAATATTTTTTTTTTTTTTTTTTTTTTTATTTTTTTATTATTAAATGTCCTTATTCCAATACATTTGAGTCGTCTGGTTTGCCTGCGAGGCACCAGTTCACCAGTTTGACGTGGGAACCAGCCATCGCCTCACTCAACCATTTTGAAGGGAATGCTGCGACCCGATTCCCACGCCACCGCGCATTCAAACGTTTGGTGTGCGACGGCTTTCGTGTTAGAAGTAAGGTACCTTTACTTATTTAACTGAAATTTTATATAATTCTACACTATAGGGATTGAGGTCAAGGGAAACGGGTCAAGAAGCTGCGCCGTCTTTATTATTGCGCGTCAGTCTCTCCACGATCGCCTCGTCCCCGCTCTTCATGGCCATTTTGAGGTTGTGCTCAATTATTCTGCTAACCGGGACGGTCACCGCCCTAGTGACGAATCTGCCGATCGCGTCGTCACTATCATCCGTGTGGTATGTACAGCTCGACGTGTGCCGAGTGATTGCAACCACTGCGTGGTGAATACTCTCGTGCAGCTGCAATCTCTCGGTCGTCCGCACAATAATCACCCGACTGTAGGTCAGGCCCTGCGCCTCGTGGATCGTCAGGGTGCGTGAACCTACGCCCCTCCCAAATCCCAGTTTTATTAGGGATTCTTTCTCTGCCTGAGTGAATGTCAGGTAGAGAGTGTTGGGAAGAGCCGTAGGTATCTTCACATCCGTGACTCTCTCGAGTTTAAGCGACTGGACCTGATCCCTCGACGAGTATATGCCACTATACACCTCGCAAAGGGCATACGCTACGTCCATCGGGTTCCTATGAGTGCAGACCAACTCTCTGCTTATACCCGCCACACGGACAGGACTGGTGTACTCCATCCTGAATAGATTTTCCCTATCGATGTACGGGAGCTGGTTTATATCACCAATGAGTATTATGTCTGTGACCCCAGACAGCCGCATCGCCATTACAATGGCCCCGAAATGGCTCATGAGGGCTTCGTCAACAATGAGCCGAGTGCATCGGTTCATTTCCGACCCTCCCAAGCCATTTACTAGTAATGAGGCCATAGTCCGCACCTTGGTCTTTGATGCGGAAGCGATTCGTGCTGCTAGTTTTTCTCTGAGGTCATTAGCTGCTTCTTTAGTTGTGGTGATAATAACGCCCCTCTCGACATCGAAGTTTTCAACTATCCAGGTGGTTTTCCCACACCCAGGGACTCCATTGACCCACTCGATTTTTGGCACCGACCAGGCCCTCCAAGACTCGTCGGCTTCCGGTGTCCCTGAAACGACTTTCGCCATTTCAAGGATTTTGTCCTCCAACGCTATCTTCGTGCACCGGGCGGCGACCACTACCGGGTCACCTGGCGGGGTTCTGTAAATAGGTTTCCCCATCCTATCAGACTCCTGTTTGTCGAGAGCCACAAAACCACATGTCCAATTGTAGGCCACCATATGTCTGCTCATCGTTTTCCCTTTTAAGGTCTCCGATGTGCAGTTGTTGTATATGGTGGCATCGGCCTCCTCAAGCCTTACCTCGAGCAGGCTTTCGTTGCCCCTCCTAAACGCGAGTAGAATATCCTTGCACGTTTGGAGGTTCACGGTTTTCGTAGCTGCTGTCAAGGCTTGGAACTCGAGGAAAGCATTGATCATGTGGTCCACCGGCTCTCTCACTGGTATCCGAATTGGCGGGTCCACCTGCCCCATGTCAGATTTTGTGGGCTTGGTCTTTGCAGTGTGTATGAGTTGTGTGTATGCAACAGCCGCTTCTTGCTTTCCGGTCAATTTCTTGACTTTAGCAGCTGTTGCTTCTGGGATCGATAGCGCAGCCGCACCAAGCGTTCTCAGGAATGCCCCCGTTCTATTGCTGGACTCGGCTTTCTCCCTACTGCTCCTTTGTCGTATACCTTCGCGTTCAGCGATCCTCCCCTCGGCCGCTTTCAGATGAAGGCGCTCAGAGCCGCTAAGCGTCGACACTACAGGCTGCCCCCAACTGTCGATTGGAGATACGGCCGCTGCAGTGAGGAGGAAGCTGAGATTTGCACCTCGGTCCTCGTACACCACAATCTCATGACTTGCAGATGCTTTCCTGCAGCCAGTTAGATGTGCCACATCTCCTTTCTCCCAGGAGACAACCATCGCGTCCACACTTATTTTACGTGGTGTGCTCTCAGCCCCCCCACCCGGCTCCCCCAGAATGGCTAGCATTGAGCAAGCCTGGGCGAAAGGTGTTACATCTCCCGCCCAGTCGAAGAGCAGGATGGTCTTACGATGTACTCTAACCACCCTGCACGCATTGCCTCCGATCTCCACTTGCGATAGAGAGTCGAAAGCTCTACGCTTCATGCTCGTTTTGAATGTGCTGCCATTCAGGAGAACAGCTAGACCTGGAGATATCGCCACGCTCTTCTTCCCAGGTAGGGACCAGCAGAAGCAGATTCCGAGTCTCTCGGTGTTGCAATCCATGAATAAGGCCACCCCCCGGATTCTCAGGCCAGGGATCCCCCTCTCACCATACATCAGCAATTGCTGTTGGCTGGTGGGGTGTGGGTTCATTTCCCTTGTCCCAGTCTTCTTCGAGGTTTCCCTTTCAACGGTACCGGCTGCGCCACGTGTGTTGGTGTAGGTGTTTGTGCTGTTCCTCCGTGCTGCTACGCGGAAGATCTTTTCCGCATAGGCGAGGAACAGGTGTCTTTTACCCGAATCCAGCATAAGCGCGCTTATACTGGATTCCGTCAATTCCATGTCTATTTGGCTGGTCAGGCTGAAGCGGGCCATCTGGAAACGAGGACACTCCAAAATGACATGCCACACCGATTCCACGACTTCAGCGTCGCACTCACAACCAGGACTGTCTTTCAACTTGAACCTGTGCAAGTACTCCGCTATACCTCCGTGTCCCGTCAAGACTTGCACTTGCACCGGGGTCAGGCCAGTCGCCCTCACCACGCGGAACGCTTTGTCCACGCGCGGTAAGAACTTTCTGGTTACTGCTCCCGTGGTCGAGGTTTCATACCTGTCCTGCCATTTGCGGACAGATATCTCGCGTATGCTATTCTTGACGTGACTAAGGGGAATTTTGTCGTAGTTTGCGGCAGTGCATGCCCCCAGAGCCGCCTCCTTCGCCAACTGATCGGCCCTCTCGTTTCCATGCGTCCCTATGTGCGCTCTCAGCCAGAACAGCCGAACATCTCTTCCCTCCGCCCTGACCTCCCCCAGGACCTCTCTGATCCTCTTCGCCAGCGGATGGCTTGATTTAGGATCTTTGAGTAAGTCCAGAGACGATCTCGAATCGCTCAGAATGTTGACCAAGGCTTCCCCACTCGCTTGCGCCAGTGAGACCGCCCTGGAGAGCGCGTAGAGTTCGGATTGGAAGACAGAGCAAGAGGGGTCCAGACTGAAGGTGAGGCTTTTGACCTCCTCACCGTCCTGCCACCAGGTAAGCGCAGCCCCTACCTTCCCATCAATCCTGCTGCCATCGGTATAGATTTTGGGACCGACAATAGCAACATCGAGGGTGGATGGGTCCACGTCGTCGAGGAGCTCGTACTCGATGCTAATTAGCTTCGAGGGATGAGGCTGTTCCAGGTGGCTCACCATTTTTTCGAGCTCTCTCCCCGGCGGCAGATAGTCCTGCGAGATGTTCTTTTTCGCTTTGTACAAAGCGGCAGACTCCAGCGCTCTCAGATCTAGCGGGAGCAGACCCGACAGCGCCAGCGCAGCTGTGAGCGAGACCGTACGGTAGGCCTTGCATATTTTTTGTGCGAAACCTCTTTGCAGGGAATCCAACCGTTTTTTGATCATCAAGAGCTCCGTCCTCGAGGCCCATACACACGATGCATATAGCACCATGGGCTCGATAACGGCGACGTAGATGGTCCTGATGATCTCTGGGTTGAGTCCCCATGTTACCTTGGCCGCACACGCCAGCCGCTTGTAGATGTCCGCCGCTTTCCTACACGTGGCCTCCACGTGGGGTCGGAAAGAGAGCTTATTATCCAATGTGAGGCCCAACACCCTGACTTCGTTAACGACCTCAAGTTTTTTGCCCGCCATGAGTACAACTGGGTCGTCCCACCGTAGCTTTCTTGTGAGCACCATAAGATTTGTTTTATGTGGTGCGAAGCTTAGCTTGTGGTCCGACCCCCATTGCACTACCTTTTGGATCACACCGTTGGCATTGTCCTGCAGTTGGCCAATTGAGTCGCCCGTGAATACCAGCACCACATCGTCCGCAAATGCTTGGCAATGCACCTCACTGGTCGAAAGATCCTGCAACAGCGAGTCGAGAATTATATTCCAAAAAGTTGGTCCTCCGATGGATCCTTGGACACAACCCTTCGTGGTTCCCTTCTCGCATGTCGCACCAGCGTAATTCACTGTAATCCTCCGGCCAGCGAGATACGAGCAGACCATCCGGTACAGATTTTCCGGGCACCTCTTTGCCGCGAGCTGAGCCTTGAGGACTGGCCACCAGGCGTTATCGAAGGCGCCCTCTATGTCCAGTGAGACTAGGAGAACAATCTTCTTATTTTCGATGTTCGTCCTGATATGGTTCACTAGGTCGTAGAGGGCGTCCTCGGTTCCGCGCTGCGGCATGAACCCATATTGCCCGGTATGGAGAGTAGGGAAAATGTGCCATTGGATTCTACCGACCAACATCTTCTCGATCACCTTTCCAAGAACCGACAGCAGCCCTATAGGCCTGTAGGACTTGGGATGCGTGTAGTCCTCCTTTCCGGGTTTTCGGAGTATAACCACATGGGCGACTTTCCACTGCGCCGGGAAGTGTTTCAGTGCTAGGCACTTATTGGCTATTGCCATAAACACCTCCACATCGCATCGGATTGCCGCCGCACAGATGTCTGCGGTTATCCCGTCCGGTCCGGGGGCCTTCTTCGGATTCATCGTCCCCACCACCATCTCCATTTCCGTGGTGGTGAAAGGCGGGTCGTCCTGTTGCAATCCCATTTCCTCCACAGGCGTACGCTCCATAAGGGCTCTCAAAAAAGTATGACAAGGTCGATCGGTCGACACCAAATCGTCCGGGTAGAAGGTGGCAGCCAGAAGTTCAGCCGATTGAGCGGGGGAAAGGGTTTGGCCCTCACCACCTCTCAACAGCACATCCTCCTTTCTTCCAGCTGACCCCCTAATGACCCGGTAGATTTTATCCCACATGCTCTCCCTCTTCTGCGTAGTGCAGAAGGTCTTCCAGCTTTGGGTTTGGGCTTCGTTGGCTTTGCTCGCATAATTGGCCTTTGCTTGGAGATAGTCGTCAACGACACTTTGCCTTCTGATGGGAGCCGCGTTCCGGATCCTTCTCTTCTTCCGGAGGACGTCCTTTTTTAGGAGGTCCAATTCCTTGGACCACCATGGAGGAACGACTTTGCCCCTGCGCGCGCCAAACTTTGGGATGGCCTTTTCACAGGCATCCTGAATGGCTCCCGTGTAGACCGAGACTAGGCTTTCCAGATCCTCGGGAGTGACTATTCCCCGAATTGTTTCGGGGGTGATCACCTTCGATTTGAGGGACTGAGACAGGAGCGAAACGAACCCGGGCCAATCCGCCTTTTTGGTGTTATACCGGCGAGTAGAGTTTGGCTTCTGGGATTCCAGAGGCCTCTCCAGTCGCAGACTAAACACTATGGCATTGTGGTCCGAGGTCGTCATCTCTCTATCCACTCTCCATCCGTCCACTCTACCCAATAGAGACGGGCTGCACGCCGTCACATCTACGATGCTGGTGCGCAGCCCGTATCTACCGCGTGCTTCAAAGGTGGGTGTGTCACCCGTATTTAGGATCTGGTAGCCCATCTCGTCCAGGAAAGCACTATATGCCGCTCCTCGAGCGTCTTCTGTGCGACTTCCCCACCAGTGGCTCCATGCATTGATATCTCCCGCCAGGACAATGTCGGCAGCACCAAGATTTTGGCAGGCTCGCTGTGTCCGCCTCACGTAGGGTTCGATCTCTTGATCCCCCTCGAAATAAACGGAGAGCACTCCTAGCTTCAGGCCTTCCGTCTTGAGAAGAACGGCTACCTCGGTCTCGGTAGCCAGCTGTGGGTCGTGAATGACCTCCAGCTGGTCACCGAAAACGATGATTGCCGCCTTCACCGGTTTTTTGCGGTCCAAGGTGCACTGAATAACTCTAGTGCCGGGGTATTCTTTTAAGGTGCCTTTAGAACCCACATAGGGTTCTTGAACAAGAGCAACCGATACCCCGTTTACCCTGGCAGCCTGAAGCAGTTCGGCTGTCGCCAGTTTTGAGTGCTGGAGATTGGCTTGGATGAAGCGCAACCTGTTTCCGTTCGTCTCTCGAGGAACCGTTCCGCCATCCCCATGGCTGCCCTTAGCAATACGAAACCCGCAAACGCGCTATAGCATCCCACTTCTTCCTCACTGGGCATAGGACGCTAAACGCGTTGTGCGTGCTTTCGGAGCCCTCCCCGTATTCTTTCACGCAACTCTTGCACCTGGGGGCCTTCCCCTGCAGTCTAATGGGGCATTTTTCCCATGTATGGGTGTCACCACAGTGGCTGCAGAAATTGGTCTCCACCTTGCAAATGGCCCTCGTGTGACCAAATCCCAAACATTTGGTGCACTGCACTAGTGGGGAGTGGTCCATGACGGCGACCCTTTGTAGGCCGACGTAAACTTTCTCGGCCTTCAAGAGTCTTGCATGTAGCTCCGGGGAAGCCTCCAGCACGGGATGACATTGGTGCGGGTTCCTTGCTTTCTTGCGGTACCTCACTTTGATTGTGCTCTCCTTTAGGTTTATATCCTGAAGGAGGTGTTTGTTTTGAACCAGGAGATTCTCTGTGATGTCAGAGTCTGTGTTGATCGACATCACATCTCGCAAGATCAGTTGGGGGTTGCTAGGTTTCGCGACCTCCACCTTCAGATGCCGGAATCCCCTGATTTTTTGTTTCGCCAGGTCCAGGTCGTCTTTTGTGCTGCAACTGAGGACTATTTTTTGATTTTTAGCCTTCCGTACCTTGTCGAACTTTGCCCCAGACACTTTGGTGTTCATGGCCTCCCTGATCTTTTCTATAACTTTGTCACCGTTGTCTTTCGACTCGGTGGAAGAAACGATCAGGGTGTAGTTCGGCTTGGGGGAAGGCGGAGCAATTACTATTTTAGGGAGCTTTGGAGGGGGCTTAAGGGCCGCCTGCGCTAACTCCGTTCCTAGACTTAGTACTGGGGGTGGAGGCGTTTTTTCCCTTTGGGACCATATGTTTTTCAGTTGGGAAATGTTTTCCCTGATTGGTTGCAGCTCTTCCGTTATTACTCTGGACGTGGCTTCGATCATGGGAGTGTGTGTTGTTTGTGCGGAGTCTACTCTCTCGATGGAGCGGCCAATCTCCGTAGAGAGATTCGCCACCACCACCTTGAGGTCTGTGATCTCCGCCGCTAGTGTTGTGTTTTGTTGAGTTTGGCTCGTTTCTGTGACCCGGTTCGAGAAGGCCTCCTCGGCAGCTTCCAGTACCTTTTCTGTATGCTCCTGGGACCTGGACATACCCTTGCGCATCTCATCCAGCTGATTTGAGAGAGTGTCTACCTTGCCAGTTATTTTGGCGACACTGTTTTCTAGGTTTTTGAGGGCTGGCGTTTTACCCCCTTGGTCCTTTTGCTGGGCGAAAGCAGCCCCGAATACGTTCAGGCGCTCTTTCAGTCCTTCGACTGCCTTGGAGATTCCAGATACCCGTTCGTTCGCCTCTTTTGTCTCGTAGCCCAGCCAGTCCCGCACCGCCCGAGTTTCGTCAAGATTACTCTTGACGTCAGTGCGGGCTTGGCTGAGCTCCAAGGTCAGGGCTTTGTTGAGCTCCTGGAGAGAGCGATTGTGAGCGCGCTCGACTCGCACGAGCTCTTGTGCGTGTCGAGTGCGCTCCACTTCTAGGTTGGTCCGGTGTCGCGATCTCGAGTCCGAGACGGCTAGAACGATCTCGTATAGGGATTGCAGGGACTCCAGCACGACGATCTTATATTCGCGCTTCATATTTCCTGCGGCCTCCAGCGCTTCCTTCCCGCGCTGGAGCTGGGAGTTGGCCTCGATTGTGGCCAAGTCCATAGCGACACCCAAGCCTCGCTTTGTCGGTAGGATGCTCGATCTCTTCGTCTCCGTACACAGAGCCTCTGACTATATTTGGCGTATATCTGGCGTATATTTAGTACGTGGCGTAATTTTTACATGTTACGTTACACTAAATTCCACTTCATAGTGCTATGTCAAAACATCAAGTGGCGTATATTTAGTATTTAGCGTATATTTAGTATGCGGCGTATATTTAGTACGTGGCGTATATTTAGTATGCGGCGTAAATTTAGTATGTAGAGTATATTTAGTATGTGGCGTATATTTAGTATGCGGTGTATATTTAGTATGCGGCGTATATTTTTCGCCCGCAGTATTGTGGTCACGATGCGGTATCTCTACCATGTCCAAATCGCAACTTGAAAATTATACACATCATTCATTCCGAATGATGTTTAGTTTTGTATCCAATGGAGATACCTTCGACCGGTATAAACAGCAGACACTTCGTCTCTTCAACTATTTTCGTTAAAAAAAAATCAAATCACTAGTTACATTAAGAAAGGATATAAGAACCAAAAAACAAACAAAACCATTCCCGTAGTCGCCATATTGGTCAGTCTGGTTCGAGCTGATCCCATTTTTGACTGACCGAATGGTCGAGTGGTTAGAGACTCGAACTGCGGTGCCGAAGGTCGCGGATTCGATTCCCGCCCAGGACAAATATTTGTGTGTTTATTTATGTATATAAACATGTTTATTTCTTTCCATGTCTGTGTGTATTGTGTGTGTCATTTATGAATGTATATATTATAAAGAATATTTAAATATAGTATGCTTATCAGTTGTAACTCCATAACATAAGCATAATACTCGCTTACTTTGGGACTAGATGGCGCTGTGTGGAAAGTTTCATGTTAATCATCGACTGTTATTATTTTCCTGAGATTATTTTTTCTTAAACTATAGGGACGTACCCTCTCCACTCGCGAAAGTGGTTTTGTCCAAAAAACGGGATTTAACCTTTTAATTTAAGTTATCTTTTCTTCAGTATTGGTCTTTAGAGTTGCAATTGACGTTGTTAATTTATTTATAATTATGGCAAATGGATTATTTTTTACATTAATACATGGAATGTAATTGACTCTTTAAAATACAGTTTACTTCGTATAAATCTGTCAAATAGTGTCGATGTGTGACGCCCGCGACACTTTAGTTTCAATGCTCCCTTGCGTTGCCTGTGACGTCACCAGAAAAGGTGAGGGGAGCGGGGTCAAACACATATTTTTTTGATAGGCACCAAAACAACCTTTACTATGGTATAATTATTATTTTTCTATCCTTTAACCTTCCGACTTGTAACCTTTCGGTGTTGAGCCGTTTAATAGTCGTGATAGCCGAGTGATAGCCGAGTGATAGCCAGCCCGCTTCTTGTTTAGAAGACCGTAGTTCGAGTCCCAAGCCATGTATCAAAGAGTTTTTTTAACTTATGTACATAACTATTTCTGACAGTGCCTTGGGGAGCAGTTAAGCCGTCGATCCCGGTTACCATCAATAGATGGCAGTGGTTCAAATCCACCAATCAACACTGAAGCAGCGTGGTGGATTAAGCTCCAAGCCCTTCATTCCAAAGGGAGGCCTAAGCCCCTACAGTGGGGCATAGCTGAAGTAATTGTTTGCGTCGATTAGTGGTGACATTTTGAAATGACACATCATTCCCCTCCTTATTTACCCTACTCCGAAATTGTTCCTACCCACACTCACTTGAACTCACATTCACGTGAAAGACTTTCCAAAAAGGGTAATACGGTGGTGGGCATCGGTAGTGGAAGCTGAAAAAACCGAACAGGTCAGCGAATTGGAACAACATGTCCGGTGAGTCCTTTTTGATCCATTCCTGGTCGGTGGATTATTTCGGTATCACCCTTTTTTGGGCAAATATTAATCCGCTCTAATCGTATCAAAGAATACCTGGGTCAGCCATTAATACAGTAATGGAAACATCCACTTACGTCGTAATTGTGACAGAATTGTAAACAAGCGTTCCTATCTTTATGATCAAATACAAACAAATACATGGGACTTCCCACACAGCGCTATCTAGTCCCAAAGTAAGCAAGTATTATGCTTGTATTATGGGTTACTAGACAACTGATATACATACTTAAATATTCTTTATAATATATACATATATAAATATTTTTTTTTTATATTTATAACAACCAAGACCCGGTACCAGTATCAATATTCATCATATTAATACTGACCCGACCTGGGATTCGAACCCGGGACCTCTAGCTTCGTAGGCAGGGTCGCTACCCACTAGGCTAAGCGGTCGTCGAAGCGATGATCGAAACAATAACAGAAATAAGTCATAATTGTTGACTTTGAAAAGGAAACATATTCAGTTTTATCAACGATTAACCGAATAACGAATTAAAACCTATTAAGGTGGTACGACATAATAATGTCGTGATAACCCAGAGCGCAACGAACCTGTCTTAAATTTATAAGGCCCCATAGGGCCATGGTTCGAATCCGGGCGTGTACCGATGAGTTTTTCTGACTTAAGTGCACAATATCATTGACACCTTGCTTCGGAGGGCACGTTAAGCAGTCGGTCCCGGACGCTGTCAATAGATGGCGGTCGTTACAGTTCCCAACCCGCAGTGGTGGACTTAAGCTCCAAACCCCCGTCCTCACCCTGAGGGAGGCCTAAGCCCCTGCATTGGGGTAAACATGGGCTGATGATGATGATGTTGAAGGTGGTATGAATAACTGTAAATTTTAATAATCGACTTTTTTCAGGTTGATATATTTCGGTTTGAGCCGTAACCTATTACATACAACGTGCTCCGAAGGTACCCGAGGGATTTTAACAGAACCTTCCAATCAATGTTAGGAATAGATAACTGTAATGTTTTCTTTTTGTCTGTAGTTCATTGTTTGAGATATGAAAGATAATGTAAATTTTTAAAATTCATACTTTTTGTTGTGCAGCAGAACCTAAGCAATGTTGTCGCTTTGTGCGGCTAGCGAGCATCGAACTACGAAATCTACGCAAGTTAAAAATTCTACTTTGCCTTTTATAAAGCGAATTAATATAAGAAAATTATAAATAAATTAAACAATTAAATACGATTAGAACAAAAAATTAAAAAGAACTTTGAAAAAATGCTAAATTGAACAAAAAGTTTTTTTTTCTAATCTTAATCTCTAGAATCGCTGGCCAAAATCCCTCTTTACCTCCGGTGCACGTTGTATACGGACAATTTTTTTTTATCGTTGAGCATAAAAATTTATTTCGTTTTTTAGTGAAAATAAAAAATATAATTCCACTTATTTATCCATTTATTCAAAAATAAAAATCTAAAATTGATTAAATCTAAAATATAAAAATGTATCGCAAAATGTGTTAGTAAGTGCATAACTTAACAACGCCTGGACCAATTTTACCAATTTTTTTTTCTTAAATGTTCGTTGTAGTCCAAGGATGGTTTTTACGGCGAGGAAAATTCGAATAATTTCCGGGAAAACCCTAAAAACAGCCCTTTTCTTTTTCCCATACAAACGTCTTCTAACTAATATGTAGAGTCAATTTGAACTTTATTGCTATTCGATAAAGTTCATATTAAATTACAAGCACTCACTGTTGTCTAAGCAATGTAGGTGTGTTCCTAACGTCAAAGAGTCAATTTGCACTTTATTATCGCTGCACAAAGTTCAAATTCAATCATATCTATCAAAACAGTGTGCGTGTTTAATAACCCGTCTATCTCTATGTTATGTCATTGAAGTACACAATTTTTAAATATTTATCACCTTTAGGTTCCCACTGTCCCTTTAGATTATTTTCCAATCAGGTTTGAACCCTAAGTTCGCCTCTTAGTTTGAAGCCCTCTAGCAGACATCCCAGTCGGTGTTTTTTAGTGGGTCACAGAAGGGCGGCCAAAGTTCGTGGAAGCGAAGATACTTTGGTCACCCGAGCTGAACCTCACACACCGCCCTATCATCAGGGTGACGGTTCTGTTCAGGAGAATTTTTTGAGCAAACTATAAAATAGGCAGGAACAAAAAACTGTCACATTCCAAATCTTTTTGACAGAACGAAGTCTGTCGGGTCCGCTATATTATATAAATACGTACGGCGCGAAAGTGTAATTCGATTAATTAATTTTAATTAACGGGAAGGGTAACACCTCGTTTCCACCAAGTATGTTACATTGTATTATACTGTCAAATCCATACTATATCACTGTATCATACAGTGTATTATACTTGGTGGAAACGAGGTGTAAGAACGGGAATGAGTTACGACTGACAGAAATTGAGGCGATAAAGCATTTGTGTCGCGGGAACGAAAACGGGGAAGGGATGAACGGGAGTGAGTTAAGACTGAGATAAAAAGTTATTCTTGACGAGAACGGAAACGAAAACGAAACGACACCAGGGCCAAGAACGGAAACAATAAAGTATTTTTGCGATGGGATCAAAAACGGGAAAGGATGAACGGGACAGAGATAAGACTGAGATAAAAAAAGTGATTCTCATGATGAACGAATACTACCCGTGCGAAGCCGGGACGGGCCGCTAGTGTATCCATAAAAATGCCGCGAGTCGTATCACCCTACTTACACTGCCGAAAGCCGCCGTACCCCTGCGCGCCCATCCCCCGCAATCGTCCTACGCGGTGTAGGTCCTGACGCTTTAAGATTAATTGCATCGGACAGGTTGAAAAATAATGAAAGATAATATATCAATTTTTATATGGTAATGTGTTTTACTCACGCCATTGAATCATACAAAAAATTGTGCGCAGTGATAAAAAAATTACCCTATATATAATATGTGAAAACAAAGCGGCGTAAAGTTTTATCAATGGATTAACAAACTGATTCGCACAATAAGATTATCAAGATGTCATTGAAAATTGTGTTTACGAAGTTACTTTAAATTGCAGATTAAAACGTTAAATTACCTATTTCCGAAAGGATAAAAGGCCGTCTTACTAATTGACCTTGGCCTCAATATGAATTTAACTTGGTCAATTCGATGTGAAAGTAATTTAAAATCAATTTTTCTCAAGCAAAGCTCAAAAAGAAGTCCTAAAAAATCGATCAAGGGCGTTTCAATAGTTAACCTTCGTCACGTTTAATCGAACAATAATAATAACGATAATAATAACGTATACATTACAACAACGTCTAGGCCCCAAACTAAGCATTAGCTTGTGTTTTGGGTACCAAGCGAAGACACCACATACATATAACAACCAAGACCCGGTACCAGTATCGATATTCATCATATAAATACTGAACCGACCTGGGATTCGAACCCGGAAGCTCCAGCTTCGTAGGCAGGATCGCTACCCACTAGGCTAAGCGGTCGTATGTACGTACCAATAGGTTACAGTGGCGAAAGGTGGCTTATAAAGCGGGAAGCCGGCTGCGATAATCTTCCTGTCATTAATATATTAAAATATCTCTCTACTCACTGACCGATTGGCCAAGTGGTTAGAGACCCTAACTAATTTAACTAATTAATAATTTACAACACACAGGCTTCATTTTAATTCGAAATATTATAATAAATACATTTGGATACAGTCCATTGACACACAAAATTTCACAGCGTATTGAGTCGGTAATTGAATATATGTTAAAAGCATTGTTCTAAGATTTTGTAGAATTCAAGACGTCTCTCACTGTGATATAATAATTATACAAAAAGAAGTTTCTATACCTATTAAACTATAGTTTTTCGTACCTTTAACTTCAGAGCTGTCAGTCGTATATTAAATAGTAATTTAGTAAAACGAAAAGTTGCTGTCAAATTTTATTTACTCTATGAATTCAGTGCTTCTTCATCAGCCTATTTTTACCCCACTGCAGGGGCTTAGGCCTCCCCTAGGGTGAGGAGGGGGGTTTGGAGCTGAAATCCACCTCGCTGCTCCACTGCAGGTTGGGGACTGTAACGACCGCCATCTATTGACAGCGTCCAGGACCGACTGCTTAACGTGCTCTCCAAAGCACGGAGTCAGTGATAGTTGTGTATTTAAGTCAGAAAAACTCATTGGTACACGCCCGGATTCAAACCATGGCCCTATGGGGCCTTATAAATTTGATACAGGTTCGTTGCGCTTTGGGCTATCACGACACTTAGTAGAATTCAGTGCATCCGTTGTTATTTTTTAAAGTTTACAATTATTGTTCAGATAAAGATGAAATTTTTTTTAAATATGTATATCTGATCGGTTGGCCGAGGGGTTAGAAACCATAATTACAAAGCCGAGGGTCGCGGGTTCGAGCCCCGCCCGGGACAAATATTTGTGTGCGTGAACATATCTATTTGTTCCGTGTCTGGGTGTATAAGTATCTATATATGTATATATTATAAAAAAAAGAATCAGTTGTCTAGTACCCCATAATACAAGCATAATACTTGTTTGCTTTGGGACTAGATGGCGCTGTGTGGGATGTCTCAGATATTATTATTATTATATCATAATATATGTGAAACGAATCATAAGACTAGTAGTATATGTTGACATTCACCAAAATTACGGATGAAATTCCGTTTCTATTTCTTTTTTAGATCATTTCGGTCGTACATCAGAAAATGTTAAATTGTATCACGTCGGCTTGGTAAATCTTAAAAAAAATCGTTTGATTATTTGGGCTGCATTAATCCTACAAATCCTATGTCGTGATAGCCCAGAGCGCAACGAGCCTGTCTCAAATTTATAAGGCCTCATCGGGCCATGGTTCGAATCCGGGCGTGTACCAATGAGTTTTTCTGACTTAAGTACACATTATCACTGATACCGTGCTTCGGAGGGCACGTTAAGCAGTCGGTCCCGGACGCTGTCAATAGATGGCGGTCGTTACAGTTCCCAACCCGCAGTGGAGCAGCGTGGTGGACTTAAGCTCCAAGCCCACCTCCTCACCCTGGGGGAGGCCTAAGCCCCTGCAGTGGGGTAAAACTGGGCTGATGATGATGATGAATCCTACAAAACTTTTGTAAACAATTAAAGCTCTTTGAATCATCTGCGTGTCGAGTTAATTGATATAGTCGACACGTACGAATAACTATATTTTGAAAACAATACAAGACAGCTTCATTCTAATAAAATTACACTTTTTAGAAGATTAAGTAGAAAAGATATATCTATTCATAATCTTCGAGACTCTTACTTTAAGCAAGAAATAATAAAATCAGTCCTTAATTACATTTTATTAAAATATAAAATTTATGAAGCTTTAACATTATACACAAATACATCTTTATTAAAGAAGTAAAATTAAAATGAGTATCAGCTGGGCGAGAGCAGACCTGAGGGCCAAGTGCGAGTTTTTTACTATTAACTGAGTCGTATGCGTTTTTCATAATTTGTATGGAAACTTGTATAGCAACTCGCAAAACCGCGCCCGCGTATTCTACAGAGGGAACAAGTTATTTGGTTTTGCACGATGTTTACTAGCCCGTGTCGTGATTGATAGCCCAGAGCACAACGAACCTGTCTTAAATTTATAAGGCCCCACAGGGCCATGGTTCTAATCCGGGCTTGACCAATGAGTTTTTCTGACTTAAGTACACAATATCACTCACACCGTGCTTCGGAGGGCACGTTATGCAGTCGGTCCCGGACGCTGTCAATAGATGGCGGTCGTTACAGTTCCCAACCCGCAGTGGAGCAGCGTGGTGGACTTAAGCTCCAAGCCCCCCCTCCTCACCCTGGGGAGGGGCCTAAGCCCCTGCAGTGGGGTACAAATGGGCTGATGATGATGTTTACTAGTAATAAACTGAATTTGATAAAATAATACAGTACAATTCTATCACTTCCTTATCGATAAAATCTCACATAATATAAGCGAGTTTTTTGTTATCAATTTTGCGATTGGCAGTTTTGGGCAAATGTACTAAACAACACAATACATACCACACAATTAATTAATATACTCGTATTCATCATCATCAGCCCGTGTCTCTCCACTGCAGGATATAGGCTTCTCCCAAGGCTCACCACCAAACACGGTCCTCCGCCTTTCGCATCCAACTACCGCTTAGACTAGTGGGCAGCGACCCTGCCTGCAAAGCTGGAGGTCCCTGGTTCGAATCCCAGGTCGGGTCACTATTTATATGATGAATATTAATACTGGTACCGGGTCTTGGTTGTTATATGCATGGGGTGTCTTCGCTTGGTACCCAAAATACAAGCTAATGTTTAGTTTGGGACCTAAACGTTGTTGTGATTGTGTGTGTAATTATTATTAACTACCCCCGGTATGATGCTTTAGGTCATCAGTGTACCTGGCCGGGGAGCGTCCGACGCTTCGCTTCCCGGTACGAGTCCTCCACTCGAGAACTCGTCTACCCCATCGGTTGTCGGTTCTACGGCAAATGTGACCAGCCCAGCTTGCTAATCACTTCGACTATGTCGACAAATTTAGTTCTTCGACATATTTCAGTATTCCTGATTTTGTCCATGAAAGAAATACTGAGCATAGCCCGTTCTATAACGCGCTGAGCGACTTTTAATTTGTGGACCAGTCCTGGCGTGAGAGTCCATGTTGTTGTGTGTCCATTCTCGTATTAGATACAACAAAGTGAACAAAATGAACAAAATGATCATAAAAATTTACGATATTAAATGCCAACTATTGACATCACGGTCGCTTAAGGGACTCGAGCTTTCTTACGTACAACCTAGCCAAATTGATTTGTAGCGGGTGTTGTTTCCTGTATAATGATCCACGCTTTTTATTAACTTGACTGCATTACGTAAGTTTTAAGACACGCGAAAAGTAAACAATATAATTTTTATTAAATTTTTTTTTCAAAGTATTCCCCATTATACGCTATGTTAATTTCCATTGGTCTAAACCAGCTTTGGAAACATTTATTTTAGTATTCCACCGACATGTCAGAAACAGCTGATCCGTAGGCAGACATCGCTTCTTCGTAGTCTGAAAAAACATTCCTTTTCGATTTCCGTTTGATATTTAAATAAATTTTCTATAAAAAAACATAAGATATATGCGTTCCTTTTTTTCTTATATAGTGACCTATGTGTTATATATTACACATAGCATACGAGATATCACATCATAAATTAGTAAATGTTGTTTCGCTTAAAACTTAATAGCTTCTCGTGACGAATAGTACCTGGGACATCCCACGTAGCTCCATCCAGTCTCAAACTAAATAGAACTTATATTATGGTTACTAAACTACTGTTAAACTCATTTGAGTATTATTTATAATATATACATATATAGATATTTTATAGACATGAAAAAAATAGATATGTTCATGCCCACAAATATTTGTCCCGATCGGAAATCGAACCCGCGACTTCTGGTTCTGCAGTTAGTATCTCTAACCATTCGATAATCGATCAGTCGAATTATAGTCATTATGCGGCAGGGGCGCATGTTATTATAGAGTATTATCGAATCAATCACATCGCCTTGAATCCTCTAATAGCAACTTCATCTCTTTTGGCGTAACCACATAGTGTTGTAAACTTCGTGTAAATGTAACCAATGTTAAATGTCAGAAAATTACTGTTGTTTGTCCGTCCTTGCCGGCCTTGTGATATCTACAACGCGACAACTTTATTACATGTGCACAGGTGATGTCTAAATATAACAAAAATACTATAATATTTCGGTCTTCATCATCATCATCATCATCAGCCCGTGTCTCTCCACTGCAGGATATAGGCCTGCGTCCTGGCAATGCGTCATGCCTACAATGACATACGGTGCCGAAACATGGACTCTCACGACAGGACTGGTCCACAAATTTAAAGTCGCTCAGCGCGCTATGGAGCGGGCTATGCTCGGCATTTCCTTGATGGACAAAATCAGGAATACTGAAATCCGTCGAAGAACTAAAGTTGTCGACATAGCCGAAGTGATTAGCAAGCTGAAGTGGCAATGGGCCGATCACATTTGCCATAGAACCGACAACCGATGGGGTAGACGGGTTCTCGAGTGGAGGCCACGTATTGGGAAACGAAGCGTTGGACGCCCTCCGGCAAGGTGGACTGATGACCTGAAGCACTATACCGGGGGTGATTGGATGCGGAAGGCGGAGGACCGTGTGTGGTGGCGAGCCTTGGGAGAGGCCTATTTCGGTCTTACTCCAACGAAATTGGGAATTGTCAGTATACAGTACAGCGGTATAACTGGATATTTTACAACATTCGTAGATTCACGGTAATATACATGTTACAGGTAAAGTTAGAAGTGAGAATATATGTAGGTATACCCGGGTAAACTTTCCTATGATTTTTGGGTAAAGTTCGAAAATCGCTTAGCTTAGAGCATTACCCAAGTAAAACTAGTTCTATCCAATATCGACTGGTTATTTTTTGAGTATAAGGCAGAAATATAAAAAATAGAAGTACCAGAGGAACATCAAGCTACGACAACTAGGGCCGTGAGGTTAGGTTAAGGTTAAATAATACCTCTGCTTTCATACAAAATTTATTTGAGCCTTCGTTATGTTAATTTTAGCATCTTAATAAGTAAAATGCATCGTAAAACTGTAGTTAAATTCATAAAAAATATTTTCTTCTTAACGGAAAACGTTTCTAATTTTTGTTTTTAAAGTTCATAATTTTTGCACGGAAAAAAATATAGGATGACAATTCTACCAGAACGTTTAGTAGCAGGAAAAAATAGTGCTTTATACTATAATTATGTAACTTTGACCAGAAAGTAATTTTAAAACAACTATTCAATTTGTAATGAATACAAGAAAAAACTTGTAAATTTGAATTTTGTATATTTAACGAGAAATTTATTTCATTTAACAAAATGTTCCATACGAGTTACCAAAATATTGTTAGATTTACTATAAAATTAAGTTAACAATACTTCTAAACTCGTAATTGAAACAATAATTTTATTTTGATTATTTTTTATTTGATGGTCGCAAATAAATAAAATTTACTATATTTTTTTCCGTGTGATTTAGTTATATGTATGTGCGAGCCAGTTTTGTTAAAAACCAGAATCATAACTGTTTGGTGTTAGAATGAACCGCGTTATTACATAATATATACATAATATATCTTGTGGAGACACGCCATATAGTCTAGGTCGGGTATAGTTTATACGCTGCTTTCCTAACGTCCTGACTCCAAAATATACTTGAGTCGGAGCGCCATGTTCAGGTATATTTAGTACTTAGTGTTTCCTTATTACTCAATACTAAATATACATCATAATGATATTGGTTAGGTATAATTTGTGCATGCTACGCATAACTTTTCAACTCCTAAACATACTTGAGTAGAGTTATCGTTATATGGTGTATTTAGTATTTAACACGTTCTTATTCATTTCTACTTAATATATGTTACGGCTAATAGCCGAAGTGTGGCTACACCTAGTTGTAGCCACCGAAAATAAAAGCTAAAAAAAAGGTTAGGTTAGATTTGTATATGTCAATATAAGGAGCGAAGCAAAGCAGTGCGACGAGCCATTCAGAAGCCTATTCATCGATTTCGTATTAGTTTTGTTTAGGTTAATGGTCTATTTAGAAAGTCTGTTGATCAATGTCGAAAACAAAACTAATTCGAAATTGATGAATAGGTTTTTGAATGGCTCGTCGCGCCGCTCCGCTTCGCTCCTCACATTGACATAAACAAACCTATTCTAACTTAAGGATTTCAAAAAATAGACGATTAACTTTAATTCACCGATGTACCCATATAACTAGATGGGCTGTCTGCGTTCTAAAGTGTCCGCGCAGAAAGTAATGCAAAACGCAATAAGTCCTCCATCCGGCTTTTAGTCAATGTGATGGCTTAGCGCCGAATAAACGAGCGCGATGTCGACTTGTGTCGTGAAAATTTGTAAAACTACTCGCCAAAGACGCAAAAAAGAGCTGAATATCAAACAATAAACATTCAAATTTAACATTAGTTTATGCCTGCAGACGGTTATTCCATTATTTTTAATTTAATTTGAACATTATCACGATTTAATTCTCGTCCCATTCTCGTAAACAGTGTGGCACGTCCGTACCGTAATAAGTATTCGTAAGGACTGACCCGACCCGATGCAACCCACGCGCGGCGCGACGCATTACGGCACAATACGAACGGTTTTGTTTCGCCTTTACACAGGCGACTTCGCATCCTGTTATAAATGGTAGATCAATGCTTTAAATGAACAAACAAGAGACGACGCGACGACGCAGCGCGTCGCGTAGTACTCAGGTATATTCAGGAGCGCGCTTGTTTTTCAACTGCCTACTAATTATACCCGTGAACGTAATTTTCGGTATATTCAGGAGTGCTCCACTTCAAGATATTTGTTCCTAAATGTACCCGAGATGGAACGGGACGCTATGTCTTGTAGAGGTACATTTAGAAGCGCTCACCTCATCGTTTCATCTCCTAACTATACCCGAAGTCGACTCGGATCGTGAAGTCACCGGCGTCTCCACAAGGTATATTATGTAAATACGAGAATGAACATACTTTATAAATTTAACGAAAAGTTTATGATATAGTTAATATGGTAATAATAAACACAACAAAGTATAGTTTTTTAGTTCTGGGCAAATAAATTTCGTATGAAAATCGACTGTAACGTAGACGTTACAGTCGACGATGACAAATTAGGTTACTTAAGGTTAGAACCTTAAGTAACCTAAATCTCATAATCGATTTAGTGTCTTTTTGTGAACCGGTCGCGCATACACACATATACAGGATGAAATTTTAACAAGCATCCAAAAAAATTCTATATGTTAGGTATCACCAATATTCCTCATTACGTAAATAAAAAATATAGGTTATATTTTCTTAATAAATAATTTTATCTACAGTGTTATTTTATACCGTTTGGTTGTCTTGTTTCTCACGATGCGCCAGAGACCTTGAGGGCGAAACTGAGTGGAGCCTGCTGCGGTGGTGAATAATGACTAGAGTTATTGGTTTTTTCGGGAAAGGTTTGGGTAGTCATATCTCAATATTTTTCTATTGAACGATACTAAAACGAAACAAGACAGCTATCGGTTTTTTAACAAAGATCATTGTATTAAAATTTGGATGGTTGTTAAATTTCACCTTGTATGTAATAGTATACAAGGTGTGATTTTAGTAACCAGCCAAAATTTTTCTAGATGTTAGGTATCACCAATAGACCTCATTGCGTAAATAAAAAATTAGGGTTACATTTTCATTTTTCATACATACATACATTTCAAATAATTTTATCTACAGTATTATTTTATAACGCTTTTTTGCCTACTTAACGCTATAGTAAACGTACGCGCTCGAGGCCTTGAAACGGAATGGGACGGCGGCCATGAATGGTGACTAGAGTTATTGGTTTTTTCGGGAAAGGTTTGTGTAGTCATATCTCAATATTTTTCTATAGAACGATACTAAAAGGTAACAAGACGGCTATCGATTTTTTACCAAAGATCATTGTATTAAAATTTCACCTTGTATATAATAGTATATACAATATAGTATACGCTACTATTTATTCTTTGTTAGTTGAAGAAAATCAACACATCTAATTGTGTTTTCTCATTATTACATACTCTCTTTAATAACAACAACTAATTAGTTAATTATCGAGTTTAACTTGATAACGCCATGTTTTTATTTATTGTAACAACTTTCGTCAACAATAGTACCCAGAAGTGATTTAAAATGTTTTTTTTTTTTTTTAAATAAGGAAATGTTGTCATTGGTTCCGCAATGATTGTCAACAGCAAACTATTCGATTCTCAGTCAATGGTAAACTTTCTTAGAGGCCAGTTATCCTTGGCGGTTACCTGAATTTTCGTTGTTCTGTGTAAAGTTAAAAAGTGAGTTGAATTGAATATAACACATATATATAACGGTATAATAATGACGAATACTATAATTCATATTACTTCTCTTTTGGAGAAAAGTGTCGAAAAGTGTTGGCAGAAGAAAGTGAATGGATACATATTAATCGGTAATTATTATTATTTATTACTTGGATTATTTTTTAATTATTATTATTTATTACTATTAAAAACATAAAATGGATTTTTGCTTGGTGTGTCAATTACATCTTTGATTTGTTGAATACGTACTGTGCCAGAACTGTGCTGTGAACCGATACTCGAACCGATACGGAATTTCAAAATTAAGTACCTATTCTTTCGTTCAGCGTTATTCCTTTGAGCATTATGACTTACCGTCAACAAAAATTTTAAACACAAACTAACCTTTATACACGTTGGTATGTTGAATTGACGCGGATTAGGACATAAATAGAATTCATAGACATTCATCAGTCGTTTAATACACTCTCTTCGATTTCGAGAGTTTAACATTAGGCACTTCAATTTGATCGACAATCGACTTAGTTTGTCTATGGTGCTCCTTACCGACCCTTCCGTAACAAATATCCGTACTCTATATTATCACAGCATTTTCATTCACCATTTCCGTATGGCCAAACGACCTCAACGTTTCTTTTTCCATTGCGTAGCCCCTATACGTTGTGTATTGTGAAAATGATTGTATTCATTCGTGTGTTTGTTAATTTCGGTTATAATTTCTTATCTGGTTTTACTTATTATCGAAATGTTATAAAACATTTTATGACACACTAGTAACTTGCTATTGAATTTCACTTGATTTATATATGTTCATAATTCACAATGATTTCACCATAAAAACGAATTATCGTTTTTTTTTTTGCCAACCAATATTGTTACGTAACTTGCAAATTACTTGTGGTAGTAATCTTTCAATGTGAAGGTACAACGCTGGAAGAAGTGTCAACTATTTGTAATGCACTTGTAATGTGGATTTATATCTATAAAATGATAGTGTCGTGATAGCCCAGAGCACAACGAACCTGTTTTAAATTTATAAGGCCCCACAGGGCCATGGTTCGAATCCAAGCGTGTACCAATGAGTTTTTCTGACTTAAGTACACAATATCACTGACACCGTGCTTCGGAGGGCACGTTAAGCAGTCGGTCCCGGACGCTGTCAATAGATGGCGGTCGTTACAGTTCCCAACCCGCAGTGGAGCAGCGTGGTGGACTTAAGCTCCAAGCCCCCCTCCTCACCCTGGGGGAGGCCTAAGCCCCTGCAGTGGGGTAAAAATGGGCTGATGATGATGATGATCTATAAAATATTGTTATTAACGTCAAAATTATACCGTTTTATACTTCATATGCTCGATACAGTATTAATCCTCGTGATAAATTATAACACTGATTCACATCTATTTCTCAGTGCACGTTTAAAACATAATTATGTAATGTATATAATAAATCATATGTTTAGACCAGATAACACTTAAACGTGTTGCAGTCTCCATCTTTAAATAAATATTATAATCTTTAGACATTAAACAGTAATTAAAGTTCTTATAGGTCATCAACATTTACCGTTATTTGTTACTATTTTTTTTATGTAAGCAATATTCTTGCGCTCCCATATTTCTGCGAAAATATGTATCTACATAAAAATATAGGTGCTTCCACTTAGCTGTTCGAAGGCGAAAATATTAATAACCAATCGCGTGGGCTATACACGTGGGACATAGTGTCGTGATAGCTGAGTGGTAGCGCTTACCGCTTCTTGTTAGAAGGCTTTGGTTCGAACCCTAGGGCATGTACCAATGAGTTTTTTCACATAACTATCTCTGACTCTGTGGCTCGGTAAGCACGTTAAGCCGTCAAGTTCTGGTCGTCGTCAAAAAATCCACCAACCCGTACTGGAGCAGCGTGGCGAATTAAGCTCCATACCCCTCATCTCGAGGAGAGGCTTAAGCCTCTGGAATGGGGTATTAATGGGTATTAATACTGATGGTATGACACGGTGGACCATAAAAGCGTCCCGCTTGTCTCCATTCCTCATCCTATGACTTAAATGTGGCGGAGCGTATTTGTATTTTCATGGAGATATGCGATTGCTAGGAATACTAGGGATTGCATATCTCAGATTCAGACTTTTAAAAGCAAATGATTTTTTTATGGTCACTGTGTTTCTTTTTTATACTTCCAATGGAAGTATTTTATTGTAACATATCGGAGGGAGTTCCTATTGCCGCTTCTTCTCCTTCTAATATTTCCGAACCGGCAGCAGCGTGGTTTGGTTACTATTTGCATAATGGCGTGTCTCCTTTTTTTAATCAAGAAAGCGACCCAATTTATAAATGTCCAGCGCTTAATCTAAGACCGCAAACTGTTTAGAAAGGCTTGTATGTAGACACCATGATACTGATGGTATAACATCTTGGACTTTGTAACCAACCAATACCATCTGATGGATTCTCTTAATACAAAACGTTTTTGCCATTCAACATATTTTTTTTTTGGAACCGGCAGAAGATCCTGATGATATATTTATATATACATTCAAATCCTACTTGATATGCTTGTTTAAAAAGTAAATGTATTTACTCATCGCCCCTTGACATGGCCTATTTAAATGTCGAAGTTTCCAGTGGCGTACGGTGATCTATAAAAGATAAGCCTACCGCAATATTCATTGTGATAGACCTTGTCATATGTTGCGATATTTTATACTAATGTTTAGAGCACTTTAGTATGTTAACATTAGAATAGTCTATAGTAATAAAAATTGTAGTATCGTGTAGAATTTACTTTATTGAGGCCAGTTTACTTATTTATGAATCACCACACATCACTGGGAGTTTCCTCAAAATGGTTTTAGTTGCTTCTTGAGTTGTAAAAGTACAAACAAATAGATAACCAAATACATTACAATAAATATAAACAAAGCAAGATTAGTAAATATACAGAGTTAATTGACCCCTAATCACGGATAGGTGGCGTAAATAAACGAATTTTGATTTAGGGGGGCTAATTAAAAAAAAATTTTAAAAAAAACTTTTATTAACTGCATCATGTGATATATAAAATAAAAGGGTTCGTTATGAAAAATACAAATATATTTATAATTTCAAAATGCGCAATTTAAAACATATTAAAGAAATTTTCACCCCTTTTTTCCAAACTATTGAGCTTAAAATTAAAAGAAAAATACACAATACAGGGCGTCACTCAATATTTTTAGAAAAATCTATAAGTAATATGTTTGTTCAATAGATATCCCATTCAGTGCAATACCATACGTACCGTTTTTAGTTACCAATACAAACATATTTGGGCCAGATTTAGATTAGACAGTACGGAACACTCTCCACGCAATTTCGGCTCGCACTTGACTGTTTTTTACATATCCCGCCACTCCTGCGTAGGTAATTTCTTTTTCGTGCGCTTTATTATTATTATTTTCTTTACTTTTAATGTTAAAACAAACTTGTTTAACATGGTTAACATTCACATTTTAAACGTTGCTTTGTGTAATCTAAATACACATAATTAATACCTACATATCTTAGTCAATACCAAGAAAGCATATATCGCAAATCCATTTTCTTGATTTGCGAAACCTCCAGGCCACTCTTTTAAGGGTCCGATAAGCTCAGCCACTGTTACACATCGGAGAGATAAGAAACACTTGAAAACGGAAACCGGAAGTCACTAATTACAACTGGCGTATCAAGGATTCTCAGATTCGAAGACATTCATTCGGTTGCTGATAAGATTCAATGAGTTGAATGCAATATATTAAATCTTCTATGATTCAGAGTTCAGGCATCTCAATATAGAAGCAAAATTCCTGTATCTTTAATTTGTTCCAAGCTCTAATCTAATTCTAATCTAATTTTAATCTAATTGTGCTGATGCTTAGAAGATAAAACTGTAGTTCGTCACAATACAATAACCAGCCAGCAGCGTCCTCTGTTGTATACCCAATCAAATTTGTCTTTTTACTATAAACTGCTGGAATATTATAGAAAAGTTCGAACATTTAGTGATTTAATTATACTATTATGAAATCGGGTTCTGTATGGGCGTACAGCGAAACGTACGGCGTGCTCTATCCACGTTTACTTCGCTAATTAAGATCCTACAATTTGTTTACGAATTTAACGACGTCCACTCTTATAGTATAACAGAGGGCGTCAATTGCTTATCTTTTCTGTAAATCGTACCGGAGCTACTAAATGAGGTGATTTTTCGCAGAGATAGTTGAAGGGAGGGATAGTATCATAGATTATAGTTTATTGTGGGTACCTACCCATGACAACCAATGCCTTGAATTGTGAGATAGAAAGCGAATGGCAACTAAACTAAAGCAGGAGAAATGAGTTCAGAAAAGGGAGAAAATAGGTTATAGGGTAGGTAGCTTTTATTTTACCTACACAACGTCAACTAGTCCCAAAGTAAGCAAATATTGTGCTTGTATTATGGGGTACTAGACAACTGATATACATACTTCAAAATTCTTTATAATGTATACATATATACATACTTTTACAGCCAGACACGGCACAAATAGACAATCATGTTCATGCACACATATATTTGTCCCAGGCGGGAATATAACCCGCGACCGTACGCTTCTCTAACCCGTTCTCTAACCCATGGCCCCCACAATGGAGGGCACTGACAGGGCTGTAGCCTAGAGGCCCGAGCGCAGTTGGGGCTCGACATTGTAATATGTACAAATGTAATTGTGAAAATCATACGTTCGACCAAGTTCAACACGCGAATGCCGAGTGAGCAAGATTGTACATACGCTCCTGCACTATTCGTGTAGTATTTTAATCAACTTCTTCTAGAAAACCTTACAGGGGCCTGTCAATAATTTTAGCCTGGGGCCCGGTTTCAGGATGCGGAGGTCATGCACTAACTCGGCCAAACGGTCAGTCTTAGGGTAGGATAGGATAGAACCTTATACTGATAAATGCTTGCGATTGTTGCTCCTCACACAAACGCAGCCATACGAAGGTTATAATGGAATAGGGCCTTGGTACGGTCAGACTTTCGTGAACGCGCTGGAATGCCTCGGCCAGATAACAATGGCTTGCGAAATTCGATAAATATATACTGATTAAGTCAATTACTCGCTCGATTCGCTCGATTTTATAAAAGAATATTTTCATGCATTCTTTATAATTATTTATTATTTTGTATATACATAAGTGATTGGAAAATCGTTTGGATGGATTGCCCTTGACGCAACTTGTGGTCAATAAGTGCTTTAATGTCTGCGAACTGTATGGTGGTTTTTATTTAATATAAATTTACAAAACAAACGTTTTGTAAATTTGTCGGGCTGTTGGTATTACGACGACCGCTTAGTCTAGTGGGTAGCGATCCTGCCTACGAGGCTGGAGGTCCCGGGTTCGAATCATAGGTCGGGTCAGTATTTATATGATAAATATTAATACTGGTACCGAGCGTTCGTTGTTATATGTATGTGGTGTCTTCGCTTGGCACCCAGAACACAAGCCAATGCTTAGTTTGGGGCCTAGACATTGCTGTGATGTATACGTTATTATTATTATCACCAGTTCTTCTGTTAGTGTTTTTGCGTTTTGGCCATACCGTAATGAGGGGGCGGCGAGGCAACGAGACTGCAGTCGGGCGCTACTACGTATAGTCCGGTTGTCACGATAGCTAGGTATGGCCTAAAAGACAATATTTATAAGCTTGGACTACGTTCAACCGAACACGCCATATAACAATGGGAAAATTACATGGATTCGTTGAATGAAAATAATTATAGCGAAACTTTTTGTAATGTGTCATCACAATTTGTAACTAAGTGAGGGTCTAAAATGTATTGCACCATTTAAATAATAATAGCCGGTTGTGTCCGCGGTATATATTCATAACGTCCCAATAATATTTTTTTTTCCTGTCCTGGTTCCTGTAGCCGTACCACTTATTCCTCATTAATTTTTAAGCTCTACTTTCAGGATTATTTTAATTTAAAGCTTCAACTATTGTTCTAAGAGGGCAAGCTGAAAAGTAATCTGTTTTGACCGTATGTATTGCGAAAATGATGCTGTCTGTAATGTAGTAATTTTGGTTTCGGGGAGTCGATTAAAAGGAGTGTACCACTTCACTAAATTTGCCACAGCAAATTTCTATACAAGCGGCGTTAAGGGTTACGGTTGCAAGCAAAAACTTTGTTTATACGTTTTTAGTTTTAGCATTGGAAAATGCTATTCTAATCGTTCTGGGCTAAGGCCCGGTTTTACGGGATAGTGTAACATCGCGCTTATGGCGCCAAGAAGGCTCAAATGTCGCGGAATTACAAGAGCTATCGATTGACATCGAAATTTTGAAAGTCTGTTGGGTAGTTTCCGAAATTTTTTCGAAAAACGAAAAAATTGTCGAAAATTTGCTCAAATCTCAAACTTCGGAGTCGATTGTCTCGAAAACGAAAATCGATAGCGACGAAATGAAAAAATTGGCTTGGCAATTTTAGTTGGCTGTCGAATAAGTCCAAAATTTTAGAAATCGGTCGAGCGGTTGAGGCTGTAGAGCGGTCAACGTGAAAAAAATTAACTTTTTTTCGCGCGCGGCGTCTATGAGTCTTCAAAGAGTCATTTACCTCGCCTGCTCATCTCTACTATACTAAGAGCCGTGTTCACCGATAAATGAACAGGTGTTTAGAATTGAAACTTCCTTCTTTCCAAGTTTTAGTATTTCTAAATTCATTTTCCAATGCCGATAGATAGTTACGCGTAGTGTGAAATCTGTGCATTTTTTAAATATTTTGATACATCATAAGAATAAAAATTCGCGCGGTTTTTTCGAAATTGTTTCATTTTTCACAATAAGTTCAACATTAAACCAATTGAATTTTCACAACACGTGAAAAAAAAGTTTATTTTTATGTTGCATCAAAATATTTAAACAATTAAAAACTTATGAACTTAGTTTTTGCTGGTCAGAATACCATTTTTTTTGCGCCAATCGGTTAAGGTTTAACGGGGTGCAACCGTTAACGCCGTTTGTATGGAAAACCACTATTATGTAACGTTGCAAAAGAGGAGAGTATATAGATCTCAGGGTTTGTGACATAAAAAAGAAGAGATAAAGAAAAAATGAGACATTTTTCAGTCATTTACTATAATGATTATAACAAAGATTTCTGTGACTAGAGTTTGACCGAAACCGCTGTACCGCGCTTTAGATGCCTATGTGCCCGGCGAGAAGGGAAGCAGCTCCTATGCGGTGACGACGGACTGACAGAACAGATCTGCCTCCCTCCGCGCCGCGCACATACCTAGGGCGCGGTACAGCGGTTTCGGTCTAACTATAGTCACACAAATCTTTGTTATAATCATTATAGTAAATGACTGAATAATTTAAGTCTCTCTTTCTGTTATCTCTTATTTTATGTCACAGACCCTGAGATCTAATTCTCTTATCTTTTCTTCTTTAACACTTCTCGTAAGAGATAATTCACCTTTCATATAAAAAAATCCGCAACCAAATCGGTTCATCCGTTTCTGTGTATTCATATACACAGAAACGGATGAACCGATCCGTTTCTGTGTGTGTGTGTTCATATGTGTATCTGTGTGTCTGTGTATCCACATAGATACACAGATACACACACACGTCAAACTTATAACACCCCTCTTTTTGTCGGGGGTTAAAAAAGGAGTGACAAACTCAGTAGAGACATTTTGATTTTCCACGATAATGTATATGTGAGTGGTGTTCAAACAGAGCGAGCCATAAGCAAAAATGGCTTTGTAATAACCTTTGTAATACCACATATCCTACAGCTCGCTTGACACCCTTTGGTTATTTCTTGTTCAGACGTTAGAAGAGAGTTTTAAAACGAATACTGTTACAAAACCGATGATGAGATATGGCAATAGTAAACGAACATTTTGACAGCAAAAGGAATCATCATCAGCCTATTTTACCCCTCTGCAGGGGCTTAGGCCTCCCCCAGGGTGAGGAGGGGGTTTGGAGTTTAAATCCACCACGGTACTCCACTGCGGGTTGGGGATTGTAACGACCGCCATCTATTGACAGCGTCCGGGACCGACTGCTTAACGTGCTCTCCGAGGCACGGAGTCAGTGATAGTTATGTACTTAAGTCAGAAAACCTCATTGGTACACGCTCGGATTCGAACCATGGCCTTATGGCCTTATAAATTTGAGGCAGGTTCGTTGCGCTTTGGGCTATCACGAGCTAAAGGAATATTTTTATATAATATATGTCTATATAAATAATACAAGCATAACAGGTACTTGCTTACTTTGGGACTAGATGGCGCTGTGTGGGATGTTCCAGATATTATATTATTATTATTATTATATATTTTCTATACAGGGTGAAATTTTAACAACCATCTAAAAAAATTCTAGATTTTAGGTATCACCAATAGACCTCATTATGCAGATAAAAAATATATGTAACATTTTTCTAATAAATTATTTTATCTACAGTGTTATTTTATAATGTTTGGTTGTCATCTTTTTCACGACGTGCCCGAGACTTACCGAAGCGGGACGGAGCGGGTAGCGGCCTTGAATGTTGACTAGATTTATTGGTTTTTTCGGGGAAGGTTTGTGTTGTCTTGTCTCAATATTTTTCTATGGAATACTAAAAGGAAACAAGACACCCATCGGTTTTTTATCACATTATATCAAAATTTGGATGGTTGTTAAAATTTCACCTTGTATATGTGACTCTTTGCAAGAAATGTAATAAGTGTATTTTCTCTCAGGAAAATATATTAAAAAATAAAAAATGTGCACATGCTCGTCTTTTCTTTTATAATTAGGTAGATTAGTTATCAACTTTCTCTGGTACCTACATTATGTGTTTTTATTAGTTTTGTAGCCAATAGGAACTTTCGGGCAGGATAAATTGCTGTACTATCCGGTCCTTTATCCTCGTGCATAAATAATATCCCTGCTCTGTTACGATATAAAGAAATGGCAATCATTCACATTTAAAACATAAGCTAAGTTTTATTTCTAACAAAGTAGCCTTTGTGTATACAATAATAATAATAATAATAACATATACAATCCCAACAACGACTAGGCCCCAAACTAAGCTTTAGCTTGTGTTTTGGGTACCAAGCGAAGACACCACATACATATAACAACCAAGACCCGGTGCCAGTATCGATATTCATCATATAAATACTGACCCGACCTGGGATTCGAACCCGGGACCTCCAGCTTCTAGGTAGGGTCGCTACCCACTAGGCTAAGCGGTCGTCAATTGTGGATCTAATACAATAAAAAAATTTAATAAAAAGAATACTTTTGGCAGCACTGGTTAGCAGGCAATGTGCTGAATAATTTTAGTTTGCATTGATCTCGTTACCAGTTAGTTCTATAAACAAAAAAGCAACTTTTCATTGCGACATAAGCTCTAACAAGACGTTTGTATTTGTCTAAAAAAAAGTAGGTACAGAGCTGTTACGGAATCATTAGTGTGCAAGTATCAAAATTTTTTTGGTATTTCAATTATATAATCAGTGCATCCGGAGCAAAGAGCATCTATGCGTGATGAGATAATTCAGTGGTTAATATAACTTTACTACATAAATGCTACGTTTATAAAAAAAATATTCATAGGCCAGTGAATAAAAGCAAAAAAAGGACAAACTTCCGAACAATTAAGAGAAAGTTGATTTTTCGTATTATAGACTTTTGTGGTTCTAAACAAAATATATAAAAAAAAACCCATCGATTAGAAGGATCTTAAAAAATGTATGATATCAAGGATCACAAGAAACGACATTTTGTGAATATATCGTCAATGGTGAATTTCACAGAAAAAAAAAAACATTGTACGTACAGTTTATTAGAAACTTTACATTCAATGTATTGTGGGTTTAATGCATGTTAAAAAATTTCCCATTGTAAAGATATTAAAACTTTTTCGTTCCTGTAACAAGTTATATATAGAGTTATGAGAGAATGGCTTTATTGCCTTCAGATCCATAATATCTTCTGTATGAAAATGATTAAAAATATCAATTTTAACAAAATAAAAATAATACCTGGGATATCCTACACAGCGCTATCTAGTCCCTAACTAAGTAAAGCTTGTATTATGGGTACCAGACAACTTACATACATATATTTAAATATTCTTTATAATGTAATACATATATGGATGCTATGTCATACCGATACAAATAGACATGTTCAATGTTCATGCAAACAAATATTTGTCCCGGGCGGGATTTGAACTCGCGACCCTTGGGTCCGCAGTTAGGGCACAGGTTTAGGGTCTGTAACCATTCGGCCAATCTGTCGTCATGTTTTCTGTATATATAATATAATTTCAATTAAATTTCAAGAATTAACATCCAACCTTTTAATCTTTACCATTTATTCTCTCTTAGATAGTGGGTACATAATGTCCAGTGCTCAAGCCAAATGTGCCCGTTCTGGCGTATTTCGATGATCTGTGGTCACCTTAGACTCGAGATATACCTTTCCATTCCATTCCATCAGCCATTTCGGTACCCCACTGCAGGTACTTAGGCCTCCACTCAAGATGAGGAGTTTGGAGCTTAAATTCACCACGCTGCTCCAATGCGGGTTGCAGAATTGTAACTACCGCCGTCTATTGACAGCAGCCGGGAGCGATTGCTTAACGTGATCTCCGAGGCACGGAGTCATTGATACTCAGTTAATGTATACGTACCTAAGTCAGAAAAAAACTCAAAAACACATGGCCGTATAGATTTGAAACAGGTTCGCTGCGTTCGAGCTATCACGACTTTATATACTATATCTTAATGAAACGAAGATATGCCTTTCAAACTTATGGAATATCAAACAAAGGCATAGAAATAACTATTATATTCACCCTTACCGGAACGAAGTCTTGGACCAACAGTATTATTAAGATGTCGCGTCTAATGCTTTGAAATGATTGCAAACCAACGCGGTGACAGATTATTATGTTATTATCATTATCTCTTTTTCGTTCCTAGCAACTAATATGAAAGAAAAAGAGACGACGATAAAGACCTCATGGTCAGGTATGCCAAAGCCTACTTTACCTCACTCACTTTTTTTGTACTTATGACAATGTTTCGGTGTGTAAGCTTATGAGATAAGTTTTCATGCGGTAGGAACCCAAGCTATCCTCCACACTTCTCTATCAGCAAAATGCAGTGATTAAGTGTAGCGTATAGTCATATACATTACTCAAGCCTTTGTATTGTCATTTGGAGTGAATGTATTGGAATAATGCACGCCGCCTTGCACGGTGCATTGACCGCGGCAATTTACTTATATAATGATGACCTCTCTGGCTGCGCTTCTCTTGATAGAAGCATCTTCGTTTACTCCTGCCACTTGCCGATCGATATAATTATAATTGCGACATGGCGGTCAGGACCGTCTCGCGATATCAAAACTTAACTTTTACATGAGAACCTCAGCCGAATTGTTACTGGCAAGAGACGTAATCCTCACACACGCCCTCACATCCAGTCGAGTCGTTCTGGTTCCACAGTTTAACCAGATACGGTCGCTATAAATACGCTGCTATTATCTTACTCTATGGTATGGTATGAATGCAATGATGTTTTTTTTTTAGATGAAAAGCTGCCCGGGCGCGGCATGTCGCTGACCGGTAGCAGGGAGCTACGGCCAGCGCCGCCGCCCGACCCGAGCCGCGTCGACGCCGACGCTGAGAAACAACCACTATCGGGGGTAAGCCGTGTCAATGCTTCAAACTGCTGCTTCAACACATAGGGGGTCGGCCATGTCAATGCCTCAACCATCAGCTACGGTTATAGGCATGTCTATGCACAGTTAACTTTCTAGTAGTTTCATTTTGCCTGATTTTTAAATTATAACTGGAACCAGTCACCGCAATTGGAATGTAATTTAAACAATTTTACCAAATGTGATAGATCTGCGACCGAGTCCACGGCCCCATTAAGAACTAAATTAAAAGTTCTGCTTCTGTTGCCGATAGTGATGTCTTCGAACTCGTGCGGAGTGGCTGAGATAGCTTAGCGGACTCATCCGGGATTGTTAACTGAGCAGCACTATATCGATACGCCCAACTCAGTTTTGAATGTTGTCTTTACGACCATTTTCAAATATTTATGCATCCATCAGTCAATTCGTATCATCACGGTTGAATTCAGAATCGCTACAATACTTTGCAGTTTTCCTGTTAATCATACATTTATACTCGTAATAGGCAGACCAAAGGCAAAATGGAAGTTAATAAGTGGAGTCATAAATTGTGAGTTTGAAACGTCGTTCATGTACCTTATAGGTTTGTTTTTTTCTTTATGAAGAGTAAGGATGAGTTACCGCTCCATCCACTGTGAATAATAGAGCGTTTCGCAAGCGTAACTTGTGACTAAAAAGCTTTAATATCTTATTATAACCACCAACTTAACAATATAACTATAATTAAATAAATACAAATATTTCTGAAACTGGAAAAAATTATAAAGAGGATTTTATGATGCGAGGACGGTAAGCTGCATATTATAGTCGAGGTGTTAATAGGCACACGAGGCGAACCTGAGTACTTATAATAAACCAATGACTATAATAGCCAGCTTACTGAGTACGAGCATCATACGACGTTTTTCAATACATTTGCTATTAAAATTAGGTATAAGCACTTATAGGTACTTCAAATGTAATAATGGTGGGAGCGGGCTACTTTCGCGGTTTACGCATGCGTTACAAATAAAACGCTCGTTTGTGATTGGTTTGAAGTAAAAAATAATTTTCAAAAAAAAAACTGACTTCAAAACCATAAACTAAAAAGTTAAAAATAAAATTTCAATCTTAATTAGGTATTATTTTTGTGCGAACTGAACATTTTGGCATATTGAACCGCATGAAGTAAACCCGACAAAAGGTAACTGCTGTAAATCGTCGAGGAATTTCCTCGAATGTCTATAGTCTCCATCATCAGAACTGTAATGGCACTTATAACTCATATAAGTGCAAAGTTCTCATTAATAGAAATGAATTAAGTCTAAACACCAGATAATTGTTGTAAATAGTTAAGGAGTTCCTTCGACTGTGTATGGTCTGCATCATCAGACCTGCAATGGCACTTGTAACCCATATAACTGCAAAGTCCTCATCAATAGAAATGAATTAAGTCTAAACACCAGGTAATTGTTGTAAATAGTTAAGGAGTTCCTTCGACTGTGTATGGTCTCCATCATCAGACCTGTAATGTTACTTGTAACCCATAGGAGTGCAAAGTTCTCATCAATAGAAGTGAATTAAGTCCAAACACTAGGCAATTATTGTAAATCGTTGAGGAATTCCCTCGACTGGGTATGGTCCCCATCATCAGACCTGAAATGGCACTTATAACCCATATGGGTGCAAAGTTCTCATGAAAGGAAATGAATCAAGTCCAAACATCAGGTAATTGCTGTAAATCGTTAAGGAGTTCCCTTGATTGTCTTTCGGCTCCATCATCAGATCGATGCCCATCCTTCATTAAATAGTACTAGTGGTAGTACTCCATAAAAATACTTAAAATACGATACTTTAAAGTACCGTTTTCGAAAGTTCCCCTCAATTTCTTTGAGATGCCATCATCAGATCCTGGTTTTCATCCAATCCGGTTCATAAACTACAAAGTTATCCCTGAACACACATAAAAAAAAACGTATATACGGTCGAATTGAGAAACCTTTTTTGAAGTCGTTTAAAAAGGCCTAGTACTGTAAAATACAACATTACGGTTCAAGTTTTGATGTCATAAAGACTGTATTAATAGCAAATGTATTAAAAATAGTATTATAGAAACGCTAAACGTTAAATCGTCAACATGATGCGCGAAACGTGACATGTCACGAAACGTCAATAAAATGCCCGAAATAATTTCACTAAGGTTTCTAATAGAGAACATTCCCAGTGTTTTCTGAGCATGCGCGAATGTGCAAATCGTATAAACGTCTTTTTTAAATAATTTCTTAATTATATTCCGTTTACAGCGCAAAGAAGAAAAATGGTTTACCACATTGATGCAAGTGGCTGTGCCGTTCTTCATAGCGGGGTGTGGAACCATTGGTGCTGGTCTTGTACTAGGAACAGTCCGAGTGAGTAAAATTAATGTTATCTCTACTAGTGATTCTGATATTGTGAACGCGAAGATGTTATAAGTACAAGAAAAAGTTCATACCTTATGTTACCTTAAAATATCTTCTTTGGTTATTAATGTCTGGATGGACCTCCGCAATGACAACAAACATGACAGGTCGACATGTACATAGTTGTGTGTGTGACTCAACAGACCACATACTCTGGCTAAGCCGTACTAACCATGTAAAAACCGCCCGTGTGTGAATTATAACCGAACTGTTAGGTGATATTTTTATTTACGTGTTTTTTAATACGTCTGCGATTCCTTATCCAGACATTATTATTATCAAAGGCTATATACAACCGTACACCTTACGTTACGCTTTTAGCTGCTCTATTTGTAAAAAATACAGATACGACTTTTTCGTAATGTTTCAGTTCATGCGTGTCCAAACTTTGCAGCTTAGAGGAATTAAAAAAGAAATATCTCTCTATAGCTGATAATTTGTTCTACAGTTTGACCTAAACCGCTGTACCGCGCCTTAGGTATGTGCGCGGCGCGGGGGGAGGCTGATCTGCTCTGTCAGTCCGTCGTCATCGCTTAGGAGCTGCTTTCCCTCCTCGCCGCGCACGTACCTAAGGCGGTACAGCGGTTTCGGTCAAACTATAAAAAGTTTACTCATCTACATTTTACGTACTGTAACGAACTTCATTAAAAATATATAACTTGTACCATTGATATATTATTACATGGATGCCGCATCATCCACGTTATTATTATTATTGCACGTGAGTTGCACATGGTCCGTTCTTTTTTTTTGGAGTTTGTGACGAATCGTCACAAAACAGTACTTTTTACGTGACCCGTTTTTACGCGATACTTTATAACTATGTAATCTTACCCCATTGACCATAATCAGAATGTATTTTTAACATCTTTGACAGTTTAAATTTTATTACAGAACTGGGAAGTGTTTTTAAACGTTTCCGCCATTTTCGTGCTGGTGCCGTCCCTGTCTGGATTAAAAGGTAAGAGTTTACATCGAAACGAATCAGTTTGTTAAACTTTGTGACATCATCACGTGACATAATGGGCTCAAACCAAAATTTTAACACGTGGTTAATTATTTTCTTTTTTTTTTGAAAATATAGACCAAACTATACTTCCTCTAAAAATAAAAAAAATTAAGTCTTAGTTATCTTTTTCCAAAAAAATATTTAGAAATTATCCCTGTGAAGTATCTATCTTGAAACTTCCAATAACTATTTTAGGCTTAATCTACTTCTTCATTCTTCATCAGCCCATTTTTACCCCATTGCAGGGGCTTAGGCCTCCTCCAGGGTGAGGGAGGGCTTGGAGCTTAAATCCACCACGCTGCTCCATTGCGGGTTGGGGACTGTAACGACCGCCATCTATTGACAGCGTCCGGGACCGACTGCTTAACGTGCCCTCCGAAGCACGGTGTCAGTGATATTGTGTACTTAAGTCAGAAAAACTCATTGGTATACGCCCGGATTCGAACCATGGCCTTATAAATTTGAGACAGGTTCGTTGCGCTTTTGGCTATCGCGACACTACATCTATCAGACATTCAAATTCAAATTCAAATTCAAAAAGTTTTTATTCAATATAAGATGTTTGCACACACTTATTGAAAGTCGTAAAAATTGATTAGGTACCGGTTCAAAAACTAGGAGGAGAAGAACCGGCAAGAAACTCCTCTCTGTTTATTTTATTGAAATATATGTCTTTCTTGTTTTTTTTTTAATTTAAAGTCTTACAACTATTACAATGATGTCCATGCGCACTTATCATTTAAATACTCGGTAATACAATAGTAAGCTTTTTTCATGAGTTGGACTTTAACTCGCTTAACACTATCAAATCTACAGTCATAATATATTTTGTGTTTAATAAGATTACAAGTTCGTTTGACATAGTGAGCTTACCTCAATATTTTTTATTTACTTTTAGCTTTGATTTTTTGCTGTGGGCAGCAGCGCAACAAGCTCAACCGCCTAAATTACGTCACAGGGACAATTTCAAAGTCAGATAAACTTTCATAAATATCTGACAATATCTTAAATAGAAAAAAAATTAAGTAGTTATTCAAGAATGTTTTTCTTTTGAATTTTATTGCCCATTTATGGTGCTCGCTGTTGGAAAATCATAAACTAATTGAATGTACAAATCAAATCGAAATCGACGACCGCTTAGCCTAGTGGGCAACGACCCTGCCTGCGAAGCTGGAGGTATCGGGTTCGAATCTCAGGTCGGGTCAGTATTTATATGATGAATATTAATACTGGCCCGGGTCTTGGTTGTTATATGTATGTGGTGTCTTCGCTTGGTACCCAAAATACAAGCTAATGCTTAGTTTGGAACCTAGACGTTGTTGTGATTGTGTGTGTTATTATTATTATTATTATTAAATGTAATGATTTGGTATGACAGTTGGTAGACTTTCGCCATCACTTTAGGCCCTTAGCAGGGTGCGCGCGGCCCCGAGTAAGCAAGTCACCTTCGGTACTAGCGCCGGTTTACTAATATTTAGCGCGAGATGCAATTGTAGGGATGTCGACATCGCGTAGCAACAAACAAATATCTTTTTTGTTCGTAGCTTCGCATATATATCAAATCTATTAGACACACGTAAACTTCTGTGACATATTAATACGTTTTTTTAAAAATTAACTAAACCTTTTTTGTCCGCTCTCCCGACGCTCGCGGTAGTGATCGCCGGGAAGCGTCCACTGCCCCACCGCACCACTTCTTCACACTTGCGTCGCCTATTTATCGCGAAGATGTTCTATTTATAGAACCTTAACCTACTTTGCCCTAGTATTATGCGATCAGGTCCAAAATGGTACTCATACAACTAAAAGTGAAAAGATAAAATTCAAATGAAGTCAAAACTCTTTGCCAAGACTAAATAAAATCTGTTGGAAGATAACGACAACTTACGTCTAAAACGTATTATAATTAAAAAGAATATATGAATGACAAAAATGCTTAGGATTAAAAACTTCTTATGTGTCCAATCCACTTAGTTTTTGAGACAATTGTTTAAAAATAAAATTCTTTGATTGGTCGCTTACGTACCTACCTGCTTAGACGTAGCTATTGGACGTTCAAAAGTGACAATAGAATGCCCTATTTGAAATTTTTTTTATAAAGCGCGAACACACTGACTTACAAACTGCCATTTCAAAATTATATAGTACCAGAATAAAAAAAAAATGTAAACATCTAGAAACATAGGCTTTCATAAGTGGGGTGAAAACTGCACATTTTTTACAGATATGCTGAGATATTAATGTATTTAGTATAATGTTTCATTTTAGTGGTAATTATTGTTTGACAACCCTAATGCATATGTATTGATAGACGAAGACGCTACGCGGTCTAGACGGTGGCGGCGTTTTGTGACGTCACAAAAGAGTCAAGCGACTGTTGACAAAGTAAATATAGTGATGGCCGATAGTGATAATGATGTATACATATAATGATAAACAGTGATACACTTTCATCCTGTGATGCATGAAAAAAACGTTAAGTTTTTAAGCATAGACTTTAATTATTCATTACAAAGAAAGACATATTTTGTAAAGTAATAATTAAAAATATAGATAAAGAGAGATAAAGTGTAATATCAGTAAAATTTCCTTAACGTAATATATGTGCAAGCCCTTATTTATCCGATCATCGACGTCGACTACGGAATGAACCTTGGTAAAAGTTTTACAATTGTAAGCAAATATATTCGCACTCATTAACAAACGCTTGATAAAAGACAGCTTATGAGATTAAAAAAACATATGTTCGATAAAATATCACCAAGCACTGATAAATAGACGTTTGACTGCATATTTGACGAATGCTTGGAAACCTTATCTTAGTAATCGAAAGGTTTTAAGTAAACAATAAAAAAAATTTTCAGGATAAATGTACCCAAATTAAATGAGTGAATATTGTCTACGTATAAGGAAACCATTTCGGCGATATTTGCTTTTAGCGGACGTTGTTATTTTTAATTCGTCTCCTAAATCAATTGTTTTTCTCTTAACAGTAATTTTAACAGAATTTTCTTGAACAGGTCTAAACCTGATAATACTTCGTACAAGGCTTCAAAATTAAAAGTAACATAACATACGTATACATGACAACAACGTCTAGGCCCGAAACGAAGCAATAGCTTGTGTTTTGGGTACCTACCAAGCGAAGACACCACATACATATAACGACCAAGACCCGGTACCAGTATCAATATTCATCATTTAAATACTGACCCGATCTGGAATTAGAACCCGGGACCCCCAGCTTCGAAGGCAATGTCGCTACCCACTAAGCTAAGCGGTCGTCAAAAGTGCTCTATTGGAACTCGATTTAATTTGTTATGTAATGAAGCATACGAAAAGAAACCATAGAGAAATACCCCAAGTAAATTATTATATAAAACTAAAATTTAATTAAAGTTTTCTATAGCACATTTTATAAATTTATTAAATCAATTCAATATTTTTAATTTGTAGGTATTTGCAATATTTCTTAGATGCATAATATTCCAAATTGTATACCCGTAGTTATATGTTCATAATTTTATATTTGAAAAAGATTATGAATTCGTGGTTCATAATACTGCTTGAAAAAAAAACTCATTCCTACGAGCGGAACTTCAGACAGCAACTAATACACACTTGTTTCGCCAACACTCAAATTTTCAATACGAACATCTTCCCATGTTTACGAAACAGAACCAATTTTAAGATTTTCCACTAAATTGTATCAGCGTAATCGTTGAACACATTAAAAATGACTTAACCAGTTTTTTTTTGTATCAAAAGTAATAACGTAAACGATTTACGTTCTAGACAAAATGTTATAGGCGTAATTTTTTCGGGGTTTTATTTTAGATTCTATAAACAAATATTTGTCTTAAAACGGTTTATCGGCCGACTTTGTCCGCGTCCAAGATCGTGAACAACATAGAATCTAGTAATTACGGTACAGTACAGCAGCAATACGTCATCTTGACGTCAGATAGTCAAACGACGGACCGATTGGCCGAGTGGCTAGATATCCTAACTGCGAAGAGTAGCGAGTTCGATATCCGCCCGGGACAAATATTTGTTCTGTGTCTAGGTGTGGAAATCTTTATATGAAAAATCTATATAGTATAAAGAATATTCAAGTATGTATATCAGTTCGTCGTGTACTTTATACTACAGAAATCAGATACTGAAGTAGTGATGGAGAAGTGTCTATATCCGGTGTCGAATATGTGCAGTCCTTTTATTTATTTTCAATAGTGATCAAATGAAACTAATCCAATAATTCACCCCTCGTCGCCCCCGACGCAAATGTGCGCATGACGCTCATCGCATTGCCGCGCTGAATTGCAATGGCAATTCTTTGTACCAGGAAGGAACCGGAACGGGGGTCGAGTCCCCTTTATATATCATATCGTTGTATATCAGTTGTCTTATACCCATAATACAAGGTTCGCTTAGTTTGGGATTAGATGGCGCTGTGTGGAATATCCCAGTGAGAATCGATATTCATCTAAATAACCTACATAAATTAAAATGTAGTTTAATGAAAATGTACGTTTTTTGTTATATAGGTACTGTAGCAATTGATACATATAAATAAAAAATAAAAGTCAATACTTTTGATATAATTAGAGCCAATATGAGCGCGGGCTTAGGAACGTGGCTCGGGAAAGGCGTGCGGGCGGGACGTGTGGCCATTTTTTCGATATTTCGTGGAATAACTTTATAGCTAGCTTAATAATATTATTTGTGACTTTCACATAAAGTATTTATATATGTAATTTATTTTATTTATTGGGAAACAAACAGCGTTTTATTTCACATATCAATAGAACATATATTTTATACAGTAAATTCCAAATATCGCCGCATACGATAAAAGTGTATTAAAATTACCGGCCACAGAAAATTCACATTATAAATAACTACACGTGTTTACGTCATATATCGAGTGAATTCCATTGGACCAATAGTTCTGAATCCATTTTCGGAGCCTATATTGTGTTCTTTACGAAGTTACCTTTTCATAGTTTAATCATTTTTATATATTTCTTTACCAAAAAAAGTTTTATTATATGCCAGACGCATAGCTTTGCCCCCATAAAATGTTATTACAAATTACTCCCTCTCTGATAAATAAGTTTTATGTAAATCGTGTTTGACGATTGCTTAGCCTAGTGGGTAGCGATCCTGCCTACGAAGCTGGAGGTCCCGGGTTCGAATCCCAGGTCGGGTCAGTATTTACATGATGAATATTGATACTGGTACCGGGTCTTGGCTGTTATATGTATGTAGTGTATTATAAAGAATAAATATTCTTTATAATATATACATATAAAAATATTTTTACTTAAATAAGTATGTATGTCAGTTGTCTAGTAACCCATAACACAAGCATAATACTGGCTTACTTTGGGACTAGGTGGCGCTGTGTTGGAAGTCCCATGTATTATTATTATTTATATTACTATATAGCAAACCACCTTCCATACATTATTTAAACAGTGACGAACCCGCATCAATAAAAAATGAGGAGTTATCGTATTATAAACTGGTTACATGGTAAATACAAATATACACGTTGAGTTTTCTACTTTCGCCAGTGTTTATGCGTTTGCGCGTAACGAAATTAGTAGAACGTCTTAATTCAGATGTATGTCATAAATTAATGGTTTCTCGCCAATATGTACGTGCTTTGTAATATAGAGGTACTTTCTGATATTTAAACAAAATTCGCGATTTCAAAACACGGCGTTGTCCAAACACGGATGTTCTAAGCGTGTTTAAATAAACCGATCTTGTGGTATTATATTTTCTAGGAATAGAGATCGAATGCAACAATCAAATCTCGGTACCGGAGTTGACCCTTCTGATAGCTGGGTAATGGGCGGACCTAATTACAAGCCATCCGTCTCGTAGCGCTGGTGTAAAAAATATCGAATGTAATTCTAATTTTGTAAAACTTAAAAATACAGCCTACCGAGATTTACTTAAATTCCGAAATTTATATTCACCTAATGCTAGTGCGGAAAAATTACCTTTAGTTCGACATTGGATTTCACGTGCATGCGCCTTTAGCTATAAGAGAACATTGCTACTGTGAAATGCATGCCACAGAATGATAGTGAATGTAGCTTCAATAACAATCTGGTATTCTTCAATTTCGGTGGTATAGGCAAACCTACTTCAGTCGCTATTGAAAACTGCAAGTACTAACAAAAATGTCTACAATAAAACCAAGTGTGCAACGCTGAACTAAAACTGAAAGTCAGCGGATAACTGTCATATTTTATCTGACCTTGAAACATCTTAGAACAGTAGTTTCTACGTGAAATGCTAGGATTGGTTAAGGACATCGTTACTGTCCCGGCCTGCCTATTCTTATTCTTGTTGCGACAATTTATTCGTTTATGTACTGAAAAAACCAACCAAATCGGAAACATAGACTATAATAGATTTATTTTACCCTTGGGCTCTTTGTGATGGGCCCAAAGCGGAATGAACCTGTCTCAAATTTATAAGTCCATAGGGCCATGGCTCGAATCCGGACGTGTATCAATGAGTTTTTTCTGACTTAAGTACATTAACTATCACTGACTCCGTGCCTCGCAGAGCACGTTAAGCAGTCGGTCTCGGGCGCTGTCAATAGATGGCGGTCGCTGCAATCCTCAACCCGCAGTGAAGCAGCGTGGTGGATTTAAGCTCTAAGCCCCCCTCACCCTGGGGGAGGCCTAAGCCCCTGCAGTGGGGTAAAAATGGGCTGATGAAGTGAAGTGAAAAAAAAGTGAAGTTGGGCTCTTTGTCTAATTTCTTCCAAAAGTTTACAGTCATAATAATTCAGATCAAAATCTTTAACCAGGTATTCAGAAAGCTCGTGTCAGGTAATAACACAGACAAGTCAACCTTTAGACCACGCTATAACAGGGAGTAGCATTCGCCAAGGCTATGTAGTGACACTACATAACTACGTCACTAGTGAGCCGTCAGTTGGAAGCACGTCAGAAGCCATTAAATTGTCAATTTTGGACGAGCCAATGAAAACTAGCCGACTTCTCCCCGCACCCCGCCACTTTTTGGCGATTTCGTTTTCGTACTGACGTTTATTAAAGCGTGGTCTAAAGGTTGACTTGTCTGTGGGTAATAATTACTTTTTAATAAATCTTATCCAGTGTAGTGCAGTTAAAGAAATACAAAATTCGTAATTTTTTTGAAGATATCTGGGACAGGTTTTCGTGTTAGGACTTAGACTTCCTTTGTTCTGTTAAAAAAGTTTTGTTATGGTAAAGCGAAACCGGTACACAATCAAGTTAAGATACCTACTTGACGATTAGAAAAGGCCCGCCGCTGTACATTCGTTTTCATACCTAAAATACGGAATAAACTAGGTCTGGTATAGGTTGAGTTACGAATGACCTTGTAGGAGTCATGTTTGATACCGAAGCACATTTGAAAACATGGATTCTATCAGAGCTCTTTGTCACCTATAACTCATTTCCTGTTAGACGACCTTATGAATTAAACTTTAAACTGTGTCATCTTCTGTAATTTCAACACGCACTGTCATTACACGTAATTGATGTTTCTTTGTAGAAAAACACGAGTTTTTCTTAACAACGTACTATGTTTTTGTAATTCAACAATTGAAGTGTTTGAAATAATCACGTGAACCGAGGGGCCCCCGTTTTGTACACAGGAAACAATTTTGAATCAAAATTTCCTAGTTAAAAATCTCCCTGCATGCTCGTATAAAAAAGAACATCCGATTGCAAAATAATAATAAGGTTTTTGAGAAATCAGAATTACTTTGTTGCTAGAAAAAAAATGTTTTTCTTTGATATTGTCCCATGAGACATAAAGTCAAGCGTTGTGAGAATTACCCGCCCCCCCCCCGGTCAATTCCTATTGTTAATTTACTTATCGGACCCTTCATTTTATTTACTATTAATAAAACTATTCTATTGTCTGGTACCCATAATACAAGCTTTGCTTAGTTTGGGACTAGATGGCGCTGTGTGGGGTGTCCTATGTATTATTATTATTTACCTACGTCATGAAAGTGGATTTTTTTGATAAATGTTTTTAAAACACAAATTTGCGTGCTCATCTGGACGTCGGTTCGTAAATAAATTAAAATAATATGACTCACTCGTATGCTTAAATTCGTAGCGTTGACTGTTTAGTATTTTTTCAGTATTGTTTCAAAACTCATTTATATTTTAGATTACCTCATCATCATCAGCCCGTGTCTCTCCACTGCAGGATATAGGCCTCTCCCAAGGCTCGCCTCCACACACGGTCCTCCGCCTTTCGCATCGAACTACCCCCGGTATGGTGCTTCAGGTCATCTGTCCACCTGGCCGGGGCGGGGGGCGTCCATCGCTTTGCTTTTCGGTTTTAGATTACCTATCTAATGGTTTTTTTTTCGATTGTTGTAATAAGTTACCTACTTTTGTTGTAATAAGATAGGAAACCCACATCATTTCTTCCTTATACGAAGAGACCATGGAAGTTACGTTAAGCGAAAATAATGCTTCATAATTTCTGTCGTTTCATAGAATTTCAATTCGTCTTTAAACATCGGATCGTTATTTTCTACCTTTCTGCATACCAAAAAGTAGTTAGCCAGAAAGAATAGAGTATCCTTTGCACCAACCACATCGCTCTCTTAAATTCTTCTTTGACCCTCCTTTTACCATTTCCAATCATGCAACGCCATTTATTCCTGTCTTGTGCGTCCTCCTCTGGAACCCCCATCCCTCACATGTCTGCTTGCACCTTCGTCATCCAAGTATTTTGGGGTTTTCCCCTTCCCCTCCTTTTAGTAGCCATGGAAAGGCACTTCTTCACGACATGGTCATCCGTTCGTCGAAGCACATGACCATACCATCTCAGCCCTCTCTAAAATAATTACACGAAATTATAAATCATCTATATAGTACAAGTGCTTTACAAACTAGCGCAGTGACTAGTTTACTAGTTGAAAATGTACATGTAGGTATAGTAAAAGTAGCGCATCAGATCGCTAATATGCTGTAAAAACAAACGTTTTTTAATTTTTTTTTTTGAATCGGATAATAATATGAATGTCAGATGACAGACACGGCAACACTGGTTCACGTTAATCAGTGTATCACGAATTTAAAAAAATTCTGAAACCCATATTTTCTTCATTTTTTGAATGATTTTATAAATTCGAAGTAAAAGTGACTAAAACCAAGGCGTGCTATATTTGTTACTCAACGATGCCCTTGTAATACAAATGGAAATTCCACATGATAACAGTGTATTTGCTTTAAGTTCATACGTTTCATGAATCATGAGAATTCTGCAGACATAATAATCCAATCGATTAATTATTTGCTAAATCACATGCCAACCACATTTATTTGGCCAATCATGCCAAATATATACGAATTACGAGTTACACTTGACAAACGACAAACTCCTGTCATTGCGTGATAATTTCGATAAAGCTATCTTGAGAAGTTTATTTCAAATTTCATGATTTCTCATTGCTATGCAACAAAAACTCTGTTTAATCCCTTACGACCGTTTGCACACAACTGCTACGAACCGCGATATTACGACGGTATGGAAATGCAAGAGACGCAGTTATACGTTCCCACTACAAGTTAGAGTGAGACAAGATGTAAATAATATCCCTATCCGACATCGCGGTTCACAGTGTATTCGGTGTACAAACGTCGTCGGCTTTAAGTTTATACCACAGACAAGTCAACCTTATAGACCACGCTTTGACAGGGAGTAGCATTCGCCAAGGCTATAGTGACACTACATAACTACGTCTCTTCTGACCGGTCAGTTGTAAGCACGTCGGAAGCCATTAAATTGTCAATTTTGAACGAGCCAATGAAAACTAGCCGACTTCTCCCCGCACCCCGCCACTTTTTGGCGATTTCGTTTTCATACTGACGTTTATTAAAGCGTGGTCTATAGGTTGACTGGTCTGTGGGGTATACAGACTTTAGTTTGAATCTATGTATAATTTTTAAACGCAATATCTAGAATTTTTCTTCTTGTCAGTGTAGATATCCATGTGTTTCTTTATAAATACCAAAGCAATTCATTATATTACTGAATTATCAGTAAAACCACCGATGTTAAAAATGATCGGCTTCCTTGTGTTATTTAAACAAAAAGACAGCACTATGTTTAATAAAGCTTTTATTTCAGTTTTCTTAAATATGAATATTTCTTAAATATGTCAAATAATGAGACATAAAGCTAAAACTAAAGTTGAAAATTTCATGTATTTCCTTAAGGTAGTGAAATCATATCATTATATAGTATAAAATAAAGTCGCTTCCCGTCTGTCTGTCCTTATATATGCTTAAATCTTTAAAACTACGCAACGGATTTTGATGCAGATTTTTTTAATAGATAGAGTGATTCAAGAGAAAGGTTATTATGTGTGTAACATGCATAATATCTTAGAGAACCACTGATAATTTAAGAGGTTTTTAATGTGATGTCGTAAATAAACACGATTTTTGCGCTTACATTGCAAACGCCGGCTGAACCCTATGAGATAGATCAAAATAATGTACTACAGTATTGTACACCTTAAAAAGGTCTACAAAAAAGTTTACAATGGTATACGTCTATCTCTTAGGGATAACGCACAATAACAATTTTTTATCAAAAAATTAGTGTAAATAAGTATTCGAGCACAGAAAATATTTTCGTAGTATCCACTTTATTGTTACTTGCCACCAGAATGGCCCTATAGCATTTCTTTTTCTATGAGCAGAAATGATATGAAAACGTAGTCCACGCGGGCGAAACCGGGGGCGGTCGCTAGTTTTCTATAAAAACAACTATGTATCAAAGTCTTTTTAAATTTAAAATCTTGTCAAGCACTCCAAATGAAAACGGCATAAGCTTATTAAAGAGCAAAACAATAGAAAATAAAAAAATGCCCAAAATCTAGGAGTTTTAATTACAGCAAGAATGGAAAAACAGAACAGATATTTTGAGTATAAGTTAACTTTGGATAGCCTATAGGAAGATAGAACGTAATTTACTTAACATTTATTAAATCAAACAGCAATATTTGCAAGAAAAGAAAAATTAGCATGGTAATGACGCAAGTACGTTATTATATTGTCATGCATATTTATTCACTCCATCTGTTTTCAATTACCACAACAATCGAACGTTCAGTTCAGTTAATTTATTCATTTTACTACTTATTGTGTAGTACAATTATCAAGCTATGTTAACATATACTTTGATAGCAAAAATTGTCCATAATAATAATTGTATGGCCAAGTTCATGTAACGAAAATTATATATATATATCTCCGACAGTTCACTGCAAAATTTTAAATAAATTGTGTAATAATAAATAATATATAATAACACAAAAAATACTGTATTAAACAAACATAAAAATATAAATAAAATACATAAAGCCATCTGCTCTTACTCTGATATTTATTACCCGATTCTCTGGAGGCGTTATTGTATATATTTTCTTACATTTTGTCATATACCACAATAGTATTACAAATTTGGAAAATCTATAATAGTAAGTAGGTATATTATTCTCATTTAATAGTTAAAAAACTTTTGCCACTATAATAGGAATAATTTAAAAAAAAAATGGCGGGACTCATAGGTTTAATCAAATCAAATCAAAATATTTTTATTCAAATAGACTTGGACAAGTACTTTTGAATTACAGTAACAAATTTAATATTATAATTTTTTATATTAGCGATATTCAAAATCTATACTAATATTATAAAGCTGAAGAGTTTGTTTGTTTGTTTGTTTGTTTGTTTGTTTGTTTGTTTGTTTGTTTGTTTGTTTGTTTGTTTGTTTGTTTGTTTGTTTGTTTGTTTGTTTGTTTGTTTGTTTGTTTGTTTGTTTGTTTGTTTGTTTGTTTGTTTGTTTGTTTGTTTGTTTGTTTGTTTGTTTGTTTGTTTGTTTGTTTGTTTGTTTGTTTGTTTGTTTGTTTGTTTGTTTGTTTGTTTGTTTGTTTGTTTGTTTGTTTGTTTGTTTGTTTGTTTGTTTGTTTGTTTGTTTGTTTGTTTGTTTGTTTGTTTGTTTGTTTGTTTGTTTGTTTGTTTGTTTGTTTGTTTGTTTGTTTGTTTGTTTGTTTGTTTGTTTGTTTGTTTGTTTGTTTGTTTGTTTGTTTGTTTGTTTGTTTGTTTGTTTGTTTGTTTGTTTGTTTGTTTGTTTGTTTGTTTGTTTGTTTGTTTGTTTGTTTGTTTGTTTGTTTGTTTGTTTGTTTGTTTGTTTGTTTGTTTGTTTGTTTGTTTGTTTGTTTGTTTGTTTGTTTGTTTGTTTGTTTGTTTGTTTGTTTGTTTGTTTGTTTGTTTGTTTGTTTGTTTGTTTGTTTGTTTGTTTGTTTGTTTGTTTGTTTGTTTGTTTGTTTGTTTGTTTGTTTGTTTGTTTGTTTGTTTGTTTGTTTGTTTGTTTGTTTGTTTGTTTGTTTGTTTGTTTGTTTGTTTGTTTGTTTGTTTGTTTGTTTGTTTGTTTGTTTGTTTGTTTGTTTGTTTGTTTGTTTGTTTGTTTGTTTGTTTGTTTGTTTGTTTGTTTGTTTGTTTGTTTGTTTGTTTGTTTGTTTGTTTGTTTGTTTGTTTGTTTGTTTGTTTGTTTGTTTGTTTGTTTGTTTGTTTGTTTGTTTGTTTGTTTGTTTGTTTGTTTGTTTGTTTGTTTGTTTGTTTGTTTGTTTGTTTGTTTGTTTGTTTGTTTGTTTGTTTGTTTGTTTGTTTGTTTGTTTGTTTGTTTGTTTGTTTGTTTGTTTGTTTGTTTGTTTGTTTGTTTGTTTGTTTGTTTGTTTGTTTGTTTGTTTGTTTGTTTGTTTGTTTGTTTGTTTGTTTGTTTGTTTGTTTGTTTGTTTGTTTGTTTGTTTGTTTGTTTGTTTGTTTGTTTGTTTGTTTGTTTGTTTGTTTGTTTGTTTGTTTGTTTGTTTGTTTGTTTGTTTGTTTGTTTGTTTGTTTGTTTGTTTGTTTGTTTGTTTGTTTGTTTGTTTGTTTGTTTGTTTGTTTGTTTGTTTGTTTGTTTGTTTGTTTGTTTGTTTGTTTGTTTGTTTGTTTGTTTGTTTGTTTGTTTGTTTGTTTGTTTGTTTGTTTGTTTGTTTGTTTGTTTGTTTGTTTGTTTGTTTGTTTGTTTGTTTGTTTGTTTGTTTGTTTGTTTGTTTGTTTGTTTGTTTGTTTGTTTGTTTGTTTGTTTGTTTGTTTGTTTGTTTGTTTGTTTGTTTGTTTGTTTGTTTGTTTGTTTGTTTGTTTGTTTGTTTGTTTGTTTGTTTGTTTGTTTGTTTGTTTGTTTGTTTGTTTGTTTGTTTGTTTGTTTGTTTGTTGTTTGTTTGTTTGTTTGTTTGTTTGTTTGTTTGTTTGTTTGTTTGTTTGTTTGTTTGTTTGTTTGTTTGTTTGTTTGTTTGTGTGTTTGTTTGTTTGTTTGTTTGTTTGTTTGTTTGTTTGTTTGTTTGTTTGTTTGTTTGTTTGTTTGTTTGAACGCGCAAATCTCAGGAACTACTGGTTCGAATTGAAAAATTATTTTTTTGTTGGATAGTCCATTTATCGAGGAAGGCTATAGGCTATACTACATCACGCTACGACCAATAGGAGTGGAGCATCAATGAAAAAGGTTGCAAAACGGGAAAAAATATTCCTTTTGAGAGCTTCCGTCGCGCGCGCTGATTGATTTGATGATTGATTGATTGATTGTTTGTTTGTTTGTTTGTTGATTGGTTGGTTGGTTGGTTGGTTGGTTGGTTCGTTCGTTCGTTCGTTCATTCATTCGTTTGTTTGTTTGAATTTGGTAATCTCTGAAACTACCAGTCGGATTTGAAAAATTCTTTTTGCCTTTGATAGCCTGATTCTAGCGGAGAGTTATAGGCTATATACATGAAAATGAACTGTCTGTCTATTCGAGCAAATCGGCTTCGGCCAAAACGGCTTAACCGATTTTGATGAAACTTTACACATATAACAGGATGTAATCTTTTAACTATACCCTTTCCATATGTGACATACAGAACTTTTTGTATGTCTGTCTGTACGTCCATATGTCTAAACCTATTTAAATGAAACATCAATGAATATGAAAAGAAGGTCGTTAAAACTAACAAATGTTGCTTTTTGTCCGTCTGTCTGTCTGTACGTGTATCTGTCTATTTGAGCTAATCTCCAAAACGGCTAAACAGATTTTAAGGAAACTTTGCAGACGGGAAAGAAGGTTGTCAAGATATTTGACATTAGCTACTTTTTGTCCGTCTGTTTGTCTGTACGTCTATTCAATTCAATTTTATCTATTCGAGCTAATTTCCAATACGGCTGAACAGATTTTAATGAAACTTTGCAGACGTGAAAGAAGGTTGTCAAGAGTGTCATAAGCTACTTTTTGTGTTTGTCTGTCTGTCTATTTGTCTGTCGTTTGTCCTCACTGATCTAGCAACGTACAACCGAAAGTACTAAGTCTAGGAAGCTTAAATTTGGAACATAAGTTTATTTTATAACTTGAGCATTATAAAGTTAAGAAAGGCTTTTTTAGAAATTTCAAACTTAAGGATGGGAATGAAAGGACTTAAATAATGACGTGTTTCAGGGTTTTTAGATTTCCACATTTTAAGAGTGGGAAAAATGAAGATTGAAAGTTTGAATGGGTGTGACCAAAATTGGTTCCAGCAAAAAGTACGTATAAACCATCTCGAACGTTAATAGTACCTATAACAGGAATTTGTAGTCTACGCAAGCGAAGCTGCGGGCGGTCGCTAGTATTATTATAAAATGACAAAAGTTTAGATGGTGGTTTTCCAAAGGGTTGTATTCTACGTTATCAAACGAAATTCTATAGAATACAGCAGCAGAAGCACACGCTTATATTAGTTCCCCCTGTGTGTTTGTTTGTATGTAATAGAATCTTAGAACGCGATTTTCACCCACTTCCACTGAAGCTCGACATATATGTAAGCTCGATGACAATACACTAAAATTACAAACATAACGTGATACTGCTGCCAAGGTTGTCTCCTCATGAGGACACCCTTCAACGTTTAATAGCATGAGCACGACACTTTGTATAAGCATACGTTAGATTTTGATAGTTAACCATGATTTTCACCATGAAGTTATGATGCAGTTAGAAAAGTTGGCTCACGAGGGAACTCCTCAGTGGTTAATAGCACGGATATGAAACTTTGTATGTGAGTTGTTCGTTTTATAGGTAATTGTGAATCCCACCTGTAAGTTTGTAAATTTTGGTGAATCGTAGTTTAAAAAATATTAAGACTAAAAATGAAAAAAAATTATTATAAGTAATTTTAAAAAACACGCTTTAATAGCAAATCGAACTAAAAAGCAGAAAATAATCTTTAGTATAAGTTTAAAGTGATTAACGAGAAAAATAAAGTTATTGCGAAAAAGCAAGGGGTGCAATGAAATACTTATTTATAACAACTGATATCGAGCACCTCACGCTTTTTCACAATAACATTAATTTTCTCGTTAATTACTGTATACTTATACTAAAGATTATTTTTTGCTTTTTAGTTCGATTTGCTATTAAAGCGTGTTTTTTTTTAGTTTTTTAAAATTACTTATAATTAACTTTTCAGTCAAAAAATTTTTTCTTTTCAATAAAGTATTTTTCAGTTGGACTTAATTATTATTTTTTTAAATAATTTATTGTATAATTCTGTTTTGCGTATGTTATATTCTAAAACATAATGAACATAATGAACAAACATACTGAACAAACATAATGAAGAAAATTAAATAGATACTGAAATGAAATAAAATAAAAAAAAAAGAAAATAAATATACGGAATTAAATAAACCTTTGGCAAGTATTTGACTAATATTCCATAGCTAGGGACATACAATGTAAGTCTGTTATTCCATCTTAATCGACGCTACTTCACTGATTTTCACAGTTACTCGCAAATTCTATCGTCGTAAAAAAAAAAACTTTCCCTTGTGGAAATTCAACATGAATATTTATAAAATGTATTAATTCAGAGCAAAAGCATACTTTATCATTAGTCAATAATTATTATTTATAACATTGTGATGTCGTATAAATTTCACAAAAAGAAAATTTAGTTTTATTGACGTAAAATCGTATCACATGTTGAAATGAAGTAAAGAAAATTCTTTGAAAAATGCGTATATCATTATGATACTTTGATGATAATGTCATTAATTATAATTGATAAGTACTTTGTAATTAACACTAATATAACCTTCACAAAAATTGCCGTTATTAATCATTATAATCATTAATAATTTATTTATATTTATCAAAATGAAGTCAAGAGATAAGATCTTGCAGGTTATTAATAAAATTTTAAGACATGCATTATCTGAAAGAAAGTATTATTTAAATACTAAACGGAGCTTATATTATGGGCACTAAACAACTGATATACATACTTAAATATTTTTTTACAATATATGCAACAGATATTTTACACACATCAGAAACGGAATAAATATACATGTTCATGCACATAAATATTTGTCCCGGTCGGGAATCGAACCCGCTACCTTTGGTTCTGCAGTTAGGGTCTCTAAAAATAGTTCAAAATACACTTTGTTTCCGTCTTAGATAGTGGTATCTATGGAAACAATTGTTATTTAGACCTGTGTCTGAATTAAAGCTTTACACACTACAAGAATTGTTTCAGATAAGAAATGAAATAAAACCATTTTAATTATGTATTTTTATTAAATTTCGTCAGTTTTCATTATTTTAATTCGCCATTTTTGAATAATTTTGAAAATTATTTCAGTACTATGTATTTAAGAATGAAAAAAAGAAAGAAAGATTGTATTTGACATGCTAACATACAAATCATAAATATAATAACTAAAATCATAGACATAAATTACTAAAACACAACAAATAAAAGCAATACCAAAATGGCCACGACTCCGCTCACGCCCAGTGCCCAGCTGTACACTGTACAGTAAATTTTCAGTCGTAGCCTATGCTACTATAGACAACTAACATACTTAATTTTAAACTATAACTATAACAAAGCGTTAAGCGTGTGTTGTAGAATCGTAACCATTAGCTGAGTTTGACGTGGCATCAATTTCGGTGTGGTTGTTTGCGGATGAATAATCGAACCTAATGATCGCATACATATAACATTACAGCTTACATTACAAATAATTATTACTTAATGCGAACAACGTTAGCAAACACGGACAGAGCGTACTGAGCTGCATAAGCTGCGTGCAAGTCAGTGAGTCGTTCAAAAATAATCTTCAGACTTCTTCCAAGTCAAGTTATTCAAGAATCACGCTAGCTCGTTGCTGCGTTAAGATTCAAGTGTTTTTTAATAGGTCATATAACTTTGTGAATAACTTAAAATTTACGTTGTTTCAGGAAATCTCGACATGTGTTTAGCGTCAAGGCTATCCACGCAAGCCAACCTCGGAAATATGGTGAGCGCTAAAGAAGTGGTGTCTATGGTCGTCGGTAACATATCATTAGTCCAGGTAATTAAAATAAAAAAAAAACACTACTATACTAATATAATCACGGAGGTACAAGTGACGGCGCTCGTTTCTTGTTCCTTCTACCTTGAACTCGGAAAAGGTTTTTGTCTACGAATTATTTTGTACTAATTATTAAACTTATCGTTCACTATAACAAATTATCATATTAGAATGAGTTTGATAATGAATACAAATTCAAAATAATTCACAGAGAAAGGGCTCTTCCGAGTTCACCCAAACTAACGGCGGAGCCAAGGGTCGCGGGTTCGATTCCCGCCCGGGACAAATATCTGGGTCCCGTGTGTGGGTGTAAAGGTATCTATATATGTATATGCTATAAGGAACATTTAAGTATGTATATCAGTTATCTCGTACCCTTAACTCAAGCATAATACTTGCTTACTTGCTTATTTTGGGACTAGATGGCACTGTGTGATATATCCCAGACATTATAAGAACTACCAAATTTCGGCTTCTGTATGTCCACTAGTGCATGCTTAGAGAGTCCACGTAAACATTCCTTGATCCGTGCTGTGATTGGTTGATGCCATTTCTTTCATCACGTATCATTTACGAAAATGCAACTGATTGAACTAAACGTTTAGGTTCAAAATGGACTCGTCCTTTGGAAAGCGTCCGTGTGCCAGCAACATTACACTTCTATCCTATTGTGATTTCTGTGGAGTTTTGTTTCATGTATATATTTTATTTATCATTCAACAGGTCCAAGCAATAGTAGCTGCAACGGTGGTATCAATTTTTGCTATAGTCGCGAATACGGTGACAGAACGCGCTGTCAACGGTCCTCACGTGCTGCTCCTGATAGCTTCTGCTGTCTTCACTGCGACAACCACTTGTTTTGTCCTAGGTACTGTTCTTAAACTACTTTCGAAGGTTCAATATTTTACAACATGATCCAGAATAATATGTTTGTAGGAATAGGTGTATACAACAAAAGAAATCTTATTCTTCGTCGCATAATAACAGAGATTTAAAAAGAGAAACGTAATGTGACGTCAAAACTACGGAGGTAAACAGATGCCTTAATCTAACAGAAAAACTGTACTGATCTCGTAATTTACTTTTTATTTAAATAAAATAATATTTCTTTAAAAATTCATTATAAAATAGGAACAAATTACGGAATTTTACCAATTTGTATATACTTTAAGAAAATCAGTCTATTCATCATCAGCCCATTTTTACCCCACTGCAGGGGTAAGCCCCTGCAGTGGGGTAAGTGGGGTAGGGGAGGCTTAGACCTCCCCTAGGTTGAGGAGGGTGCTTGGAGCTTAAGTCCACCACGCTACTCCACTGCGGGTTGGGAACTGTAACGACCGCCATCTATTGACAGCGTCCGGGACCGACTGCTTAACGTGCACTCCGAAGCACGGTGTCAGTGATATTGTGTACTTAAGTCAGAAAAACTCATTGGTACACGCCCGGATTCGAACCATGGCCCTATGGGACCGTATAAATTTGAGACAGGTTCGTTGCGCTCTGGGCTATCACGACACACACAGTCTATTAGTAAATGTAAAATTTATTAAACATTTTCGTTCAAATGATAAAATGGACAATAGATATCGATAAACAGGCTATTATAATAATTCCATAAATTTCATAATTATGTGATGTAACTAAAATTTAGGGTTTTCGAAATTTTTCCTTTACGTATGCTATAAAACGTTGCTTAATGCCAAATTTCAAGATTCTAGGTTGACTGGAAGTGTCCTTTAGGTTTTGATTGCTTTGCGAGTAGTTGCGAGTTTCAAAATATGCGACATAGAAGTTTGATTTTGTTACAGCTTAAAGGTATTATAGACCTGAGTATTTGATATGAATTTCAATTTAATACCTCTACGCGTTCATGAGAAAAGGGGTAGTAAGTTTAATATTATTAAAAATATTTTTATTATACGATGTAACTAAAAATTTATGCTTTTCGCAATTTTTCTTTTATCTTTGCTATAAGACGTTGCTTCGTACTAAATTTCAACATTCTGAGTTTACGGGAAGTACTCTATAGGTTTTGATTCCCTTGCGAGTGTAGAAAATTTGCAGCATAAACGGCTGTTTCTTTTGATTGCGTTGGCTTAGAAGTTTGATTTTTTTCACAGCTCCAAGGGACAGTAGACCTGAGTATTTGATATGAATTTCAGCTTGATACATTCACGAGTTCTTGAGATAAAGAGTCTGGGCAGACAGACAGACTGACAACAAAGTGATCCTATAAGGGTTCCGTTTTTTTATTCCTTCTGAGGTACAGAACCCTAAAAATCAATATTATTTTTGACAGAGACGTTCATGAATTGTTAACAAACTTGTATATTAAATGAATTGTTATTCTCAACAGGAACTTACAAGATAATAATCAATACTTACGCAGCTGTTATAAGTCGAAATGCTAACAGTGAAGCAGCTCTATGAGTAATCGAACTATTGTAATGTTCTAAAAGATCGTAATCTAAGAAGTTTCTGGACGAATGCAACAATAGAGACGTCTGCTGTAATGTTAAAAATTCACTAACGTGATAGATCGTTAAAAGACCCAATACCTATTGTCGCCAGATTTCGTGATGGTGATGGTGATATACGGATCGCATCGTTTCAAAGTCAATCCGGACAACGTGGCCACCCCTTTGGCGGCGTCAATTGGTGATATAGTCAGCAACACCGTGCTAGCCGTCACCGCGCAGTATTTATATGAACGTATAAGTGAGTGGCATTCCTTTCGTTTTATTTATTATATCATCTTGTATTCTCTTGAACTCTGTTCTCGTGAAAGCAATGTTTTTAATTAATTAATTTATTTATTTATTACATAGATACAGCAACAGATAAAGTTAAAAATCGGTAAATATATAAAATTTACAAAATACAATAAAGGCGAGTCCGTTGACCTTAATAGCTATATACGACTACATTGTAAAATAGTGCATAGTAATAATCAAGTAATAAACACAAAATCGACCAAATAATAAAAAAAAGGAAAACATTTATAATTTAGGTAAAGCTCTTTTAAATGATGTATTTTGAATTCATCCTCCAAGGCATTATCTAGACTACAAAACCCATGTATTTAACTATTGTAAGAGACGTTATTATCGGTGATTGGTACGCTAAACAGTCGCTTATCACGCAAACAATGTTTTTTAACTCTGAAATTAAGAGCTTTCAAAAGTTCGGCGCCAAGACTATCGTTAGCTACCTTGTGAAGGAAGCACAAGTCCATAGTTTTACGTCTGACCTGAAGACTGAAGATAGAAGTACTTTAGACAATCGTTATACTCTGGTTCACTCTAAATAATTATTGGGTCAAATTAAATAAAACTGCTTATTGTTTAGAATTTATCTTTGTTTTTTTGTTAATCTAAAATATTAATCTCATGAAAACTTTAATTTAATGCGTGATACATGACAACGTTCAATATAAACAAAAAAAACAAAAAAACAAATTTGCAAAAAGTGACAAAATAATTTACGTTTCCCGAGTTTGCGTAAATATACAAATCATACTATTTTCTTTGACTATTAAGCTACTTAAAATTTTATTTAAATTAATTAATTCATGTTATTTCATATGTTACAGGGGATTCTCTTTGGCTGCCGATCGTTTTAATCTGCATCTACTTCAGCCTTCTACCTATTTGGGTGTTCATAGTTTATAGAAACAAATACACAAAGAAAGTACTCACAACTGGATGGACTCCGGTGATATCAGCTCTCTTCATTAGTGGGTCAGTCAGTTTTTATTTTATCTCCTTTCAAGTATGCGTTAATATAGTTACAGATGTCAAAAAATCACTACACAAGTAGCAATAAGTTTTTCATGCATCATGGTATAAGAGTATATAATAGATCTTTGTATCAGAAGATGACTTCCTAAAGTTCTTCACTTCCTTCATCAGCCCATTATTACCCCACTGCAGACGCTTAGGCCTCCTCCAGGGTGAGGGAGGGCTTGGAGCTTAAATCCACCACGCTGCTCCACTGCGGGTTGGGGATTGTAACGACCGCCATCTATTGACAGCGTCCGGGACCGACTGCTTAACGTGCTCTCCGAGGCACGGAGTCAGTGATAGTTAATGTACTTAAGTCAGAAAAAACTCATTGGTACACGCCCGAATTCGAACCATGGCCCTATGGCCTTATAAATTTGAGACAGGTCCGTTGCGTTTGGGCTATCACGACAAAATATTCCTCTATAATAATATACAATAGAGGGATATTTTTATAATCTTTCTTTCATCCGTGCTAAGTTTACTAAAACATTATTTTGAATTTGACATTTTAAAAGTATTATGAAATGTTTTAAGTGATTTCTTCATTTTAAATAACGAAACTTTTCGTCTTTGCGTGACGTCAGTTCCGTCGTTTTATAAGGCCTTGTTTTCTATACATAAACATTTCCATTTTTAAAGTAAACCGTAGTTAAGAAATATTAATTTAAATTTTTTGGAAGGTCATAACAGTTATAAGCAGCTGAATGTGTTAGATGGTAGAATGACGCTTATATATGTAAGAATGGAACGTGTGCTATTTTGTCAGAATGAAAAAGTGGTTTGTTCTTATGTAGCAATATTATGTAGCAGTATTCCTCCGTAGCAAAAGGGAAATAATAATAATGATAACAATAATAATAATAATAACAATAATAAAAAAACGCAAATACGCTTTAATGTTGCCATGTGCGTATTAATTTATGTTTGTCGTTGAAATATAAATGGAATAGCGGAACAATGGAAATTTTTCCTGTCATTAAATATTATCTAATCTTAATAAGTGTAAAATCGTATACAAGAATGTCTATCATTCGACGTTTCTTTATCTATCCTAAATCAGGTCACAACTATTGTCAGTATTTCTACATACCTATTGAGAGAACTAAAAAAGGACGATTAAATGCTCAGTTCTTTAAAACTAGACGGTCATAATTTATTAATACCGAAACATATATTCCATTCCATTCCATCAGCCCTTTTTATACCCCACTGCTTTTATACCCCTCAATATGAGGGGGCTGGGAGCTCAAATCCAACACGCTGCTCTAATGCGGGTTGGCGGATTGAACGGATGGATGGAAACTTCTATTCAAATTCGTATTATTTATTAAATAAATTTAAAGTCAATACTGACGATTAATTTATACGCAAATTCGCGGTACAAATTAAGCTTATCATTTGTCCAGATTTAACCGAATGGCCGAACCGTCTGGCGGCGGCTCTGAAACTGAAAGTGTCTGGCGTTCAGAGTCAGTGTTGCCGTTTCGAAATCCAGTAATTACTAAACTTAATATGAAAATCTACCAAAAATTTCTAAACAAAGAGTGTTCCCTCATTATTTAAAAAATTCTATTTATATATTTTTTCTCCGAAAATACAGACTCACGTCCGTTATTATATACAAAAAATATTTTTATAGAAATACCATTATTATTTTCTCAATAGTAAAATATTTCATCATATTTTGAAATGTCAGAATTTTTTGCAAAAAGCTCCGGCATCCTTTACAAACATAGCTGTTAATTAACCAAATCAAAATCAGCAATAACATTGGTTTCCTATAAATTAAGTGTTATCATTTGATACTAATTCGATGATTTCAGTATCGGCGGGATAGTCCTCGATCAAGCTGTAGATCACTTCCAAGGGTATGAAGTATTCCAGCCCATCGTGAACGGGATCGGTGGGAACCTGGTTTGCGTACAATCCTCAAGGCTTGCTACGTCGCTGCATCAAACCGCGATTCCTGGAGAGCTTCCTGAAAACACTAGGCTCTTGGAGTGGCCTTGGAAGACATTGTTCTTTGGAAGTTAGTAACCTACTAATCCATATTAATATTATAAATACACACATCAAAAAAGTCTAAGCAACACATACAAATTTCAATTTTACAATGTGTTTGTTCGCATTAAATCCTTAGTATTTTCTTATTTATATTATTTTTTAATGCTTTTTTGATATTAAACAGCATTTTTTTTTATATTTATTTTATTAAATCGAGTATCATTTGTATTTTTTCACAAATTCAAAAGCGAATGCATTTCTTCGAATTTTACCTATAGCGTTTTCTTTGTTTATTAAAATTTAGTATTCTGTATCAGTTTTATGATTTAAACAATAATTTGAAAAAAGTTTTGAACAAATTTGGATTTTGAGACATTTTTTACGCCATGGAGCGACGTCATTTGAACGCAGATGAAATGCAAAGAGCTGTAGGGATGTTGCAAGCGGGAAGAAGTCAATCTCAGGTATCTCGGTATTTTGGTGTCAACAGAAGCGTTATTTGCCGTCTTCATCGGCGTTACACTAACACGGGAGATCCTGCTGAGCAGCACCCAGGTCGAGGAAGGTGTACAACCACACGGCAAGATCGATACATACAACTGACTGCAAGACGCCAGCCGATGTTAACCGCCCGAGATGATAGGTTTAAGGTTACAAAATTCAAGTGGTGTTGTTGTTAGCTGCCAAACTGTGCGAAATCGACTGCATGAGTATGGCCTACGAGCACGACGGCCAATTAGGTGCCCACCGATACGTCACGGGAATCGCGCTCGACGAAATGAATGGTGTAGGGAACACATTACATGGACCCGGGAACAATGGGATAAAATTTTATTTTGCGATGAGTCTCGATTTGAGTTCAAGCCTGATACTATAAGGGTAAGAGTGTGCCGTCGTCCTGGAAATACTGAAAGACTGAGGTGCGTTCAGGAAGTGCATCCATACAACGGCTCAACAGTTATGGTATGGGCGGGTATTATGAAGAGCAGACGAACTGAGCTCGTTTTTGTAAATGTTAACATGAACGCTGTAAATTACGTTGAGGATGTTCTAAGGCCTTATGTTCGTCCATTCGCACAAACGCTTGGCTCCGATTTCACGTTGATGCATGACAATGCGCCTTTGCATACAGCTTTGCACACACGGGAGTACTTGGCAAGGGAAAACATCCTGGTATTGCCTTGGCCTGCACAATCGCTAGACCTCAACCCCATCGAGCATGCATAGGACATGCTCCAGAGACGTGTTTTAAAGGACTTGGATGGAGTGACAACAACCCAACAACTAATGGACTTACTAAAATTTCATTGGAAGCAATCGCCGCAGGATAACATTAACAGTCTCATCGATTCTATGAATAATCGGTGCCAGCAAGTTCTCCATTGCAGAGGAGGCCACACTTTGTATTAATTTATGCAACCTTTGTACTTACAAGTCACAACCATTTAATTTTAGTTTAAGTTTAGTCGATTAGGCACCTTACTTTGTCCTACGTACATACAGTAATTATGGTTAATAAAGATTATTAAAAAATAAATATAAAAAACAATTGTTTAATATCAAAAAAGCATTAAAAATAATATAAATAAGAAAATAATAAGGATTTAATGCGAAAACACATTGTAAAATTTAAATTTGTATGTGTTGCTTAGACTTTTTTGATGTGTATATATTAAAATGTATTTTGTTTGTTTTTTCTTCACTTCCTGAAAGGTACAAAACAAACTAATTTTTCATGACAGATTTTCTTGCCGGTAAAAATAAAAAAAGTTTTCCTTAAGTAAAATTTGTTATCTTTTACATTCAATGTCTATTTGTTTGACTCGCCCTGTACACTTACATTTCTGGTCGTAACATCTATCACTGTCTATACGTACCTGTGACTGATATAGTATATACTTTCTAAAAGCTAAATTTTTTATAGTACTTACAGATATAGATCTCAATAGCTCGGGAATATTCGGTAGTACACGAACACATCCGATATAATTTGAAATATCTGATTTATTCACTTTAATGACACATATATCTTAAAGTCCCCTACCCAATTAAGTACAATGGCGATCATGTAAATAAATGATTATAGGGGGCGATACATTTACTATTGAAATAAAAATAGAACCTTTCTTTCACTTCAAGTTTTATATTAACGAAGGGTGTTATTTTTGATCACGGGCTCCCGTACCATGAACATTACTGAAGAGAGTAATAAATGGCGTTGTTCATTTGCAGCATCACATAGAGCCAGTTCTCTGATAGTATTTATATCTAGACATTGGCATACGCAGATCTTGCTCTTTTCGTGTATCGAAGCAATATAAAGCTACGTGATTACACATGGATACTTGAAAGAACCTACCTAACACAAGTAATTGTTCCAATGGAATATAAAACTCAACTTATCCTTACGTCACAAAGAAGGACAAGACGATGTGATTGTCTACACGGAGATAGTTGAAACTATTTATCTTCAGCGAAGACTCTCATGAAAATACAAACAATCAAGATTCGAAATGAGAGATGACTAGTGAAAAAGTAGTGAGTAGAATTCAAGAAGTGATATATGCAAAAAAAACAAAGAGACAATAATTCAATCGTCAGATTTTTTCATAGTTCTCTCCCTACTATTTATTCCCCGTTTCTATTCGTATTTACTAACAAGTTTCTAACATAACCCGACTATTTGCGTCAATCGTTGTAAATATCAACTGTAATAATTACATATCTTAATTTAGGTTGATATTTAAATTAATTAATTACCATCGTTATCAATAAATAAGTGCCAAACATAATTACAAATATTGTCAATGATTATCTATGAAGTATTAATTGATTAAGAATAACTGAATGAGGAATTTTTTAAATGTGATAAAATATATTGATATCTATATTATTATTTTTTATTTATTTATTCAGAGCAAAGTAAATATAAACATAATCCTAATTAATAAATGATAATATTTCTGAATTTGCCAGACAAAACGGCGAAACGTCGTCGGTAAAACAGTATACATAATGTTGTAAAACAGTTAATTTTTAGTACAATTTATTATTAAGAGATGGCGCTGAAAAGAAATTCATGTAGGTACATTTGCTTACAACCATAGATATACTTACAACTAAAATTTAAAATTTTGATCCGTGTTCCATACAGTTATTGTAACGACTCATATCATATAACGCAATTAAGCGCTGTAAATTAATAATCTATCATGATATATCTATGATAGTTGATAGATATCAATTAATCTATAATATGCAAAAAGATCTTCGAAAAGAAAACATCACTTATTTAAAAAAAAATCAATCCAAACTAGAATATACGATTCTAGTTTGGATTGATAAAGTACATAACTAAAGTTATGTATCTAACTCATAATCTAACTGTAATTTTTAATTTCCAGCTGCAGCCGCTAAAGTAGCTCGCATGCTGCTCGTGTTGGCCATCGTCGGGCAGTCGGTGTTCATGGTTGTGGCGGACTTTGTATACATGGGCTTCGTCAGTCTACAATTGGCCTTTGGTCTTACTTACTTACTGTGCTCACTGCTGCAGGTCAGTACCAGAAAACTATGTTCTTTGATTTTGTTGTGTAAATTGATTTATTACATTTATTTTATATATGCACTAGCGACTGTCCGCAACTTCATTTCCGTGGTTTTCATGATTTCTACTGTTGGCATATACCTATACATTTTATGAATGAAAAGAAATGGTTCAGTCGTTTCCAAGATTAGCGTGGACGAATTCGACTGACCGAATGGCCGAGTGGCTAGAGACCCTAACTGCAGAGCCAAGAGTCATGGATTCGATTCCCGCCCGGAATAAATATTTGTGTGCATGAACATGTTTACTTCGTTCTGTGTGTGGGTGTAAAATATTTATATATATATTATGAAGAATATTTAAGTATGTATATCAATTGTCTAATAACCCATGATACAACCATAATACTTGCTTACTTTAGGACTAGATGGCGCTCTGTGGGATATCCCATGTATTATTATTATTGTTATTTGTATTATTATTAAACAGATACACAGACAAAAAGTTACCTATGTAACTCTCTGATAACCCCCTTTTCATATCTAGGAAGTTTCATTAAAATCCGTTCAGCTGTTTTGACAGACAGATAAAAAGTAGCCTCCTGACAATATCCTTTTTATGCCTGTGAAGTATTATCAAAATCGGTTAGCTGTTTTGGAGGCAGTAGTCAATAGTGAAATATCTTTATTTCGTAGTTACGTTACATAATCTTGAAATACGTCACAAGAATGAGTTTATTAGGTACCTACTTTGTTGAAAAACTTCACCACAAAGGCGCATTCAAAATGTGCTGGTTCTTCTCAGAAGAATAAGCAATAAACTGAGGGACGTTCTTTTTAACAAAATTATAAACCATTTTATTGATAATAAGTGCTTAAAGATTAATAATATTGAAACAAACCGACAGGCGAGCGGCTTACACCCATGGACTTCCATCATCTAAGTAGTCCGATACTTTATAATAAGCTTTTGCATAAAGCTCGCCCGATAAGCCCGAACAGACAAATAGTTCAACAGACAAAAGTAGCCAATGTCACTCCTGTCAACATACTTTTCATGTCTACAAATCTTGAAAAAAGTTAGTAATATTAGTAGTATTAAACAAGTTATTTGTTATTGTTGTTATTTTAGAGATTATCCCAAACAGACAGACAGATAGACACCACGATTTTATTTACACATACTTTACGTTTCATCTACATTCATACATTATTTTATGCGGGCTCGTCGGTTTCAGGTGCTTAAAATGTGAGTTTTCTCTAAGGCTCCCCGTACCGACCCTACTATTACACTAAGGCTCTGTAGATGTCTATTGTACTCTATTTTCACTCACCTTTCCATATGGTTAAACTAAAACAAAACAGCTTTTTACATTGCAATCTTCTTTCAAAACTCACACCACATCACATGCGGGAGGACATGACAGGATGGGTAGTGTATTTACCATAGGATAGGGGCCAACGGAAACAGTCTTTAGTTTTGGTAACCTTTCATAATCATCACCTATCTTCTATTTTACTGCTTTTATGACTTCACATGCCTGAAAAAAATTAAAAAGGCCACCTAATTAAGAAAATCCGTTAATTAAATAGAGATAATTTGTATGAGACTAGAGTAAGCAAGCTCCATAAAACCCTTGTAACTTTTTGGCATCGGTTGGCCATGAGAAAAAAAGGATGGAAAATAACAGTACCGGTACTCTTATTGTCTGTCTCTTTCTGTTGAGACCGCATTTTGGACTGGCTTGCCTGCTCTATTCTATTATCTCTATGGTTAATTAACCAATTCGTCCGAATCGGTCAACGAATTTGTGCATCGCAAAAAAAATGTAAATATTTAATAAATAGAATAATTTTTTCGTGTGGCCCTTTTCTGTCTGTCGTGATAGCCCAAAGCGCAACGAACCTGTCTCAAATTTATAAGGCCATAGGCCATGGTTCGAATCCGGGCGTGTACCAATGAGTTTTTCTGACTTAAGTACATAACTATCAATGACTCCGTGCCTCGGAGAGCACGTTAAGCAGTCGGTCCCGGGCGCTCTCAATAGAACTTGCAATGGAGCAGCGTGGTGGGTTTAAGCTCCAAGCACCTCCCCCTCACCCTGGGGGAGGCCTAAGCCCCTGCAGTGGGGTAAAAATGGGCTGATGAAGTGAAGTGAAGTGGCCCTTTTTCATTATCTAAAGGATTTTTGCTTTTAATGATTAATTCATGGGACGGCAAATCTTAAAATCCACCACTGCCCTCCATTCGCATGCACAGTTCGCCTTTACTTTTGTATTAATTTATTGTACTATAGTCGGTTTTTTGTCATACCCAACCTTATAGCTACTTACATGCTGTGGCTAGGATTATATCGAAAGAGGTAACAGTATACCGCCTGAAAAATATTAAAAAAAAATGGAAACATGAAAACTATTTTAAAAAAAATAAAAATCAAGAACTTTTTTCAAAGCAACGATTTTTCATAGTCTATAATATTGCATTCGCACGGCAGGTGACTACCAGCGCAACTGTAATCGACATGATAATTTAGGTTATTGATATAGTTGGCCTCAAACTTTATGGCGGATCGGAATACGACGCTATAAGCGTTCTTGCGCAGGTACAGTCATATACCCCTCGCTCCACTGCGTCCCGCTACACCTAAAACTGGTTACTGCGACGCGATTTGTGCCTATGTTCCGATCCGCCCTAAAGCTTGATTGGAACTATAAGAGATCTTGTTTGTTCGTATAACGATCGCTGTTACCCTAGATTATTGTGTAATTAAGTGGCATCGGTAGTCAACCGCATTACGAACACAATAAGTATAAACCATAAAAAAAGGTATTGTTTAAAAAATTGGAGATTTTCTATTTATTAATATTATTATTCTTATTTTCAGGTGATGACTCTGCTGTACCTATCTTACATACTGGTGCACTTCATGTGGAAGAAGAAGAAGGATCCAGACAACGCAGCCATACCTTACTTGACGGCGCTAGGAGATCTTCTCGGTTCAGTATTCCTGGGATTAGCGTTCATCATCTTAGGCTTATTCGGGAAAGATTACGGTAATAACGTGTAGGACACCCGATATAGGTCTATCAATTACCAGGATTAGAACTGACTTATTTATTGTTTAAAAACGCAAATGGTACTAAGATGTTAGTAACCTATTGTAATGGCCTGAATGAAAAGTGTCAAATGCCGATTTAGTGATTCGATGAAAAGATGTCGATTAGTAATACATGAAAATGTTGATAATGATGGAGGCTAAGAAAAGTTCAAACACTATATTTTTATATAGGATACCCCCGGAAAACGGCAAAAACAGTATTTTCAAAAGTGCCAACATTATGTATGGTTAGATAAAATGTTAACAAAGTACGTACATGTTTTTAATAGTTTTTTTTTTTTTTTTTTTTTTAAATTTAAACCTACATCTTTTCAATATAGAACCATTATTTTATATATAAAATGTCCACCGATTTTTTTTTAAATATCAGTCTTGTCGTACAAAAGCATTGGTTTCATTCATTACATGTGATATATGGCAATTAAGTACGTGAAGTATTTTGAATTCTTTTTTTTTAAACTACGAGTTGTTTTAAGAAACTGATTTAAATATTTAATTTTTCTATTCAAAAAATACCGACCAAATAAACATTTTAAATTTTCAATGCCACATAACGGGCTGTATGTAATTCATTTGCCTGCAAAAAAAAGCTAAGCAGAAAATGGCATTCTAAAAATATAAAAGTAATAATTTTTTTATTGCCTGATAGATAAGTCGTATTAAAAATCAGCCTCACTTCTGACGTCATAAATATCAAATAGAAGTCAACAGTATTTTATTGGAAATACACACAATAGTAGACTTTTGAGATGCGTAACTAATAAAATTTTGTATTTTAATAAAATATTTCAAAATGGTTTTTGAACTAATATTTCTTATTAAATACTTCACATAATAATAATAATTGTGTTGAATGTAGGGCGTAAATAAATAGTTTTTTAAAAGACAATAAATTATTGCTCATAATTTTTTTTACAACTTTCAAGATGTGATTGTCAAATGAATTGTAAAGCTATGGAAAGGCAAATGAATGTAAAAAGCAAATATTTTGATATTTTCGTGGGAGTAACACTTCCTAGATATTTTATTGTCAAATGCATTTAAAAAACAGTATTATATAATTCTAAGTAAAGTTGATATTATATAAAAAAAATATCACTCCATGTATATGGCCCCAACACAAAATCTATACACAGAAATTATATATCAGAATTTAATTAAAATATTACAAAATACGTCTTCGGACGTAGCAAAGCAATAATCAATAACATTAATTACGTATAATTAAATTACTGATTTTTTTTTTAAATAATGATTTAATTGATATTGAATATTGATTAAATATCAATTAATTTGCGATATTACTGTGTATTATGTAATTTTGACGAATAGTTTTAATTAGATAAAGATGTACGACAAGTACAATAACGAAATTTTACTTATTATCAGTGTTTAGTTTATATGAAATATCTAGAAGCTTATAAGCCTATATGCATGTATATATACGAGTTGTCAGGTAGTTTCAGGCTACGTCAAACATAGCATTGTAGGTTTTTTTGCCTTTGCCAATTTGAAAGCAAGTGCTTCGAAATGCTGGTAACTTACCTAAATTGTGATCTAGCTCTTTTAAGTTGGGTGTGATGTGAATGGACGTTGAAGCAATATAATAAAGTATTAAGCTTTCGACGAACGGCAATACGTCGTAAACAACAAAACCCCCCATTTTTCAGGAGAAGAAAAAAAAAATGTTTTTGTGCTATATTAGATATCTTTTGTCACTAAATTAAAATGTAGAATAGGTTAAATAAATAATTTACATATATTAACATTATTTTTAATCCATAATTTACTCAACACACGCTACCTATAATATAAAGTTTTACTTAAAAGTAAAACTTTATATTAAAGGTAGCTGTGGGTTACGACATTTACTTTATACTATTTATTCGCAATGTTGGTTAAGACATTAACTAAACCATTTTTTTTATAAAATGGCTTACAATATTTTGTTTGTAGGTATGTGGGATACAACAGAAACGATTTGCGCAAAAACTTTTTTTTTTAATTTTGTGGCTTACGACCTATTGCTGTTAGTCGAACGAAATACTATTGTTAAAAGCGTTAATTAATTTATTTTTGAAATTCACTTTATAAACTACCTCCAGAATAGTGAAATTAGCTGCAAAGGATCTAATTTTTGCTACGTCCTTTTGTTGTTGATTACCGGCTATGTAAATAGAAATTAAAAAATGTTAATAAATTAAAAATATATATTTTTATCTTTAGAAGGATAGATTTATTTTTGAACGTTTGCATGAATTATGAGAAAAATGGTGCTGAGACAGCTTAACAACACAAATATTCGAGTGTGCCGTACACCGTTCCACACAGATAGATGGCCTATCCGTTCTTTTATAGCTTACGAAAAATAACTTTAAAAAAATCAGAAACACGACAACCAGAAGCGGCCAATACGGTATTGGACTATTATTAAATCAATTATATTCAACAAGAAAATATAAAAAAAGACTTGATTTCGTAATGAAATTTATAAACAAAATTACATACGGTTGAAGAATATGGAAAATTAAACTTTTGTCTTTATCTCTTTCTTGCAATACGATATTTACCATCATTTTAAATGGCCTGACGTCACTCATAGGTACGCCGTACGGTTTTGCCCTCTCTGTCTAACAGGACATTTTAAACATTCATAACTTTGTTACACAGACAAGTCAACCTTTAGACCACGCTTTAATAAACGTCAGTACGAAAACGAAATCGCCAAAAAGTGGCGGGTTGCGGGGAGAGGTCGGCTAGTTTTCATTGGCTCGTTCAAAGTTGACAATTTAATGGCTTCCAACGTGCTTCCAACTGACGGCTCACTAGTGACGTAGTTATGTAGTGTCACTACATAGCCTTGGCGAATGCTACTCCCTGTTAAAGCGTGGTCTAAAAGTTGACTTGTCTGTGCTTTGTTAATAACGATTTATTTATTTTTTAATTTTTTCACTGTTATGATATAAATCGAAAACTCTTTCATTTAAAATAAAATAAGTTTAAAAAAATAGTCATGTAGCCTATTGTAGTGAGAGCAAATATTTATATTTATAAATATTTAACAATTTATTATAACAGTGAGCTTATTAGATGGTGACTTTACGTTACTTGTCTGACAACAGTAGATATGCTGGAACGCCGTCCCCAGTGTTAATTTATTTAAATTTCTGTTTTTACAAAAAGTGCCTATTAGTCAAACTGACCATCACTGAGAATAGATCGGTTGCCACCACAGACCATCAGAGTAGGTTAGAGTTGGCATGTAGGCGTTTTTGATAATGTGTCTTTCATTGGGATTAGTTGATTGGCCGCTTCTAGTAAGGTCACCACATATTCCAAAGCTGAATGTTGGAAGCAGTATGGTTTCCTTCTTTAATTGTCTCTTGTGCCTTATGAAAGAACGATGTGTATATGATGGCCTATTTAATACATATACGTTGAGTTCGCGTAACAGTCTCGAGTAAAATAGCTTCACGCGATCCGTGAAAGACTTGACACATTTACGTGAGACTGCTTGAAATTCACTCGATTTTTTTAGGTTTTTAAGCTAAATCGTGTATTTTTTCGATAAAAATGTGTTTTGCCATTTTTTTTGGTTCAATTTTCTCGAACGTATCAAAAGCATAAAAGCTCTCGAAGACTAAAATAAACTACTGCCGGCTTTCTCTTCGGTATGGAATAAACGATTCAGCTTGTACAGTGACATTTTCGTGATATCTATTTCTCTATAACTATAGATACGAATACCAAAATCAAGTTTAATTGAAGTTTAACTTATATGTAGGAGTAGACCACAATACAGTCTAACGATTCTAACCTGGGGCTGTGTCGTTGTGGGAAGTAAGTTCTAACCATTATTCTAAGAATACCCGGATGTAGCATCGCCAACTTGTTATCGATGCATCCCTAGTAAGTTAGCTTGATATATACGCACGCGTCAACTTGATTACACTCATACCATAAGTAAGTCTGTCGACCGCTATGCTAGTAATACGCACGAATCTTTGCCGACGTGAAGCTGTTTATGGGAAGCATTGCAGTAGCTTAAAGTGGAGAAGAATGAGAGGTCGGATAGCTCGCCGCTACTCGCACAGAGCATTAGAGAAGATTAGAGTTGCCATGTAGACGGGTACGCTGTCCCCTTTAACAACATATTGCATACTTACACGGCCTGATGATGATGATGATGTTGGATACTTAAGACAGATCTCTTAGCCTATATTCATTGCGCATGTGCGATATCATATACCAAAGATTTAAGAGAAAGGGATGAACGACTTATCTGCTTTCTAAAATAATATAAATGTGAAACAAAACTATGCGTATGCGTAACATTTTTACTTATATTTGTGTGTTGAGCATTCGCAGGCAAGTCAGAGCGGCAAAGATACGTGCGTAGTACTTTATATGAAGTTCCACTTACGCGGCCGTTTTTCCAATGCTTCATTGGTTGTTCATTGACAGGGAGTTTAAAGTTTTTATTACGTCTGTGGTTCTAACGTGGTAAATTAGCAGATCCTTAATCCAGAACGCGCCTATTGACTTCTTGCTTCCCGCAAAGACAAAGCAGCCACCAGCTTAAAGTTTTAGGACGATCCCCTATTAGGTAGATCAAAAGTTTTCAGTTTATCTAAAGGAATAAACTCAAATAAATTTTTTTTTTATTTAATGTGCCAAAACAGTTCAGTTTCAATATTTAGTTTTAAATATATTTTAAAAATTAAAATTGAAAACGGAATATTTACTCATAAATAAAATAAGAAAATAAATGAGATTGTATCCAGAAGCTGACATGAAAATTCATAAATCCAAGCTTTTTTTTTATTTCGAATTCTAATAGTACATGAATTTGCAGAATATAAACACCGACCTCAATAATTATAAAAATTATTTATTTGTATCATTATTTTAGAATGAGTAACTTGATTTTTTTTTAAATAACTTGATTTTTATTAAATTTTACCGCTTTTAGATCTAGATTGTTACCATTTTATCTGTTGTAAGTTGAACCTCATAACAGTCGTAAAATTGGAGAAATGTGACAGGTTTTATTTTTTTAATAAATGATATATATATATATATATAACATATGACTACAGTAATTTTGATGAATGCATGATGTGTAATACTACGTATTTTCAATTCGCGTATATCTGTTGTTATGTAGTGCGTAAGAATACCTAGATAAGTACCTAGTAGTTTATAAAGAAATAACCTTTGGATTGTATGGTAGGTATATATTTTTGTTGTTGTTTGTTTTTATTTTCAGTTCGTATTAATTTTTTATACGACTGAAACTGAAAAAAAAAATGAAAGATGTCGTTCCTTTATATATTATTGTGGCGAGTTTAGAGATAGAAGGCGTATTTACATAATATACTTTGTGGAGACACGCCATAGAGTCTCGGTCGGGTATAGTTGGTAAGCTGCTTTCCTAACGTCCCAACTCCAAAATATACCTGAGTCGAAGCTCCCTGTTCAAGTATATTTAATACTTAGTGTTTCCTTATTACTCAATACAAAACAAACATCATAATGATATTGGTTCGGTACACTTTGTACATGCTACGCATAACTTTTCAACTCCTAAACATACTTGAGTAGAGGTATTATTACAAGGTATATTTAGTATTTAGCATGTTCCTATTGATTCCTACTAAATATATGTTACGGCTAATAGCCGAAGTGTGGCTACACCTAGTTGTAGCCAGCTAAATTCATTGGTTTAGATTAGATTTGTTTATGTCAATGTGAGGAGCGAAGCGAAGCAGAGCGACGAGCCATTAAAAAGCCTATTCATAAATTTCGAATTAGTTTTGTTTAGGTTAATGGTCTATTTAGGTCTGTTGATCAATTTGGAAAACAAAACTAATTGGAAATTGATAAATAGGCTTCTGAATGGCTCGTCGCGCCGCTCTGCTTCGCTCCTTACATTGACATAAACAAACCTGACCTAACCTAATGATTTCAAAAAATAGACCATTAACTTTAAATGAACAAACAAGTGCACACGTTGTACTCGGATATATTAAGGAGCGCGCTTGTTTTTCAACTGCCTACTAATTTTATTATACCCGTCAACGTAATTGGGTATATTCAGGAGTGCTTCACTTCAAGATAGTTGTTTCTAAATGTACCTGAGATGGACCGGGACGCTATGTCTTGTAGATGTACATTTAGAATTGCTCACCTCATCGTTTCATCTCCTAACTATACCCGAAGTCAACTCGGCTCGTGACGTCACCGGCGTCTCCACAAGGTATATAATGTAAATACGCAGATGGAAGCTTATAATTTAGAGAGTAAATAAAAAAAATTACAGTAATTGTTATCAAAAATAGTTTCTTATGCGTAAGAAAGAAATTTATTAAGTATTTTACCTCAAAATTTAACAGGACGTGTATTTTGTGAGAAACTATAATTCAATGTTCAATACTTAGATTTCATAAAAATCAAGATGGAGCGTTTCATATTTCAAAATAGCAACTCTATGTACATTCATGGTTCAGTATTTTATGCATTATTTATTTATTTATTTATTTTCCGACTGTACACAGTTAGTCCTCTTGAAAATTAACAGCTTTTGTCCGGTGAGTTTTGGAGCCCATGTATAATTTAGAAAATAAATTACTTCACATAATGATTAATAATTTACAAAATATTGATATATTCTAAATTATACGTTTATTTCAAAACTCACAAAAAAAAACATTTATTAACACACTTACAACGCTGAGGCCCAAGCAAACTCCCACTATGCCTTGGTAAACACGAGTGGAGGGGGTACGAAGCAGGGCACAAAGAGAACCACGAACATAAGAAACACTGTATAATGCTTCCTATCTCATTTTCTCCCACGTTAAATTTTATGAACTTATGTGTGTGTCTCTTTTTACTGTCGCTTTTTGTTTCATCAACTTTCAAATCGCAACGATGTTAAAGAAGTTTTCACTTCAAAAACAGATTCAGGGCTGCCCGGGTTCTTCAAAACGTAGGGAATATAGGGTAATAGAAATATGAGCATGCGGCCATTTTGATTTGCCTTCGTTCCATACTTATACTGACATTGCAATCAGTTTTGTTGCTTTATGGCGACCTCTATATTATGTATTTTATTTCTGATATTTGTGTACATCGTAGTCATAGTATTTGTCATAGTCTACTATCTTCATTCTTGCCATCCAATTCAAAAACGTTTATTTAGAACCAGTTTAGTTAAAATGCGTTTGGTTTCTTTGTAATAACTAAATATATTTTAACTAAACCGTGTTCGTATGAACGTTTCGGAATTGGCCAGGTTATGATTTTAAAATTTGTGAAATCGGTTTTAAACGCGATGTATTCTTACTTTAATTAGATATTTTTTGGCATCTCTTTTAGGCTTGTGTCTTAGAAATTAGTTAGGCTGTTTTTTATAACTGTTTTGTATAGTAGTAATTTAATTTCGAGAACTTTGATTACCTAATGTCAAGAAAGTAGATAAAAATATCATCTAACTGTTCACACAATGGCAGTTTGTACGTGTTTAGTTAGTATGGCGTAGCGGAGTATGTGGTCTGTTAAATCACTCACACAAGTATATAAAAGCTGGCTTGTTATTTTTGGTGACATTGTATTGTGGGGGTCCATCCAGACATTATATAATCAAAGTTCGAGTAATAATGACGTAATGTTACTTGAAAGAGTCTATTTTAATAATTTTGACTTTAGATAGTAATAATGTTTTTCGCAAATCTGGGAAACGTCAGAATATCGAAAGTTACCCAAAAAATGCCTTTCAATTATTAGATGTAGGTTTAGTAGCTTATTAAAAATTGTGAATCCTGTGATATATTATTTTGTATTGATTTGTAAGAATGTTTTTCTCGGCTATTGTGCCTAGGGAATGAAGTGCACCTACTGAAGTAATTGTAAATTTAATAAAATAAATTAATAAAATATCAATTAGAGTTTTAATACTAAAATCACATATTCTGTGCCATCCTTTAGTTCGTTTTTGTAAATAAAAATTTAAAAAAAAAGATACCTTTCCAAAGTGGAACGAAAAATGTCTGCATATTAGACAACACTCTTCTTCTTACGAATGGGTAGAGTTATGAAATTGGAACTAATATCGAATACGAAGGTCTGGGATCCTATAATCCTGCTAAAATTTCAATTCAATAGTTCCATAGTGAATAGAAGTCAATTCCATTAAGAGATATGACCTGAAAACCCGTATTTTCAAGCATTATTAAAACCTGTAGGGAAAGTACAATTGATCTAGAATTTTAAAATTTGCCGCAAAGCAAGGTCTCCTAAAAGAAAAAAATTAAGGAAAGAAAAAAGGGAATGATTATTATTATCAATGTATAATTTTAAGTTTATATATTTTCAAACTTGCCAACCCATGCGTTTTCGAGTTATTTGACAGTAAGTAACGATAGCCAAAGCAATTAGCAGGCTGGCAATGCTAAGCGGCAATGGGCCGGTCACTTTTGCTGTAGAACCGATAATCGATGGAGTAGACGAGTTCTTGAGTGGAGACTATAGGCACGTACTGGGAAGCGAAGCGTTGGACGCCCCCCGGTCAGGTGGACAGATAACCAGAAGCACCACACCGGGGGTGATTGGATGCGAAAGGCAGAGGATCGTGGGTGGTAGCCACCTTTGGGAGAGGCCTATACGTGGGCCATATTTTTGGCCAATTGACACATTTTTGCATTCGGTGGAACCATTGTAAAAAGCAGTTGGACAAATTTCTTTAGGGACCTCTTCAATAGCTTCATGGAATGCACTCGCCGCTGATTTAGGGCTCGTAAATTTTATGCCTCTAAGTGTATCTTTAATTTTCGGGAACGAAAAGAAGTCGCATGGTGTGAGGTCTGAACTGTATGGCGGATGCGTTATCAGTTTTACATTTGAACCCTTTAAATTCGCTTCTGTTACTTAGCGGTATGTGAGGACGCATTATCTGGATGAAGGACGATTTGGCTTCGAGGACGCTTTTCCCGAACTCTTTCTAAGATTCTGGCCAAGAACTTATTCCACATTATAATAAATAAATCCTGATCTGTATGTTTTAATGCAAATGTGTATAAGAAAAGTATATACACAACTAATAGAGCTACAATTTGGTAGTCGAAGTTTCTCTTCATAGTTAATAGTTCCCTAGATACGACCTTTCAAAGTATGCGCAGTTAGAAATTATTCCACATTATATTAAATAAATCCTGATCTGTATGTTTAAATGCAAATGTGTATAACAAAAGTATATACAGAACTAATAGAGCTATAATTTGGTAGTCGATGTTTCTCTTCATAGTTAATAGTTCCCAAGATACGACCTTTCAAAGTACGCGCAGTTAGAAATAATTCCACATTATATTAAATAAATCCTGAACTGTATGTTTCAATGCAAATGTGTATAACAAAAGTATATACACAACTAATAGAGCTACAATTTGGTAGTCGAAGTTTCTCTTCATAGCTTATAGTTCCCATGATGCGACCTTTCAAAGTACACGCAGTTGGAACTTATTCCACATTATATTAAATAAATCCTGATCTGTATGTTTTAATGCAAATGTGTATAATAAAAGTATATACATAACTAATGGAGCTATAATTTGGTATTTTAAATTTCTCTTCATAGCTCATAGTTCCCATGATACGTCCTTTCAAAGTACGCGCAGTTTGAACTTATTCCACATTATAATAAATAAATCCTGATCTGTGTGTTTTAATGCAAATGTGTATAATAAAAGTATATACATAACTAATGGAGCTATAATTTGGTAGTTTAAATTTCTCTTCATAGCTCATAGTTCCCATGATGCGACCTTTCAAAGTACACGCAGTTGGAACTTATTCCACATTATATTAAATAAATCCTGATCTGTATGTTTTAATGCAAATGTGTATAATAAAAGTATATACATAACTAATGGAGCTATAATTTGGTATTTTAAATTTCTCTTCATAGCTCATAGTTCCCATGATACGTCCTTTCAAAGTACGCGCAGTTTGAACTTATTCCACATTATAATAAATAAATCCTGATCTGTGTGTTTTAATGCAAATGTGTATAATAAAAGTATATACATAACTAATGGAGCTATAATTTGGTAGTTTAAATTTCTCTTCATAGCTCATAGTTCCCATGATGCGACCTTTCAAAGTACGCGCAGTTTGAACTTATTCCACATTATAATAAATAAATCCTGATCTGTGTGTTTTAATGCAAATGTGTATAATAAAAGTATATACATAACTAATGGAGCTATAATTTGGTAGTTTAAATTTCTCTTCATAGCTCATAGTTCCCATGATACGTCCTTTCAAAGTACGCGCAGTTTGAACTTATTCCACATTATAATAAATAAATCCTGATCTGTGTGTTTTAATGCAAATGTGTATAATAAAAGTATATACATAACTAATGGAGCTATAATTTGGTAGTTTAAATTTCTCTTCATAGCTCATAGTTCCCATGATGCGACCTTTCAAAGTACACGCAGTTGGAACTTATTCCACATTATATTAAATAAATCCTGATCTGTATGTTTTAATGCAAATGTGTATAATAAAAGTATATACATAACTAATGGAGCTATAATTTGGTATTTTAAATTTCTCTTCATAGCTCATAGTTCCCATGATACGTCCTTTCAAAGTACGCGCAGTTTGAACTTATTCCACATTATAATAAATAAATCCTGATCTGTATGTTTTAATGCAAATGTGTATAATAAAAGTATATACATAACTAATGGAGCTATAATTTGGTAGTTTAAATTTCTCTTCATAGCTTATAGTTCCCAGGATACGTCCTTTCAAAGTACGCGCAGTTTGAACTTATTCCACATTATAATAAATAAATCCTGATCTGTATGTTTTAATGCAAATGTGTATAACAAAAGTATATACATAACTAATGGAGCTATAATTTGGTAGTTTAAATTTCTCTTCATAGCTTATAGTTCCCATGATACGTCCTTTCAAAGTACGCGCAGTTTGAACTTATTCCACATTATAATAAATAAATCCAGATCTGTATGTTTTATTGTGAATGTGTATAACAAAAGTATATACATAACTAATGGACCTACAATTTGGTAGTTTAAATTTCTCTTCACAGTTAATGGTTCCCAAGATACGACCATTCAAAATACGCGCAGTCGGAACTTATTCCACATTATAATAAATAAATCCTGATCTGTATGTTTTAATGCTAATATGTATAACAAAAGTATATACATAACTAATGGAGCTACAATTTGGTAGTTGAAATTTCTCTTCATAGTTAATAGTTACCAAGATACGAACAATTTATCTTTAAATGAATGTTTTGAACGTTCAAATTAAACGTTCAAAACATTCAAAACGATGTGATAAACTTTGTCAATGTTAAAGTGTGTTTGTAAGTTTTTATTTCTGATAATGACTAAAATATAGATTGATTTGATTTGTTTTATTTCTCAGACATAATCAATAATTTAAAAAGATAACCGTTTAATTTATTTTGCTTGCTGTTTTCGTATAATTAATTCAATCAGTTTAAATACATGCTATTGTTTAAGTTACTTTTCTACCTAATAATACAATATCATATTTTGTTGACCTATTTCCAGCGCGGTTTCAGAACTGGTCGTTCTGTGGATAGTGATTTAGTTCCCTTTGAGTCTGAAGTAGCTTTTGAGCTTCATAAGGGATTACAAATAGACGCGACTTATATTGACATGTCTAAACCTTTGATCAAGATGTCTAAATCAGGCTTTTTTTTGACTAAGCTAAAAAAAGGCTTTTAGTATCATAACGTTTCTGTTGAAATGGAATATAGTGCAAACAGTCGTCGCCAGTGGACGTCTATTACAAAATTTCGCTAAGCCTGGAACCCATTCTATTTATACTTGACTTTTCATATTTTTAACATTTAATAAAAGTATTATCGGTTTAATTGAATGTAGATAGAAAAATAAGGGATTTGTTGTTTATTTTTTTCGATATAATAAAATTTTCAAGTTGTTTTAGCGAATTTTAAAGTTGCTTTTTCTAAAAGACCATGGCGTCATTTATATCTATTTGTGGTAAATTATTATCATTGCTCTATGCAAATAATAATAACATACGATCTGTCTAACTATTAGTCGGCCGGTCTGTCCGTCTCTATTTCTGAAACTGTCATTTTACTCACGGTTTCGATCGGTTTCAAACTATAAGACAATCGATTTAGATGATTCTCCCTTCTAAGCCTAAAAAAATATTTTTAAGGCATAGTCCTCGCTAAAATTAGATGGAGATCTACGCGGCGGTACCTAAAGGAAAGAAAGAGACTAATAACATGTGAAATATTTGTCGCTTGCTCTTATACATTGAAAATAATAAAAACATTTATTTGCTACAAAAACATATATACATATTTAAATTAAAAATTAATCACTAACACAAAAACGTAGGTAATTGATACACTGTAGTTTACGTACAAAAAGGCCGTACCTCAGCTTTTGCCGACCCACCTGGGTATGGGCGCTCTTTTTCAGCAACAGCCTGACGGACGCACGCGCACGACTTCAATACATTACACAAGAAACAAGTTACCAGGCACAAGACATTAAAAGCCCTAACTTTTAATATGAGAAAAATCAATACAATAGTGCAACAAGGCGTTCCTTTCAAGGATGTTGCAATTTGAGTTGTTTCTCTTTCAACCATAGTTTGGATTTGTTTTTAAAACATATCAATATAGTGAGAGTCTCAATTGGAGGCGGAATATAAGTAATATTTTCAGAATCGTAATAGTAATTTTAGATTGAACTTGACACAGGCTGACTATTCATGTTTGATAAGAAGTACTGGTTAAGAGAAGGGGATATTGGGGAACATTATCATCATCATTGCAGAAGCGAGCTGTTCGAGCAATTTATAAACTGGGACCTAAAGTATCACTTAGAGAAAAGTTTAAGGAAATTAATATAATGACATTGCCATCTCAATATATATTTAAAAACATTATGTACGTAAAAAAAATATTACATTGTTTAAAAAAAATAGTGATCGGCATAATGTTAATACAAGAAACAAAGATAAACTTGCTAATCATGTCAGCCGCCTCAATAAAATCACGAAATCTTTTAAAGGGCAATGTATAGGTACGCTTTTACAATAAGATCCCGGCTGACATTCAAGATCTACCCCTTAACAAGTTTAAAATTACAATAAAACGAAAGCTTTATTCAAAAGCTTATTATAAAGTATCAGACTACTTAGATGATAAAAATCCATGGGTGTAAGCCGCTCGCCTATCAGTTTGTTTCAATAATATTATTCTTTAAGCACTTATTGCTAAAAATGTTTTTATAATTTTGTCTTGCGTATTTTTCTGAGAGGAACCAGCATATTTGAATGCGCCTTTGTGGTGACGTTTTTCCACAAAGTAATAAATTCAATCTTGTGACGTATTTAAAGATTATGTTACATAACTACGAAATAAAGATAATTTGATTTGATTTGATCATCATCATCAGCCCTTTTTATCCCACTGCAGGGGCTTAGGCCTCCCCTAGGGTGAAGGGGAGGGTTGGAGCTTAAATCCACCATGCTACTCCACTACGGGTCGGGGATTGTAACGACCGCCATCTATTGACAGCGCCCGGGACCGACTGGTTAACGTACTCTCCGAGACACGGAGTCAGTGATAGTTAATGTACTTAAGTCAGAAAAACTCATTATACACGCCCGGATTCGAACCATGGCCCTATGGCCTTATATAAATTTGAGACAGGTTCGTTGCGCTCTGGGCTATCACGACATATGTGGGAACGCTTAGTTATATTAGATAAACCTAACACACGCGTTTTGCACACGCTGAATGTGCAACCCTGCAACTTTTTAGTCATACACCACGTCGCCAATCAGACATAATTAAGCTATCGGTTAATTTTGGACGAACACTTAGACTGAGACAGGACTGAAGTTTATGTAAAGTCCTTAAGGCCCTATAACATTGGTATTTTATTGCCAATATTAGTTTCAAATTTCATTTTTCCATTAAAATAAAAGCCCAGGTCTCTAGCATCAGTACTCTTCTTAATTTCACAATCCGCAACCACAAACTTGGGTGAACACGCCTACACAACATGTATTTGATGAGAAGTGCCTATGTACAATATATAGACTTTTAGTATGGTTAATAGAAAGTTCGTGTTTGGATGATCAGGCCACAATAGATTGTAAATCCTTATTAACGAGAGACGTTATCCGGTACTTTTCGACTGAACGTGCATGCAGAGTGGTGTATCATTCATGTATATATGCACGGAATTATGCATCACAAAATTACACAGATCAGTGGTGTACACTAAGCACAGACCAGTCAACCTATAGACCACGCTTTAATAAACGTCAGTACGAAAACGAAATCGCCAAAAAGTGGCGGGTTGCGGAGAGAGGTCGGCTAGTTCAAAATTGACAATTTAATGGCTTCCAACGTGCTTCCAACTGACGGCTCACTAGTGACTTAGTTATGTAGTGTCACTACATAGCCTTGGCGAATGCTACTCCCTGTCAAAGCGTGGTCTATAAGGTTGACTTGTCTGTGACACTAAGTAAAGGACGGTCCCAAATAGGGCAATAAACTTTTAAATTTTGTGGTATACCTTTAGAGATATAAGAGTTAAAATTATAAAAATCATTTTTACATACAGTTTTTATCAGTACTTAATAGTACATTATGATGCAAGTACGGTAAGCTGGATATTATATTCGAGGTGTTTATAGGCACGAGGCGAAGCCAAGTGCTTATAATAAACCGAGACTATAATAGCCAGCTTACTGAGTACGAGCATCATACGACGATTTTCAATATATTTGCGATTAAAATAATACTTCAAATGTAATAATGGCTGGAACTAAGGGCGCGAGCGGGTTGCTTTTCGCGGTTTACGCATGCGTCACAAACAGAATGCTCGTTTGTGATTGGTGTAAAGTAAAAAAGCCTAGTAGTGTAAAATGCAACATTACGGTACAAGTTTTGGTATCATAAAGACCGTATTAATTATTAATAGCAAATGTATTGAAAATTACATTGTCATATTTTTAGAGTTTATTCGTCGCTTCTTCACGATATAAAGTAAATATATTTTAACATTAGAAATGTTTATCAGATCCTTTTTGGTGGGGGAGTTTAATTAAGCTTTCTTTCCAATACTTATAGAGGTAGATAAAAGACAGTGGTGTGAAAAGATGAAATGCAGGGGCTTGCTTACTAAAACCAGTCCATAACTTTTTCGAAAGATCTAAAATGATGAAAAAAAAAAATTTTCCGGTTTTTCGGACAAAGAATTGATTATTTCGATAACGAAAGCCAATATCGAGAAATTAAAAAAGACTTTCAAGCCATATAGACTGTCTACCGTTTAAAAAAATTAACGGATCTCCTGCTTTCGCACGAAATGAACCTAACGGAATAAAGTAAATACACATATTTTGGATAATATTTTTCGAAATAAATTTTTTCGCAATAAAAATAACACAACTGTATCTGAATAAGCTTAAAACTTTGAAACATAACATTTTGTACGACATTTCGATCGAACAAACCAAATGAGTACGAAATGTAACACCGACACATATCCGACTTCCAACTAAGGGCATCTTTAACCACTACTTCCGGTTGTCCGATTCTAACAATTTTAGTCTCAATCGATCCCCTGTTTACTTATCCCGAGCCGTTTATTTTTTTATTTTTTTCTTATTCGGACCTAGTTCTCGAGATATCGGGCTCCCAAAATGAAAATCGGGGAAAAACTTTGCATTTTTTTTCGTTTTTAGCCAATAATTTTTTTTGTTTTTGAACTTTTTCCACACTGTCTTTTGCCATCTTGTAGAGCTCGCCGAGCTGCGTCTTTTGTTCACGTTCATCCCGATATCTCGAAAACTTTTCGTGAAATCTGCCTGTCTCACAAAACTCCCAAATGACCCCCTATACTCTAACGAAATGAAAGTCATTACCAATGACAAAAACTTTGAAATCAGTCGAAAACTGTGGATTCATTGAATGAGTATCAAAATAGTCACCCCGGAGAGTGAGATTCGGCTATATTTCAGAAGTTATAAAGGTAGACGAAAGACAGTAGTATCAAAAAATGCAGATGGCGAGGCTTGATGCAAAATTTTTTAAAATTGGTCCATAACTTTTTTCGAGGAAAAATAGTTAAATTATTTGTCAAAAACAGAATTCTCGCTTCTCGCAACCATCGGAAAACATTGATAATGAATATCAAAAGTAAAAACTTATAACATATTTTTATCAAACAATTTTAATAATTGTAAATTATACAAGTGCATTGACATTTTTTATAAAAAAATACTTTAAGAGCAATAATGAAATTATCTGTTCAGTTGTGGTATTGAAGGAGATGCTGCAATATTTGTCACTTCTTCAGTTGACGCTGAAATAAATTAATAATATAGTTCATTTAATAATTAAAGTTCAATAACATAGCAACTTGTCGAAAGCATCTGCCCAGCGCACAGTTTGCGACCGATTCCAAAATTTCTTTTTTCAAACGTTAGACAATCTATCTGCTTCGGAAATATTTTTTAATAAACAACTTTTTGTCCAAAAATCGGGAAATTAAGCTGCTCAAATGAGGCAGCGCCGTTAACTCCTAACCGTTAAGTAGCTCCCATCACTAGCTTAATAGCATGAGATGATGACGCAAACACCTTAATAACTGAAAAAGTAGAGCTTAAACACACTACGTGTGCTTATAAAATTTTAGGGTTTCCCGCGATTTCTCTGACATTCCATCATCACAATCCTGAATTGGTGAAAAAGTGAAATATTTATTTATATATTTATTTATATTATAGTGGTGACAAAGGGAACCTCGGGAGTATAATACCCTTTTAAACAAATTAAATAAATCATCATTTAATTTACATTTATAATTTACATAGATTATTATTATTATTATTATTATTATAGAGCTGACTATTACCATCGTGATAAAAAATACTGGCTGCTAAAACGCCACAGTATAAGAAACATAAAAAAGGCGAGAAAGCGGCAAGCGGAGTTCGATCTTCAGTTGTTTTGTCGAGTGCTAAGTATTTACGATTACGGATATTTGTATAAAATGAGTTCAGATTCAGATATAGGCCAGTCAATGAAGGTTTTCACCTCCGATTTCGTTGAATCTCCATCGATTTTCATGAAAATTGGTGTGTAGGTGGGAGATACCTTAAGAAACAAAAGTAACATAGTGTCAACTTGTGCTTTTGCCCTGGGGGTGGATGCCACCCCTTCTCGAGGGTGAAAATAATTTTAATAAAATAACCACAGGAATCGATAAAAAGACAAATTCTAAGCAAAATTTGTTATATAAAGTTTTTGGAATAAATAAATACTATCTGAGTTATTAAAGATCAAAGATTGTTATTTTTCGTGATAAAAATACATGTTTTAAAGCGGTTTTTCATAAATAACTCAAAAATTATGAGTTAAACTATGAATCAAACAGCAGAGGTGTAACGTATTAAAAATTTAGGTCATAAAAAGTAAGTTAAACTACTTTATTCATTTGTTTTTTATCGTTTCATTGTAACAAAGAAACGTAATTGTTACTATGCTAAAAGTTTATGCATGTGTCTTACTTCTAAATTTTATATTATATATTTGTAAGTCATATTTTATTTCGCAGTGTATTTTGAGATTTTGATTGTCAAAACGAAATATTATGAAAGAGCCGGGCGGTAATGTAATGAAAAAGCTGGCTCTTTCATCACCGGCTTCTTGAAGACTAATTAATTCTTGCATTGATACAAATATAACTAATTGTGGACTATTATTTTATGGTCTTATTTTTTACAGAAAATCAAGATGTCAACAAATAAAAGTCGAAAAACTCGTAAACGACCCTATTTTACTACAGTTGAACAAGCCGTCAATGAAGTTTTACAAAAGAACCAATATATGACAAAAAAGGCTCTGTAAACTTTAAAACTAAGGTTATGTGGTTTGGCTATGGCTTGAAAACAAAGACATTCGTCCAGTTGACTGGGGGTGGTGTCAAACTGGAGAGTCTTTGTTTCCAAACAAAAACCCTCATCCACCTGCTCCAGAAGAGCTATTAGAAATGATTTTTTGCGGTTGCAAAAAAGGTTGCGGTGCTTCTTGTGGGTGTCGTAGGGTAGCGCTATTTTGTAATTCAATCTGCGGATCATGCAGCGGTGATAATTGCCAAAATAGCCCTCCAACAAATGAAGAAGTTGGTGAAGAGAGCTGTGATGAGCAATAATAAAAATGTATTTAAATAAAAGATGAATAAACGTTTCATATATTGTAATATTATTTTAATTCTTCTCTTGATTAATAAATTAAATTTTATTAAATTGTATGCTTTTTCATTACTTTTGCACAAAGGGTAGTTTGAAGAATGTGAATTGAATAATATTAATAAAGTTTGAAAAATATTAATAAAATTTATCTTAACTATTAAAAAAGATTCTACCTAATTAAAGCTGATAAAAAAATATTCCATTATTATTATGACAAGGGGTAGTTTTTAAGGGTGAAAAATTTCGCAATAAATAAATAAATATTTTAATAATCAGTAAATAAGATTTCACGTCAGTAAAGTACTATTTAATAGGTTAAAGTTTTTGAAACCAATTTTTACAGCGATTCTGCAATAAAGTGGTAGTTTTTAAGGGTTGAAATTTCACTGTCAAACAAAAATGATATCATAAGTATCAAACAAACTGTTTATGTAATGTTAATATGCGATTTTAAAATTCAGAAATACAAAAAATGATTTTTTCATGATTTTAGATTTAAGGGGTGGTTGCTAAAAGGGTTGAACAATTAATGAAAATCATAAATCATACATATAAATATTATAAAACATTTATTTAATCTAATTAAACACAATTACTTAAGCCGGAATGGTTAAATCTGCATTCTTTCCCATTCTTAACAAAAGGGGTGAATTTAACCCCTAAAATGCAAAAAGCGCAAGACGAGCATGTGTTACTTTTGAAGTAGAGGGTAAAACATAATCCCAAATTTTTATCCAAATCTATGGAGGTTCAACGAAATCGGAGGTTGTAGCTGATTTTTACTTTCATTGACTGTAATAATATGGATTTAACGCGTTTTTTTTACTTTCCTTATATTCGTAATGAAATACAGAATGTTTACCTCAGGTGAACATTTATTTAGGCATTCGAACTATTGGCGGTCAAATTGAGAACTTTCTCCCTAATGAAGTCGGTTAAAAAAATACGAAAAATATATAAAAAAATATACGAAACCATAGAGCCTCATTGGATAGAATAAAACATGTAAAAATACCCAAATTTTTCGATTTCCCCTGGAAACGGAGAAAACTCGTGAAGATAAAATGCGCTTGGATAAAAATAAAACATGAGCTTTTACGAATATTTAAATGGTCATTAAAATTACAATTAATAAAGTTCTAGAGTAAACTGTTAAAATACTTTTTCTATTTACGAATTCGCCAGATATTTATGAATTCGGCTGACGTTGAAATTGTCCCTGTGACGTCATCTCTACAATTGAGCTTATGAGCTGCTTTTCATAGTAAGAAACCAAAGTTAAAAGTAAATAAAAAATATTTATATAAGGTCACTATGTCAAATGAAATTGTAATCCTCATGAATAAATAGAAATTTTATAACTTTTTCTAGTCTAAAGAAAGATAATACAAATATCTACGTATTAAACGTCTGTCCAGATGGCGCAACAAGGATATTTTATTGATAAATTTTTGGAAAAAAATACTGGTTTTTTAAGGTGAGATATTTAAAAGGGTAAGTAAATTGGTGTATATTTTCGGAAAAAAAAATATGAAAACTATGTATTAAAATTTTTAACGCAAACCCATTGGTCTAGTGGTTACTATGGTAGCCTACTATAAGGAATTCGGGTTCAAATCCTACCCTAAATTTGAGTTAAAAAAAAAACCGAACCCTCTCCACGCCATATCGCATTTGACCGGTTTTTTAATCTCGGAAAACAAAACTAAAATGTAAAAATGTCTCAACCACGAATTTAACATATTATTATATAAAACAAACGTTTCACAGTAAAATCGAGTGTGCGGAAAGTGTTATTTGTTAGGCACGCGATTTTCCGTAGAAAACAGGGCATTGACACCGATATGAAAATCTTGCATCCACCTCGAGCGACAATGTAGTCGGTAATTCTTTTTACCCATAGGGTATCGAGGGGCACCCTATTACTAAACCTCCGCTGTCCGTCCGTCTGTTAGTCACAAGGCTTTATTTACCGTCTGAACCGTAGACATTTGAAATTTATAATAAGTATGTGTCACTACGGCTTCTATAACGACAAACATTAAAGATGAAATAAAGTTAAAAAATAAAGGGGGTCCTCATACAAGAAACGTCGACGTTTTTGGTGATTCGTGGTTGTAAGATCATTCCTTATACCTGAGAAATTTTCATGAAATATGTATTACTGCGGGCGCTCTATTAAGAAATAATAAAAATAAAATAAAGTTGAAAATTAAAGGGGTCCCATACAAGAAACATGTTTATTTCGATGTTTTTGTTGATTGATGGTGGTGAGATCATTTCTTATATTAGACATTCTAAATAAAAAGTGTAATATTTTAGTTGCTATGATAATAAATTTATACCCAAAACACAAGCTTAGTTTGGGGCCTATACGTTGTTGTGATGTATACGTAATAATTATCAAATAATAAAAATAAAATAAAGTTCAAAATTAAAAGAGGATCCATTCAAGAACCGTGTTTATTTCGACGTTTTTGGTGATCAATGGTTGTGAAATTATTGCTTACACTTGAAATTTTTGTAATAATGAAATGACATTGAAATTAAAGGCTGTACCCTAACAAAAAACGTATTTTATTCGAAATTTTTGTCGATTGGTAGTTGTGAGATTTACATCCGAAATTTTCATGAAAATTGTATTACTTTGGTGGCTATTATAAAATGTATTTTTTTTATTATTGTAAGGAAATTAATAATTATAAAAGAAAAATGTTTTTTCGACCCACCTTATACTATATCGCACATAGACAGTGCATTATTTATTTCGGAACGTGAAGCAGAAAAGGAAGGCCTTATATGAAAGTTCAGCTGTCAAAATCGAGGCTAATTTGAAACAATGATGGATCGTATGCAATCGGCTTTTAGGACATCCAGTATAACTTGACAGCTGAATTTTATCGGGAAGCAGTGAAACAGAATCTTAATATTTGGGAGTATATTTCGTTAGTAATGCTTTATTCTATCCTCATTAAAAGTTCTAGACAATAAATATTTAGTATGCATCAATGCCACAGTTTTGGATCGGGTTTTATCGTGGGTCGGGTTGTACACAGACGGAGCTTTGAATTCATGTAATTTTGTGAACTACTATTTTTAAAAATATACATTAATAACGAGAAATAGACAAAACAAGGCGGCTAGTTGACCGAAAATCGCAGCATTTTTATAAATTTTTTGCGATTTTTTCAAAAACTTTCCAAAATTTTCAAATTTTTTTTACCCCATATTGTAGATCTTGTCGATACGCATCTTTTAATGTCCTATTCGTTTACGTAGCTTTAAAATTGATTGCCCATCATGACTCATAGTTTTTCGCGCTAAACAAGATCGCCACCGAAAGGAAGCTACTAAAACCTAAACTATAAGAGATATTTTAATTCCGTTTTTTGAAAATTGTACCCTAATTAATCTCCTTGGAACGTAATTTGAATTAGGACTATAGCTTTATTAATTTCCGAGAAATCGATAAAACAAGGCGGCAAGTCGACCGAAAATCGCAACATTTTTATCATTTTTTGCGATTTTTTCAAAAACTTTCGAAAACTTTAAAAATTTTTTAACTCGATATTGTAGATCATGTCGATACGCCTCTTTTGATGCCCTATTCGTTTACGTAGATTTAGAATTGATCACCCATCATGACTCATAGTTTTTCGCTCTAAACAGAATCGTCACCGAAAGGGAGCTACTAAAACCTAAACTATAAGAGATATTTTAATTCTGTTTTTTGCAAATTGTACCCTAATTAATCTCCTTGGAACGTAATTTGAACTAAGACTATAGCTTTATTAGTTTCCGAGAAATCGACAAAACAAGGCGGCAAATCGACCGAAAATCGCAACTTTTTTTTCTTTTTTTGCGATTTTTTCAAAAACTTTCGAAAATTTTCTAATTTTTTTTATCTTATCTTGTAGATCTTGTCAATACGCATTTTTTGATGCTCTATTCGTTTACGTAGCTTTAGAATTGATTGCCCATCATGACTCATAGTTTTTCGCGCTAAACAAGATCGCCACCGAAAGGTAGCTACTAAAACTTAAACTATAAAAGATAATTTAATTCTGTTTTTTGAAAATTGTACCCTAATTAATCGTCTTGGAACATATTTTAATTTAAGACTATAGCTTTATTAGTTTCCGAGAAATCGACAAAACAAGGCGGCAAGTCGATCGAAAATCTCTACATTTTTATAATTTTTTGCGATTTTTTCAAAAACTTTCGAAAACTTTAAAATTTTTTTAACTCGATATTGTAGATCATGTCGATACGCCTCTTTTGATGCCCTATTCGTTTACGTAGCTTTAGAATTGATCGCCCATCATGACTCATAGTTTTTCGCTCTAAACAGAATCGTTACCGAAAGGGAGCTACTAAAACCTAAACTATAAGAGATATTTTAATTCTGTTTTTTGCAAATTGTACCCTAATTAATTTCCTTGGAACATAATTTGAATTAAGACCATAGCTTTATTAGTTTCCGAGAAATCGACAAAACAAAGCGGCAAGTCGACCGAAAATCGCAACGTTTTTATTATTTTTCGCGATTTTTTTAAAAAGTTTTAAAAAAATTTAAATTTTTTTTACCCCATATTATAGATCTTGTCCATACGCATCTTTTGATGCCCTATTTGTTTACGTAGCTTTAGAATGGACGACACTAGAGTAGAATTTCACTGTCGCTGAAAATGCCCCCATACTACACGATCGAAAAAACATTTCCAATGTTAAAATAATAAAAATTAAATAAAGTTAAAATTAAAGGGGGTTGTTATACAAGAAACGTGTTACCCTCGAATCATACCGATATGTTGGCTGGCCCATGGACAATACAATATTTAATCGAAGCTGCCACATCCAGAACTGCATACTAACCTTGTTTCTGGAAAGGTCACTGCTTATATTGAAGTGGATATAATTATGTTTACACGACATAAAGGATGAAAACCTAGTGCCTAGTAAACATTCAAGGCTATACAGAATTTGTCTTGAAAAATACTGCTTGATAGTACTCAATTTCATCATTTTTTCTCATTGAAAATGACTATCAAATCCATTTCACGGGAGGCGTATTTTTAGTCATTACTCCAAGGGTATGGGGTCCAGCTAAGATTTTAATGTCTTAAAAGTTCAATAATTTAGTTGCGCATCGTATGACATCATAATTTTGGAAATCGGTTAAGTAGTTTTCGAAAAAAATTGGAAAATGTAAAAAAATCGGGATTTTTTCGGATTTTTTTTTTTACTAAATCCAAAATATTTCGAGAACGGGGATTGATATCGAAAATAACAAAAAATAGTATCTCAGCCATGAACGTAGCTACGGTTTGAGATCAAGTTTTAAGAAATCGATTGGTAATTGTAAGAGAAATTATTTCCGAAAGATGAGATTTTTTGGTCGATCTCTGGTGTTTGCGGATATAACTTACTATATTTCAAAGGGTATTCGTCGGATCGCTTCAAAGTGTTATACCAAAGGTTAGAAGGCTTTGGTAACTACAGTTTGAGATCAAAATTTTGGAAATCGGTTGGAAATCGAACAAGAAATTTCACATCACATGTTAGATTTTATGGACGATCGGGAACTTGTTAACATTACGGTCATCGCCTTTCGGCCTGTATTCGTTCGAATGCTTCATTATCGAGTTGAAAACGTTTAAGGATATCAGAGGCTGCAGTTTAAATCGTGGCAATAAAATAAAATTATCTGCGAAAATCGGATTTGAGTAGGTTCATTTTCAATGAAACCGATGGTTGCGGGGTCTGCGTAAGATCTGTGGATTTTTTAATATGTAATGAGTCTAAAATGTAAATTTAGCAGTTGTAAATGTTAAATGTATAATGTACTTATGTGTAATATATGTATGTAATATATGTAATATATATATATATATATATATATATATATATAATATATAACATAATTATATAATAAATGTACTTCCTCGCGGGTGGAAAATCGCTATTTTGCCCCTTAAGTTATCAATCTACTATTTCACAGTATTCTCATTTCCATTTGAATTTTTAGAAATATAATACTGGTACAAACCTACAATAAAAAATTTAAAATATTATGGGTAAGAACAGTTGCAACTAGAGACAAATTTACCGAAATTATAAATACAGAATAAATTTAGTAAATTTTTTTAATGCAGCTGCGGGTGAACTCGTTTCTGATTTTAATCTCGTCACCGGATATGTGACGCGATGGCGCATTTTTAATTGTAGTTGTAAGAAAGTATTTTACGATATTCGCGAATCAACAGGTGACACGTGAAAACAATAATCACATGATTTTCTTTCTCATGAAACCAATAATCATTCGTTATTAAGTTTTTGTGCGATGGTATATTTTTGTTCACATTTTACGTCAGTTCGTTGTTATTTATTTGTGTTTGTAGAAATACTATTTTAAAGCGTCGTCACAATTTGAAAATAACAGCCAACTTGAACATGATCTCGCTGTGTTATTGTTTTTATTTTATATTTTATAGAATAATAGCTGACAATAGTGACCACATGAAAACTGCTTTTTCATCAGTTTGGAGTTTTTTCCACTTGTAATATAAATCAAACCAAGTCCATACCGTGTCATATACGAAGTATTATTTATTTCGGAACGTGAAGTATAAAAACAGGAGGCCCATAAATGAAATTTCGTTGTCAAAATATAATGAAATTTAATTTATGTGAAAACATCGATGGATCGAAAGCAATCAAAGCCTTTATAACATCCACCATTAGACATCTGAATTTTATTGAGTATATTTCGGTTAGTTATGCTTGCTTGTAATCTTATTAAAAATACTAGAAACCACATGGGTACATTAAAAGGTATACATACATTCATCATTTCAGTGGTTTGATCGTAATTTCGAAAGCACAAAAACTTTTTAAAATGGTATTGCAGCTTAAAATATTTTATTAAAAGAAGTGCTTTATACACCATTTATTCTAATTTCAGACCCTTTCGTAAATATTTTCAATAATTAATTTATAGTTTGTGAAAAAATGTGCCACCCAAATGACGAAAAAATAATACATCAAAAATTTACCCTCGTATGACATCACATGTTAAAATTGTTGCCGCATGTGTTTTAATTTAAGCATTTTTATTCATTTAACTAAAACTTAAATCATATTATATGGGATGCTATTTATAAATACAGAACTGGCCATTTAAAAAAAATATTTGAAAAGTTATTACACAATTTAAAAATGGAAGTCGTTTGCTGTTGAAAACATTTTTTTTGCACCAATCGACACGAGCCTGTTTTTGATCAATTGTCAAGTTGTGTGAAATCTAAGGCGAACAAATTTTTTTACAGCTAAATGTTCCTGTAGTATCTTATGTAGTCTCGTCATACTTATGCCCAGGGACACCTCTATCTCGCCATATGTGAAATAATTTTATTATTTTGCATTATTAATTCCCGTACAGCATCGATTTTATACCGCTGATTAACGCCTACAATTAAACTCACTGAACCAGTGATACAGTGGTATTCCATGGTGCTTCATCCTCAAAAGTCGAAGTCAGTTTTTGAGTTCAAAACAATGCATCGACTACGATTACGACAACGACTGTGCTAACTAGCCCACGTCGAGAAATTCAAATCCATGACGATGAAGAAACGCAATTTTCAAAATGATGCCATACGCCACAATGGAAAAACAATCGACGGTACTACGAAACAAACTATATTTTCTACAGCCAAAGAGTTAGATGTTGTAATTACTTTTTGAATAATTTTTGGAAATGACTAGTTCCAGATTCATAAATAAAATAATATAAATAAATAAAAATAGTAGCCCTTGTGTAATCAAAACATTCATTCACATACATACAGAGATTTTCGAAATTTCACCTTTACTAAGGTATTAAAATACAGCGGGTAAGTTTGTATGAAAATCCGTCATTTTTGAAGTTAAATGCTTGAAAATCGGTAGTTATTAAACATCTGTGTTTTAAACGTTTTAGGTCAGAAACTATATGTTGTGTTTGAATTGTTTCGAAGAATTAAACCTTACGAGAACAAATTAAAGGATGAACGTATGGACTTCCGTTAATTTCCAATTTAAATGGCAAATACCAATTATGGTATTTGCCTTTTGGGTCGTCGTCGCCGAGTTGAGATCAGCGACCGCTGACCGCCGATCGCTGCTAACTCCAAAATATGACTATATGCTCCGAATAATAAATATATGCTCCGAATTTGGTTTGAAAATTCGTAGCATGTATATGTTTTGTTTTTAGAGCGGATCTCCGGCATCGAGTCGAGATCTGAGGTCGAGAGACCTAGATTTCAGAGATCATCTCGAACTCGAGTTAGAAGGATAGTTTATATAGTATAAGAGATATTGTGTTTCGAATGAGTCGTGTAAAAGAATATTTTCAGCGTTTACTTTTCAGAGCTACGACCTCAGTATAAATATACATTTAAATTACACAGAGCTCAATATATATATAGAGCTCCTTGTAGCAACGAAAATAAAGTCAATACAATACTATCACCTGTCAAGAATTCAGATGTTTGTAACTCGTGACCGTCTTGGGACACAGACTCCCGGACTATAAAGATAGAGACAGCTACTCTCTATAAGTAAAAAAAGGCCTAGCCCTCTTAATGCGCACAAGATTCCTAAATACTAAAAATCAATTTTACAACTCAACTACGAGTCGGCGGCCCGTCTAAACACAGCAAATACACAATCTTCGTTCCTATATCTTCGTTCCTTTTGTTGTGGAGACGCAGGCTGTTGGAGTTTCGAGGCTAAAAATTTGATCAGGAACATCGGTCGCCGACTTAGGGAGAGCGTTGTGACCCCCGCTCCGTGGCGTTTCTGACACACAGGCTCGCAAAAGCGATCCAACGCGGTAATGCCGCGAGCGTTATGGGGACCTTTACGCCGGCTTCGAATCAGGAAATGCTTGCTTTTAGCTATTTAGATTATATATATAGATTTTGTTTTATTATTACTATTGTCTTATATTAGCATTGGAAAATGCTATTCTAATCGTTCTGGGCTAAGGCCTGGTTATACGGGATAGTGCAACATCGCGCTTATGGTGCCAATTTCGGGGATAGGAGGTTCAAAGAGGGCTCAAATGACGCGGAATTACAAATCTATCGATTGACATCGAAATTTTAAAATCAGTTGGTTAGTTTTCGAAATTATTTCGAAAAACGACAAAAATTATCGAAAATATGCTCGAATCTCAAACTTCGGATTTCATTATCTCGAAAGCGAAAATCGATAGCGACAAAATGAAAAAAACCGGTCGGGCTATTTTAGTTGGCTGTCGAATAAGTCCAAAATTTAGAAATCGGTCGAGCGGTTGAGGCCGTAGAGCGGTCAACCTGAAAAATTTAACTTTTTTTCGCGCGCGGCGTCTATGAGGCGTGCTCTTCGACGAGTCATTTACCTCGCCTGCTCTATCTCTACTATACTAAGAGCCGTGTTCACCGATAAATAAACAGGTGTTTAGAATTTAAACTTTCTTCTTCCCAAGTTTTAGTATTTCTAAAGTCATTTTCCAATGCCGATAGATAGTTACGCGTAGTGTGAAATCTGTAGATTTTTATTGTCTAGAATATCTGTTGATATTTATAAGCTAAAAATTGTTAATACCAATTTATAACGGATTTCACAATTTGAAGTGGATAGAGAAGTAATGGACTTTAGTCGTGATAAACAAAAAGCTTTCAATATAAGAGATAATATGATTTGTGTTAAAGCCGAAATAATAAAAATAAAAAAAAGGGAGATAAAGAGAGTGTAAAGTGACCTGAAAGGTAACCCAACGCAGTCTTTGTGTCTATGGTACTACGATCATTATATGTAATACTAGTAATGTAGGTATTCAAATGAAGTTACATTGCAAAACTCATTTCGCTTTGTAACCTCATTTTGTAATCGATTTGATTCTAATGTTTTTTTTGGAATTTGACCACTTTTTTGGAATTTGAAATATGGAACCTTAAAATTCTTCCAGACGTCTCGAAGTAGAGGCCTTGGTTACCCACTTTAATTTTTATGGCGTTGACTGACTGACTAGTGCCATGTCTCTTAAGATTTCTATGTTGTGTTGTAACTGCAGCCGTTGCGTTTTTCAGTTTGGATCCAAGTCCCCAGTTTATTCGGATAATCCTAACCAATATATAAATGCGAATGTGGGTTTGTTCGTTTGTTACGTTTTCACGCGTAAACCGATTTTAATGGAATTCGGTACATATATAGATTTGACAATAGAAAAAACCATGGGTTACTTCTTGTCTCTGTTTGTTTTTCTGTTTGTCCGTCCGGACTGATCTTCACAATGGCTGAATCGATTTCAATAAAACTTTGCAGACATAAAAACGAGGTTGGCAGGAATGAACGTTATAATATTGAAAATGTTGATCTGATCGTTTTCGTGGAGGTGTGTAAGTTGGCTATATTTCAGAAATTTAGGATGGTAGACAAAAGGCAGTAGTGATATAAGATGCAAGAGTTTGTGATGCACCGTACGATATCGAATTTTCTAAAATCAGTTTGTAACTTTTTTCAGAAAATCGAAAATGGTGAAAAAAGACGAAATTTTCTAATGTTTCGAACAAAAACTTAACTAATAGTTCAAAAACAAAAGCTAATATCAAAAAAATTTAAAATGCTTCCGATTGTTTACCGTCAGGCAAAATAAAATTTTGGAATCGGTCGAAAACTGTGGGCTGGGTAGGTGCCCATTTCATTGAAAGAGATTCAGCTATATTTCAGAAAGTTACAAAGATAGACGAAAGGCAGTAGTGTCAAAAGATGCTGGAGTTCGCGGAGCATTGTATGCTATTTTTGAAAGTTGGCCTATAACTTTTTTGAAATTTTAACAAAATTATTTGACAAAAACGTGTTAGAAATTTTTATTTTTGATGTTAATTTTCAATATCTTTCGATAGTTGCGAGAAGCGCAAAATCTCTAGATTTTTTCTATGTATAGAAAATCATAGTATCTATCTGTCCGGTTAATCTCCGAAACGACTACCATCAATTTTATCAAAATCCATTGATTTTTATGAATTTTGGTAAAGTAAGTATAAAGATTTTTTACGGACTACGGACTTTCTATTTTCTACGGAAAAGATAATTGAATAAGCAACCTACATTGCAGCTGGAACGCTTGCCCACTACCCATTTAGTCTTTTGAAAAACGTATTAAATACTGACATCTGTATATGTAATAATTACCTCCAAATACCTAAGTAATAAAAATCGTATATTAAGGTTTGGTTTTCTGTCGGGAACTTGGTAGAAATTTGAGAAAATAGTTTAAGTTTAATAGGTACTGTATCTGCTTTTACTTGCGACTTTGCTCGTGTTTATTTTCTCGATTTAAATTATTCAATTTAAACTGTATAGATAGCACAAAATATTTCTTTCGGTGAAAAGCTTGCCTTTTAACGCACGCGTATTTCGCATAGTTACACTTTATGTGCAATTAGAGTGCAGGAACCTGAAATATACAGGTTGAGTATTTGAGATGGGAAGATATGGCCAAATCCTGAACTATGAGAAATAGTGTTTAAAGGAATCATGACTTTAATTTTTAAGAAAACAAAAACTGCATAAATATTCACGTTTTTAAAAAATAAATTACTTTAAAATGGAATTAAACTACTTGATTTGTTATATAATCTTCTATATATTAATACGTAAAGAAAAAACTTTGCAGCCCTTCTAAAGTATATTGCGGGTACGGAGATTTGGCATAGTTAAATTTTGTATCGGAAAGAAGCGCCGAAAGCAAAAATTTATGGAATTAACATAAAATGTGATAAAAATACTTTCAACCATATGGTTACAATAGTGTGTAGTTTGATGCTATTTGAATTGACTTACTCTTTCGACCACTGGGCGGCCACTAGTATCTGATAAACATGCAAAGAAAATAATTAAGAATAATATAATAATAATAACGTACACATGACAGCAACGTCTAGGCCCCAAACTAAGCATTAGCTTGTGTTTTGGGTGCCAAGCGAAGACACCACATACATATAACAACCAAGACCTGGTGTCAGTATCAATATTCATCATATAAATACTGACCCGACCTGGGATTCGAACTTGGGACCTCCAGCTTTGTAGGCAGGGTCGCTACCCACTAGGCTAAGCAGTCGTCATCGAATAGAAGAAAGATTCAAGGTTGACTAGTTAGTTTATTACAATAAATTTTCCAACTGTAGTTTCGATGAAGCGACACAGTGCTTCGTATCACTTTATAACTAATACTAATTTATGGAAAATGATGTAAATGGATTAGCCAGAAATTAATATATAGTATTTAAATCAACAACGTCTCGCCATTTTTTTCAGTGAAATAACATTATTCTGAAAAACGTAACAGTAAAGAAAAAAACTCGACTGCAAAACCGCTTAAAAGAAAAAAGTTATTTTTCTTTTAAGTGAATTTTAAAATTAAACTGAGTCCCCGAAATAAGTATTTGAATTACTTTCTACAAATATAAAGTCTATATATACAACCTTAAAAGCTAAAAATAACTAGTCTCTGGCGAACCCGATGAAAATGTTCCCATAACGCTCGCGGCATTACCGCGCTGGATCGCTATGGCGAGCCTCTGCATCAGAAACGACCCCGAGCGAAGGTCACACCCCCTCTCCTTAAGTTGGCGACCGATGCTTCTAATTAAATTTCTGGCCTCGAGGCTCCAACAGCCCGTGGTCTCCACAGCAAAAGGAACGAAGATATAGGATGTATTTGTATAAGTGAATTTAATTAATTAAAAGATAAAGACAAGCTGTATTCTACAAAATTTGATTTGAACAACGTAGAGTGTACCATGGTATTTATTGCAAACAGGGACAAACAAGAATTACTAAACGTATAGTAAAAATCTTTGTTATCACATAAAAACAACCACCAAACATATATTGGTCGTTGGTTTGTTTGCAATATCAAATTCTATAGAATATAGCTTGTTTTCCTTATTTTAGCTGTCATATCAGACGGGAGAGAAAGTAGAGATCTTCAGGGAATCAGGGGTTTGTAACATATAAGAAAAGAGATGACGAAAGAGACTTAGCTTTGTTCAGTCATTCACTTTAGTGATTTTGATAGTGACAGAGTGTAAGTATTAATATTACATACCACAATTTCATTTTCATCATCAGCCCATTTTACCCCACTGCAAGGGCTTAGGCCTCCCCCAGGGTGAGAAGGGATTTGGAGCTTAAACCCACCACGCTACTCCACCGCGGGTTGGGGATTGTAACGACCGCCATCTATTGACAGCGTCCGGGACCGACTGCTTAACGTGCCCTCCGAAGCACGGAGTCAGTGATAGTTATGTACTTAAGTCAGAAAAACTCATTGGTACACGCCCGGATTCGAACCATGGCCCTATGGCCTTATAAATTTAAGACAGGTTCGTTGCACTCTGGGCTATCACGACACTTATCATAATTTCATCTTAATCAACATCAACTAATGTGGTCATATGGTCACCAGTTAACTTCATATTTTACCTCTTGCTCCTCAATCTTTTTTTCATCATAAATACGACTAGTATATGTCAAGTCTATCCAAATTAACTGAACTATTTTTCATACAAGATTGGAATTTAAATCTTTTAATAATTGATAATTGTTACATTATTAGAATTTTTGTTTTGATTACTATAATATTACTAACCAAAAACCGAATTTTTCGCACCATAAAATACCTATAAATTTATGTTGTGCTCATTTCGCCTAAATAATATGTGAAGACATTAATCGAAATACGAATCGAGAACAAAAAATTCTAAAACGTTAAATTTTTAACTTTTACTGTTTTCATAATTAGAAAAAAAATAATGATTTTGTTAAATATTTATACATTTTGTTGACATTACCATTCATAGACCTTAAAGTTATTAGTGCTAAAGAAACACAGAGCTTTATGTAAAGAATAAATATTTATTCAAACGTGGATGACCGTACATCGGAAAACTTTCAAAATGATTCTAATTCTACTATACATTTACACCCTTGAATAACTATTTTCTTCTTTACATAAAGCTTTCAGTGTTTTAGTTTATAACTTTACGGTCATTTCGAATCCATATTTTAAAGAAAGTCTTTTATCCGTATTTTCCGAGAAATATTTACCGTACTTATATGGTTGGTAAATATTTCTAAAAAAATACGGACGATATGGACGTTATAGACAAGTTTAACTGGGGAAGGCAGATTAATTAAGCAACGCAACCTTAAAAAAATATTTTGGGCAATTAAAAAAAAGCATTCAATCGGAACAGAAAAATTTGAAATGTACATAATTTCTAAGAAAAATAATACATGACACTTTTGCTTTAGCTTATGAAAATTTACTCATAGTACGTACTAAAAACGTCTCACGGATAATAGAGTTGAAGAAAAGTATGTGAAGAAAGTAGGAATAGACGCTTCAAAGCGAAATTTTTACACTTTGAAAGACGATATTTAATGAAAAAAAATTGATAACAAGAATATCATATAAGCTGTAGGTAGCTTTCTTGGCATCATCAAGTTTCCCAGCCCATTTCGCGCCACTGGAGGAGCTTAGATGAGCTCGGGCTCGGGATGAGGGTACTTGGAGCTTAATTCACCACGCTACTCCAGTACGGTTTGGCGGATCTTAACGACTATCTTTTTATAATTATAAATTAACTTTCTTTATGTTTGTGGTATCAAAATCAGACGTGAACTTAGTGACGATCGCTTAGCCTAGTGAGTAGTGACCCTGCCTACGAAGCTGAGGTTCCCGGGTTCGAATCCCAGGTCGGGTCAGTATTTATATGATGAATATTGATACTGGCACTGGGTCTTGGTTGTCATATGTATGTGGTGTCTTTGCTTGGCACCCAAAACACAAGCTAATGCTTAGTTTGGGGCCAAAAACGTTGTTGAGACGTATACGTCATTTACTTATCCATAAGTTTAACATATTTTTTGTTCTAGTATGTTCTGGTATTATGGTATAAAGGTTCCAGTGTGGCTATCCCAGTATCGTTTTAAGCATAGAGTAAATTAATTTGACATCAGGTCATTCACAATGTCAAAATTACGCAATTTTGCGGGGTTGACGACCTGCGTGCATGGACTTCGAACACTGAAACTCGGACTGAAATTCGCCATTTTACACGAGTTAGCTAGAGTATGAGTGATTAGACGGTAAACGCAGAAGACGACTTCCTAATCAGTTCGTGCTTTTATGGGTTTAAGCCTGATTAATGATTCTTGTAGATTTAGCAGACTAACATGAACAAAAAAAAAATTACTATGATGATTTAGAATCAACTAGATATTATTAATGATAAAATGTCAAAAATTTCACGATATATCTTTGAAATTAATACAAAACAATACATTTTATGAAACTCCCTAGATAAAAATATATATTGCATATAACTTTACCTACATATACTACATAAATTTTAAAAATCGAGGAAAAATAACGAATGTTCAAGTTCTGAATGATAAGACCACGAAGAAAATTTTAAAACATTTCATAAAACTATTAGCTAAACTAGACTATAAGTTATTGTACTGATATAGGAATAGTTTTATTTGTAGTATTTTAAGAAATGAAACTACGGATAAAAACAATTTATTATTACGAAGTCAAAAATTTCACCGAATATTGAAAATGTTCCTAAAGAATTATTAAATATTTTTAGCCCGAACTCACAAACAGTGTTGCCTTCCGGCACAGTGAATTCATCGCAAGTAATCCGCAATAAAACTTACAATATATCAAAAGCAGTTTCGATTTAGAAGTAAAATTACTCAATCAACTCATTTGTAATAGAAAACACAATTTTATAGTTACGAGTTATGAAAAAAATATCTCCATGTGTTGATAACTCGTGTTCAATTGTTATTAAATGCGTAAAATAAGTACGCAAGTAAAAGGCAACAGGATGAGTATATATATACTAGTACTTAGCGGTATTAAAAAGCCAGGACATGCCGTTCTTGCATTTCTATGCTACTGGAAGTCGCATCGGCTCAGCTTTCAAAAAATCTCTCTAAAAGAATTTCATCATCATCATCATCATCATCATCAGCCCATTTTTTACCCCACTGCAGGGGCTTAGGCCTCCCCCAGGGTGAGGAGGGGGGCTTGGAGCTTAAGTCCACCACGCTGCTCCACTGCGGGTTGGGAACTGTAACGTCCGCCATCTATTGACAGCGTCCGGGACCGACTGCTTAACGTGGCCTCCGAAGCACGGTGTCAGTGATATTGTGTACTTAAGTCAGAAAAACTCATTGGTACCCGCCCGGATCCGAACCATGGCCCTATGGGGCCTTATAAATTTGAGACAGGTTCGTTGCGCTCTGGGCTATCACGACACGACGAAAAGAATTTCATATCGGAGTTATAAACCTAAAAAAATTATAGAATAATAGAATCTATCCAGTATTTTTCATGGTCTCTGCGGTAACTACACTATATTCAATCAATTTTCAAATTGCTCGATGATTTAAATTTTTTTTGTTAAGTAAATGGACAATGGCGAGCATTTTCTGGTGTTGTAGTAAATTTTTCGTTTGCCGTGTTGAATGCTGTTTGTAAATATTTTAATAATTGTAGGTTGTTAGATTATTTGAATTTTAATTTTAATTACTGTAATACTCGTAACAGAGTCGAATTTTTTGAACCATAAAATACCTGTACAGTTGTCCACTACCAATGTTGTGCTCATTTTGTCTAAATAATATGAAGATATTACTCGAAATACGAACTAAGTACAAAATTTTTAAATCATTTAATTGTTAACTTTATATTTTATACGACGACCGCTTAGCCTAGTGGGTAGCGACCCTGCCTGCGAAGCTGGAGGTCCCGGGTTCGAATCCCAGGTCGGGTCAGTATTTATATGATGAATATTAATACTGGCACCGGGTCTTGGTTGTTATATGTATGTGGTGTCTTCGCTTGGTACCCAAAATACAAGCTAATGCTTAGTTTGAGGCCAAGACGTTTTTGTGATTGTGTGTGTTATTATTATATAATTATTATTATTATACTGTTTTCCTAATTAGAAAAAAATAATGATTTTGTTAAAAAGTTAAACATTTTATTAAAATCATCATTCATTGACCGTAAAGTTATTAATGCTAAAGAAACACTGAAAGCTTTATTTAAAGAAAAAAATGTTTATTCAAACGTGGATGACTATTATATCGGAAAACATTCAAAATGATTCCAAGTCTTCTAAATATAAATCGTGTCTCTTTTACAAACATTTTATTAAAATTCTTGCTAAAATAGACATAGTCAAAGCCAGTGCGATAAAGAACCCATATTTTAAAGAAAGCCTTTTTCGGTATTTTTTGAGAAATATTTACCATACTTACCGATAAAGACAAGTGGGCAAGGCAGATTAAGCAACGCAACCGTAGAAAATTATTTTTGGCAATAAAAAAAAACGTTCTATCGGAACAGAGAAATTTGAAATGCACACAATTTCAATAAAAAGTAAGACATGAGACTGGCTTTAATTTATGAAAATTTGTTCAAAGTATGTACTAAAAATTTCTTACGGAAAATAGAGTTGATGAAAAGGTATGTGAAGAAAGTTGGAATAGGCGGCCGAAAGCGAAATTTTCTCACTTTGAAGAACGATATTTAATAGAAAAGAATCATCATCATCATCATCAGCCCGTGTCTCTCCACTGCAGGATATAGGCCTCTCCCAAGGCTCGCCACCACACACGGTCCTCCGCCTTTCGCATCCAACTACCCCCGGTATGGTGCTTCAGGTCATCTGTCCACCTGGCCGGGGGGCGTCCAACGCTTCGCTTTCCGGTACGTGGCCTCCATTCGAGAACTCGTCTACCCCATCGGTTATCAGTTCTACGTCAAATATGACCGGCCCATTGCCACTTCAGCTTGCTGATCGCTTCGGCTATGTCGATAACTTTAGTTCTTTGACGGATTTCAGTGTTTCTGATTTTATCCATCAAAGAAACACCGAGCATAGCCCGCTCCATAGCATGAGAGACTTTAAATTTGTGGATCAGTCTTGCCGCATCCGCGTGCCGAGTCCATGTTTCGGCACCGTACGTCATTGTAGGGAGGACGCATTGGTTGAAGACCTTGGTCTTCAGACATTGTGGTAGTGGCGACGAGAACAGAAGAATAGAAAAGAATATTGATATACAAAAAATATTACAAATGTTTGCCCTCTCACAAAAAACTATAAGAAGAAATATCATTAGAAAGTAAAATAATATAAAGGGCCTGCGATTCGTGTTCAATGCATCACAAGTACAGAAATACTCATTAAAACTATTTTTTGATCCCTTGAGTTTAAAAATCTACTTTAAAATTTGCAAAGTATGAAAAAAATATATAAGGTGTTTTTCTTTATCGACTTGATTTACTAAGTTTTCTATCAGAAATTTAAAAATTTTGATTTATTTTTACCCGATATAGTGAGAATTTTGAAATATTAAAAAAAAAATTATACGAAACACAAAATATTTACTTACGCCCATATAAAATATGTAAATGCAATAGTATTTGAGGCAGTGTATATAAATTTCGTAAAAGTTTGATAATTTAAAGCCTACCTTACCTACCATTTTTCTTATTATCATGCCTTAATTTTCTTGATAATTTTAACGTTGTCCTAAAAGTATCCTATTTATTTTAATCGCACAAAATTATTTACAGTGTGACTTACAACTTTTCCAATTAAACTTACCCACATAACGCCATATAGTAAATAGACAGACATGGACGAGTTAGCGTTTACAGCACTTAAAATAAAATTTATATTATATAATTTTAATAATTTTTAATCATTTATATTCATAAATGAAGTTCTTGAGAAAATGTTTTTCAGGAAGACATTTTCCATGTTGTAGGTAGGTACCCCAAAGGAACGTGGCCTTGGCACAGTATAAAGCAATTAAATAAAAAACTTATAATATTAATTCATTAATTTTTATTATAATTTGTAAATGCCTGAAATGCTTAAGACAATGTTTATCAGAAAAGACCGTTCCCATGTTGCTTAAAATAATTTTAGAATACCTAATATACAAAATAATAGGTATAGTAAAACATTTTTATTTTTTACTTTTCAGTATTAGAATACCTAAACTTATCTCTATGTGTTTAGTTCCATACGTTAGTGGCATCTAAAATTACAATATATACATTACATAACGTTAGTATAGTTCGCCTCAAACTTTATGGCGGATCGTAATACAACGCTTCGAGCGTTCTTGCGCAGTTACAGTTATATACCCCTCGCTCCATTGCGTCCCGCTACATCTAAAACTGGTTACTGCGACGCCACTTGTGCCTATGTTCACATCTTGAACTATACCATACTATGTTTGCTAACCATGGCTGTCCAGCTCCTCTGCACGTACTCCACCCAGAGTTTGGGTAGTTAATTACTCGTGACATGGTTTTCCTCGTGCCATGCTCCTATCTTACCATTTGCCATTGCCATTGAAAGGTTCTGCCAATTGGCGAAGCTCAGGACAAGCGACAACCAAATCGCCTCCTCAAAACCAGAAATTCTCGCTGAGATTGAGACATTTTATAAAAAACTCTAATGCCGTACATGCACCTCCCCCTGCAGCCCGCGACAACAGTGATCGGAGAGCTGCGCTGACTCGACACTACACAGATGACATTCCCGACGTCAGCTTGGGCGAGGTCAGATTAGCTCTAAATAAAAAATGTATCACCCCCCGGTGCGGGCGGCCGGCGCCGCCGGCGGGGCTATGATAGCAAGATTCCACCACAATCATTTGAAAACTGAAACTTCACATGTTGTGTTGGCGTAACCATGCTCTGAACCCATCACACGCCACTGCGCCGATGGCATCACGACAGAGCTTCTGAAAGCAGGTGGGACACCAGTCCTGAAAAACCTTCAGAAGCTATTCAACTCTGTCTTACATAGCGGTGTTACGCCGAGTGCATGGAGTACCATGGAGTGAGAGTACGGTTATCCTATTCTACAAAAAAGGAGACAAAACGTTCCTTTAGAATTACAGCATCAAGATTCTTAAGCATCAATGTCAACGACGAATACACCTCTCACCTCCATTTTGCTGACGACATAGTTAACATGGCAGAATCGCTGGAGGAGCTCAACGAAATGGTTAACGGCCTCAGTGTTTCCTCTCGGCGGGTGGGGCTCAGGATGAATTTGGACAAGACGAAAGTCATGTTCAACAAACGTATTCTCCCGAGACCGGTGACCGTAGAGGATGCGACTCTTGAAGTTGTGCAAGACTATGTCTGTTTAGGATAGACTGTCCAGTTAGGCAATAAAGAGGCTGACCGAAGAATTCAGCTGGGCTGAGCTGCTTTTGGGAAGCTTAGTCATCTGTTCTCGTCGCGACTACCACAATGTCTGAAGACCAAGGTCTTCAACCAATGTGTCCTACTTACAATACAATGACGTACGGTGCCGAAACATGGACTCTCACGGCAGGGCTTGTTCACAAATTTAAAGTCGCTCAGCGTGCTATGCTCGGTATTTCTTTAATGGATAAAATCAGAAACACTGAAATCCGTCGAAGAACTAAAGTTGTCGACATAGCCGAATCGATCAGCAAGCTGCAGTGGCAATTGGGCGCTCACATTTGCCGTAGAACCGATAACCGATGGGGTCGCAATATAATCAATACCTATATATTTTACAAAAAAATACACGTTTTCAGCTGAACTATGTAATGAGTACGCTCTGTTGTTCAATTGTATTGTTCGCCTCAAACTTTATGGCGGATCGGAATACAACGCTATAAGCGTGCTTGCGCAGGTACAGTCATATACCCCTCGCTCCACTGCGTCCCGCTACGACCTATTAGAAAACTGATTATTGCGACGCGATTTGTACCTACTTTCGGATGCACTATAAAGTTTGATTGTAACTGTACTACGTTACAACTGTTGTATCTCATGAATGTTGGATGACAACACTCAGAAAATCGTTTCCTTAGCCAGTGACCGCTCTTGTATAACATATAAAAATCTTTGTGTAAGGCCAAATAAAACACACATAAAATATGTTAATTTATTTAAACGTTTTCCATTAACGAGTTCAAACCTTACATAAACTATATCGAAAGTTAATAGAAAAACAAATACTGGAAAGGCGATCGTAATTTGTTTCTATTATTTTATACTTTTTAAAAATAATAGAAACAAGCGATTAAAAAATGTTTTTAACAAATATTCTATTACCGAAGTATAATATTCATATCTTGAGTAAAAAAAAATCAGATCCCTAACTTTGGTGTTGCCTTTGAGTACAGTATGTTACGATAATCAAACGACTTTAATAAATATATTAATTTATTCTCCCATCATGTCTTCATATTGTTTCTGGAAGTAATCACCGACGGAGAAGAAATCTCAAAATCTTTGGGTGTACATTTTCCACACGTTTGTTTCTTGACCTGAGAAATTATAAACAAAGCTAGTTAATTTTGTATGTTAGACATTACATAACATACGTATACATCACAACAACGTCTAGGCCCCAAACTAAACATTAGCTTGTGTTTTAGGTACCAAGCGAAGACACCACATACATATAACAACCAAGACCCGGTGCCAGTATTTACATGCATCATACAAATACTGACCCGACCTGGGACTCGAACCCGGGACCTCCAGCTTCGTAGGCAGGGTCGCTACCCACTAGGCTGAGCGGTCGTCGATTATAAACAGTTTCAAATTATTCTCACTTCACAATTTTCGGCGGTGATTTTTTAATTAACTTTCTATTGACGACCTATTCTATTTTCTGACGACCGCTTAGCCTAGTGGGTAGCGACCCTGTCTACGAAGCTAGAGGTCTCGGGTTCGAATCCCAGGTCGGGTCAGTATTTACATGATGAATATTGATACTGGTACCGGGTCATGGTTGTTATATGTTTGTGGTGTCTTCGCTTGGTACCCAAAACACAAGCTAATGCTTAGTTTGGGGCCTAGACGTTGTTGTGATGTATGTGTTATTATTATTATTATTAGTATAATAAATCTCAATACTTTTAAAGTAATAATAAGTTCTATCGCTTGTCCCATAGATCAACATCAAGCCGGAAGCAAGTAATGAGGCAAGTGGTGACAGTTATCAAAAAAATATTTAAAAAATCTTAGTCGTGCGTTTTTAAATTTATAGACACCAAAAAAAAAGAGAAAACTGACACTCTGTGATGATTTGAGGCAGTCATGTTTCAATTTTAGACTGTAATTTACGGAAGGGTTATTTAGGGTTACATCGCCAAAAAAAATCGAATAAAAAGATTTGCAGTCATAGTATTTGAAAAATCATCACAGAGTTTCAGTTTTAAAGGCCAATTCTCAGTCTTGCCATTAAATGAATATAATTCTAGATCTAGACGCGGTAATTTTGGAGTTTATCTAGTAAAGGTATTTTTATTACCAGACATTTTATTGACTTCATTATGCGACTTGTTCTGCGATGATAATAAATTATTATATTTATGTTTGAAAATGGAGTAATTTCAAATTTATAAGACCCCATAGGGCCATGGTTCGAATCCGGGCGTGTACCAATGAGTTTTTCTGACTTAAGTACATAACTATCACTGACTCCGTGCTTCGGAGGGCACGTTAAGCAGTCGGTCCCGGACGCTTCCAATAGATGGCCGTCGTTACAGTTCCCAACCCGCATTGGAGCAGCGTGGTGGATTTAAGCCCATTTTTAAAGATTTAAAATCGTTAAAAATGGGTCACATAGTATGGGTACGTTGGAGCAAGGAGGGTTATTATCGGCGAATCAACACCCTTTAAATTTGCTAATGTAAAACACGTTCACTAGCCGATAGGTTTTTAGTATATTTCATATATATTTCAATTACCAGTATATTCAGTGTCCGGTTTATTGAGCAGATGCATCAAGAAGGACATGTAGCTGGCTAAATTGTCCTCCCTGGACGTGCGTGTCGAAACCGTGTGGAACCTGGAAATTAAACAAGTATAGTTTAAATTTAATTTTATCACTCAGCGGCGCCCTCCTGCCGAGGCAAAATCATTGAGATAGTTGGTGAAAAAAATCTAAACAGCAAATTATATCAGCCCATTGTGTCATACTGCAGAGGCTTAGGCCTCCCCTCGGGATGAGAGTGCTTGGAGCTTAATTCATCACGCTGCTCCAATGCGGTTTAGTGGAGTTTGACAACTGCCATTACCAACTGGGTGGCTTAACGTGCTCTCCGGGGCACGGAGTCAGTGATAGTTATGTACTTAAGTTAGAAAAAAAGTCATTATTACATAACTGTTCTTGGGGTTCGAACCACAACCTTCAAAACAAGAAGCGAGCTCGCTACCACTCGGCTATGACGACAATATTTATAGTACAGACATGTAATCTCAGAAAAAAACGTCTGATCAAGTCGTTCCTCATGTGTATTTTAACACAAACGTGTCAGATATAGTAATAGAAAAAAAAACAAATAAAAACCGGTCAAGTCCGAATCGAGGACGCACAGTGTAGGGTACTGTTGTGTACTTAGAAAGAGGCTTTTTGATACTATGATTATATTGAGTTCATGATTTAACGGCTAATAACGACGAATGCTTAACAAAGTGCATTTTAAACAAAAAACATTAGCTTTTTTCGAAGGGGGGAGGGGGGAGCACGTGACTAACAAAATCATAATGATCACTTTAAAACTTAATTCGCAAATGGATTCCGGAATCTAAAAAATGTTAACAGGCGACCGCTTACCCTAGTGGGTAGCGACCCTGCCTGCGAAGCTGGAGGTCCCGGGTTCGAATCCCAGGTCGGGTCAGTATTTATATGATGAATATTAATACTGGCACCGGGTCTTGGTTGTTATATGTATGTGGTGTCTTCGCTTGGTACCCAAAATACAAGCTAATGCTTAGTTTGGGACCTAGACGTTGTTGTGATTGTGTGTGTTATTATATTATATATTATATTATGTTAACAGGCAAATAAAAACAAATATTGTTTTCAATATTTTCTTCACAACTTCGTACGCGTGCTAAATATAATATGGAGTCTCTGAGTTAAATCACGGACAGGCGGATGGACAGACAGACTTGGAGAAACTGTAAGAATGGTTTCTAGTTAGTTACTACGGAACCCTGCAAAGAGACTAGAACAGCAAAAATATGGCATAGACTATCTAGACGAATAAGCTCACTTCCAGTGGCTCCAGTTTTCGCCGCTTTATACAGATTCTACGCATTATAATAATTTATTCCAAGAGCAGCAGTGCTATTTGCTGGCATCGATAAGTACAATTGAGCAACCATCCACCAACCCGCACTGGAGCAGCGGGGTGGATTAAGCTCAAAGCCCCCCCTCACCCTGGGGGGAGGCCTAAACGTCTGCAGTGGGGTACAATGGGCTGATGGAATGGAATGGAAGTATAATTCCAGCCAATCGCCATCCCTTTAAATTTCAAAAAATTTATATGGTTTTTATATAAATAATTTTTAATCAAATTCTACCAAATTTGGCGGCTGGCTGCCACTAGATTGAAAAAGAAATCATTAATTAAATATCACAATTCAATTATAAAAGGAAAGAATACGACAATGACTCTCTAATAATATGAAAATTTACATCTGGCACTATTTCTACTTTCAAATAGTAAGTTCACTAATTCATTTGTTAACTCGATAATACATAGAAAGTACAGCTCGCGCCAAACTTCTTGTATTATTTTTTTATTTTTATTTATTAGTTTCACAGACAAACAAACAAATGATTGTTTAACCTCTAGCGTATAGCGTATGGTACGGCATCTGTACCAGTGAAGTTTTTACGCGAAGTGCTTTCTTTTCATGAAAAATATTATTTAGAACATAGTTAACCGCTCAGTGTTTACGAAAATATCACCATTTTATTATAATATTCAAAAAACTTAGGATGGGCGTGCTTTAGACTTCGACAAAACGGAAGCTCTAACGTACAGCGATATTTTTTATTTATGATCAATAATGCAATTATGTGCTAAACAGGTTAAACCCATTAAATTGGAAAAACAGAACTTCGGCGTTAAATTCTATACATTAGCCATCGTATATCCAACTCACCTTGCAAGATAGCCAGTAGGATGACGATGACGATGAAGAACAAGGATATATCGAAGATGAACTTGTACACTTCGGAATTATCTCCGTCGAGAGGCTCCAACTCGTCTCCTATCCCACAGCCGGTTCTCACGCCTTTCATCATCAGCCCATTTTTTTTACCCCACTGCAGGGGCTTAGGCCTCCCCCAGGGTGAGGAGGGGGGCTTGGAGCTTAAGTCCACCACGCTGCTCCACTGCGGGTTGGGAACTGTAACGACCGCCATCTATTGACAGCGTCCGGGACCGACTGCTTAACGTGCCCTCCGAAGCACGGTGTCAGTGATATTGTGTACTTAAGTCAGAAAAACTCATTGGTACACGCCCGGATTCGAACCATGGCCCTATGGGGCCTTATAAATTTGAGACAGGTTCGTTGCGCTCTGGGCTATCACGACATCTCACGCCTTTATACAAGTTGAACACGAAACACTGTAAAGGAAAAGAAAAAGATAAAGACGAAATATAAGCGAGTTAAATAATAATAATTATTATAATAATGACGTATACATGACAACAACGTCTAGGCACCAAACTAAGCATTAGCTTGTGTTTTGGGTACCAAGCAAAGACACCACATATATATAACAACCAAGACCCGGTACCAGTATCAATATTCATCATATAAATACTGACCCGACCTGAGATTCGAATCCGGGACCTTCAGCTTCGTAGGCAGGATCGCTAACCACTAGGCTAAGCGGACGCCTTCATACAAGTTGAACACGAAACACTGTAAACGAAAAGAAAAAGATAAAGACGAAATACAAGTGAGTTAAATAGTAATACTAATACCTGGGACATTCCACACAGCACCATCTAGTCCCAACCCAAACTATACAAAGCTTGTATTATGGGTACTAGACAACTGCTTTACATACTTTTTAAAATATTAATAAATTTTAAATATTTTTTATAATATATATAAATATTTTACACCCAGACATGGAACAAATAGACATGTTCATGCACACAAATATTTGCCCTGAGCGGGAATCGAACCCGCTACCCTCGACTCTTTCAATTACAATTTTTTACAATTAGGTTCGTAAGAGGCGTAATCAGATATCGCCGACGAGGAGCCGCTTCTTGCCTGCCAATGCGACGTCAGCAGACAGTAAGCGACTCAGTTTCAAGTAGCTCTGAATTGCCTTTGACTCCATCTGACATGTGATGTTGTTGTATAATATGTGATTGTTAGAACTGAGTGTGTACAGCACACATGCTCATAGAGTGATAACAGTTTTATTATTTTACTAGCGACCGCCCGCAGCTTCGCTTGCGTAGACTACACATTCCTGTTTTAGGTAGTATTAACTTTCTAAATGGTTTAAACATACTTTTTGCTGAAAATAATAATGGGTACACCCATTCAAACTTTCAATCTTCATTCTCCCCACTCCTTTAGGAAAACCGATACTCCCATACTTTTCACCTTCCGTTTGCCACCCTTAAAATGTGGAAATCCAAAAACCCTGAAAGACATAATTATTTATTTATGTCAAAATTTTTATGTTTCTAACTTTAAAGAACAAAAACTCATACAAAGCCTTCCGTCCCTCCCTCCTTAAATTTGAAATTTCCAAATATTCCTTTCATAAAAAATTGATACGTTATAAGATAAACCACTGTTCCAAATTTCGGCTTCCTAGACTTAGTAGTTTCGGCTTTATCTACGTTGTTAGATCAGTGAAGACAAACGACAGACAGACACAAAAAGTAGCTGATGTCACTCTTGACAACCTTCTTTCACGTCTGCAAAGTTTCATTAAAATCTGTTGAGCCGTTTTGAAGATTAGCTTGAATAGACACATAGACGTACAGACAAACAGACGGACAAAAAGTAGCGTATGTCACTTTTGACCACCTCCTTTTCATACCTGTGAAATTTCATTAAAGTCGGTTTAACTGTTTTGGAGATTAGCTCGAATAGACAGATGGACGTACATACAGACATACAAAAAGTAGTGTATGTCACTTTTGACCACTTCCTTTCCATATCTGTGAAGTTTAATCAAAATAAGTTTAGACGTTTTGGAGATTTGCTCAAATGGACAGACAGACATATAGTATTATTTTATACATATAGCCTATAGCCTTCCTCAATAAATAGACTATCCAACACAAAAAAAAATTTCAATTCGAACCAGTAGTTCCTGAGATTTGCGCGTTCAAACAAACAAACAAACAAACAAACAAACAAACAAACAAACTCTTCAGCTTTATAATATTAGTATAGATTATATTCTTTCTTCGCAGCGCGAGCTTCGTTTCTTTTAATAATGCACATACGATATTTTAAATGTCAGTAATGTCTAAAATTTAATAACTAAAATCTCTTATGTGCACCGTCCGTGCACATAGGATATTTCATGTAGCCAATAACTAGTGACCGTCACATATGCGGTTTTTTCTTCCGTAAATAACTCAGCGAATTTAAAAGATATGTACATAAGAGTTATTGCATTACATAGAGCGCGCATTTTCCTTTAACGTAGTGTGAATAATCGCTTTTTGACCAAAATGTTACATAAGAGGTTTTAAGTTGGCAACGACGGTATGTTGATTATTAGACCACGATTATTGGAACATGTCGATTACTGGGTGTCGACATATGAGATTCTACAGTCGATAACTAGGTTAAAAAGAGCCTTATTCTTTTTAGATATTTTTCTTTACTTATAAGTATCACACTTGTTTTTGCTTTAAAATAATATATATAATGAACCCTAAACTTTTACCTAGTGCATTAAAGTATCATATAATATCATAAAGAAACCAGATATTTAAAAAATGCTCGTATGCGCACGTTAAAGTGTCGATAATTGGGGGATTTACCTTACACACTTAAAACATTTATCAAAATTAACCAAATGGCATCTTTTTGGCTAAACATTAAAGGAAATATAGAGAGGTGATTATTATAACCTACATAAACTCAAAGTAATATTTTAAGTCATATACACGTAAGACTTCAGTAAGTACTATACTATGCACGGATCTTTGCCGCCGTGAAGTTATTTACAGAAAGCGTCGCAGTGGCATAAAACGGAGAAGAAGGAGAGGTCGGATAGCTCGCGTTACTCGCTCGCGCACGCAGGGTCTGCCACCCACTAATACCCTTCGCTGCCCGCGTACCTGCGCATTTAGTCAATCGCAAGCAACTCAGAGCGACAAAGATCCATTTGCTCCGATCAGCTCCAAAACGGCACTCACATAACTAAAGGTCGAATGGGAACTCTGTGCCAAGTTTCAAAAAATCCGTTAGAAAATAACCAAACCCTCGCTTCCTCCGTTTGCTCCAATCTGCTCCAAAATGGTACTCGCAAAATTAGAGATCAAATGGAATCTTTGTGTCAACTTTCAAAAAAACGAATTGGGAAATAACGAAACCCCACTTCCTCGATTTGCTCCAGTCAGCTTCAAAATGATACTCGCTAAACTAGGAGTCAATTAGAACTTAGTTGCCAAGTTTAAAAAAATCCGTCAAAATTAATTCCATTTAATACGATGAGCTCAAAAAAATTACTCGAAAAATTAAAAGTCAAATAAAACTCATGTGCCTAGTTTCAAAAAAATCCTTTAGAAAATAACGAAACCTTCATTTCTCCATTTGTTCCAATCAGCTCCAAAATCGTTCACGCAAAACTTGAGGTCAAATGGAACCTCTGCCTCTGTATCAAGTTTCAAAAAAATCCGTTACAAATTACATACAGCAAATAAATTTGACAGCAGCGTATGGTTTTAATAGAGTCACAAATGTCATTTTACAGTATCAGAATTGTCAAACGCAATTTCGCGGGGGTGAAGGCTGGCGCGCAGAAACCTCGCGGACTGAAACCGAACTGAAACTTATCAAAGAGACACCAGTAAACTAGGAGAATGGTTAGACGGTAAGCGCAGAAGAGTGCTTCTAGACAATTGTATTTCGTAACATGGGCTAGATAGTTATTTTCAAACTAGCTTCACAGTTGTACTGCGGCTGTTATAATTATTTGAATAGATAGTTTATAAGCTGAAGAGTGATATTAGGCTACTTTTTATCCCCGAAAAAGGGGTCCCGGTATAACTGTGTAGTCCACGCAAGCGGAATCGCGGGCGGAAAGCTAGTGAACAAATAAGTAAATAAATAAAAATTGTGGCGTCTAGCGTCTGTCTGTTTGTCTGTCTATCTGTTCAGGGTTATCTAAAACGGTAGAGCCGATTTTAATAATACTTTGTAGACATGAAGAGGAAGTTGTGAGGAGTAACATAAGCTGTACTTTTTGTCTGTGTGCCTGTTTTCTTTTCACAAATATTTAGCGTTCCTACGTAAACTTTTTAAATTGTAGAAACTGTAGAAAACATGAAAACCGCGCGAACGAAGTCGCGGGTGGGCGCTAGCTATGTATAGTATAATTAAATTATTTATTTTTCATAGTGCCGAACAACTTGCTCATATCTTCAGCTTCATCTTCATCAGCCCATTTTTACCCCACTGCAGGGGCTTAGGCCTCCCCCAGGGTGAGCTCCAAGCCCCCCTGGAGCTTAAATACACCACGCTGCTCCACTGCGGGTTGGGGACTGTAACGACCGCCATCTATTGACAGCGTCCGGGACCGACTGCTTAACGTGCTCTCCGAGGCACGGAGTCAGTGGTAGTTATGTACTTAAGTCAGAAAAATTCTTTGGTACACGCCCGGATTCGAACCATGGTCCTATGGAGCCTTATAAATTTGAGACAGGTTGGTTGCGCTTTGGGCTATCACGACACTCATATCATCGAACTAACATTTATTGTTTTTTTTGTTTTTTGTATAGAAATGCCGTGCAATGACCAAGCCCATCCCAAGCCGCTTGGAGATTATGGACGTACCTCAGCAAGTTTCGCTTTAATATTTTTTATAATAATTTTCGTTTTACAATTGTTGTTAGGAATACCTAAATTAAATATTTCATTTAAATTTTGGTCGTTTTCTTTAAATCCTTTTTGACGAATCACCTGCCAAGTTGGTCTGGTGCACCGAGAGTTCCGCACCGCCACGCAATATATTTTGTGTATATATTTACAATTTTTTTATAATTATTTATAAATTTTTGCAAATGTTTTTGTGTGTCGTGATAGCCAGAACGCAGCGAACCTTTTTCAAATCTATAAGGCCATGTGGACGTGGTTGGAATCAGGGCGTGTACCAATGAGTTCTTTCTGACTTAAGTACATTAACTATCACTGAGTTCGTGTCTCGGAGAGCACGTTAAGCAGCCGGTCCCGGTTGCTGTCAATAAATGGCGGTGGTTAAAATCCCCCAACCAACACTGAAGCAGTTTGGTGGATTCAAGCTCCAATCTACCTCATTTTAAGAGGGGAGGCCTAAGCCCCTGTAGTGGGGTATATAAAAAGAAAAATTAAAAAATAATCATCAGCGTTTAAACTTCAAAAATATTAATAGTAAAATAGTATGGAAGATACATAATAATATTATAAATGCGAAAGTGTGCCTGTCTGTCTGTTATATTTTCACGGCTAAACCGCTGAACAGATTTTGATTAAATTTTGTATAGAAATAGCTTGAACTCTGAGAAAGGACTGCTACATTTTGTTTCATTGTTTGTCTATTTTTTATTTTATTTATTATATATTATACAGTATTTATATGATGAATATTGATACTGGTACCGGGTCTTGGTTGTTGAATGTGTGTGTTGTCTTCGCTTGGTACCCAAAACACAAGCTAATGCTTAGTTTGGGGCCTAGACGTTGTTGTCATGTGTACGTTATTATTATTATTATTTATTTGTCCGTCCGGGCTAACGACTGAACCGATTTCAATGAAACTTTGCATACATAAAAAAGAGGTTGCCAAGACTGACATAGACTTTTTTCTATATACAGAAAATCGTAATGGGTTCAGGCTAACCTACGGGACGGCTGAACTCAACGGATTTTAATGAGATTTGGTATAGAAAGTATAAAGATTTCTTAGATAGTGCGGTTCGAAAGTGTTTTAGAAACTCTTACAGTCCAGGAGCGTCGCGTTCGTTTAGCTGTCCCGGTATAAATATATAGCCCACGTGGGCGAAGCCGCGGACGGAAAGCTAGTATGATATTTATTCAAAACAAAATTATGGTATTAATTAACAATTTTTAGATTTTTAGCTTTACTTGTATTGTGAGAAATTGCTTCTTGTAAAATTTCATATTTCTAGGTCAACAAGTTCCCTATAAGTTTTGATTTACTTTGCAAATTTCAAAATATGCGGTATAATTGACCCCATGAATTGACTGTATTTTTTGATAGCGTTAAAGTAAAAGTTTAACTTTTTTATTGCTTTAAAGAACCGTCGACTTGTATTTTATATAAATTACGATTTAAATAACTCCGGACACGTTTAATTTACGACAAAAAAGAAATTTTTTGAGTAAATATTCAAAAAAAATAAAAATATATTTATGTGATGTTAACAATAAATTATAGATTTTCAGATTTTAATACGCTTTTATTTAACTTCACTTGTATGTCTGTCCTGGAATTTTGCAATCAATATTTCACTCACTTCCACTGAAGATATCGAGCTGAGGAAGACATATGTAACTTCGATGACAATACACTAAAACGATAAACGTAACCTGATGCTGCAGCCAGGATTGTCTCCTCATGAGGACACCCCTCAACGGTTAATAGCACAAACACGAAACTTTGTATAAACGTTACATTTTGATAATTAACCATGATTTTCATCACGAACTGACGCTGAAGCCAAGACTGTCTCTTTATGAGGACACTCCTCAACGGTTAATAGTACGAGGACCAATACAATTTGCATTGAGTTAAGAATTCTTTTTCTTCTGTGTACGCATGAAACGAAAAGAATTCTTATGTCAATGCAAATTGCATTGGTCCAAGAATATGCGGTTTTTGTATATATTGAAGACTATATTTTCTTGATACCCTCCTCTTAGAGACGATTTGTCAGTATGTACCTTTAAAAACAAACTTAAGGGGCTCTTACTCAAATCCCAGCTCTCGTTGCCGTGATACGGGGTTGCTAATAGTGGTGCATTCTCCATTTGTGGAGATATGAATGTCAGGGTGTGTGTGGCGTGCGTGGCGTGGGTTGCGACATTGCTGTCTGGGTGGTGGGAGTGTTCAAATCAAATCAAAATATCTTTATTTTCGTAGTTATGTAACATAATCTTGAAATACGTCACAAGAATTAATTTTATTACTTTGTGGAAGAACGTCACCAGAAGTTACTCTCAGAAGAATTCACAGGAAACTGAGGGACGCTCTTTTTTTTAACAACATAATAAAAAAAAAATTAACAATAAGTGCTTAAAGAATAATATTATTGAAACAAACTGATAGGCGAGCGGCTTACACCCATGGATTTTTATCATCTAAGTAGTCTGATACTTTATAATAAGCTTTTGCATAAAGCTTACGTTTTATTGTAGTTTTAAACTTGTTAAGGGGTAGATCTTGAATGTTAGCTGGGATTTTATTGTAAAAGCGTATACATTGCCCTTTAAAAGATTTTGTGATTTTATTGAGGCGGCTGACATGATTAGCAAGTTTATCTTTGTCATTATATTAATTAATTTCGGTGTATTGAGCGCGGATGGACGTACGTGCGCTGCGGGGCGGGGTTCTAGGGCACAACTGAGGGCCAAGTGTAAGTTTTTTACTATTAACTATGTAGTTTGCGTTTTTTATAATTTGTATGGAAACTCGTACAGCACATCTAGCGGTCGTTTTAGGTAACTACGAGTTTCCATACAAATTACGGAAAACGCAAACTACACAGTTAATAGTAAAAGAACTCGCACTTGGCCCTCTGAAAATCAGTGCTGCGACGTGAGTCGCAGTATCTGTGATCCCATTCGTGGGTGCGGCACAGACCTATACAAAGTATATATATATATATATATATATATATATATATATATATATATATATATCTATGTGTTTTAGTTGTTAAGTTTTTTTGTTCTGTTGGGTCTGCTGGTGTTTCCCATGAATAAATATATTTTCTTTCTTTCTTTCTTTCTTTTCTGATACCAGAATTTTTTTTCTTTCTTTTATTTCAATTCTTTGTATAGCACGTCTTTTTGGAGTGTTTATTGATTTATAAAAATGTTTCGTGGTCTCCGCCAAACACAATGATAAAATTGTTCTCTTCTGAAAGTCCGCTCATCTATATTTATGGCGTCAATAGCCTCAAAAGAACTCCGGGAATCATCCGTTTACTCAGGTCTTGTGACCTATTTTTTTTCCCAAATTTACGATCCTTTGTTAACCGGAAGTACCTTACATGATTGATCGGTTAATAAGTTTGACTGGTATATATCCATAATGCATTTCCGTTTTTTTTATTACCCAAGAAAACAGAATACATCAATAGAGATAATGACGATGTTAATTAGATACCGTATATTCAGAAGCCGTCAAGGAAATTATCGTCTTTTGTATATACACTACGCCAATTGAAGAAGGTCATAAATGGAACAGCTTATTGCGCTTATGTCACTCAAGGCTTTTCTACGGCGTAATTTTGTGAGGACTTAATATTATCTTACTCCAAAAGAAATATTAAAAAACAATAACAAAACAGATTCCAGTAAAACTAAAAGTATGTGTTTGTTGAAGCCAGTAAATTTGTTAAACAATATCCACTTAACCACTTAAAAGTATAAGATGCATTAATCCTTAAATATAAAATCATTAACAATATTCTATAAAAAACATTAACAAAATTACGGCCTTCGAAAAACAACTCAAAGAGTTTCTTAAAACAGACGTTTACCATATAACTGAATTATTTAATGTATTCATGATTGAAAAAAAAATAAAGTACTAATTACAAAGAAATTACTAACCAACACGTATAGAGTAAATTAATTTGACAGCCGCGTTGGTTTTAATAGAGTCATAAATGTCAGTTCACAGTATCGAGGTGACGTTACGCAATTTTGGGAGGTTGTACCCGGCGCGCGGGGATTTCTCGGGCACTGAAACTCGGACTAAAACTCCCCATCTTACACCAGTTAGCTACAGTATGTGTCGTTCGGCAGAAGAGGGTTTCTAGTAAATTCCTACTTTTATGCCAACGCACATAAAAAATTAAACCTACTGAAATTGTTGTATCTTTAGGGCCTCACATATTATGTAGGTACTTAGTAATTGTTCTGATTGATAGATTGGTACAATATTAGTGTCATACTGTGGCCATACCATGTGACATGCAATAAATATTATAAATTTTTGCCATTGCATGAAATTACATAGAGTATAATAATCACTTAGGAGTTGTATCTATCTGTTCAGCGTTTATTAGATGACTAGCGGTCGTGCCCGGCTTCGCCCGGGTGGACTACGGAAACATTCCTCTTTCCGTTCCACGCATTAGTATATTGCACCCGTTCGAAGTCGGGGCGGGTCACTAGTCCAACCATTAGTATCATTACACTATGGTATCATCGCCATCATCCAAACAAATAAATTCTCTGGCGCGTTTAGCAACAATTTGATTTCCATTAAAAAGGTTATAGTAAGTCAACCTTAAAAGATACACATATGCTGTCGCGGACTTTTAGTTAGAACTTTTAAAGGGGAACAATTCCGTAATACATGATTTTTGCTTAACATCAACCGTTTACGCAGCGCGCGTGACGGAAGCTCTCAAAATGAATATTTTTTCTCGTTTTTGCAACATTTTTCATTGATGCTCCGCTCCTATTGATCGTAGCTGATGTAATAATAGCCTATAGCCTTCCTCGATCCAACACAAAAAGAATTTCTCAATTCGAACCAGTAGTCCCTGAAATTTGCGCGTTCAAACAAACAAACAAACTTTTCAGCTTTATAATATTAGTATAGATATTCCGAAATATTAATATTGGATTAGGTTTAGTGTTGTTTTTTGCGAATGTCTTTCGATTTGACCTAATTTCAAGGCTTTTGTTGTTGCTATAAAAAACTAGCGACAATTCGGTTCTATTATTGACCGGCTTATTTCCAGTTAATAATAGAACGGAAACAATAATATAATAATGACAGAAAAGAAAAATATAACATAAGCCCCAAATAAGGTCTAACGTGGCCGGAAAGAAATTTTTTCTGGAATATATAAAGCAGAACATGAGGCCGACAGTTTTTCGCGCTAGATGAAAATGCATAAAAATATTTTATAGGGCATCCTAAAAATAGAAGTGCCTAGTTTTTGTGTGTGGTGATATTATATTTATATATATCTATACTAGATCTGCGTGAACGAGAGCGCTAGGTACGAACGCGTTTTACATCGTAGCCGACATATTTGAACTGATGTTGCGTGATTTTTTTTTGTTGTACAAGATCCCGACCTATCACGTGAACCCCTCATTCTTTTCCCAGGCGAAATATAGTTTATATAATTTGAAATATATTAATAAACATTACTAAAGAAGGTTGGCATAGTAAATTAAATTAAAATTTATAAAAATAAAAAATTATAAATATTTAGAACAACTTTTTTCTCATAAATATTTCTGTACCAAAAGTTATTGAATGCTCCAAAACGTATAACTTCCAAGTATAACATCCTACTCCAATAAAAGGGTTAATTATGATTGTTTTTCTAATAGGAAACTAAGTTTTATTTTTACCAAAACTTTTTAATTTCTTTTTATAATTTTTTGAATTCGGTTGTTTTTGTTATTATTCAAATATAATGACTTTTAATTTTATTTTTATATGTTAAAACTAATTTAAAAAATTTTAATTAAAAAATAGCCTGGATCTAATTTAGGGCGCCAACGCTCCTTGGTAATGTTTATTTAATATATATTTCAATACATTTGCTATTAATACGGTCTTTATGACATCGGAATTCGTACCGTAATGTTGTATTTTAAAGTACTAGGCCTTTTTAATTTACACCAATCACAAACGAGCATTCTGTTTGTGACGCATGCGTAAACCGTGCAATATGTCACAAGTCACGGTTTACACATTGGACAGGATGAATTTATAGCAATTTTTTAAATGATATTGTGTACAAAATTTACGAGTATAGTTTGGTAATATTGAGCTTATATGAACTAATTTAAAATTAATTTTAATGTTGTTATAGGTACAGTAGAATTTAAAATATAGAGCTTTGAATTTACTACGTTTTCTCTTCGATTACAAGACTTTCATTTTGTCATCTCAGCACAATAATTAATTCGTATTCTGCGACTGTCCCCAAGCTTTTAATTAGTTGAATAAAGAGAAGTGATGGTGGCTGTTTAGTTCGAGAACCAAAGTTATCACATTCGAGCCAAAGAATGAGGAAAGGTGACGAGTGGGACGCGCGTGTGGCCCACGCGATTGGTTATTTAAATGTTTGTCTTGTGTCTAGGTCTTTGTGAACTTTCCGTCACAATAATGTAATTTAGCTTTTATATTATTTTGTAATTTACTTGTCTATTATATTGTAATTTCTACTTCTCTATTATTGCGATTGTACTAGCTATAAGTCTATTCCATTCGTTGCATTGTAAACATACATGTGAAAACAACTTAATGACTTTGCAGAAATTTAGTTCTTATTCCGTATATTAGTGTTATATAAGCTGTCTGTTTTCCTAAATAAATAAAATAAAATAAAAAAACTAATTAACAACTGAAAGAAAATAGATATATACCAATAAAATCTTTTAAAATAAGTTTAAAGTAAAACAAAATTTGTCAGATTTGGGTCGTTCAGTTTAGAAAGCATGCGCCTTCTAATCTGCTACATTCAAAGTTCGTTGAGAACTGCCCTTTTCTGTCTATAGTGTATTGTTTATCATTTTGCATGGCTAGCACTACAGTATTAGTGGAATATAAGTCATTATACATGCTTAAAAAATTATGTGCGAAAGAAGTGCAATATTCTTATATATATACAGATAGTTTTATTTACTTATGTATTTACATTAGCTTTAAGATTATTGTAATTAACGATTTATGGACCCTAGTCTGAAATAAATGTTTATTTATTTATTTTATGTATTTAACTTTAGGGACATATTTTAACAATGAAAATTTTTTTTTCGATCGTTGAATTATAATTCCAATTTCACGTAATAAGGGGATCGTTCGAAATCATGAAAAGTTGACGTATACGTATGAAGAGTCGTTAGGTCGGGATGCAAGATATTCGGAACGGAAAACACACTGCCAGCTGCCCGGGCTAGCTGATCGATTTCGCGCAGGCGCACACCATCTCAGAGTATTGAATGGACCCATTCATGGCGCAACTGGTGCCTTTAGAATGAAATCATACATACTGTATAGCATCATACTATGTGTTTTAATTTACTATCACTATGCGAATCGACGTTTCGTTGAATGAGCATTACTCTATCACGCAAGTCATATTAGATGATAAAAGCTCGTGGCTTGGACAGCTTAAAAGTTGGACTGTACTGCCGATACTTTGCCCACAGCTTTGCTTAAGTACTTATGGATAGCTTATATTAAAACAGTACACCTAAATGAGAAAAAAACTAGTCAAGTGCGAGTCGGACTCGCATGGAAACTATTTAGTCCACGGTGATATTAATATCTGTGTGTTGTTATTATTTTCTGTTTCCTTTGGAAATTAAAACACAGCATTTTCGTTGAGATTTTTCTGTAAAACAGAAGAGAGCCTGGTATTTTTTTCAATATTTTAGACTTAGTTGTTTAGCGGATAAGGATAAGATATTTAATTTTTGTATATTTTCTTTAATATCCTTAAAATTAAATATTGTAAAATGTTTATTTCTCATAACCAGCCTTTTCATTGTATATGTCTTGTGATTCACCTGACAAAAGTTTTTCCGAATTTTCTAATGTGTCTCCAAAATCAGAATTCGTTTATTTAAGATATACATCTGAAACCGGGTTATCTAACCTTGTATATAAGTTGAATTTCAACTTTTTTTGTCCGGTAGATTCGGAAAAAATAGATTATGACAGGCGGAGAGACATTAGAGTGATTCTATATGAGTTCTGATTTTTATCAGATATACGGGACACTAAAGAAGCCCGTTGGCGTGATGGTAGTGTTTTTTGATCCTTTTTCTGACTTGTGCATCCTTTATGAGACTTGCACGCGCTTTACCGGACTAACGCGCGTTTTCTAAAACGAATGCGCGATTTTTCTGACTTATGTCAAATAACCAAACCCAAATTCAAATTAAATATTACCATTATAAATAAAAAATAATAATAATTATCGTTTTTAAGAGTTTTGGATTTTATTAATATAATTTCCATAATTATAATTGATAACAAATATATATTTGTATTACTACCACCGCAAATTATTCCCAAAACTCCTGTATGAGGCAATATTTAATAAGATGGCAACACTAGCTAACTCACACATATTTGAAAAAAACCGGCCAAGTGCGAATCGAACTCGCACACGAAGGGTTCCGTACCACCATACAATATAAAAAAAACGAGCGTGACGTTAATCTAACTTAACATTAATCGTTATTATTATGTAATTTAAGAATTATTTTATAAATATACCTATTGCATTTTTATTTCGTTAGTTATTTAGAAGGCGCCCGATCCTCTCTGGCTAATCCGAAAAGTATTAACATGAGTGCACTGACAGCTAGAGACAATTTTTATTACATATTTTATTCCAGTGAACCTTTGACTTTTAGTGTCGATTGTGAAGAGAATAAGCTCAGCAAAGGAATGCAAATAACCATTTTCTATGGAATTTTTACTTATAAAAGTACATTTTATAAGTTAATCTATTACTCGTTAAATAATACAATCTAGTTAGCTGTGATAGTTTTCCTTTTAACTACGTTATATATAATCCTGTCATAAATTTTTTCCACGTATCCAAAAACAACGGTTTAGCTGGTAGAGGGGCGGGGGGCTCATGATTCTAACAAAAATTAGAACTTCAGGAGTGCATATCTCAACAACTGTTGACTTAAATAAAAAATATAAATGAAACCTTGATATCATTTTTGAAGACCTATCGTTTGGTACCTCTCGCGTTAAGATACGATGAATTTTCTTTTTTCGTACTTCAGTTACATGTATGGCGACCTATTCCAAAGGAAAAATTTTCTTAATTTCACTACGTCGTTGTGCAGCGGTTCATAGATTACACCTACCCTCCAAATTTTATCTATATATTGCCAATAGTTTCCGAGTAAAACTCCAGACAAACAGACGGACATGGGGAAACTATAAGGGTTCTTTTTTTGCCATTTGGCTACGGAACTCTAAAAAATTACACAAATACCTCTTTCCGGTACCGTATCTGTATATACTCAGTTCACCTAAGGGCGGCAGTCTGCATTGTTAAACGGACAGACGTGTCTATTTTTATTCCTCCGCCAATTACTTCATAATAAGACATATCGAAATGAATTTATTCTATGTTTTCCTTTAACTATATCTTTTCATTCGCTTATCCGTAGCCGTTCTTCTTTCTTTTATTTCACAACTTAAGATTTAACAGCATTCCTTCTATTCCACAACTCCAAACTTTGCTCATCATCTCATGGCACCTTTAATGGAGTTGAACGGTAATTTCCTATTACATTCTTTCAACTACATATCAGAAGAAAGAACAAACACATTTATATAGGTTAGGATTGTATTTAGATTAAATACAAATATACATGTTATAAATTAAAAAAATATATATAATAATATCTATTAATAATACTTGCGAGATTCCACACAGCGCCATCTAGTCTCAGAGTAAGCAAGGATTATGCTTGTATTATGGGTACAACACAATTGTCAAACATGTTTTAAACTAATTGCATTTTCACATCTTATCGATATTTATTATTATTTCTCGATTTAAATTTATTTCTCAAAATGGAGACATTTTGAAATAAAAACCGCGTATTTAAGTTTTTGTTTCTTATAATGTATCAGAAGATAAAAATAATAAAAACATATAAACCCATTTTTTGTTAATCTGAATGCTATATAGATTTTTTTGTGAAAATCGGTTAAGGTTTATTGGGCTTAAGCCGTTAGCGCCGTTTGGGCCGCCCTAGGCGTAAGTCTCAAACGATGCCCTTATAAGAAAATTGGTAAGAAAATAACACAATAACGTAATTAAATTAAATACTTAGGTATTTGATTTTATAAAAAAAAAAAACTGTCCTTATTTATTACCCAAAGGCCCTGTGTGTATTATAGACAAGTGTATGCACAGTTTTTGTATGATACAGTAAAATTTATATAACCAAAACACTTAATAGACAATTTTGGGTAAAGTTGTAACGATGTCCTTCAATCAATTGTTGCCGCTATTTCTTATTCCATAAAGTTGAAAATCTCATAAGTTTTCCTTGAGTGATTATTTACCGCAGGTTTTGATTGGCTTCAATTTGGAAAAACTCAATTTATCACAGATTGCCGCCTCCTGATACGAGCCTATAGGCCCTCGTCTAATCTGTTACTGCCTATAGATGTACAGAAAAACGGTTTTTCGTTGATAAAATTAACTTTCTACTCAAGATATAGTTTTAAGTATCACGGTGTTTATGTATAGCGTTATTTCAGAATCACGACGCTGCTGCTGCGTTGGTGTGTTTTAAATCTTCTGCCAGATTGATGTCGGTTAAGAAAGACCTTCTAAGCATCTATGGTCCAAAATAAAATAAATAAATTACAAGAAGTTATTTTCACCGCTATTGAAGGTGTTACCGGATGTATAATATTTTGCGGTTAGTAACCTTGTACAGACGTTTAGTTATTGCGTACCGTCCCTTATTTTTTGTTTTACTCTGGTGATGGAAGGCGAATTAAACTCTACAGCTTCCGCGCGCGGTATGTGGGAGTTGCACCCACTAAACAACCGCTTGAAGCAGAATAAGGACGCGTGTCGTTAACCCGAAAGCTCCTACGACTTCATCGGAGCGGCTAGGTGGTACACTAGGGTGTAGCCGGCGCGAAGTTGTCGGGTAACCCCTTAGGGTTACTCGAGGCGAAATAATGCCGGAAGCGCGGGCCTCCGGTTAAGATTCTCGTTATTATTATAACGTGGAATGATTTTACTTGGGACAGACCTAACACCTGGATAGGTGATGAAGAAGTAATGACGATTCCGGTTCAGAAGGGAAGTAATCTCTGAAGTGACTGAATGTAATTACTATAATAAATTATAATTCACAATTAAGTGGCTGTAAATAAATGGATAGGAGTTACGGAGTTACTGAGTGAATGCACGCCAAAAACCCGGAGCATGGAATTCAGAGGACTTCACGTGCCCCCACACGTGGCTATCTGTCAACTGCGCGGCTCCCGCTGCACAGGAATTTTAATGCGGTTATGTGAGTTTAGTGAGCTGCCATAGAGCACACCAGGGTGCAGAAGACACAGAAAGGACCACGAAGCGCGAAATCCGCATAGGATGGAGCTGGAATGCCGGAACGACGCCACGAAGGCTAACTGCCGCTGCGCGACAACCACCACGTCAAACACTACTACGTAGCCGTCACTGGGATCTCGGCAACGGGCCGCTACACATGGACCACGAGGGACGGAAAAGCGTTCGGGGGTCCGAACACAACTAATCGCGACGGACACAGGAACCGGAATCCGTACCGTCTCGATATGACGTTCTTGCTTGTGATGAAATTGAAATGGAAAAATTGCACATTTATAATTTGGTTTTCTTTCAAATAAGTGGAAAATACTGTTAAACCATTTTAAGCATTAATTTGGTAAACGAGAAAAACCACACCTTGTACGAGAATAAGATATCTGTGAACCTTAATTCAATACATAAGTGATTTACAGGATGTCTATGTTCACAGGTATCTTATTATCAAATTGAAATAAAACTATATTTCATCAACTGTTTCATTCAGAGCCTACGTATGGCGACAAAATGGAGGGCGTGGCCCCAGGAACAAGTTTAAACACTGAAAAATCTGCAATACAGTGTAATAGAGGTCTAAAACACATGCTAGACGCTTTATCTAAAATATTCTACGCATGTACAGATTTATAATGTGAATTAATTATTTGTGAATAGGATATTATAGTAAATAGATAGATAGAGAGTGAAGGAAAACGTTAACGCGAGTTTGCCGGCTAACGGAAAGGGATCGTTGGCCGGCCAAAATAAACGGGTAAGATGTCCTGGTAAAGTCAGTCCAATTTTACCATCAAGAAGATCAAAAGGAAGAACAAGAAGTAAACAGTGAAATAGTAGTGGAAAAGGGAAACTACGAAAATAGTAACAGTATAGATAGTGAACAGTTTTCCCGCCCTCTATCTTTTTATAGTCCATTCGTGATTTTTATTTAACCCGAAAGGAATTTAATATACCTCGTATCCCGTACGGGCGGGTCGTGGACTGTTTGCACTTCCAAGATCGACCGTACTGTACAAAAATCAACCATTCAAGTACAATACTGTTTTATCCTATGTGACGTATCCTGATTTCATTAGTTGTATTATAAGGATGTAAATGGCGCATATAGAATATACAGGAACAGTATTTAGGCTGAATGTAGTCCAAACTTATAGAACGTGTAGAACTTACCGAATTAAACAAAAAGCTTCAAATATATATATATATCATAAAAAATTAAACTTTAAACATGTTTTCTCGGTAATCGTTAGTTTGCTCCATCTGCTCACATGAAACTTTTTGTTTCGTTCGGTAAACTCTAAACGCTCTATAAGTTTGGATTACATTCAGCGGAACACGCGGTATATTATACACGGGATGTTCGGCTGAACTTAGTTCAACTTTGAACATGTTTTCCTCGGTAACCATTACTTTGCGCCGCCTGCTCACTTAAAACTTTTTGTTAAGTTCGGTATCTACTTGCTCTATAAGTTTGGACTGCGTTTAGCCGAACTCACCGTATATGTAAAAATTTTTTTTTTTCACTTTGATGTCTTCCATCAAAGTTAATGATATTGCTTAGAATAACGCATTCGAATAAAATCAGAACGCACGTTGTTCTTAGCTAAAGTGGAACGAAAAAAGAAAACAAAAATGGTATAGGCTGTGTCGTCTACATCATCGCCATATGACATCATCATCATCAGCCCGTGTCTCTCCAGTGCAGGAAATAGGCCTCTCCCAAGGCTCGCCACCACATACGGTCCTCCGCCTATCACATCTAACTACCCCCGGTATGGTGCTTCAGATCATCTGTCCACCTGGTCGCGAGGCATCCAACGCTTCGCTTCCCGGTACGTGGCCTCCACTCGAGAACTCGTCTACCCCATCGGTTATCAGTTTCAGTTCTACGGCCATATGACATATACAGCGGTTTTCTTTTACAGTTCCTAGTTGTACTCATATTTCCCTTATTTTGAATCGGAATCGCTTGTTGAAAATGGAGGGCCGACGAACTTTACATTTTGCATCATTGGTTTTTGGTATTGTGTACAGGGGCAGCCATTCTATCTGTTTGATAAGCTGCAGTTCAAAAGGCATAAAGTTAGGACAACATCACGCTTGTTATTTCAGCGGCACAGTATGGCTGCATTTCGTAGCTTCAGTTAAGTATGCTGTCTCGAAGTGCTGGAACAATCTTTCCCCCCCCCCCCCCCCCCCAGTTAGAAATTTAAAGTCTATACTATCTACTCTTTTAAAAATAAACTTTAAAAAAAACCATATATTTAAAAGACAGATTTTAACTACTTGAATAGCCATAAAAGTGCGAATTGACTGGAAGCCCTCTTCTGCATTTACTGTCTGACCACTCATACTCTAGCTAGCTAGCGTAAGATGTCTAAAAGGGTTTTGTCAGACAAACAGACAACGAAGTGATACTATAATGGTTCCTTTTTTTAGGTACATACGGATCCCAAAAAAAAAACACATAGTCCAGTTCAATTCAAACTCTATGGCGGATGTGAACATAGGCTCAAGTCGCGTCGCAGTAACCAGTTTTAGGTGTAGCGGGACGCAGTGGAGCGAGGGGTATATAATTGTACCTGCGCAAACACGCTTATAGCGTCGTATTCCGATCCGCCATAAAGTTTGAGGCGTACTATACGAGTAGGTAATATAACAATTTATATAACGGATTCTTCTCTCCATGCGAGTTCGATTCGCACTTGACCGGTTTTTTGTAAGTGACCGTTTAATCGATTACTAATTGCCACATCAAAAGTGAATTTATAGTCGAGACTCTTATACTGAACAAAAACGCTTGAAAACATCTGTCGTAACAAACAACCCACGCATTAAGTACGAACTGAGAAATTCCGAGTGAAATCCCTTTGTAGAAAGGTTTTACTGAAACGCGCCAATGTTAGCACGAGCTATTTAGGAACTATTTCTATCTAGCCCATTAACAACTACTTCGTCTATTTTCACAAAATAGAATATTATTTCTTCTTTAACCCTGCAGTGGTCGCGTATCTAAATGAGACGACAGTAGCCGATCGGACCACATACGTAGTTCATTTTTTAATTGAAACATAAGGTTAATAACAATTATCAAAATATTATTAATAAATAATAATTAAGGTTGTTTTATGTATGTGGTGCCTTCGCTTGGTACCCAAAACACAAGCTAATGCTTAGTTTGGGGCTAGACGTCGTTGTGATGTATATTTTATTATTATATTATTATTAAATTAAAAAAAAATATTTAAGCAGTATTCCTTTATGTTACTTATGAAAATATTTTTAGTACAGTTTTTTTTAAACACAATAACATCAACCGAACATATTAACCTCTACGTCATAATTCCCCAGGTCGGGTCAGTATTAATATGATGAATATTGATACTGGTACCGGGTCTTGGTTGTTATATATATATATACAAAAATATATTTATATATGTATATATAAAGAATATTTAAGTATGTATATCAGTTGTCTAGTAACCCATAACACAAGCATAATACTTGCTTACTTTGGGACTAGATGGCGCTGTGTGGGAAGTCCCATGTATTATTATTATTATTATTATTATTATTATTATTATTATTATTATTATTATTATTATTATTATAATTACTAAACAAGAATAAAAAAAAACTTCTCTAAATTGCCACAGAAATCACAGGTTTCGCTCTAATTGCGATCACAATAATCCTATTTATTAAAAATGAATTACTTATAATATTTTCTGCCCAGGAAAGACGCATTATTTTCGAATGATCACCACAAATGAACTTTTTGTACGCTGTGCACTACTTTCTAGTGTTTTTGTTGGGCGCTCTTCCACAATCATTACAACGGCGCACCACAGAGATATTTTAGATTTTGTATTAGTGGACTACATGTATAGTTGACGCGACCATTACAGGGTTATTCTATTTCTGGAGCAACATCACTGAAATCTATAAAATGATTTATTTATAGTGCGAGATGTGAACTGATGACGTGTGTAAACTGGTCCGTCCGAAAACCTTAAGGGCCTTTTCATACGTGTCATACGTTTCATACGGATAGACGGCTCCGGGTACCCGGTGGCGAAGTGTGTGGGCATGAAGCTTTCACACGTACCGTCGTAATTTACGGTAGTAAATTTATTTATTATTTATTTATAGAAATTTCGTACTAAATAGGTATACGAAATTTCTGTAACAATGTTTACAGAAATTCGAAGTATTGGCCCTATACAAACCTAGTTCTAACTCAAATGAGACTATAACTTAAAAAAGATCAAGATTAATATGCGTATTAACGACGTAATTGTTTAAGAGCGTTTGTATGGGCCTTCACGCGTCCCGCCCCTTCTTAAGAAGCCGGCGACAACCGCTCGAAAGTGCAATTTGAGGCGAGCGCCAAAGTTCATTCGATATATCTCTAGCTCTGTTTGACGCGGGCGGGCCTGCCCCGTGCGAGCAAAACAGCTAGATAGCTATATAAAATTAGTTTGAATTTCGGGTGTATGTGCGAATACCGAAAATGGTGAATGAAATTTGCCTATATTTTAATTTTCTTTAAGACATTGTGTAACTTGACAATATAAGCTGTGGTTCTATTATAATGACATCACGAATAATTTAGTTTTTAATACAAAATAAATAGGCAGAAAATACGCCGTATACGACCTAAAAATGTACGAAATGTAATGGCATATATTTTTAAGTAGTTGAATATTTTGAAAAAAATGTTTGAACAGGAACCTAGGTAAATATTGTCTTAAACCAAATAACAGCACATATATGTTGAAATATTTTCGAATGAAAAATTATTTTGGTATTAAGTGTGTATGGGAAATTAATCGTTCGCCGGCTTCTTAAGACTTTTATTTTGACTATTTGGACTTTTATACGTCATAAATATAAATAAAGACATAGTACCAAAAGAACAATAAAGAACAAACCGCTATTGTGAATAAAGTTTTACCGATTTTTCCGGTTCTAATGTATTACAATCCACGGCGACCTTAAAAAGGGTAACGTCAAAATGAAATTATTTCACAATAAATAATAATCGATGAGTTTTCGGGGCAACTGGAATGTATTCAGCTTTCTTCGTTCCCAATTTATGTTAAATACAACCAAACTGGAGACGGACGCCTTCAGGGATATAGGACGGCCGATTCCTTTCTGCCGATGTCTATAACAGACTAGTGTTTCTTTGTTATCGATAGTTTCGGCATTGAAATATAATAAATAATAATATCTGGGACATCCCACACAGCGCCATCTAGTCCCATAGTAAGTAAGTATTATGCTTGTATTATAGGATACTAGACAACTGATATAAAAAAAGAACATTTAAGTATCTATACTAATATTATAAAGCTGAAGAGTTTGTTTGTTTGTTTGTTTGTTTGTTTGTTTGTTTGTTTGTTTGTTTGTTTGTTTGTTTGTTTGTTTGAACGCGCAAATCTCCGGAACTACTGGCTCGAATTGAAAAATTATTTTTGTGTTAGATAGTTTATTTATTGAGAAAGGCTATAAGCTATATGTATAAAATAATACTATCTGTCTGTCTGTCTATTCGAGCAAATCTCCAAAACGGCTATACTGATTTTGATGAAACTTCACAGATATAGAAAGAAAGTGGTCAAAAGTGACATACACTACTTTTTGTATGTCTGTATGTACGTCCATCTGTCTATTCGAGCTAATCTCCAAAACGGCTTAACCGATTTTAATGAAATTTCACGAGTATGAAAAGGAGGTGTTTAAAAGTGACATACGCTACTTTTTGTTCGTCTGTCTGTCTGTACGTCTATGTGTAATTAAACTAATCTCCAAAACGGCTGAACAGATTTTAATGAAACTTTGCAGACGTGAAAGAAGGTTGTCAAGAGTGACATCAGCTACTTTTTGTGGCTGTCTGTCGGTTGTCCTCACTGATCTATCGGCGTAGATAAAGCCGAAACTACTAAGTCTAGGAAGCCAAAATTTGGAACAGTAGTTTATTTTATAAAGTGAGTATTAATTTTGTAAGAAAGGAATATTTGGAAATTTCAAATTTAAGGAGAGAGGGATGGAGGGGCTTTGTATGAGAGTCTTTGTTCTTTAAAGTTAGAAACATAAAAATTTTAACATAAATAAATAATCACGTGTTTCAGGGAACACGTCATTTCGACAATTATTGTTCTTTTGTCTGAACCTAAAAATTAAATACCTATCGTAGTTTTTAATCCTTCTGTTTGAATACATTTACAAGTTCATCGCTTTTTATATTTGAAGGTTTGGAGGTTCTAGCGTTTTACAGTGGACTCCTACTAAATTAATTTGATCGTCTTCGGTTTTTGGTCATTGTTTTTGCAACCAAACTAGTGACAATTCAACTCCTTTTTGCGACCCATCTTTTTTATTGATAAAGATTACAGCGGCTATTGCTATTGCTACTAGGTTATTGGTTAACACAGCGAAACTTTTATAAAATGACACCTAATTATGTCATAATTAAATGAAGGTGTATTTTTGTTATATTTATTTTTCGAGTAATTACACATAGAATAAAGGAAAGAAGACATAAAATTAATTATTTCCGATTCTGAAAATATCGACAAACACTGATACGGAAATTCAACATTACTATGCCGACACCTTTATTGCGTTCCTGGTTATACAAAGGTATTAGATTCGATAAGATTGAATTTAACTTTTCGATAAAACAAGATATTCGGCTCCTTCGTAAGACGTCAACACTTCAAAATGAAATTCTTAGGAATTATTCGTTAGAAATGAGATATTTTTATGAAAATAGAAAATTTAGACAAAAATCAATGAAGTATGCGCAGAAATAAAAAAAAAACGTGCGAACGTCAAGTGCGAATCGGACTCGCACACGAATGGTTCCCAATATAAATTGGTAGAGCAGTGCTAAACCAATGACGTGAACGAACACAGCACTAGCGAGTGTAGGTTCGAGGATCTGGAGGATACGCGGGAACCCGTCAAGGTCACTTTACCTCCATGCCAGCCACCAGCAGGTACACCAAGTTGATTACGTACAGCCAAGGGAAAGGAAGAAACTGCTCTATAAGCGAACGGTACCTCCCTGTAGAACACGAAGTCGCGGGCAGCTGCTCGTATCATATAATAGTATTCTTATTTTTATTTTCCAATAAATACTATTTATAATTTCATATTTAGTTATTTAAGTCTTATAATTTCAATTATTAAATCACGATATCATATCCTCCCATTTTGATGGAATCTTTGTTTGAAAGCTGTGGCCTTACTCTGACTTTTAACATGACACCGAAGTAGCGCCGAATACGTTCCGTTTCAAAAATCCGGATGTTAGGAATATGGCCGAAAGGACGAATTTTTGAAATGGTGCGTATTCGGCGCTAACTCGGCGCTGCGTTACTGTACCAGAGTACGGCCGCTCATTTAATCGAGGTGGTTCTAAGCTACTTTCCTTCCTGTCTATTTGATTATATATGCCTTTAAAAGCAGGTTTGATGGCGATGATACTTAGGCGAAAAAATGAAAATTAAAAAAACGAAATTTTTTCACACGAATAGCTAACATAACGAATACCGCTAACGATGTAACACCGGACACCGCCGCGCCGCTGCCTACGATGCAACCACGTGGCCAGAAATAGCGTAATACTTTCTTTATTATTTGTAATTTTTTTAACAATTTTATGTTCCTGAGGGGTGTTCCATTCCCCCCAGAGGGCTTGGAGCTTAACCCACCCGCTGATTTTAACGACTACCATCTGTTGATGGCCCCCGAGGAGGAGTGTTTTTATCATAATTATACGCCTGTTGCTTCTCCTTTTTTGAACATACGGCGAAAATCGAAAAACTGAGATGGTGACTTCCCTGTTAGGAAACGATCGCTGACTTATTAGTTTCTTTTATAGATGTTGTAGATATCTGTTTTATGCATCACAAAAATGTATATTACAATACAACGTGTTTAAATCAAAAACCATACAAAATAATAATTCGTTTCGATTTAGTGATTGGGCAACAACGGCGGAAACCCATGAAGTTAGGCTTGAGTTGTATGAACTTTATGAAGAAAGATCATATAGTAAAATCATGACTTGCCCGTGGTACTACCAGGGTTGTACTGCCAGTTGGTCCACGGGGGTTTTTCTGTCCGTGGACCTACTAATACAACTGGTTCTATAACTGGACATTTTCACTTGCCAAGTACTACCAAGTCTTGAGTAAGTTGGAAATTGTAACCATTTTCGTTTATTAGGTTAGGTTAGGTTCATCATCATGATATAAAATTACATGTATAGTATGTCCTGTGGCCATTGGATTAGTTTCTTGTAACAATTTTCAATAACTCAAGACTTGATAGTACCACGGGCAAGTCATGAATGAAAGTGACCATTTTAGACGGCCGCCGTTTGAGAGAGATGGGTTATGACTCCCGCTCTAAGTCCTTCCTGGCGCAGAGATCGTCCATTTTCATTCAACGTGGCAATGTGACCAGTATCTTAGGTACCTTTGCGCCGGGGGAGCAAGGGATGGGGTATCAGATGAAATTTTAAGTATTTAATTAATTAGTATTAATTAAATTAAGTAGTTAATTTTAGTTTTTATTTTAATATTATTTTAATATTTTAATATTATTCATATATTAGGTAGATTTTTAGAATAGGCATGTATTTTTTTTTAATTATTGCTATAATTAATTATTTTAATTACTATATATCTGTGAAAATTTTAGAAATTATGTTCGAAATTATTCAGAAATGTTTAAACGCGCTTGTGCAGTAGCTAAAGCAAATTTATGGTAAAATAAAAAATAGCTGGAAGATTACAAAAGCGTTCAATATTGATTTTAAACTAATAAAATATGATAAAATTTTTAGACCCGCACATCTCGACGGTGATTCGACAATTTTGTCGCGTTGTACGTCAATATTTTTGTACTGAGTGACACTAAAAGTAAAAACCCGTGTCGCTTGGCCTAGTGGGTAGCGACCCTGCCTACGAAGCTGGGTGTTACGGGTTCGAATTCCAGGTTGGGTCAGTATTTATATGTAGAATATCGATACTGGTACCGGGTCTAGGTGGTTATATGTACGTGGTGTCTTCGCTTGATACCCAAAACACAAGCTAATGCTTAGTTCGGGGCCTAGACGTTGTTCTTCGTGTGTACTTTATTATACGAGTAATAATTATTATTATCAAATATTAAAAGGATGGTGATAAAAATTTCAACCTGTTTTATAACGTTTATATAAATAACGTTTTCTTAATATTGTATTAAGTCGTGATAGCCCGAGCGCAGTGAACCTGTTTGAAATTTATAAAGTCGTGTGGCAGTGGTTCGAATCCGGGCGTGTACCAATGAGTTTTTCTGTTTTAAGTACATAACTATCACTGACTCCGTGCCTCAGAGAGCACGTTAAGCAGTCGGTCTCGGTTGCTGTAAATAGATGACGGTCGTTACAATCCACCAACCTGCACTGGAGCAACCTGGTAGATTTAAGCTCTAAGCACCCTCACCCTGAGGGGAGGCCTAAGCCCCTGCATTGGGATATAATGGGCTGATGGAATGGATGGAAATATATTCGAGCTAAAAAGTATTTGGTTTAACAATGTCTTATACAGTTACAGAACTTGTTAAACGACTTCTCTTAAACGATTATAACATCAAAGAAAACATCTCCAAAAGGAAATCTCAGTCGGGCGTTGTTTAAAAGAAACAAGTCATTTTAGAAACGCTTTGATCTTTTGTAATATTATTGTATCATAATATAAAATAAATAAAGAAAATAAATTAAAAAGCCTTTTATTTCTTGAGTAATTATCACACAAAGACAAAGTAAACTTTAAAAAGTTACAGTTGATTACATAGATAATGAATAGTTTATTAAAAATGAGTAGAAGATGTTTAAATCTAATTTTATTTTCTAATTTAAATTGTATTATGAAATAACTATATTATAATATAACTATATAATTGTATAACACTGCTGTTTGTCTACGGCTCCACCCGAATACGCTATAAAGAAAATTTTCTTCATCCCTTTCCGAATTTTCTCTAGGTATTCAAAGAATCTATTAAAAAAAAACTTACCATACCGCACCATCTGCCTGTTTATGCCTTATTTTAGGGGCTCAGGCCACCCCTCTGGATGAGGGGGCTTGGAGTTTAATCCACCACGCTGCTTAAGGGCCGGTTGGTGGATTTTAACGATGCTATGTAGTGATGGAAACGGGGACCGAGACACAGAGTCACTAATAGTTATGTACGTAAGTTAAGAGAAACTAATTAGTACATGCTCTGGAATCGAACCACGGACTTCTTAACAAGAAAAGGGCTCGCTACGAAAAACTACGGGCGAAAATAGACGACCGCGGGTGTAGCAGGGAAGGGTATCCCACCGGCGGCCATCAATCTACACATTTTTCAGTTTCGCGAGCATCTCCAAGGTAATACACGTAACATTTTAGCACTATGGTTCATAAAATACGTATTATATTATTTATGGACTAGCGACCCCCCCCGGCTTCGCATGGGTAGCAGAGCATATAAGCCATAGTGTTTTTTCTGCGTAGTATCCTATTAGCTTGATGCGAACATGTGGATTGGATTTAATTAGATTCAAATGTAACGTAAATTCATCCTACTTGGAGTATTTTTAATGTATTTTGTTTTAAATTCTATAAATATTTGAAAAAGTAAAAAATAAATACATAAAAACAAACGACAATATTTCTATATAGGTATACAATTTTGATAACTTCAGCCTAATCTAACCACGCGTGTCCCATCGTCCGGGTCGTCAGCTCAATACCCAGCTGTTTATCGAGCGATATTTATATTTCGCGATAGCTCCTAAGATATTAATTTAAATTGTATAGTGTACAGGGCAATCATATTGTGGATGAAATGCTGAAGGTAAATAACGTATTCACTTTGATAAGGATTAATACTGTATCCGTATAAATTGCTTTCCAATTACCTCATCATACGACACCATTTTTTTAAACATAAAAATAGGTATAGTAAGCTATCCATAAAAGATAGATATATACCTTAGCGAACTTTTCTGTAGTCCTATAAAAGACACACAATTATTCTGTACATTATTTTGTTATATCTCAAAAGGATTAGGCAGCGTTTTTGATGAAAGCTAACAGCCGGCTTGATTTTTTTCCGACTTCTTCAATAATAATCGTCATATTTCAACAAATTTCCACAAAACATTAATAAATTATAAACGAAAACCTTCCTTTTGAATCACTCTATCCATTGGTGTCAATAATATACTAACCCATTTGGTAATTTTTGTGTTTATTTCAGAACGGGGGACATTATTTTATAATAAGTAGTGATAGTATTTTTATACGTTTAAATTTTTACATTACAAACTATTATAATAAAATGTTATGTCGTGATAGCCCAGAGCGCAACGAACCTGTCTCAAATTTATAAGGCCCCATAGGGCCATGGTTCGAATCCGGGCGTGTACCAATGAGTTTTTCTGACTTAAGTACACAATATCACTGACACCGTGCTTCGGAGGGCACGTTAAGCAGTCGGTCCCGGACGCTGTCAATAGATGGCGGTCGTTACAGTTCCCAACCCGCAGTGGAGCAGCGTGGCGGACTTAAGCTCCAAGCCCCCCTCCTCACCCTAGGGGAGGCCTAAGCCCCTGCAGTGGGGTAAAAATGGGCTGATGATGATGATGATGATGAAGTCAATTCGAATTGCATCAAACGACAGACCATAGCGCTAGACTATCATGCTTTTGACATATGGTTGACAGTATTTGTAACACATATTATAAATATATTTTAAATTTTAGCCCTACTATTCCATATGAAGTTTAACTATGCCAAATCGCACACTTCTCCGTAATGTATATTAATGAGGTACCCAAAGTTTTTTCTTATTGTATTAATATACTGCAGATTATCAAATCAAGTGATTTGATTCCCAGTTAATGTAAAAGATTTTTCAGAAATGTGAATAAGTATTATTTTCTTAAAAACAAATTTGAACACTTTTCGCAAATTCTCATAGTTTGAAAGCAAAGTATAGTTTTTAACTTCTAGTCCAAAAAAAAAATTCCAACTTCTGAACAATCTGTGGAATATTTAGAAAGAAGAAAGAAAGAAAGAAAGAAACACATTTAATTTCGGTTTTTCGTACCGCTCCATTGGACATTGATGGATTGAGTGCGCTGAACGTCACTTATATGGGCTTTAATTGCGCTCGTAATTAGTGCGCTGCGCTGGTGGAAGTAGAAAGAAAAAATTTAGCGCTGCTCTAGTGATTTTCAAATGAAAGTCATAATTGAAGAAAAATGCCAAATGTAGAAATAAAGAGATATCTCTAAGGATGTTGTAATTAAGCGAAATGTAGAGAATAAATGCGTGAGCTTTCATACGGCACCTGGCAAATGTCAACCATCATCATGTCATTGACCGACCGGTTGGCTGAATGGTTAGAGACTTAACTGCGGAGCCAAGGGTAATGGGTTCGATTCCCGCTCGGGACAAATATTTGTCTGCATCAACATAGCATACTTTTTATCCCGGAAAAACGGGTCCCGGTACAAGTGTGTAATCTACGCGGGCGCGGGCAGAATGCTAGCATAAAATATATTTAGACAATTTTTATCTCTTAATGGAGACTAATACATAACATGACATTCACTATACGTGTTAAAGATTTTTCATCAGATTATATGGCATATTAAATTAAATAACCTACCTGTTAATTTCTAAAATTACGTAGCACTCAATATTTGGTTTCAATAAATTAAAATTTAATTTAATTTTCTGTTTCCATCTTGTTTACATGTGTAGTAAGCACAGACCACTCAACCTTCAGACCACGCTTTAATAAACGTCAGTACGAAAACGAAATCGCCAAAAAGTGGCGGGGTGCGGGGAGAGGTCGGCTAGTTTTCATTGGCTCGTTCAAAATTGACAATTTAATGGCTTCCGACGTGCTTCCAACTGAGGGCTCACTAGTGACGTAGTTATGTAGTGTCACTACATAGCCTTGGCGAATGCTACTCCCTGTCAAAGCGTGGTCTATAAGGTTGACTTGTCTGTGGTAGTAAGGCACTCGTCATACATATTTTTACAAAATGCGGTAATTTCAATTTGTTTGTCGTCGTCTTAGACACAACATCTTAAATTTCGGAATTGTGAAGTTCAGTCTTTTCACACATCGCATTTCAAAATCCGTGAGTCGTATATGCTACAGAACGGAACAAGAAAACAGGATACATAAACACATTATATTGTATAATACCAACTGTGTAGCCAACGCGAGCGGAGTCGCGGTCGGAGAGCTAGTTTGAAAATAAAATATATCCCATGCTACCCGCTAATAACCTAGTTGTATATAAGTGAAAGAATTTCTAAAATCGGTTTAGAAGTTTTTAAATTTATTTGTAAAATTAAAAAATATTTTTTTAAATATAATATTAGTTTATATAGTATAGATTAAAGTACATCGAACTCCAGTTTCATCGAAACTGAAATATCGACTTCATTATCGGATAAACAAATCTTAGACCTTCGTGGCATGTGGAGTGATTGATGGTTCAAAGGCAACTGACTTTCTGGGGTAAACGATCTATGAAATTGACTTTATGTGTAATAACCTTTTCTTGTGTATAACTTTCATCAGCGGTTCTCAGCACACTGAAAATATAAGCCAATTACGGGAGACTTTCTCATAATTTCCCAGCACACATATCGTGTGGTGATACTTGATAGGTTTAAAAATTATATAGAGGTTATTAATGAGTATTTTATTCAATTCAAAAGTTGTTGAGATAATTTGCGTTGTAAAAGTCCAAAAAAAGTTTCTTGCACCCCTTTAACTTTTCTATTAAGAGGTAGAAAATTCTGAAAAAAATACGTATCATCATCATCATCAGCCCATTTTTACCCCACTGCAGGGGCTTAGGCCTCCCCCGGGTGAGAAGGGGGGCTTGGAGCTTAAGTCCACCACGCTGCTCCACTGCGGGTTGGGAACTGTAACGACCGCCATCTATTGACAGCGTCCGGGACCGACCGCTTAACGTGCCCTCCGAAGCACGGTGTCAGTGATATTGTGTACTTAAGTCAGAAAAACTCATTGGTACACGCCCGGATCCGAACCATGGCCCTATGGGGCCTTATAAATTTGAGACAGGTTCGTTGCGCTCTGGGAAAATAATACGTAAATAAAACTTAAATAAATTATTTAAAACAAACTAGAAATCCGACTGCAAAACCACTTAACTGAAAAAAGTTATATTATGTAGAATATTTGGTTTCAACAACATGGAGTGCACCATCCAATCTTCTTTTGTCCGATACCTACATAAGCTGATATTAACGCATAGGTACTATCTTATAAATAGGACGCGAATGCCAAATGGTATAAGATATTGTAGGTGCAACAAATAAAAACTACAAAACATTATTGTTGTAAAAATCTTTATTTCATATGACAACCACCACCACCATTTATTTTAGTTATTATGGTTGCATGTAGTTACTTACTGACTTACTGACAACTTGAAACTCTATGTTGAAACTTTGCTCGTTTTTGTTTTCACAACTTGTTTACTTTCATATCCATGGATACCATAGAGGAAATAAATTTGACAGCAGCGTTTGGTTTTAATCTGAGGTATAAATCATAGAGTCATATTATTACGTCCATGTAAATGTCACTATTACCTACTGACTCCGTGCCTCGGAGAGCACGTTAAGCAGTCGGTCGCGGTTGCTGTCAACAGATGGTGATCGTTACAATCCACCAACCGGCTCTGGAGCAGCGTGGTGGATAAAGCTTCAAGCCCCCTCACCTTGGGGGAAATCTAAGCCCCTGCTGTGGAGTGTAATGGGCCGATGGAATGGAATGGAAATGTCTCTTCTCAGTATCAGAAATGTCATACGCAATTTTGCGGGGGGGTGAAGACCGGCGCATGGAAATCTCACAGACTGAAACTCGCCAACTTGCACCAGCTAGGCAGAATATGATTGGTTATACATGGGCCGTCGAGAGTCTGCGTTCCTGATACAAGATTTATAGCTATAACATGTTGTGAGTTGACATAATAATCAAATTTTTAATTTAATTTTGTGTCATTCGTGCGTGTAAACGATAATAATATTTGAAAACGAGAATCGTCCGACGGTACAAATTCACATCAACCATCCGATTACAATGCCGATTACGACCTGTCAGGAACGCAAACTCAAGACGGCCGATGTATAGACGGTAAACGCAAAAGAGGGCTTCTATAGTTTGACCGAAATCGCTTTACCGCGCTGTACTGAATTACCCGCGGTACAGCGGTTTCGGTTAAACTACAGACAATTCCCACTTTTATGGGTTACTTAATTATGCCATTTGACTATTAGAAAGTTTGCTCATCTTTGTTTTTGCATTGCACAAATCTTAATTAGTTTTGTATCCTTAGATATCTTCAAAGCACAGTACTCCGACCACAGTACAAGCTACTGCTTATGTTACTCTGTGTCATTACCACTATATTTATGATGAGATCGTTACAATGTTGGGTACGTACACTAACAAAGCACTGATATTGAACCCACGGGGCCCATCGACGAAAATAAATGGTAACCGATGGTACCCTTGGACGTGAAGAACGGACAAACAAACACACTTTTGAATTTATACCATTTAATGATAATGTTATTTATAACGAACATTTTGAGACAAAAAAAGTCTTATGGTCAAACGATACCGCTGGTTTTCATTCTAAATATATTTCATCAGTAAAAACTACACTTTATTGTGTTTATTTTACTATTTTTACTATAGTAAGTTAAATGTATCATAAACGAGCAGTTTTTATAAAATATGTTTTTTCTAACACCAAACCATTCTAATTCTGGTTTTTTAAAAAAAACTAGCTCGCCCAAAATGTGCGAGCTAGATTTTTATAATTATATTTCCTATTATTATATTTTTTACTTAATTTTCTATTTTGTTATATATTATAATAAATTCAAAAATTATGAACATTAAAAACCAAAATTAGAACCATATTGTCTGTTAAAAATAACATACTTTTAAAAATTTTACGAGTTTTAGGATATATTTTTTTAAATGAGGAATTCATTATATTTTATTGGTGTGAATTAAATACGGTAGATCCATACAAGGTATTTTTACCATTACCTTAAACGGTAGATCAGTCAAAAATATAGTAAATGTACCGTAATTACGATGAATCTGGAAGCACTGGTTTGCTTCACCAATTAAACAGCCAACTTTGGTCACCAATGACGTGGCCAAGTGTGGTGCCGGCGCACATACAAGTCAACCTTATAGACCACGCTTTGACAGGGAGTAGCATTCGCCAAGGCTATGTAGTGACACTACATAACTACGCCTCTTGTGAGCGGTCAGTTGTAAGCACGTCGGAAGCCATTAAATTGTCAATTTTGAACGAGCCAATGAAAACTAGCCGACCTCTCCCCGCACCCCGCCACTTTTTGGCGATTTCGTTTTCGTACTGACGTTTATTAAAGCGTGGTCTATAGGTTGACTGGTCTGTGTGCCGGCGCAACAATAATAACGTTGAATTCAATACTTCTAATCAAATACATTTTGTATTGAAATCGGCGGTGTCGTCTAATCAGCGGTAACTTCAAACCACTACGTACTTTTATTGTACTCCTAAAAGCCGTAAAATATTATATAATTAATTTCCACTCTTTGTTTCACTTAGTTAACTTTTGGTATCATCATCAGCCCATTTTACACCACTGCAGGGGCTTAGGCCTCCCCCGGGGTGAGGGGGGCTTGGAGCTTAAATCCACCACGCTGCTCCACTGCGGGTTGGGGATTGTAACGACCGCCATCTATTGACAGCGTCCGGGACCGACTGCTTAACGTGCTCTCCGAGGCACGGAGCCAGTGATAGTTAATGTACTTAATTAAAAAAAACTCATTGGTACACGCCCGGATTCGAACCATGGCCCTATGGCCTTATAAATTTGAGACAGGTTCGTTGTGCTCTGGGCTATCACGACACGTTTTTGGTATATTTTTCTTTCAAGTTTTGGTATATTCTTCTCAAATAGAGAACGGCCGTCTTCAGTGTAATTTCTTTTTATGTCTCTCTATAGATCGGTAGTTTACTCTCGATGTATCTAGAAGACGACAACGATTCAAGATAAGAATATCCAGAACAATATAAAAAGAAAAGTGACGGTTGTACTAGGGTTTCACGAAAAGATAAATGAATATGTGATAATATTTATGAAATATTAAAAATGACTGAGAAAATTACCCGAGGAAATCCACACGTGAGCGTTAGTAGGTAAAAGATGTCGTCTGAGGATATTTTTAACGCTATCGTATATAGAGCAAGGTCCCAGGACCGACAAGTTTTCCTTATTTTCTCAGAAATAAAATATGTGGGATTAAAAACAACGTATACATGACAACAACGTCTAGGCCCCAAACTAAGTATTAGCATGTGCTTTGGGTACCAAGCGAAGACACCACATACATATAACAACCAAGACCCGGTACCAGTATCAATATTCATCATATAAATACTGACCCGACCTGGGATTCGAACCCAGACCTCAAGCAAGGCAGGGTCGCTACCCACTAGGCTAAGCGGTCACCTGAACACCTTTTAATTTTTAACTGTATTTTATTTTTCTTATTTGTTGTTATAGCGGCGATACCTAATAAATAATCTGTGAAATTTTTAAGTGTACTATTACTGTTCAGACGATAAAGCCCTGTGATTGACGGACGAACATAGGACGGACAAATACAGTTGGAACCCTCTTGGTACGAAAGCCTAAATACATACATACAAACGAATATAGAAGCATTTTTTTTGCATTTGAAGTGGACATTGATTTTCATCGTGTGTCGTGATAGCCCAGAGCACAACGAACTTGTCTTAAATTTATAAGGCCCCACAGGGCCATGGTCGAATCCGGGCATGTACCAATGAGTTTTTCTGACTTAAGTACACAATATCACTGACACCGTGCTTCGGAGGGCACGTTAAGCAGTCGGTCCCGGACGCTGTCTACAGATGGCGGTCGTTACAGTTCCCAACCCGCAGTGGAGCAGCGTGGTGGACTTAAGCTCCAAGCCCCCCTCCTCACCCTGGGGGAGGCCTAAGCCCCTGCAGTGGGCTGATGATGATTGATTTTCATTTCATATTTAACCATAATTTATTGCTAATTAGTTTACAAAATCATATATACGTAAGGTAAAACAGTCATGCATTATTACATTATTTTTCAATAATAGCTCTTAATGTCTATAGTTGCGGATGGAAAACATTTTAGAAGTAACCAAAACCTCGCTATTTTGGTAACTGTTTAATTGCTGCGGGAGAAAGATGTCACATTTTAAGGCTATTTCACTATAATTAGTTTAGTAAGTTTTCGCGCGTCGATTAAACAATATAAACGCATATGACAGGCCCTATTATGCTGAGGAAACTACAATGCGATGTACAAATTACGCCTACAATAACTTGAGTCGTAAGGTTCGCCCTCTTATTTTCCTCCTCTCCAATTTATGCATTTTTGTATATTCTATCTCTTTCTACACACCCACTCAGTAGGTTTTCGTGAGCCCCATACTCAGGCTTTCATTTCAGTCTCGATCCGGGCACCATTTGCGGAGGTGTTGCTGTCGAAAAAGCAAAAGTATCCCAATATTATAAAAAAATATATATATATAAATTCGCTTATCCCTATTTCATAAAATAAATGAGAATTTATTCGTATGTAATTAAAGTCTTCCTGGTAACGTCAGTGACAATAAAAAATAATTAATGATTTAATAAAAAATATTTACTTTAAAAAATTAGAATCGAACCCCAACGCCGTAGAAGAATACGACAGGTAGGTAAGTAATTTTATAAAATTTATTTAATTAACACTAAGTTATTGTATGATGATGTATAGTAAGATTCATTAAAGTTTTGAATTGAACTTTTTAGATTATTATACAAGCAAGTTGTTGTAATAAAAAAAAGAGATATAAATTAATTAAACATGTATGTGGAAATATTGCTATAATCGTTATAATACCAATTAATCGTTTTAAATGTATATTTAAGTAAGAAGATTGTTTAAAAAAATTACATGCAGCGTATAAAATAGTTAATATTTTTATTAATACTTGAGTTTAGTCATAATTTTCTGATCCGATCAGCCGATTAATTGGTCTTCAATAAAAATAAATGCATTGAGACCGAAAACAAGTACGAAATGTTCTGAAACAATAAAAATCCTTTACAAGTCGCTGCACTATTTGGTTTCATTATTTTAAATGTATGGTGCTTCTAACGATATTAATATATTAACTTTTTATGTATAAATCATTACATACATTTTATTAGAGATTAATTCTTATTTTAACGGATCCTCACATAAAAAGTTAAGAAAAAGGAACCATACAATATTACTTGGTTGTCCGACTGTCCCTTTCCTCACGAACGATTTGAGATATTAAGTTCAGTAAATATCAAAAAGTAATAGAACGAAGTTAAATAAAAAATTCAAATTTCTAATTCAATTTGCTGCAAAATTCACTAGACATAAAATAAAAAGTCGTATATTTATTTTCTATTATTTTATTAATTTTTTTTTCTAAAAAATTTAAATGAGTATCCAAGTATCGAAATTGGTTTAGAAGAAAATAAATTATTTGAATAAATGGGGTTAATACAATTCTTTTTCTGTGTTAAGGAAATATTAAAACGTACCTTGAAAATTAACTAGTAAAGGTTTTGAAAAAAGAATCTGTATTTTCTTGACCCAAATATACATATAATAATATATAATACATGGACGAGCTACGTCCGTATAAATTAATTTCAGACTTTCTTCAAACAAAAGCGACTGTTTTCAAAATTAAAAATCGATAAAATAATTTGAAGGCGGCTTTTCAATTGCTTTCATTATAGTGTCTGCACTCATTATACATAGGTACAAAATTCGAATAATTTTTGAGTATAACTTCCGTCGTTGCGCAAGCGCAGCAGATATAGCCCGTAACAACGATGCTGTCTTTGGAGGAAACATGAACAATGAACACCCCGTGCGTTTTTTAATTAGTCGTTCTCGTAGAAGAAATTTTAACTTGCAGAATGAACCAGCTATTAAAATCAATAAAGAAAAAATGTAAGCCATGGTGAAACATTATTCTTATAAATCTACAGCAGAATTAACAGAAGTGTGCAGTGGCGAATTTCCATACAAACGACGTTAACGGTTGCACCTCATTAAACCTTAACCGATTGGCGCAAAAAAATTATGTGTTATTCATATAAGGAAAAACTAGATTTATACGTTTTTAATTTTTTAAATATTTTTATACGTCTAAATGAAAAAAAATTTTAGAAGATTTTTTTCCCCAAAAATCATATTTAACTACATGTTCAACATGAAACTAATTGCATTTTCACAACAGTTGTGAAATATTAAAAAAAAACGAAAATTGATTAATTTCATAACTTTGTATTTTCACCCACCCCTACCAACGTATTTTTACATTCATTTGTATATTTTGCATTAATATGTAGTTACGAGTATTTAAATAAAAATAAATACAGTCAAAGAAAAAAACTATTCAAAATACGAATCGTACTTACGTACCGAGGAATTTCCGTAATATATTTCTATTACGTATTTTCAAACTTCGTTTTCGAGCTTATGAATTGAAACTTCTTACTGTGCTTAAAACGAAAATTTTTAAGGCCTTTCAATCAATCAAATCAAATTTCTTTATTTCGTACTTATATAACATAATCTTGAAATACGTCACAAGAGTGAATTTATTACTTTGTGGAAGAATGTCACCACAAAGGCGTATTTAAAAATGCTGGTTCCGCTGCGAAGAATACGCAAGAAACTGAGGGACGCTCTTTTTAACAAAATTATAAACAAACTTTTTAACGATAAGTGCTTAAAGATTAATATTATTGAAACAAACTGATAAACGAGCGGCTTACACCCACGGATTTTTATCATGTAAGTAGCCCGATACTTTATAATAAGCTTTTTCATAAAGCTTTCGTTTTGTTGTAGTCTTAAACTTGTTAAGGGGTAGATCTTTAATCTCAACTGGGATCTTATTGTAAAAGTGTATACATTGCCCTTTAAAAGATTTTGTGATTTTATTGAGGCGGCTGACATGATTAGCAAGTTTATCTTTGTTTCTTGTATTAACATTATGCCGAACACATTTTTTTTACTAATACAATTTTTTTTACGTACATTATGTTTTCAAATATAAATTGAGACGTTAATATATTAATTTCCCTAAACTTGTCTTTAAGTGAAGAACTAAAGTAGGTTCTAGTTTATAAATTACTCGAACAGCTCGCTTCTCCAACACGAAGATTGTATTCACATCGGTAGCGTGTCCTCACAGCAGAATGCCATCCCGACAACTTCGCGCCGGCAACACCCTAGTGCGCCGCCTGGCCGCTCCGATGAAGTCGTTAGAGCTTTCGGGCTAACGACACGCGTCCTTATTCTGCTTCAGGCGGTTGTTTAGTGGGGGCAACTACCACATACCCCGCGCGCTCGGGCGCGCGGAAGCTGTAGTGTTTAATCCGCCTTCCCATCGCAAGGGTAAAACAAAAAAAAGAATGCCATAAGTCATCAAACTATGGATCCAAATTTTTTTTTGTTAATTTTAAAAAATTGAAAAAAATGGTAGGTACTCTACATAATGCACTCTAGAAAAATTTAAGAAAAACAAATTTCTTCCCCATTTACTCTTAAGCTGCTCACACCCTTAATTGTATAATATTTTATCTGTATTCAGTTTTGGGTCAGCAAATAACCTAAAATATCAGAATTTTGGGTTTGTGAAATATTTTCTTTCCGCGCTAGACATCACGAAAATCCGTGAACAAAAATTTCGTTATACATTTACAGTTTAAAGTATATAATATATATATATACTCCAAGTTACTAAATAGTTTAGTTTTTGAGATAAACCTCGTAACAAAACTTATCCAAAACAGACGGCCCCCCATTTCTTAATTTTTTTAAAGTAAAAAATTATGTATTCTCTCCTAGTTCTATTTATACATCATATTTTAGACTGAGAATTTTTTTATTTCAGGCACTTTTTCATACAAAGAACCCCTTGAGAAGTAATTTGAAAGAATTTCCAATTCAATATTCGGTTTCGTGTGTCGTGTCGTGAGTGTCGTGATAGCCCAGAGCGCAACGAACCTGCCTCAAATTTATAAGGCCATACGGCCATGGTTCGATTCCGGGCGTGTACCAATGAGTTTTTCTGACTTAAGTACATTAACTATCACTGACTCTGTGCCTGAGTCGGTCCCGAACGCTGTCAATAGATGGCGGTCGCTACAATCCCCAACCCGCAGTGGAGTAGCGTGGTGGATTTAAGCTCCAAATCCCCTCTTTACCCTGGGGGAGGCCTAAGCCCCTGCAGTGGGTAACATGGGCTAATGATGATGATGATTCGGTTTCGGTTCAACATTTTACAGAATATATGGAAATTTCAAGTCTGTAAGTTATCCCGTTTACGAGCAGAGATTTAGGTCATATGGACAGACGGAAAGACGGACAGACAAACAACAGAGAGAGAGAGGCTATAAATGAAGCCTATTGCTGTCTCTCTGATGAGGCCCTGAAAATGTCTTTCGATTTCAGGGATGACAAATTTTCGATTACGTATAATATATATATTTCCCAACTATATGTTCTGTGAACAGACGTCATTCTATACTGTTACACTTTTATGAATTCCCAGCGATCGCCGCCGCCGCAGCTTCGCCTGCGTACATTACAATTCCTACATAGATAAAAATTTTTAACAAAAAAAATTAAACCGCCGAAATAACTAAAAAGCACAGAATAATGAACCGTTTTTAACCTTAATAACTAATTTCTTAAACTAATGTAAATATACGTAAGTATACATTTTGTAATTATTTTGCTTTTTTAATTAACCTTAATAACTAAGTTTTTAAACTAATGTATTTATACCTAAGTAATTTTCAGTCGGCACCAAACAAGTCTTCAAGTTTCACCGAGTCTTTAAATTTAAGGTAATTTAGTTCATGGATTGTTTGGCGCCAACTTAAAATTACTTAGGTATAAGTACATTACTTTAGAAACTTAGTTATTAAGGTTAATTAACGCAAAATAATTACAAAAACGTATACTTAGGTATATTTATATTAGTTTAATAACTTAGTTATTAAGGTCGAAAAAGGTTTCTTATTTTTTTGCTTTTTAGTTTTTTTAGCGATTTAAATTTTTTGTTAAAAAATTTTTATTTTATAATTTTTGTGGTTTTTTTAATATAGTTCAGCTTCATCATCATCATCATCAGCCCGTGTCTCTCCACTGCAGGATATAGGCCTCTCCCAAGGCTCGCCACCACACACGGTCCTCCGCCTTTCGCATCCAACTACTCCCGGTATGGTGCTTCAGGTCATCTGTCCACCTGGCCGGAGAGGAGTTCAACGCTTCGCTTTCCGGTACGTGGCCTCCATTGGAGAACTCGTCTACCCCATCGGTTATCAGTTCTACGGCAAATGTGACCGGCTCATTGCCACTTCAGCTTGCTGATCGCTTCGGCTATGTCGACAACTTTAGTTCTTTGACGGATTTCAGTGTTTCTGATTTTATCCATCAAATAAACACCGAGAATAGCCCGCTCCATAGCACGCTACGCAACTTTAAATTTGTGGATCAGTCCTGCCGTGAGAGTCCATGTTTCGGCACCGTACGTCATTGTAGGTAGGACGCATTGGTTGAAGACCTTGGTCTTCAGACATTGTGGTAGTGGCGACGAGAACAGATGACGAAGCTTCCCGAAAGCAGCCCAGCCCAGCTGAATTCTTCGGTCGGCCTCTTTGTTGAAGTTGTGTTTGCCTAACTGGAGAGTCTGTCCTAAATAGACATAGTCTTGCCCAACTTCTAGAGTCGCACACTCTACGGTTACCGGTTTTGGGAGAATATGTTCGTTGAACATGACTTTCGTCTTGTCCAAATTTATCCCGAGCCCCACCCGTCGAGAGGCGACATTGAGTTCAGCTTGCAACTGTAAAAAAAGTTATGCATGGTCATACATTACAATCAGTGAGTGAACAATTAATCATCCCCTGTTTTCCTACCCTCAAGGTTGGAATTCTTTTTAATTTATATGAGACTAACTTTGGGATATATAACCATTTCTAACAAAAAAAAGAATTATCCAAATCGGACTACTCTGCAAAAAGTTATGCGTAGTCATACATAGAAAACATGGGTTGACCTTGCAGGACGTCCCTGAAACTTCCCACTATTTTCGAGTTCAAAGTGCTCGAAAATTACAAAGCTATTTAGCTCTTCGAACTCAAAACATCGATTTGAGTTCGAAACATTTTCCAAGCTCTTCAAACCCAAAAACAGAATTTCTATACATTTACAGTTCTTTAGGTTCAGAAACCTGGGACATATAAATGGACATATTAAAGAAAATCTTATTTTGGAAATATTCAAACTGCGATATCTTTTGAACGCTTCGTTTGATTTTAATGCAGTTTACGGCATTATATGAAATTTTGTAAGCACAAAATTTTTGTGTAAAGTCAAAAATCTATTGGTCGTAAAATCTCAAAGCTATGTTAATCAATAACTTCCCTTGGATAGCGGAAAGTTAAAAATATACGCATCGACTTGAGAACCTCCTCGGTTTTTTGTCGTCAGTTAAAACTTAAATTTAATCTTTTTTAATAGAGTAGACCCATTTTCGTTTTTTTTCCGTTCCACCCCGAGAGAGTAAGAAAGAGAGCGCGAGAGAGTGAGAACAGGCAGACAGTCAGACTAAATTTACAAAAAGCATTTTTGGGTTTTGGTGAAGTACAAATAACCATGTGAGCTTAAGGAGATCCCTTTAAAACTGATATATATTGACACCAATTTTATTTATACGTATAAATGTATATAGATAGAAAGTAATCTAGAGTTCGCATCGAAAAATTCTAATGAAACTCCCATCAAAGTCAGTCATTCATTTTGGAGATCAACCTGAACAAACAAACAGACAGACAAAAAGACAGAATAAATGAAAAAAGCATATTAGGGTTTCGGTAAGGTTAAATAGTGTCGTGATAGCCCGAACGCAGCGATCCTGTTTGAAATCTATAATTCCATGTGGCCGTGGTTCAAATCCAGGCGTGTACTAATGTTTTTTTTCTGACTTACCTAGTACATTAATTATCACTGACTCCGTGCCTCGGAGAGGACGTTAAGCAGTCGGTCCCGGTTGCTGTCAATAGATGGCGGTCGTTACAATCCGCCAACCCGCATTGGAGCAACGTGGTGGATTTAAGCTCCAAGCCCCCTCATCTTGAGAGGAGATCTAAGCTCCTGCAATGGGGTATACAAAGGGCTGATGGAATGGAAGGTTAAATAATCGTGAGCGCTTAAAAAAACCCTTATTTTGAAATCACAGACAGACATTTATAATTTATTTTATTGCTTTCGAGTCGTTTTGACGATTGATTGGCCGAGTGGTTAGATACCCTAACTGCGGAGCCAAGGGTCGTCGGTTCGATTCCCGCCCGGGACAAATATTTGTGTGCATAAACATTTTTATTTCGTTCCGGGTCAGGGTGTGAAATATTTATATATATATATATTAATAAAAAAAAAAGAAAATTTAGTATGTATATCAATTGTCTAGTAACCCATAACACAAGCATATTTCTTTGGGACTAGGTAACGCTGTGTGGGATGTCCCAGATATTATTATTATATTTTTATGAAATTCAATTCCTAATTTGTACTAAACAAAATAGAAAATTAAATTTTTAAATAAAAGGAATGGTAATTTTAGATCGTTTAATCTTTTCAATTCACAGTATTCTAAAAATATATTATCTACCTTTATTGAAACGAAAAATGTTTTTACTTTGACGAATATTTCCCGAATCGCAATTCCAGGAAATGCGATATCGTATTATGTAGAATTGTAAAGTATTCCTTTCCGGGCGTATTTATACCTCGTTATGACTTTTTTCCTGGAAAACCGATTTTCCCGAGAAAATTTGAAATTGGAAATACGATATTTCCTTTGAAAGCACATTGGTGTTTTCATTTAAATATCATATTCCATCGAATGGAACGTTAAAGTAATTTTTTTTTAGACAATAGGCTAATTGTCTAATTTTTTAAAATTATTTTATATGAAAAAGTTTTTTAAATTTATCATAACAGTGAAAAATTAAAAAAAATCATTAATAACAAAGTTATGAACGTTTAAAATGTCCTGTCAGACAGAGAGGGCAATACAGCACGGCGTACCTATGTGTGACGTCAGGCCATTTAAAATAATGTTGAATATCGTTTTGCAAGAAAGAGACAGAGATTAAATTTTAATAGTTTTTAATTTCCATATTCTTCACCTTAACATAATTTTGTTTATAAATTTTGTTATCGTATAAAGTCTATTTTTATATTTTTTTGATAAATATAATGTAACTCAAATACCCTATTAAGGCTTGTAAATTTCGAGCACCTACTTAAAATTTAATTTTAAAATAAAGGCGTTCATTACTGTAATTGTTTATTCACATTTAATACGAACAATCGAAAAAGGCTCTTTTAACAAGTTGTAAAAAATAAAAATAATAACTAAGCTGCAGGAAGAATGCTGGAAAAGCTGCGAAACAAAAGCCTTTGTTCCACAGAACAATCCGTTAAGATGAATCGGAAAATGCGCGGAAATCTTTTATCAAAACAGTTTTCCTCTCCTGAAAGCTAAATGTTAAAAGAAAACAGAATTATATTTTCTCACGAACGACTCTCTCACCAAACATTAAATATAATTTCAGTAAAACTTTTTTTGTAATTTTTCTTTTTGTTATTGTTGGGGAATTGACCCTTTAATACTAAATTTTGGAAACGATAGCTTGGTTGGTTTCTACCTTGACCGAAAGCGATAGGAAAAACGCTAAAACAGAATAGCGGGAAAAAAGGGAAAAAAAGGACTGACCACGGGAGGAGCTGCCAGGTCTCACTCTACTGCGGGCGTGCCCTGCTTCACTTCTTTCTTTAGTTTATCACTTGATTAGATCGGTTTGGCTAATTTTAATAGTTTTAAACGAGAAGGCTCAGTGCACGGAAGCCATTTTTGATGTTATTATGTATGTTCATGAGAACACGTTATGGAATTCGTTAATAATTTGTTTTAACATTTGTTTTTCTATTGACACACAACTTATAACAATGCTAGGTCATTAAAGCGGGCTTGACCGATAGTATTTCTTAGTTTTTTATGCTTTTAAGCACGAAAAATTTTGCTCAACTGTTACGCTAGTTACGGGCAGTGTTAAAATTAATAGTCCCAATTTTACGAATTCGGGAAAGACCTCTTCTAGACAATTGCTTATAATAAAATCCAGTATTTTAGTTATGGACTCCAAATTAGTTAAATCATCGTCACAGTAAATAACATCAGGTTCCGTCTTTAATTTATAGAATTTATAGGATATTATAAATTTTGCCTGTACGTTTTGAATTTACTGTTATCAACCAAAGACAGAAAAATAACATGTTATCTATTATTTCAAAGTACAGAGATCTATATTTTACTCGGATAACATTTTCAGACATTTTTTAATACTTTCTGCTTTATCGATCATCATTATGCTTGTATTATGGGTATGGGTAATAGACATGGTCACGCACACAAATATTTGTACAAGGCGGGAATCTAACCCGTGGCCCTTGATTCAGTAGTTAATCAATCTGTCAGTCATATGTTTAGGCTAAGGCATGCCAATGTATGTATATGAATCAATCGGATCTACAAAACCTTTATCTACATGAATATGGCAAACGTCATAGAATTCTGTTCTAATACGGTTACGTATCTATCTTCTAAGAACACCTTGCAAGAAATGGCAAAGAATTGCCATTGCAATTCAGCGCGGCAATGCGATGAGCGTCATGGGCACATTTGCGTCGGGGGCGACGAGGGGTGGATTATTGGATTAGTTTTATTTTTTATTATTATTATTTTTGTGGTCAAGATTAGAGCAAAGAACACCTTAGTTTCTTAGTTATCTAATTGTGTATCCATCAATTTAATATTGGATAGCAACTTAAAGACGAAGCACGTTTATATCCTCCCTTACCACAATATGTTGGATATTAAGTTACCCACGTATTTCGGGAATGGATCTAATATCTTTTGTACGTGGGCGGCGTCCGTGACTAGCTTTAGTTATCGATCAAGAATGGCGGGTCTTACGTACGCGCGTTTATAAAATAAATATATTATTTTTTTATTAGGGTGTTTGGTTAATATTTAATATATAATATTTACCAAGAAAATATTAAAATAGACTTTTATAATAGACAAAATTTATAAACAAAATTATGTACGGCTGAATAATATGGAAATTATAAACTATTAAAATCTTATCTCTGTCTCTTTCTTGCAAAACGAGATTTAACGTTATTTTAAATAGTCTGACGGCACACATAGATACATCATCATCATCATCATCAGCCCATTTTTACCCCACTGCAGGGGCTTAGGCCTCCCCCAGGGTAAGGAGGGGGGCTTGGAGCTTAAGTCCACCACGCTGCTCCACTGCGGGTTGGGAACTGTAACGACCGCCATCTATTGACAGCGTCCGGGACCGACTGCTTAACGTGCCCTCCGAAGCACGGTGTCAGTGATATTATGTACTTAAGTCAGAAAAACTCATTGGTACACGCCCGGATTCGAACCATGGCCCTATGGGGCCTTATAAATTTGAGACAGGTTCGTTGCGCTCCGGGCTATCATGACATATCACATATATATCACACATATCATGACACATAGATACGCCGTGCTGTATTGCCCTCTCTGTCTAACGGGACATTTTAAACATTAATAACTTAATTAATAATGTTTTATTTTTTCAATTCTTTCAATGTTTATGAAGTAAGTGTATTTAGAAAACTTTTCCATATAAAATTGTAATAACAAAAATAGTCAACTAGCATATTGCGAAGCGTATGTCTTTGTTTGTGTTTGATATTACAACAGATTATGCGGTATGTTCATAAACAGGATTTGACATAAATTTTTTATGCAAGCATCGCAAATGAATTTCGTCATTTTCTAATCAAGTTGGAAAAACCCATTACATGTGTAATTTAATAAAATATAATTGTTTAATTAGTAAAAAAATTAATTTAAAAGCTGGTAACTTTATTTCAATTAAAAAGTTTCAAACTAATATTTACTGCATATGACTTTGATGCCTCAGGCTTCTAAAATGTATTTTTAATATTTTGATAGCCATACTTTTTAGATTTAAACACTGAAGTTTATTTTTAATTTTTTTTTAATATAAGCTTGTTTAAAAAAATGTTTTATTAACTTAACTATACATTTTTTATTGTGAAGTTTTTGCTTTTTTTTAAAACCTATACATCACAACAACGTCTAGGCCCCAACTAAGCATTAGCTTGTGTTTTGGGTACCAAGCGAAGACACCACATACATATAACAACCAAGAACCAGTACCAGTATTAATATTCATCATATAAATACTGACCCGACCTGGGATTCGAACCCGAGACCTCCAGCTTTGTAGGCAGGATCGCTACCCACTAGGCTAAGCGGTCGTCAACTGCTACTACTACTAGTAGTACTATCAGCCCTTTGATGCCCCACTGCAGGGACTTAGGCCTTCTCTCGAGTTGAGGTGGCTTGGAGCTTGATCCACCACGCTGTTACAATGCGGGTTGATGGATTTTAACGTCTGCCGTCTGTGGATGGCAATCAATTTTTTTAAGTAAACATATTTTATGCTCTAAACATACTTCTGATTTGCTTTTTGCGTCCGAAAATATTGTTTTTAGATAAAAACTTTTTTTGTCTCGCGTTAAATATTAGTGAATATGCCTTAGTACCGAAGATGACTTACTTACTCGGGGCCGCACGCTCCAAGTACTTTGCTAATGGGTTTATACTAATTGATTGACCATACCTCATCATTGTTTTGAACAAAAATTTTACAATATTTATTTCCTTTTCCAGTATGAATTTTAAATGTGTGCGACACTAAAATCTTCTTCACATGGAATATGTCGACACATCAGCTGGCGTATATTCAGTCTGTGGCATATATTTTTTGTGGTCACGATGCGGTATCTAGATCCATGCGGTGTCTCCATCGGTAAATCCGTGGTTTAAAATTAAATTTTCACCCTCACACGTCTAAAGAATATAACTATATGTTAATTTCGTAACATGTAGGTGATTTGTCTCTGACACTATGTTATTTAAATGAATACCTAGTGTCTCTAACATAGGTGTTCGGCTGAACGTTGACCAAGCTTATAGAACGTGTAGAGCTTACCGAACTAAATAAAAAGTTTCAAAAACAAAGATAAATGATAAAAAAACATGTTTTTCTCGGTAACCGTCACTTTGCACCATTTCAATTGACTTGCTGACTTGAAACGTTTTGTTTAGTTCGGTAAGCTGTACACGTTCTATAAGTTTGAACTACGTTTAGCCGAACACGCTGTATGTAATATATAACATAATATGCAATACACTACAATACAATATATAATATAAACAAAAAGTTTAAAAGAATAAGATAAGTGATAAATGAATACGAAACTTTAACCGAGTTTTTCTCGATAACCACTAGTTTGCGCGATCTGCTTAATTGAAATTTTTGTTTAGTTTGGTAAGCTCAACACGCTCTATATGTTAGAGCAACCAAAAATTTACCAAATATAGTAATATAGACTTACCACATAAAATTTTCACCTTGAAATTAAACAGTAGATTGTTACACACGGTATGAAAGGCACCTATTTCGAGTGCGTGAATAGGTCTTTCACCCGAGGTAAACACTGCTTTTAACTTCGAACGTGAGAGATGGCAATGATAACGCGTCAAATCCATATCTGAATGTGATGAACTCGTTTTATACGAATATATGTATGTGTAAATAAAATTAGCATATGATTAGCATTCGACAAAACAACTGAAGATCGAATTGCCGCTTTCTCGCCTTTTTTATTTTTCTTTTACTGTAGCATTCCACCAGCCAGTATTTTGTTAAATATTTGGCCCAAATCCATGTAAATTAAAAGATGATTTATATAATAGTAACTTATAAGTAGGCATAAGGTCTTATTACAAAATTATTGAAAATATTTTTTATTACAATTTTACGCCGCGATTTAACAGAATTGCTGTAAAAAGTTTGAACATGGCTGGCATCGTTTTTAAATTTTGTCATCCCTCTAATCAAGTAACTTAAAAAATACTTTCCAAGTATGAGACATGAAAAAGAGCTTTTCACACAGCAACGACACGCAAAGAAAGGATTGCAAACCATCGAACTAATATTAATAGAATATAAAACCCGCGCCGCGAACCAAATGTTTGCACCAAGCGTTGTTGCCGACCGGCAACAACTCCTTTAGTCACTCGCCTATGCTCATCGCGACCGCATGCCAAAACCGTGATTAAATAATAATTCAAAAATGCCGTCGCGGGTGTTAAAATCGTGTAAAAATCAATCAACTACGAAAAATAGGTATTAGCATAATTCATCGATAATTAAATAGAACAAAACTAAATCCATCCGAAACTAATTTTTGTACCTACATTATTTTCTACCTTTGCCGCCATACTTGTTTTAACTACAAGTAAAGTCACGACATGTAGAATACCTACTAAATACTTGTATAATACTCGCGAATTCTGTGTATTCTAGTGGAAACGAACCAAGCATAACATGTATGAGACATGTATAATACAGTGTATTATCCTTGATAGAAAAATAAATGTGGTAAAAACAAGGTGATAGTGCCGCGCGCACAGATTTTGTTTGTGCTGTCTGTTCTACTAGTATATACTCGTAGTTCAGTGCTGCAAATAGGCTTTCGCATTTATTTATATACATTATTACATACAAGTACATTATGTTATGTGTGCCATTGATTCCGTGCCTCGGAGCACATTAAGCCGTCGGTCCCGGGTGCCATCAACAGATGGCAGTCGATAAAATCCACCAACCCGCACTGGAGCAGCGTGGTCGATTAAGCTCCAATCCCCCTCACCCAAGCACCTGCAATAGGGCATAATGTGCTGATGGAATTGAATGGAATGGAATATTCTGTTATTGAAAGTCATTGAGTGATTTCTTCTAAAATTATACATATGATTACGTCACGTTTATTTTTTATTTGGAGAATATTGTCAGAAGCTCAGGCACTAGATCACAATAATCTCATATGAGAGAATGTCGTGTATTTTTTTATCTTTTGGAGAAGACCACGGGATACAAAAATAAGTCTCGCCATGACGATTCGGCTTTCGTCACTGTGACCCAGCTTTCCTCCATGGTCCGTTAGCCAGCGGAAAGGGGCCACCCTTGAAGTTGACGTCGCAGTTAAATTGTTAACTAAGGGAGCAAAATAGTGTATTTTCGGAGAGTATAGAACATTTTACATTCATTACGCTCTAAAAATTGTGACAATACGGTAAATAAACCTTATTTTACAAAGACATTTAAACGTAGACGTATAAACGTAGCTCCGGTTATAGAGCCGTAATTAAAAGCCAAAAGGTGATGCATGTCTTAGAATTTTTCAAATGTAATGAAGAAAAACGCGCGAGTGCAATCTTACTGGAAATGATATGTCGTGATATCCGTGTGATGCGAGTTCGCCTCTTGGTTAGAAGGTCGTGGTTCGAATCCCAGATACGGGCATGTACTAATGAGATTTTTTTCGACTTAGGTAAATACCTAATTATCACTGACTCTGTGCCTCGGAGAGCACGTCAAGCCGTCGGTTCCGGTAGCCATCATCAGATTGCAGTCATTAAAATCCACCAACCCGCATTGGAGCAGCATCGTCGATTAAGCTCCACTACCCTCATCCCGAAGGAAGGCCTACGCCCCTGCAGTGGAGCATAATGGGCTTATATGTATAGACTGGATTTGAAACTATACAAGTTGACTTTACGAAAAATTTGACCCACCACGAGCTTATGAAGTCGAGCTTGTATTACAGGTGCTAGAAAAAATGAAAATACTCAAATATTATAAACCTTTAAAGTGCTTTATTCTTTAATACTATTTATTTGTTTATATCTGATAACGCTCTTGGAGTGGGGTCTTTTTAAGATAACCCGGATAGAGAGCTGAAATGAAAACGCAGTAAGAATTTTGCAACTTTTCTTTTATTGACTTTTTTCAATTACTTGAGAGACTATAAATAATGTATACGACTTATTTAGTCAAAATGCTTTTTCTTTCAACTACGTAGTAATGTTATCATTAATCACTACAAAAACGATCACAAAGAATGTATTTTTTGCTTAGAACCAAAACAGTGCAGAATTATGCAGAAAAATGAGATTTCATATAACAATATGAAATATCATTATTGCCCCCACCCTCTACTCACCTTATCTCACCCCCAACCCCTACTGACCTCATCTCAAATGAGTGAACAGTAAAACATTTTTCACGTTACATTGATAACGTAAATCTTAATCAGAGGCCCGCGCCAACGGAATTATTTCGCCTCGAGTAACCCTTAGGGGTTACCCGACAACTTCGCGCCGGCGACACCCTAGTGTGCCGCCTAGCCGCTCCGGTGAAGTCGTTAGAGCTTTCGGGCTAACGACACGCATCCTTATTCTGCTTCAGGCGGTTGTTTAGTGGGTGCAACTCCCACATACCTGTAGAGTTTAATCCGCCTTCGGCGCCGCTGTCGTCGTGGAACTTCGCAGGCAGGGTCGCTGCCCACTAGGCTGAGCGGTCGTCAAGGTACATTGGTAGTTGAAAGAAAAGTAGATTATGCACCTCGTTGTAGTGAGTAATTAATGCACTCGTGTTAATTACTTACTACATAACACTCGTGCATCAATAATTCACTTTGCGCTCGATGCAACAATCTACTATTAAATTTGCAGGACGCATAATTCTCGCTGTCAGGAAAAATTTCTTTCATAGACTATTTTATAATTTTACTATCTACAGCTCGCTAGCTCGCCTAAGTGAATTACAGGACTATTTAGTTTTCTGTCCTCACTCTGCAAAGCGTACACAAAGCGCAATGAATTGGATCTTACATTAGACCCTGGGTTACGATTAACATATCAAAATAAGTTTAGTCAAAATCGGCTCAGTATTTTTTGAGTTTGTCTTGTCCATACAAACAAACATATAAACGCGTATAGTACTGTAGTACGCTAGATTTTCATATCTGCAGCCAAATTTGTGTAACTTTTGAATTTCGCTGTTGATTCTTCTTTTTCGAAAATCCTTCGCAGCACCCGACAAATAATGCTTTAAATTAAAACTAAATAAAATTTAAATTAATTAAACATCTTCTCATCTACTTATGACGGTATTGCCAATATATTTTAGGAATTCCTTAATGTTTTTCTTTGAGCAGTTCCTGGAACACTTCCTCAGAACCCACGCTTCTACTCCAGTACGAAGATTCTTATATCCGCTGTCCTCCACCTATATATAGAGCCTTTTAACCACTACTAATGTTTGCATATGGCTGATAATCTTCTTGGAGAAGGGCAATTAAGATAAGCTGGATAAAGGGCTGAAAATAAAACACAGTGAGATTTTGCAGTAGAAGACAAGGGGCTTTACAATATCCTTATAATACATAAACAGATATTTTACAGCTAGCACGGAACAAATAAACATGTTAATGCACACCAATGTTTGTCCTGGACGGGTATTGAACCCACGACTTTTGTGTCTACAGTCGGTGTCTCCGACCACTAGATCGGTCGGTCAAACAGTTTTGAATAGTATTGCATACCATTCAGGATATAGCAGCATAAGGATATTTTTCCATATGTCCTTTATTTCTTTCGTTGGAAACGAATTTATGTTTTCGTTTTGGGGCTACCAAAGTTTCAGTGTTACATATTATAAAACAAAGCCCCCACTACTGCGTCTTTATGTCTGTCTGTCTGCCTGTCTGTCTGAACTATAAAGCGATAAAATCAATAACTACGAAACGGATTTTCATACCGTTGTCAATGGAAGGAGTGATTCAGAAGAAAGATTTATGTATATGATTCATTAATGTTTTGTGTAAATTGGTTGTAAACTTACGATGATTGTTGAATAATCATTCAATGACGAATGAATCATTCGACGACCGCTTAGCCTAGTGGGTAGCGACCCTGCCTACGAAGCTGGAGGTCCCGGGTTCGAATCCCAGGTCGGGTCAGTATTTATATGATGAATATTGATACTGGTACCGGGTCTTGGTTGTTATTTGTACGTGGTGTCTTCGCTTGGTACCCAAAACACAAGCTAATGCTTAGTTTGGAGCCTAGACGTTGTTGTCATGTGTACGTTATTATTATTATTATTATGAAAAGGGCACCTGCCCAGCGCCCAGTTTTCGACCGATTCCAAATTTTTTTTTCCAAACGGTAGCCATCTATCTGCCTCGGGAGACTTTTTTCAGTTATTCGATATTGGCTTTCGTTTTTTAAATGATCAAATTTTTTTCTAAAAAATCGAGAAATTTCATCTTTTTTTCCCGAAAGAAGTTACGGACCGATTTTTAGAAAATTTGGTAATATACGATGCCCCACAGGCCATCTTTTGACACCACTATCTTTCGTCTATCATTATAAATTTTGGAAATATAGCCGGATTACACTCATCCCAGAAAACGATCTGAGAAACATTTTCAATGTTAAAATGATTTTTCGCCCCCAATCCGCAGCGCACCGGCGCGTGGTGAGCTTTTGGTCGAAGCTCCATATCTCAATTTCGCTGAAGGATTGTACCTACTCCAATAAAAAACATTACTGTACTGAATTAAAGTATGGAATTTTATGTTTTAGTGTATAATAGTAATGATATAACTATTATGATCATAATATTTATAACTTACAACGTATGAGTAAAAATTAAATTATTAAAATAAAAATTCTTAAAAACCTCATTAATAATCTACTACAGTAAAAAACTCAATAAAAAGTATGCCTGAAAAAGTCTAGAAAGTTAAAAAGAACAATTTAAGAAATAATGTTTCTTTAGAAGTAGGTAACTTTCGTTTCTTAAAAAAAAAAAACTATGCCGTAGTCGAAGACTCCCACAGAATGCGGTATGCGTATTGTGAGGTTTTAGTATTATTATTTAGGAAGCTTTGTAACTCTGTACTCGGTTTTGTAAAAGAAATGAAAACTAACTTTTTCGCATTGATTTTTTTTACAAATTACAGATTTTGTCTATTACAGTTAAATATTTTCAATTTTTTTCGTTGTTTTTAATATTTTAAATTGTGTGCATAAACTTGACGGCCATTGTAAGCAGTAGTGGATTTATACATTTGCTGCCAGTGAACTATTCAAATTGTGCCGCCCTTGCCTACCTCTACAATTCGTTACCCTAGTTCATAATCATTTTTTTTTCTTTTTGTCAATGAAATCGTAACTTTATATAATTTGGGCACTAAGTATAGATCGTCCTATCACATTACCTTTTCCCGTAATTAATACGATTGTGAACGAGGGGCACACTAGGGCATGGATGTGTTAGTTCCTAGATTATTTTTACAACCCAACGATTTAGTTAGGATTGCACTAGAAAAAGTTTTTGGGTATATTTATGTGCTAATAAAAGGTTAGTCATGTACTACAATTTGCTGCCCCTAAATTCTTTTTTCGATCAATCAAATAAATATCTTTATTTTATAGTTATGTAAAATAATCTGGAAATACGTCACAAAAGTGAATTTATTACTTTGTAGGAGAAACGTCGTCGCAAAGGCACATTCAAAGAATTGCTGGTTCCTCTTAGAAGACAACGCACGAAACTGAGGGACGCTCTGTAAAAAAACACACAAACAATTGTTTTTAATAAAATTTTAACAATAACTGCTTAAATATTAAATCTTTTGAAACAAACCGATAGGCGAGCGGTCCACACCCATCGTTTTTTGTCATTCACATACCGATACTTTATAATAGGTTTTTCCATAAAGCGTGCATTTGTTAAGGGGTAAATCTTGACTGTTAACTGTAATCTTATTGTAAAAGTGTATACATTGCCCTTCAAACGATTTTGTGACTTTACTGAAAAGGCTAACATGGTCAGCAAGTTTACCTTTGATTCTTGTATTAATTAACATTATGCCGATCACCATTTTTTTTAATATTACAATATTTATTTTACGTCCATTATGTTTTCATTGTTATATTGAGACGGCACATTATGTTAATATTCTTAAACTTGTCCCTAGCAGTGCCCTATCTCATCTCTATATTGGTTCTACCTCTATCTGCTGCCCTAGGCTCCAGGCTACTAAGCCTACTGGTAAATCCACCACTGGTTGTAAGAAAAATATTGCAGCACATACAAACAATCACGCCTACCTGTCTCTATAGAAATTATTGATCGAAATAAACGAAGCCCGAATTTATATATTTTAATTTAACATCCCTGTTGTTTCGAGTGTCTTTGTCTTTGTCGCTCGCGATTCGGCCGTTTTGTCGCAAATTTAATTGTCTATAAAATACATTTTCCAATTATTGGTTTTCGTCGTTTTTGTTATAAATTCGTTTGTTGTCTAGGTATTTGTTTTTGTTTTGAAAATTAACATGAAACCTGGAAACTCTTTAAGCCACTGTCAGTTTGAAATATTACGGATAAAGTGCAAAAAAAAAAAATAACAAGGTAATAAATAGGTAACATATTATTGATACAGAATATATAATAATAATACTTAGGACATTCCACACAGCGCTATCTAGTCTCAAACTAAACAGTGCTCGTTTTGTGATTTACCACCTACCCTACACTACAACCCATCCTGCGATTATTTCCTGGTTATGAAAAATTGATTTAAGGTTTAAGGGGACGATTTCTAATAGATGTCGAAGATGATGGTATACATTTTGACAACAAACTGAAGGAATATTTTTTTTAACGACTAGTGTCTTTTTGTAAAAAATATAATAGGTGCATTTCTTTCTCAGGGGTCTAAATTGAAAAATTAAAAAAAAAATGAAGTGTCCATGCTCGTCTTTTATTTCATAGTAATGTAGATTACAGATCAACTTCCTCTCGTACAGGTAGCCTATGCTATGTCTTAAACAGCTATGTCCAACAGCAGATATTTGGCGGTTGAAACGAACAAAATGTTATTCAACAAAAGCCTCATGCATATTACTAGTTTTATTTTATTATATATGTAATACATAATATGTGCATTTATTTCCGAATGAATCTATCAGTGGAATTTTATTCCTTATTTTCAGATACAAGGAATACGAGAAAATCAGATTATATTACAAATGGATTCTATAAAAGCTTTATTTGTAAGAAAAACTGCCTGCAATATGTTCATACGTAGAAACGATTGTCTGTGGCTTAGGTTTTGTGAATTCAGATTTATTATAGGAACTGGCATCTATCTCTTCGTTCATTTATTGTAGTTATCTAGTTATGTATTCAACTATTCAACTACTTCTAACTATTCAAGTACTGTACTGTGTATTTATATTAAGAATTCAAAAATTATTTATATAGCTTAATTAATCAGTGAAGTAAATACTTATTAAGTGAATGATTAAATAAGTGAATGATTAAATAAGTGAATGATTAAATAAGTGAATGATTAAATAAGTGAATGATTAAATAAGTGAATGATTAAATAAGTGAATGATTAAATAAGTGAATGATTAAATAAGTGAATGATTATTAAGTTAAATAAAGCATAATTATTGAAGATATCAGGAAATTATAGATTTTACAAGTGATTATTTTCAAACTGAATATGTATCTAATGTTTTATATTTAACATATATAAATAAAAAGATTAATAATGTATATTGGCAAATAAATAATGAGGATAATAATTTTATCTTTCAATTATATGAGTTCGGAGTATTGGGCAACAAAGGAGACGGATGAAAGAAAAGTGCATGTGGCAGAGATGAGAATGTTAAAATGGATGTGTGGTGTAACTAGAATGGACAAGATTAGGATTAGGGGACGACTCAATAAGGTGTGGATGGATTGCGTGAGGAAGGATATGTGTGTGAAAGGTGTGAGTACAGAGATGACGACTGACAGAGATGAATGGAAAAAGAACACATGTTGTACCGACCCCACTTAGAGTGGGATAAGGGCAGGAGGAAGATGATGATGATGATGATGATGATGATGATGATGATGATGAATCAAATGAGTTGGGACAAAAAATATGTTTTTACAATTTAAGTATGAGACACAAAATCTGAACAAAATATTAATTTAATAACCCACTCCTTGTCGCCCATAACAAATAGGTGCCAATGATGCTCCATACCATTCCATCAGCCATTTATCCCACACTGTGAGGGCTTAGGCCTCCCCTCGGCATAGGAAACTTGGAGCTTAATCCACCACGCTACTCCGGTGCGATTTGGTGTATGACCATGACGCTCACGGGTAGTAAAAATATTAATGAATTAAATCACTATGAATTAAGTTCTCGGCTTCAATAAAGAACAAAGTTAAACGTTGACCCACACTTGATTATTTGTCAATATCAAAAATAAAGTTACGCGTATAATTTCGATTTTGTGATTTTCTACGCAGTGGGATTTGATAAACTCTGAAGAATAACGAGTTAAATTCCGATGGAGTGGATCAACCCAATATACGCAGCGAAATAAACTGAAATGGAACCGGTTGCTGTACTTTACCACAGATGGCGCTATCTAACGAATTATTATGCTTTACAACAAATAGCGCTATCACTTGAGCTGCCTTAAGTAAACTATAATCATTTGATTTTTGATTAAATTAATTAATTTTTCAAATATATCATTTCGGAAAAGCACATAATGCTTGAAATAAAAACTTCCGAATTGCAACTATTTAGCATTTGAAGAGGCGCCACATGTATAAGTTTAAAAATATGTTATATTAAAAACTTCGCTTTCTTGAAAATATATTTTACAGTGACGGACCTGTGGTCCCACGGATTTGACCTACTGGTAGGATTACGGTATACCACTATATACCCGTGGTTCTACTGGACAAGGAAAGATTAAATAGTATTGATATTTCGATATTTATTTGTATTTTTATTAAGTAAATGATTAAAACTAATATTTTTTCTTCATTTAAAATAAAATTTACTTTGAAATCGAACACATTCAAAATTATTTTATCCTCAGGTTTAGGTCCAGTAGGTCCACGGGTACATAGTGGTATACCGTGGTCCTACCAGCAGGTCAAATCGGTGGGACCACGGGCCCTTCAACTATTTGACTTATAACTTCTAAAAAAACGATCTTTTTACTGACATATTTTTCAGTTTGAGACAATTTATAGTCAGTAATAATAACTTGGGTCAATTGCATAAGTCGCGATGGGCATTGTGATTTTCCTATAATTTTTATAACTCAATTGTAATTTAATTGGAAATTTAAATTATTTCAATGATATGAGTATAAATTTATGTACATATCAATTTCATTCCTTAGCATCCATTCAAGGTTATCAAAGCCAAAGCAAAGATAGATTGCGGTCACATATCACTTTACATCAAGAGAGAGAGAAAACAAGGTGTATCACATGTCATATAAAAAAGTCGATATAAAATATAAGTAAAAACAAATCTTATACAAATCTGTCGTTCGATTGTGTATTTAAGTACATTTCACATGTGAAATGGGTGTTACTGTCTCAGAAATCTAGTAACTGTTTAAGAAATCTAATCCTGATCTTCAATATTGGCCGTGTAGGGACGGCAAAGAATGCAATTCCCCACCGCCACGGGGAAGCGTGTCGTAAGAGGCGACTGACCCAGGTTAGCAGAAGATGGGCAGCAGCATCTCTCTGTGAAACTAGATACTGCGATCACCAACCCGCCTGCCAAGCGTAGTGATTATTGGCAAACCCTCCCAATGATAGACACAAAAACACAAAGGCCCCCGGTCTCCGGCGGCCCTTCTATTCCTGGCTACGGCAGCGGTCATGGTACCTAAAGCCGGGGGTGATTGGATGCGGAAGGTAGGGGACTGTGAGTGGTGGCGAGCCTTGGGAGAAGCCTATATCCTGCAGTGGAGAGACACGGGCTGATGATGATGATGAATCTTTAATATTAATGAAGGGATCGAATAACACGGTTGGCCCTCTGATGCTCAGATATTATATCTATTATAAATTAGGTATGATTAAGGAGGTACTCGAACGCGATCCTCTTTTCAATCTTCAGGTCAATTTTGTTATTTTAATCCAAAACGCTTTAGTAGGTAAAATATTGGCAATAACTAGTTAAAATAGAAAATATTTTTCAAATTTTTGTATTTAATTTAGTTTTTAGCTAGTTTAACATTCTCAAAATACCAGATTCCGTGTGACTCGCAGTAAAACGCACTGCATGTTCTTTTACGTTTATTTCCTTGTCTCATATTTTACAGCAAAATATATTTCTTTCCTTGTTTGTTGCCGTCCGTTCTTATAAAATTTTCACATCGCTTTGGCACTGACAATTTATTAGTTTCTAGTCTAAAATTTACCTTCGCTTAGTAGTGTCTCTTGACTTGACCGATTCCATCTGACACTTTGCTTAACACGTGTGTTTCTTACACTGGTAGAGTCAACCGTTGTGGAGCTTTCAAAAAATATATTAATTTTATTTGTAAATATCATTACTTTATAGCAAAAGAGTCAAAATCGATGGCTTTCGTCAGCGCCAAAAGATCATAAAACTTACCATTCCAAACGTACCATACACACATATCATTTTTTTTTGTCAAACCAGGCTTTGCCTCTGTTTGTGCAGTTTGTTCTTTGTGGAACTTTTTGCACGTGCTTGTCGTAAGTAAACTACTCCTCGTCACCCGTGACCGGTTTCGACGCGTTTTAACAGATACGGTTCATGAGGTTTTTTCCGTAAGATTATGTGGCAGGCAAATATCGACCTTTTCCATATAAGCCAAACTAAGTTCAAAAATTTTGAAATACAAATTAAATAAGTAATTTAAAAAACACCTGACACAAAAAAAAACTAACATTGAAGACTGAAGACAGAAGACTGAAATAATATAGGTTTGTAAAATTTCAAATGATCTTTGATCCTTAGGCGTCGGGGGCCGTTGATTATGTATATTACGTTTACTTCAGGCATAAAAGTCGAATTGACTAGAAGCGCTCTTCTGCTTTACTCTCATACTCTGCTTTACTGCCATAGGTACTCTAGCTAACTCGTGTAAAATAACGAGTTTCAATCCGAGTTTCAGCGCATGAGATCCCCGCGCGCCGCTTTTCACCCTCGCGTAATTGCGTTTGATATTTTAGATTTATTTAGATTATTTTAGATACTGTGAAGTGACATGACTCTATTAAAACCATATGCTGCTATCAAATTAATTTAATCTTTGACTTCAGGGGTTGTCAAATTTTTAATTTTAGTTCTTTGTTATATATTATTGTAATTACATTATCATATAGTTTTCATGTATCCATTCTTTACTTTTTCAAATGTTGAATACAGAATTGGAAATAAAATATATTAAAAACACTCCAAGTAGGATGAACTTACACATTTAAATGTCATAAACGTAATCCACATGCTCGACGCAACAAGCAGACAGACACAAAAACAGAAAAAAATTTAGGCATTATATGCTCTGGTACCCATGCAAAGCCGGAGAGGCTCGCTAGTATAACATAAGCGACACAGATTTTTCTGCTGCTCTTGTCACATTTTTAGTTTTTTTTTTTGGTCGTAAAATTTAAAATTTTATAGAAATTTAAATTGAAATTTAAAGTTTAAGAGAAACTAACTAATAGTGATGGGCATCAAGTATTGTTTAAATTATATATCATCATCATCATCAGCCCATTTTTACCCCACTGCAGGGGCTTAGGCCTCCCCCAGGGTGAGGGGGGGGGGCTTGGAGCTTAAGTCCACCACGCTGCTCCACTGCGGGTTGGGAACTGTAACGACCGCCATCTATTGACAGCGTCCGGGACCGACTGCTTAACGTGCCCTCCGAAGCACGGTGTCAGTGATATTGTGTACTTAAGTCAGAAAAACTCATTGGTCCAAACACGCCCGGATTCGAACCATGGCCCTATGGGGCCTTATACATTTGAGACAGGTTCGTTGCGCTCTGGGCTATCACGACACTTTCACGACACAAATTATTTATTTAAACATTTAAATTTTTAACGGTATTAAAACAAGCCAACTGAGAAATTTGGTCATAACTTTAGACATACAAAATACGAATAACTAAATTCACAGTAAGACCCTAATCTTCATACTTCAGTCCCTCCACTCCCACCCTGTTTCATATCATGGAATACAAAGTTTACCGCAGTTACTGCAAAGTTTTGAGTTAAATAAGTGGGTACTCACTCAGACATATCTGAATAAGTTATAAATTAAATTTAATGCTTTATATAAGTAAAATTCAAGATATTCCTTAATATTTCTTGACTTCACTCGCACTATTTAATAGTTAATAATATACCACAAAATAATAATAATAAGTATTTATTCACTCAAAGTTCTACAAAGTTCTACAATGTTTTACAAACCTAACCTAACAGAATGAAAAGAAAAATGGGGGACCTCTATGTCTGAACGAGGAAAACCTGTGCTTCAGACAACAAACAACAAATGTGAAGATAAAGTAATTTCCATCTTTTCTAGGGTTGCAAAACATTATCTCTTTTAAATTTCATCGTTAGTATAGACACTAAGTTTTAGACAACAGGAAAATCGCAACTATTTCTGTCATCTCTTAGCTACAGATTTTGTCATTGGAAATGACTTTCATTTCGTTGGATTATAGAGGGTCATTTGGGAGTTTTGTGAGACAGGTAGATTGCACGAAGAGTTTATGAGATATCGGAATGAACTTGAAGTTAAAAGGCGCAGCTTGGCGAGCTCTAGAAGATGGCAAAAGACAATTTGGAAAAAGTTCAAAAACAAAAAAATTATGGGCAAAAAACGAGAAAAATCGCAATTTTTTTCCCCGATTTTCATTTTGGGAGCCTGATATCTCGAGAACTAAGGCCGAATAAGAAAAAAATAAAAAAAGTGGCTCGGGGTAATTAGACAGGCGATCAATTGAGACTAAAATTGTTAGAATCGGACAACCGGAAGTAGTGGTGCCCTTATTTGGAAGTCGCATATGCGTCGGTGTTACATTTCGTACTAATTCCGTTTGTTCGATCGAAATGTCGTACAGAATGTTATATTTCGCAGTTTTAAGCTTATTCAGATAATAATAATAATGATAATCCAAAATATATGTTTTTACTTTAATTCGTTAGGTTCATTTCCAATGTCGTAAGAAGTTCGTGCGAAACCAGGAGATCCGTTGATTTTTTTAAATATTTCATTTTAATATTCTCCAATTAAAGTTAGTCTGCCGACAGTTCTTTTTTTGGGTTGAGCCCTAATTGGACAAGCCCGATTTTTATGGTACTTGATTTTTCTGTATTTTAAAACATTTCAAATTTTTTTTTTTATTTCAATCGCCCCATAAATTACAGCTTTATATTATTTATGAAAACTGGAAGTTTGTTCTATTTTTTTTTATAATTGGGACGTCCCACACAGCGCCACCTAGTCCCTGAGTAAATAAGTATTATGCTTGTATTCTTGGTACCAGACAACCGATATTGTTATTGTACATACTGAAATATTCTTTACACATATAGATATTTTTCACCCAAACACGGAACAAATAGACATGTTAATGCACACAAATATTTGTCCCGGGCGGGAATCGAACCCGCGACCCTTGGCTCCGCATTTAGGATCTCTAACCACTCGGCCCATCGGTCAGTCAAATATAGTCACTATAGTTAAGGCGCATAAAATTTAAAAGTAATTATCCGATACTGACAAAGCTTCAAGAATGCTATTTTTCACGGTTTGTTTTATTTGTGAAACACTTCTTCGAAAATGGACGACTCCAATAATTTCCACAGTGAAAACACGACCCAGCGAGTTAGCATCTCATTGTATCGAAACAGTAAACATTTCAAAGAGAAGGGAAAATCCTCAGGGAGGCGCGCGAGCAAAACTTTTTACGAACGCCGCGAACCTATTTCCTGTTTGAAAGGTCGGAAAAAGTGTCGGGCACGAATAGCCCGGGAGCCCATAACCAGAAATATTTATGATTTTGATAGACCTTAGTTTTCGGCAAGTGTTAGTACATAGATTGCGGTCTAACAGATAGGTATAAAATAATGAGAATAATAATAGTACCTTGGACATCCCATTAAGTACCATGTAGTACCAAAGTAAGGACCATATACTCGATTTTCTTTTTTTTATATAGTACACACTTTTAAAGTTACCTTTTACACCCTTACACATAAAACTTTAGTGTACGTAGATTCTACGGTACATTTCTGATGGTAAAAGTAAATAAATAACAATTTAATAAAACCAATTTTCTGATTAGACTGTTAGATTTCGCATTTCAAAAATATACCACGTTTAGAAAAAATCTCAAAAACTACTCGGTATACTTAAAAACCAATTTTCGTTATTCAACGACTATTTTAATTTTTTTCTAGTATTTTCACTCCATAGTTTAAAAATTAAAGCAGAAACACACTATTTTTAAGACTTTTAGGGCGCATATCTCAACTACTATTGCCTTAATGAAAAGTAACTTTAAAACTTATATAATATTTAAAAACCTATTTATAGCAACCCCACAAGTTAATTTGAGCTGAAAATTTTGTTTTCGTCCCTCAATTACGTAACCTATCCAATTTTCATTTTTATTCCGCTACACCATTGTCAAGCGATTCATAGATTAAATGTATAATATTCCAAATTTCATTTACCAATAAAATGTCAATAGTCTCCGAGTAAAACGTTTGTGACGGACGAACAGACAAGACGTAATTATAAAGTTTCCGTTTATTGCCATTTGGCTATAGTACCTTAAAAATCATTGAAACAAAACAGTTCAGCGAAAGTTTAACAAATACAGGATAGTGTTGACCATTTTTGATCACTGACTCCCGGGCTAGAAAAGGAACTGAAAACTTGGGGGCGCGATACTTCCGGATTATCTCGCTCGTGTAAAGGTCTTATGACACAGCAGATGGTACGATTTTATGTTGTTTAGGGGTCGGAAGTTATATACGGAACGGAACCCTTTTTGTGGGACGCATTTACGTGCATCTGTCGTTTGATTATGACAGAAATGGCAGCTCCGCAGAAAATGTAAATTTATACGTATAACAGTTATTAATAAGCAATAAATGAACAAAATATAACAAACATTCTCCATTATGAAGTTTTGTTCTTTTTTTTATGTTGCGTGCCAAACAGAGGACTTATGGAACAGTCTCGATGTCTGTCTGTCACGTTGTTTTTGACTACCGCCTCTTAAACATTATTAAAGAAAAAAATGATAGCTTACCAAACAGTAATTGTAAGAAATTGGATTTTGATTGACAGGTTATTTTAGATGAGCAAACTACATATTGAAAAAAAAATATTAAGGATGTCATGTGAAAAATGATTCTCAATTGAAAACTCATTTCTATTTTTAAAAAAAAACCTAAAATTCCGAAACGTTCGTTCAAAACAATCAGTAAAATGAAACTTCATCAGGATTGCATTAAAAGTTGCACTTTGTTTTGCGTTTTATATTTACTTGAACTACATTATAAATTACTAGCTTTCCGCTCCCGGCTTTACCTGCATAGACTAAACGATTGTACCGGGACCACTATAATTTTTTGCATAGATATAGTTTATAAACTGAAGAATGACATAGGCTACTTTTTATCCCGAGAAAAAGGGTCCCGGTACAAACTGTGGTAATCCACGCAAGCGGAACCGCGGGCAGAAGGCTAGTAAAAATATAATTAAAATTACAAACTACTATTCAATTGTTTCTAGTTTACAAAAAAAATTGAATGTGTAGGTTACTAATCGACAAAGCGTAGGTCTGTTCGCTTACACCGTGGCATTTTTCTTACTTTTAGCATTTTTATACCTGTCTTAACTTCTAAATGAAAGATCCGATTCGATTAATTTACAGAGCAATTCACATGTACATAATCAACCTAGATCATAAAACTATTTAGTTGGATAAAGATCAAAATCATAATACGAATGCCATCTTCTTTAGACTCTACCCGTGTTTCGATTGACTAATTAAAAAAAGAACTGTGATTGAGACTTAAGTATAATAGTTATAGTTTATCCATTATATTAACCCACACCCTTTGACACGTGGACACCGCATACCGACGAAAGTTCACAAAGAAAGCCGCCGGCACTTGGTTGCCGCCTCAAAGGATACCGACGCTGGCGTCTGAGGTCTAATATAACGGATAGACTTTAAACATATATAGCATCGCGGATTTTTTATGGGTAACGATGTGTTCTATAAACGAGTAGCACATTATTTTATGTATCATCAATAGTTTTCACAGCGCACGCTAAAGAATGACTTTTTCAGTACATTTATTATTAATACGGTCTTTATGACATCGAAACTTGTACCGTAATGTTGCATTTTACAGTACTAGGCATTTTTACTTTACCTACACCAACTACAAACGAGCATTCTGTTTGTATCGCATACGTAAACCGCGAAAAGCAACCCGATCGTGCCCTTAGCTCCCACTATTATTACATTTCAAGTATCTACCTAACTTTAATCGCAAATGTATTGAAAAACGTCGTATGATGCTCGTACTCAGTAAGCTCGTGCCTATAAACACCTCGACTATAATATGCAGCTTACCGTACTTACATCATAATGTACTAATGTATTGTAATTTTCGTAGAGATCTCTAATTTTTTTAACTTAAAATACAGTTACAGTAATTTTTGAGTTTATCCGTAACAAACAAACAAACATACAAAAAATCAAATGTCTGTAATATTAGTAGAGATAAACGCAGTCGAATCAACAGGCGGTGTCTAGTCTCGTTTTCACGTGGGACGAGCAAATAGGATTGAGATAGCACACACTTAGCATAATCCGCACTTGGAGGCCATGAGCGACTCGCTCGTATTTTGCAGTCGCGCACTGTTAACTTTTGAAATATTTTAGTTGTTTAGTGTGTTATTAAGTATTAAGTGAGTATGATTCCGTTAGTTTCAGACCTCACTTGTTTTATGTTAAGAAATACCGAATATTATTATTATAATTTAAAATAATGGATATCTTTGTTAATAAACTATTAATCAATGCTTACGGGATTATGCTCTCCTCTCACTCCTCCCCCCCCCCCAAAAATAAGAAAGAATGTAAAAAAATAACCTTAAAATTAAATTTCTCCAAAACAAAGTGATTACAAGTTGTGTTTTTTATGTTTCCATAGACTGACATGATCAATTTGGTCTAGGTCATAAAAAAAATATGTTTAATTCCAAATTGATACAAATAGTAAATGATAGACTAACTAGTGTAAAAAAAAAGAAAAAAAATCAGTGAAATTAAAAATTGATGAAAAATCGCCATTTTTTTTTTTAATTTTGTTATCCTTCCGTACCAAATGGCAAAAAACGGAACCCTTATTTCGTTCTGTCCGTCTGTCACAGCCATTTTACTCGGAGATTTTTGGTATTATACAGATGAAATTCGGTAAGGAAGTGTAATATATAAACCGCTATACATACATTAACGTGTGGACTATCTATAGATGCGAACGAAAAAGCGACAGTAAAAAGAGATAGACACATAAATTCATAAGATTGAACGTGGGAGAAAATGAGATAGGAAGCATTATACAGTGTTTCTTATGTTCATGGTTCTCTTTGTGCTCTGCTTCGTACCCTTTCCACCCGTGTTTACCAAGGCATAGTGGGAGTTTGCTTGGGCCTCAGCGTTGTACGTGTGTTAATACGTGTTTGCGCGCGCATGCGTAATGCAAAGCTTGAGAAAAGGCATCACAATAACCATGGTGTTTTGTATACGTGTACGTATTATTTATAATAAAATTTTTCAAATATGCCGTTAACGAATGCAGAATATTGTCGCGATCTAACTTTGTATCACTATGATCATTACCTACCTATCTATGATCATTAAAACCTACAATTATCCTCTTTCCAAAATTTTACATTATTCTCGTTATCTTGAAACCAAAATTTTTGAAGGTTTCACTTCTACCACGTGTGAATCGCACACATGTTTTAAGTTTTAAAAACTAAAAAAACAACTTCAATATGTGCTTGTACTAGATTTATATTTTAATTACTGCATTACTCATATACTCTTAATTTATTTATTTAAGCCAGCAGTTGTGGAGATTTGTGCCTCTAAATTTTTAGCTATTGATTGGCAAATTCATTTAAAAAAAATCTGTTAATACCTACAACTAAAATAACACTTTCACGTTTGGTTACACTGAATACATTTCCTATACTTACTACAATTTTTTACTACAACCCTTCACATTGTACGTGGTCCGACACGTACATATATGATTTTTTTTTAAATATTTTGAAAAATAATTTTTATACTTATTAATCGATACTTCATCTATTATAACTATTTGGTTGAAGTGTCGTGATAGCTCGAGCGCAGCGAACCTGTTTCAAATTAATAAGGTCATGCGGCCGTGGTTCGAATTCGGGCGTGTACCAATGAAATTTTCTGACGTAAGTATATAACTATCACTGACTCCATGCCAAGCAGTCGTTTCCGGTTGCTGTCAATAGATAGCGGTCGTTACAATCCACCAATCCGCACTGGAGCAGCGTGGTGAATTTAAGCTCCAAGCCCCCTCACCCTGAAGGGAAGCCTAAGCCCCTGCAAGGGGATATAATGGGCCGATGGAATGGAATGGAATTATTTGGTCATAAGTAATATATATGCCGGATGTACACTTATTTTAAGTTTCTTTTTTGACTTTCATTACATACCCAATAATAAGTAAGCCATAATTTATGTTTACCTAAAATATGACATATTTGCAATATAAAAGTTATTGTTCCATGGTAACCATCTTAAGTTGCTCGTGTGATAGCGCCTTTAAATAAACTTTAAGCATACCTTTAAAGTTACTTACTCTTAAGTACATAATCTGCACTCAAACAGACTTACTGAATACAGAAATAGATTCCTTTTGAGTGGGGATTTGTACCGATTTTCTATAAATAGATTCAAGTTAAAATCAATCATATTGCGGTTAAATTAAAATTGTTAATTAATCTATTGTAGTAGTATTAACTTTTCCTAAATAATTTAAATGGTCAAGTGCGAGTCGAGCTCCCATATTAAGGATTCGTGCCTGTATTATTACTAGAGAACGCCTGCGTCTTTTTTTGCACAAACTGGACCACATGTTCGTATAAATCACATTATCGCATACTTGTTATCCAAAGGCAATTCTTAAAAGTTTCCGTACCTCGAAGGAAAAAACGGCATTGTTGTATGATCACGTTTGCGTCTTTGCGTCAGAAAAGTTTTTCTCGATACCCACCCTGGAACGTCGCATCCCTTAAACGATCCCTGTACAACTATGCAGGCCGAGCCCTGGCGGAAAGCAAGTAATTATAGTGTAACTTAAAAATGTTGGTCTTGAATTTGTATATTATTAATAATGTAAATACCTGGGATTTCCCACAAAGCGCAATCTAGCCCAAAAGTAAGCAAGTCTTATGCTTGTATTATGGGTACTACACAACTGATACATTTATATACTTAATTTTTTTTAATATACATCTGTTTATAGACATTTTACACCCAGGCACGGAGCAAATAGACGAGTTCATGCACACAAATATTTGTCCCAAGCGGGAATCGAACTTGCGACCTTCGGTTCTGCAGTTAGGGTCTCTGACCACTCGGCTAACCGGTTAGCTGATATTAAAATTACGATGTAACTTTCTTCCCGACCTAACGCTTCAGATTACTTCTTTATGCTCATCTACCTTTCCTTTTCTCCTGACTTCTTTCTGTCACGTTCTTCTCGGGCATTCTTCTTCTTCTGGTAACAAGCTAAAATAAAAACAAAGAATATTTGATTTATATTTTAAATGAAATCGAAAAATTTATCATGAATGAAACGGCAAATAGGAGGAGGTAAATTCATATTTACCTCCTCAAGTTATTTTCGAGTTCCTAAAATTAGAATGCTATCAAACCATGTAAATTATTGAAATATATTATATAATGTTGTATATAACCGATTTATATATAATATATATATGATATATAATAATAATATTATATAATAATAATATATAATAATAATACAATAATAATATAATATATATTATATATAATAATATAAATATATAATTATATATAACTCTTACATGTGGTATTACGATCGCAGAAGAAAAGTTTTACAGAATACCTTGTGTTAATAATTTTGAGGCTCATCTATATATATAAAAATGAACTAACGTTTGTTAGTGTCGCTAAAACTCGAGAACGACCGGACCGCTTTGACTAAATTTGGTTTTAAAATATTTGTAGAAGTCCAAGGAAGGTTCAAAAAGTAAAAAAATATGAAGTAGTTGCAAGGAAAAACAACAATTATAGTAAAAACAACGATTTTATTTTCCCATACAAACTGTTAGTACCCTTCAAACAGGGTGTGTTCAGAAATTAATTTTGCGACTAAACTTATAAAGAGATATCATTAAGATATTGTCTAAGAGAGAGAGATAGATATGTATATCTGTAATTGACATGCATATTAGAAATAAGTCTGAATCATACTTTTTTATAAGCGTTTAATATAGCATGTTGTTGATGTACCTAAATAAATAAATAAATAAATAAAAAGAGAAATTCAAAAATAAATTTCTTTGCTCTTATATTTTATTGCTATATATATTATATTATAGTATTCAATGTATATATATAAACGTTTATCCTTTATTATCAAGACAGACATTATTTTATGTAGCTTGATATCTTTGTAAGTTTAGTAAAAAAATTAATTTCTGAACGTAAATATTTGACAACAAACCAATATGGCATTCTTTTCCTTTGTGACTTTTTTTAAATGAATTGAATGTTTTTAAGTATTTTTTTTGTTTTCTGCTGCTTTATATTTTTTTAAATTTTACGCATCATTTAATTCTGAAGCATTACGAAGTTCACCTGGTCATCTATTTTAATAATATTCCTAAATTGTCTTAGAAGTTAATATTTCAGAGTAAGGCCACTGTAATTTTTATTTCGTATATATGAAATCGCTTTAAAGAATAAAACTGTATACAAAAATGAAAAATTAAAATTGGCGCCAAAACTAGCTTTTCGCCCGCGGACCCCTTTTTCCGAGAAAAAGTAGTCTATTTCACTCTTCAGCTTCTAAACTATATCTATGGAAAAAATTATAGCCAGGTATAACTGTGTAGTATACGCGAGTGGAGCCGCGGGCGGAAGATAGTTTGAAAATAAAATATATTCCATGTTACTCGCTGATAACGTAGCTTTTAATTAATTAATTTATTTATTTATTATTTTATATGAAGTAACAAAGACCTAATTTTTAAAGTCAGTTAAATATTTTTTGAGTTTATCCATAATAAACAAAAAATCAAACTTTTCCTTTTTATATAATATTAGTATAGATGAATTCCTTCATTTACATTATTTTTAAAATAATTAAAAAGAATGCGAGGAATAATACCAAATGTATAAATATGGTACGTAACAAACTAGCATTTTTTAAAATTAAACAGACATAGATAAGTTTCCGATGTCAAACATTAGTAATGCAGGTCAGTTACCGATATTCACAGAAGTCTATTAGTTTCCGACCGAATATGTATTCGGTTTCGGTATCGGCTTTCAAGATTTTCGGCCATTTTTTAAGTTTTTGGGCGAAATTCGGTTTCGACTGAAAGAAAATGTAATTTTCTGTGCAAACCGAAATAGATTTTAACATATCGCAACAAGCTGCTCGAGAAGGGTAAGTCTGTCACGCCCACCACGTCGTACTTTGGCCGAAATTTGGGCTTTCGGTTTCGGCCGAAAGAAAATAAAATTCAAAAGTTTCAAATTCGGCCGAAAGGAATTCAAAAGTAATTTCGGTTTCGGCCGAAAGAAAATATTGGGTTTCGGTCGGACACTAAAGTCTATTGTTTCATTGTCTTGAAAAATAAATAACTTCGCTTGGAATCTCAGAAGCCACGATTGAGTTGCCCATTTCGTTTAAATCATTCCAAACATTTCTGTTCCCGAGAAGATGTTAGAATTTAATTGCCGTCGGTACAAAATAATTTCTTTCTTCCACGAAATCGAAACAAATTGAAGATTTCTTGGAAGATGATTTAGATTCAGTCGGTAGTAGAGACGCTACTATATTAGTATCGAAAATATTATATTTATTAAGAAAATATATTAAATTGCCTTCACAAGATAGCAAAATTTATAAACAAAATTATATTCGGCTGAAGAGTCTGAAACTTAAGCTTATAAGCTGTTAAAAGCTTACCTTTGTGTCTTTCTTAAAAAAAGAAGTTTATACCATTATTTTAAATGGGCTGGCAGCACAGGCCAGCAAAAACTCAAACTCAAATTTCTTTATTGAAAATAGGTAAATGAAGTACACTTTTTAATTTAAAAAAAACACAAATCATTACAATACGACTGATTGTGAATTTAGATATAAAATTAAAATTACATTAAGTAGGTACCACAAAACATGCGAATTAAAAAATGCGCCATTACTGAACTGGGTTTCGACTTCGATTTCCGCCCTTGAAAAATATTTGTGTGCATGAACATTTCTATTTGTTCCGTGTCTGGGTGTAAGGATCTATAGGTATATAGGTGTATATATTATAAAGAATATTTAAGTACGTATATCGGTTGTATAGTGTCCCATAATACATGCATAATGCTTGCTTACTTTGGGACTAAATGGCGTTACCATAGCTAGCCTAAAATGTAGCTGCGTGACACCATGCGGTATTGCCCTCTCTGTCATTTTACATTTTACCCATTCCTAATTTTGTTATTAATATATTTTTTTAATGACTTCACTGTTATTATATATTTAGAAAAGTCTTTCATATAAAATAATGAAAAAAAATTGTCAACTACCCTATTTCTCGTTTGACGACCGTTTAGCCTAGTGGGTAGCGACCCTGCCTATGGGGCTGGAGGTCCCGGGTTCGAATCCCAGTTCGGATCAGTATTTATATGATGAATATTGATACTGGTACCGGGTCTTGGTTGTTATATGTATGTGGTGACTTCGCTTGGTACCCAAAACACAAGCTAATGCTTAGTTTGGGGCCTAGACGTTGTTGTATACGTTGTTATTATTATATATGATATATTTGTTGTCATGTGAAATAATTACAATCTAAGCAGAAAAGCTGAACATGTAGGCTGAAAAAGAGTCACTCAAGAACATAGTTTACGTACACAGGATCCCGTCTCCAATGCTGGCTGTGACGGTGACGGGACGTGAACTAAGATCAGACTTGACCCGTTTTACCGCTACCCACTAAGCCAAGCGGTCGTCCATGAAATATGAAAATGAATGATTTATTGTTGAACTAATGTAATTCATATATATATATTTTGATTTTCTAATATTTATTAGTTAAAATGTATTGACAAAAAAAACTAGAATTTTTTAACTCTTAAACCATGTCGCTAAAGCAAACTCAATAATTATAGACATATTATATATTTCCATTCCACCAGACAATTTTGCCCCATAGCAGGTGCTTAGGCCTCCCCTCAGGGTAAGGGGGCTCCGAACTTAATCCACCATGCTGCTCCAGTAGCGACTGCCACAATTCATCAAACCTTTACACTGTATATACGGGATGCCTGGGGTAGTTAATCTGCTTATTTTGATCGCAGTTTTATTGAAATCGATTCAATATATCCCTAGATATGTCTGCCAGACAGACAGACAGACACACCAGATCCCAGAATGATTCTTTTTACGCAGTATTGCAACGGGAGCCTAAAAAGTGTAAAATATGTAAGTAATACAATACTGTAAACTTTTCACGTGTATATATTTTCTAACGCCCATGGTCTATTAATAAAAATTAAACATAATTAATTGTAATATTTGTATATTTGTATAAAGGATTTTATTTTCACAATACTTTACAATTATAATAATACCTGGGACATTTCACACAGCGCCATCTATAGTCCCAAAGTAAGCAAGTATTATGCTTGTATTAGGGGTCTACATAATTGAAATACATACAAAGATATTATTTATAATATATGCATATATAGATGTTTTACAACCAGCCACGGAACAAATAGACATATTCATGCACAATATTTCTCCCGGGCGGGAATCGAACCCGCGACATTTGGATCTCAAGTTAAGATCTCAAACCACTCAGCCAATTTGGTCAGTCGAATTTGAATCAACCCGGTGTTTATCTTGGTGTTGTGGCAAAGTACTTAGAGCGCGCGGCCCGAGTAAGTAAGTCATCTTGGGAACGCCAGTTTACGAATATTTAGTGCGAAACACACCTTGAGTTTTTCTGACTTAAGTACACAATATCACTGACACCGTGCTTCGGAGGGCACGTTAAGCAGTCGGTCCCGGACGCTGTCAATAGATGGCGGTCGTTACAGTTCCCAACCCGCAGTGGAGCAGCGTGGTGGACTTAAGCTCCAAGCCCCCCTCCTCACCCTGGTGGAGGCCTAAGCCCCTACCGTGGGGTAAAAATGGGCTGATGATGATGACACCTGTAGGGATGTCAACATAGAGAAATATCTTTTTATTCGTACCTTCACATATACATCAAATCTTTTAGACACATGTTAACTTCTGTGACATTTTAATACCTTTTTTTTAAATTAACTAAACCTTTTTTGTCCGCTCTCCCGACGCTCGCGGTAGTAACCGTCGGGAAGCGTCCTCTGCCCCACCGCACCGCTTCTTCGCACTTGTGTCGCCTATTTATCGCGAAGATGTTCTACTTATAGAATGTTAACCGAGTTTGGCTGTGGCTGTGGTTTCATTGTTAAAACAAAATTATGCCTGATATTGATCGTGTAATTACGACTTCTACGTTTTCATAATATAATGAGCAAGACTTGTAAAATATATTCTAAAAATAAACTAGGGTTTTACGTATTTTCCTTTTGATACCCGTAATAGAACTTTGATGTTTAACAAACTGCGTAAAATGTCTTAAAATAGGCAAAGCAATTATATACCAATTAATATATTTTCCATGTTTTCCATAAACATTTTTTGAGTTTGAATCAATCTTTCAGTCCACGTTTTAACTTGTTAAACACTATTTCATAGCATATCAGTCCATTATGCCCCACTGCAGGGGCTTAGGACGGCGGGGGGTGGAGGGGTGGAGTTTAATCTACCATGCAGCTTCATTGCGATTTGGTGGCACTATTCGTTTTGGTAATATTATTTATGTTCTTTTCGTCTAATTCATATTTTTATCGTTGGTGATTTTAGCTTGGTTAAAACTCCTTCTTCGTATGATTTTGAAATGAGTTAAGTAGGTATTCTTTTCGTTTTCTATTTGTCTTGTCCAACATTATTAACGAATTCTTATATTGGTCTAAAATTAAATAAATTAAATGTGTTTATTTGCCATTACGATTTTACACAAACACTTAAGTTACTGACCCTCATAGTAGGCGTCGCCTTTATTGTGAGAGTAACAGCCTTGGGGCAATAAGTCTAGAGTAGTAAGTATGGTTGAAGACTTCATCTTCATGTATTTCTAGAATAGACTGTGCTATCTGAATCATCTTTTCAGTTTTAGATTTGTCTTTTTGTGCACTATCATATTAATATTGTTACGTGTTAGGGTTCGAATTATTTGGAGAGAAAGACCTGCTGACTCTTTTCAAGAATTTATTCACTAACACTAGGTCCAACACAAAGCACTAAGTTCAAACACTAAGCACTAACGATGTTCCTAGATCGCTGCCAAGTCGTAGATTTCACTCGTATTACTAGTTTCGCTTCGAAGTCGCGTCGAAAGTAGCCCAAAACTAAACTGGCCGCTCGTCTTCCTGCGGCCACTTATATAGGTCGGAACTAGCCTCGAGAACATTCCAGAAATCACTCCACTCGCACGAACGTAATCGACTAGACTGGATAACACCAGAACATTCTTTTTTTCTAACGCCATCTAGTATTGAGTAGGGGTTTCGTGTTGTCCTTATTGTAAATCCTTCTACAAAGTGGTTTTACTAGTTGACGCTAGATGGCGGTCATTACACTGTCCGTTCGTAACAATATCATCATTTAGAGTTTATATTTCAATTATTGATAATATTGGTCTAGTTGAGAACTTCTTCTTCATGTAGAGGTAGCTGAGCCATGCTTTCAGTGTTAGTTTGACTTGACAAGGAATGACGTCTTTGATTTTTCTTTTGGTGACAACAGAAATCTACTATAATTAAGAGGATAGTGTAGTGGCCATGTAATGGCAAAATTCCATACATGCAGCGTTAACGGTTGCTCCTCATTAAACCTTAACCGATTAGCGCAAAAAATGTACGGTTCTCATATCAACAAAAACGAGGTTTATACGTTCTTAATTTTTTAAATATTTTGATACAAAGATAAAATAAAAAAATTACGAATTTCGATGAGATGTAAAAGTGCAATTAGATTCATGTTGTATGTATGTGTTGTGAAACAAACAATTTCGAAAAAAAGCTGCTCATTTAAGTTTTTTTTTTCTAATGATGTACTTATCAAAATATTTAAAAAAATATAAACATATTAACCCAGTTTTTGTTAATATGAATACCATTTTTTGTGCTAATCGAATAAGGTTTAATGGGGTGCAACCCTTAACGCTTGCTTGTTAAAATATTTAGATAATCTTTAGTTTTTGTAAAAAAAAATAACTTTACAATTATTTCTCTATGCCGAAAAATGCCACAGAATATTTTTTATAACTGAGTAAATCTGGAAATTCTGCGTTTGTTAAAAAAAAAACTTTTCATAAGAATGGGTTTGATGTTTGTTATAACTCAGGGTTTTCTTTTTAATTTCATTAATTCCAGGCAAAAAACTTTTGAAATCATGATTATTACAAAGAGCAAGTTTAGTTGTATTCTCCACGCAGTTAAAAAAAACAATTAAAAATGGCGTCCGTGTTCTTTCCTTCTCTTATATACTTATATTTGCGACGTTCACATAATATATTGACTGACCGATTGATCGAGTGTTTAGAGACTCTAACTGCGGAGCCGAGTATCGCGGGTTCGATTCCCGCCCGGGAGAAATATTTGTGTGCATGAACATGTCTATTTGTTTCGTTGCTGAGTGCACATAGTATCTATACATGTATATGATAAAAATAATATTTAAGTATGTTTACCAGTTGTATAGTACCCCATAGTACGAGCACAATACTTGCTTACTTTGGGACTAGATGGCGCTGCGTAGGATGTCCCAGGTATTATTATTAATATATTTTTTTACGTCGAAGACTTCCATTTGTAATTCGTTCGTTTATCTACGCGTTCAACATGGTTCAGTTGCATCTTTCTTCATTGTTAAGTAAACCGACTTTCGTCTTACAATTTCCTTTTGAAATCGGTGCAGTATTTGGTGTGAATTTTTTTATTGAAGTATCAACGAAAGGATTTGTTTTTCCATGTGTTTTTCCATTAAAAATTTTTAGTGTTATTTTCAACTAGTTGAAACGCATCTAAGGAATTGATGAAGTGGAACTTCGTGGAGCAATAAAGGAAAGAGAAGGACCCAATTGTTCAGTACATAAGTTCGATTGGCTTCATAATTTTCGTGTCATCCACGATATCATATCATCAGCCCAATAATGTCCCACTGGGTTTAGGTCCCCCTTGGAATGAGAAGCTTGTGGCTTAATCCACCACGCTGTTTCAGTGTGGTTTAGTGGAATTTAACCGGAACCGACGGCTTAACGTGCTTGTCGAGGCACAGTCAGTTATAGTTATGTACCTACGTAAGTTAGAAAAAACTCATTGGTACATGCCATGACCTCTTCAAAAAAAATCGTGCTACCACTCGGCTATCACGATATTTTACGTCTCGTCCACGGAACATAGATAAGGTTGGAAATCTCATATGGGCGGGACAAGTGATTCAGGCAAGAGGAATAAAGTTAATGGTACTCATCGCAATTCGCCCAGCCGCGACACAACAGTGCTTTCTACCTCGCTTTGTTTGATAAAATCGAGTCTACATTATACTACAATTTAAGGCGGGTAAAGTCGCAAGTTTTTCATATAGTAAGTGGAATTTCCGAGCCATATTAGCGTTAATAACTTTGGGGAAATTGTGTTAACTTCCCCATTTGTCGGGGTAATGGACTGAAAGCGATCAATTGAAGCGCATGACGCACTTTCTACTTAATGAATACATGATAAAATTTTGTATAGAAAATGGGTAGTATTTTTAGAATTTCGTAGATGGAGGGGTTTGGGAAAATTATGGGTGATTTTAAAGCATAAAAGGTAGCGATTTCATTAGATGGCGAAATTACATATATAATCACACGCCATTTCCCTGAGGTAGACAGTAATGGCGAAGGTTGACCTATAAAAAGGGAAGCCGGCCGCAAAAGATACCTATGCGATGATTTATTCCAAAGTTTAGGGTTCGTATATAAACATTACATATAGAATAGAACACCGCTGCGCTCGGGCTATCACGGCGGGTGTCGTGATACCCCGACCGCAGCAAACCTGTTTCAAATCTATAAAGCCATGTGGCCGTGGTTCGAATCCGGGCGTGTACGTGTAAGTTTTTTCTGACTTATGTACATTAACTATCACTGACTCCGTGCCTCGGAGAGCACGTTAACCAGTCGGTCCCGGTTGCTGTCAATAAAAGGCGGTCGTTATAATCCGCCAACCCGAATTAGAGCAGCGTGGTGGATTTAAGCTCGAAGCCCCCTTACCCTGTGGTTGGGCCTAAGCCCCTGTAGTGGGGTATAATGAGCTGATGGAGATGGAATAGCAATGACAGCGTGTTCATCGCCTAGATTATCACGACCAACTTTCTTTTTTATGGGTCACCCTTCGCCACTCGTAGGTGGATGCAGATCTTCATTTGATACGGTTTTTAAACAAAGTATTAACAACCAAAAATGGAAATTTTTACATTTCTTTTTCTTTTGGACTAAATCGTTCGTTCATATACAGAGCTTAGACTCTTTGGATATATACATCTCTAAAACGTAGATAAAAATATCACCTAACCGTTAGGTTATAAATGACGCACACAAAGACATAAACCGTTAGTATTGCTTGGCGGGAATGTATGGTCACGCATACAAGCATATACAATTTAATCCCATTTTGTGGACGCGTGGCATATAATATAGACACATAAATAATCAAAAAATAGACCATTATTCTTGTTGGTATTAACTGTTATCTAAAGTTACTCTTTTACAGAATATGAAACGAAGCCAAATTACTTAGAGATTCAGCAACCATAAAACCAGACATTAAATATTCAGAAAATAAATTATGAGAAAATAAAAATTATTCCCAAGCTAAAAATCCAACCTTTATTATACATTCAAGACGCACAATAGCGGAGGAGTGTACACGCAAATTTATTCGAGGATTTCTTCGTGGGCATAAACGGAGATAACACCCACACTATGTTTGCATGACAAGTTTTCTTCGCCCGGTTATTTTATATTATAAACGCTGCTGTCAAATTAATTTACTCTATGGTATTATACTCTTGTCGTGATAGCCCAGAGCGCAACGAACCTGTCTCAATTTTATAAGGCCATAGGCCCATGGTTCGAATCCGGGCGTATACCAATGAGTTTTTCTGACTTAAGTACATTAACTATCATTGACTCCGTGCCTCAGAGAGCACGTTAAGCAGTCAGTCCCGGACGCTGTCAATAGATGGCGGTCGTTACAATCCCCAACCCGCAGTGGAGTAGCGTAGTGGATTTAAGGTCCAAACCCCCTCCTTACCCTGGGGGAGGCCTAAGCCCCTGCAGTGGGGTAACATGGGCTGATGATGTTATTATACCATAAAAGTACGAATTGACTAGCAGCACTCTCCTGTGTTTAACGTTTAACCACTCATACTCTAGCTAGCTAGTGCAAGATAGCGAGTTTCAGTCCTAGTTGCAGAATGCTAGGTCCCCGCGCGCCGGTCTTCACCCCAGAAAATGTGATTGACATTTTAGTTACAGTTGGCCTCAAACTTTATGGCGGATACTTAATGATGTATACGTTTAATAAAAATAAAGATACTTGGGATATCCCACACAATTCGATCTAGTCTCAAAGTAAGCAAGTATTATGTTTGTATTATGGAGTATTAAACAACTAATATATGTACTTAAACATTTTTTATAAAATGTATATACTTTTATACACAGAAAAAAAAGAAGTTTGTTCTCAAGAAAATATAGTCTGCAATGTATACAAATACGATTTAAGAATTCTTTTTAATCTGCGTACAAATAATAAATGAATTCTTATGTCAGTGCAAATGGCATTGGTCCGAGAATATGCTGTATTTATATATATTGAAGAATATATTTTCTTGACAACAAACTTCTTTTTTTTCTGTGTAGATACTTTTTACACGCAGACACGAAACAGCTAGACAAGTTCATGCACACAAAAATTTTTACCCGGGCGGAAATCGAACCGCAGACCTTGACTCCGCAGTTAGGGTTTCTAATTACTCCACCAATCGTTCAGTCAAAATGCTCATTTAATAAGTTCTTACAATTAACCGACTACTGATCACTAAATTTATTTAAAAAAAATATAAATAAAATAAATAGTTTATTACCTCTCTTGTTAAATTTGCAAAAATGGATTTAACCGGTTTAGTTTTGAAGCTCCTCTAAACGACGCTCAATTAAATGTTATTACTACAACTACAACGAATAGTCGTTGAACGGTTACGACCGCATGGAGCTTTAAACACTCTCTAGTTGTTTAAAGCTCCATGCGGTCGTAACCGTTCAACGACTTTAAGCTTACATTCATGAGTGCTAAATGTCTGACACAGATTTTCACTTCAAATGTTTAGTTTACAGAATTAATAATAATAATGTATATATCACAACAACGTCTAAGCCCCAAACTGAGTATTAGCTTGTATTTTGGGTACCAAGCGTAGACACCACATACATATAACAACCGAGACCCGGTACCAGTATCAATATTCATCATATAAATACTGACCCGACCTGGAATTCGCACCCGGGACCCTCAGCTTCGTAGGCAGGGTCGCTACCCACTAGGCCAAGCAGCCGTCTATATTATTATTATTTATATTATTTGTTTCGTTTTCAATGTAGGTACAATATGGTAGTTGACAATTAGTTTTTTTAATCATATTGAAAGAGTTTTCTAAATATGTCATAACAGTGAAGGAATTGTGAAAAATAAATCTTTATTGACAAAGTTATGAATGTTTAAAATGTCCTGTTAGATAGAGAGGGCAATACCGCACGGCGTATTTAGCTGTGACGTCAGGCCATTTAAAATAATATTAAATATCGTTTTGCAAGAAAGAGACAGAGATAAAATTTGAATAACTTATAATTTCCATGCACGTCAATCGAATATGATTTTGTTTATAAATTTTGTTATCGTATTAAGTCTATTTTTATATTTTCTTGATAAACATCATAATTTCAATACTAGTCAACTACCGTATTCTTTGCATTTTGATCTACATTTTTATGCCAATTTCATGGGCCAATTTCATTGGCCAATTTCCAGAAAGTCGAAAGTCGAAAAGAAAATGTACTTTTTACGTACTTAGTGTGTTTAAAGCTTTGAAGTTAAAAAAATTAATATGACATTAAGTACTCGGAAAATTCATCCGGTGACTATATAAAAACAAAACTTTGTTTGATTAATTTTCATTTCCATTCGACGTCATACGTCATACGGCATGCGAGCGCTGAAAATGAGGTGCCGCGCGGGCACCGTTCAGTTTGTACTAAGCTAGCATCGAAACAGTTCGACGTATTCAGACTAACTAAACTGCATTTTACAAAATAAAGTAGATATATGCAATGGTTTGATCTAAAAAGGAATTACCGCACAATTAATAATAATAATGATACCTGGGACATCTCACAGAGCGCCATCTAGTTCCAAAGTAAGCAAATATTATATTTATTCGTTAGTAGACCACTGATATACATATTTAAATATTCTTTTTTTAGAATGTATACATATATAGATATTTTACATACACACACGGAACAAATAGACATGCTCATGAATATAAACATTTGTCCCGAGCGGGAATCGAACCCTCGACCATTAGCTCCGCAGTTAGGGTCTCTGACCACTCGGCTAAGCGGTTAGATTTACAACAATTTAAGGTGTTGGGAGGAGGGGAGGACGTTTTTCATGTTATTTCTATCAGTGGGAACCTGTAAATAGTTGACTGTTAACCGCACTCACTGCTAAGTAACTATTGGTTCTCCATAATATAAATAAATAAATAAACATCAATTGCAATTCAAAATGGCTAGACCGAATAAAATGAAGTCATGTTTCTACCCACCGATTTTTACTTTGTCTTTTTGCTGCTCAGCGCCAGTTCCATGCCCACTTACCAGTTGACAATATATACCTTGCGCTATAGCGCTTCATTCACCAACCCGCATTAGAGCAGCGTGATGGTTCAAGCTCCAAGACACCCTCATTCCGAGTGGATTCCTAATCCTCTATGCGGTATAATAGGCTGATATGGTATATAAATGGTACCTCTGTATTGGCTAGTTTGTTAAATTTAGCAGCTGCATGATTGATCATCATCACCATCATCGGCCCATTTTTACCCCACTGCAGGGGCTTAGGCCTCCCCCAGGGTTAAGAAGGGTGGGGGGGGGGGGCTTGGAGCTTAAGTCCACCACGCTGCTCCACTGCGTGTTGAGAACTGTAATGACCGCCATCTATTGACAGCGTCCGGGACCGACTGCTTAACGTGCCCTCCGAAGCACGGTGTCAGTGATATTGTGTACTTAAGTCAAAAAAACTCATTGGTACACGCCCGGATTCGAACCATGGCCCTATAGGGCCTTATAAATATGAAACAGGTTCGTTGCACTCTGGGCTATCACGACTCCTGTGGCATGATTGATACTTCCCAAGTAATATTACACGGAAAAAAGAAATATAGAAACTAGGACTAGAATTTCTTGTTTTATTTGTGACCACAAAACAGATAGTCATGCGTACTATAATATTACTGTAACGAAATTATTGTTTCAATTACGAGTTTTGAAGTATTTCAAATTAATTTTATAATAAATCTAATAATATTCTATATATAATATTTGACGACCGCTTAGCCTAGTGGGCAGCGACCCTGCCTGCGAAGCTGGAGGTCCCGGGTTCGAATCCCAGGTCGGGTCAGTATTTATATGATGAATATTAATACTGGCACCGGGTCTTGGTTGTTATATGTATGTGGTGTCTTCGCTTGGTACTCATAATACAAGCTAATGCTTAGTTTGGGGCCAAGACGTTGTTGTGATTGTGTGTGTTATTATTATTATTATTATTATTATTATTATTATTATTATTATTATTATTCTGGTAACTCGAATGGAATATAAATCGAAATACACAAAATGTATGTTAACAAGTTTTTTTTTCTGTTTAGTTTTCATTAATAATAATAATAATTAATTAAATTAAATTAAATTTAACTAATTAAATAGTAGTTTTAACATGACATTCTAGTCAAAGTCACAAAATTATAGTATAAAACGTCAAACTAATATTACTAGCGTGTAGAAACATTAGCGAACCAAATGCTTGCGCCAAGCGTTGCGTGCCAAAAACGTGATTAAACAACAATTTAAAAATGCCGTCTTGGGTGTTAAAAACGTGTAAAAATCAATCAACTGCGAAGAAAAAAAGATAGGGGCATAACTTGTCGTCGATAATTAATCAGAACAAAACTAAAACCATCCAAAACTAATTTCTGTACCTACATAATTTTCTACCGTTGCCGCCATACTTGTTTTAACTACAAGTAATGTCACGACACGTTTAATACCTACTTAAGACTTATATAATACTTGCATTTCTGTGTATTCTAGTAAAACATAACATGTATGAGACATGTATAATACAGTGTATTATACATGGTTGATAATCTAATGTGGTAGGAACAAGGTGATAGTGCCGCGCACACAGATTTTGTTCGTCCTGCCTTTTCTACTAGTATATAGTTCAGTAGTTGTATAAAACACTATTTTTCTTGCTACTAAACGTTCCAGTAGTATTATCATCCTATTTTTTTCCCATGTAAATGCGAAGAGGTGTCAGTTGCTTCGTTTTTCAGTCGTGTTTCACTCAACAACGCAACTACGGAGTATCGAATCGACGTGACTTTCTTCGTGGAGATAATTTATGGCCCGACGAATGACATATTTCATCCCGGAAATATGTACGGCCCTGTGAGAAAGGGATAACATTGTTACAGCACCGTTATGTATTTCTACACAAGCCCAGAGCGAAAGCTAGTGCGCTATAAAAAGCTCTGAATCAGTTTAGTTGTCTATAGTTACAAGGTAAAGCTTCCAAACAAATAAACACCCAGCCAATAAAAAAATTATGTCATATATCTTCAGAGACACAGAAAACAAAATATTCTGTGTACAGATACAAGTTTGCTACAGTTTTATTTGAATTTTTTTTTTTATATGTTTGTTTGTTTTTACTGGATAAACTCAAAAACGAATTAACTGATTTTAAAAATCCATTCATTTATATAAAGCTACATTATATCGACGACCACTTAATCTAGTGGGTAGCGACCCTACCTAAGAAGCTGGAGGTCCCGGATTCAAATTCCAGGTCGGATCAGTATTTATATGATGAATATTGATGTTGGTACCGGGTCTTCATTATTATATGCATGTGGTGTCTTCGCTTGGTACCCAAAACACAAGCTAATGTTCAGTTGTACTCATCATTACGGATGAAAACATTTGAAAGGCTTTATTTAAGTCTTCGTGTCGTGATAGCCCGACCGCATCGAACCTGTTTCAAATCTATAAGGCCATGTGGCAGTGGTTTGAATCCGGGGTTGTATCATTTAGTTTTTTCTGACTTAAGTACATGAACTATCTCTGACTCTGTGCGTCGGAGAGCATGTTAATCAGTCGGTCCCGGTTGCTGTCAATAGATATCAGTCGTTACAATCCACCAACCCGCATTGAGCAGCGTGATGAATTTAAACTCCAAGCCCCCTCATCTTGAGAGGAGGCCTAAGCCCCTGCAGTGTGGTATAAAAAGGGTTGATGGAATGGAAGTCTTAGTGTTATACTCGTAGTTAAATGACAAAAAGCGCTTTTTTTTCAAATTAGTCAATCAAAACACAAGTACAATCAAAATATGATGACATTCGTATCATTTTAAAATCCTTATCCAAATGAATAGTTTCATAATCAAGGTTGATTACGTGAATGTAAATTCCTCTTCAAATTATTCGAAACACATCTCTCTTTTAGAAGTTACGACGGGCAAAGTACTTAGAGCGCGCGGCCCGAGTAAGTAAGTCATCTTCGGTACTAACGTAGGGATACACCTGTAGGGATGTCGACATAGCTTACCTACGAACAAATATCTTTTTATTCGTACCTTCACTTATATATCTAATCTATTAGACGCACGTAAACTTCTGTGACCTTTTAATACCTTTCTTTTAAAATTAATTAAACCTTTTTTGCCCGTTCTCCTGACTCTCGCGGTATTAATCGTCGGGGAACGTCCTATGCCTCCTGCACCGCTTCTTCTCACTTGTGTCACCTATTTATTGCGAAGATGTTCTACTTATAGAATCTTAACCTACTTTGCGACGGGTATAAAAATTGGAATGGCTAGGACCAAATTTTTTAACAAATAGTTTGTATTATTTTTCCGAAAATATAGATAAATTTATATCTTCTCCTAAAAATAAAAAAAATGTGTCTCTAATTTTCTTAGTTGTTTTTTTCCAACAATTAATTAAAATATCCCTGTGACGTCAACTGGACAGTCGCAAATGCATTATTTTAGACGGAATAAAGTCAAAATATTTTTATTGATTCAAGAACATTACAATTTCATTTGACGTAGTAACCTTATGTCAATATTTTTTATTTAGTTTTAGCTTTGCTTTTTTATTGTAGAAAGCAGTACAATAATCTCAACCGCCCAGATAATGTTATAGGAACAATTTCAACGTCAGATGAATTTTATATTTCACTGACCGAGTGACCCTATCTGCGAAGCTAAAGGTCATGGGTTCGATATCCAAACTGTACGGTTCACTCTTCATAATCTATGATTTTCACAAAGAAATGGCGGCAAAAATTTGTTTAGATTGATTTTAGTTGACTCATTTTTACACGTTTTTAACACGTACGACGGCATTTTTGAATTGTTGTTTAATTATGGTTTAGTAACACTTTTGAAAAAAAGAAAGAAAAAAGCCAGGCGTCGTCGTCGTCGTCCACATATTGATGCGACACGTGTGGTTAGGCAGAAGTTATTAATGTTATATATAAAAAAATACTTTAGTTTGTTTTTACGTATATATTCTTTACTTTTTCAAATATTTACAGAATTGGAAATAAAATGCGTTAAAAATACTCCAAATAGGATGAAATTACATTATATATAAATCTAATTAAATCTAATCCACAAGACCGACGCAACAAGTTGCTATGACACGACAAAAAAACACTACGGCTTATATGCTCAACTGCCCGTGCTAAGCCGGGGCGAGTCGCTAGTATATTATAGATAATATTTATATATGTATATCAGTTGTTTAGTACCCCTTAATACAAGTATACAATATTACTTGCTTACTTTGAGAGTAAATGGCGCTGTGTGGGATTTCCCAAGTATTAATATAAATTAGTAAGGGTTAAAATAAAATAAATTGGTATTGGGAATATACGCAAGGGATTATGTGTATTAGGTATTACACAAAACCAATCTAGTCAATGAACTGATACCAGTATCCGTACTTAAGTAATGGGTTTTTGGGCCGAACATAGCCTATAATCCTTGAAATTTTAACAAACCCGAATACTATTTACCCTCCGTGAGGGAATAAAATGGGACTTTATGGGATGAAAACAAAATGAATTATTTGGCACAGCTTGAATTAAGTTATATAGGTTGTGATTTGAAATCGGATCATCATCATCATCAGCCCATTTTACCCCACTGCAGGGGCTTAGGCCTCCCCCAGGGAAGGGGGGGGGGGGGTCGGAGCTTAAATCCACCACGCTACTCCACTGCGGGTTGGGGATTGTAACAACCGCCATCTATTATTGACAGCAACCGGGACCGACTGCTAAACGTTATCTCCGAGATACGGAATCAGTGATAGTTAATGTACTTAAGTCAGAAAAACTCATTGGTACACGCCCGGATTCGAACCATGGCCCTATGGCCTTATATAAATTTGAGACAGGTTCGTTGCGCTCTGGGCTATCACGACTTCTGAAATCGGATATTTATGGAAAATACATACCCGACATATATGTCTGATTAAAATATATCTATTTTAAGCACAATGATGAACCAATTTGTACACAGAGTAAGTAAATCTGACAGCAGCGTTTGGTTTTAATAGAGTCAGAAATGTCACTTCACAGTATCGAAACTGTCAAACGTAATTTCGCGGGGGTGAAGACTGGCGAGCGGTAATCTCACCGACTGAAACCGGACTGAAAATTGCCAAAGATACACCAGCTAAATGGAAGAAGAGTGGTTAGACGGTAAGCGCAGAAGAGTGCTTTTAGTCAATTCGTACTTTATGAATTTGTAAAAACAAATAACAGATAAATGCAATATAAATAATAAGGTTGGCAAAGAAAATTTAAATTGTTTTTTTTTTTTAATTTTACTGTTCCTAAGTGGCCAGTTCTAAAAAAAATTAAGTGTCACCTGCGTATAGCGAAACTAGTATTTAATAGTTTTCTGTACGAAACGACAGCGTATGGTTTATTTAGTGTGCACGTTCAGTTTTAACTGTGGATCTGACGTTGACTCAAGTATAGTATGTGAAGGGGGTTGCGCGGATGTCACCGAACGTCGTCGTCCGATGCTTCTCCTACAAACCACCATCAATATAAACACCACTAAACTGGTGTACAAGTGGTTGGACGGGACTACCGAAATACTATCACTAGGTAATGGACGTAGCTGTCAATTCGGTTATCCTAAGCAGTGTAGCTTTGGCACGCAACAAGTACATTAACACAAAATAGTTCACTGTACTTTATTGTAACAATAAACAAATAAGTTATTAAAAAAACATAGAAAACTAGTTCATAAAGGCACAGCGAAATTTATTACGTACGTCACAACTTAAATTTTTTACCGATCTTTGATAGTTCTATTTTAAGTAAAAAGAGGAAAAATTTAATTTTTTTGTTTGTTTGTCACGGATAAACTCAAAAACTACTAAACCGATATTAAAAATTCTTTTACTTATAGAAAGCTACGTTATCAGCGAGTAACACGGGCTATCTTTTATTTCCAAACTAGTTTTCTGCCCGCGGCACCGCTTGCGTGACCTACAATAATTTTTTGCATAGATAGTCGGCTAAATCATGTCAATTTTAAAGATGCGTACATTAATAACGTTACAACAAATCAGTCACTACTGAAAGGTTTAAAGGCGAAGGGTTCGGAAATAATTCTAATACTCGTGAAAAAGGTTGTAAGTGTTGATATTAGACCCTTTTCAACGCCCACGGCTGTATTTGTAAAATATTACTGAAGCTGCGAAAAACTTATTTTCCGAACTGTTATACTTCTGATATCACTGATGTTGTATAAATAATAGTATTTATAATGATACATGGGACATCCCACATAGCGTCATCTGGTCCCAAAGTAAGCAAATATTATGCTTGTGTTATGCGTTACTCGACAATTGATATACAGTCTTAAATATTATTTATAATGTATACATATATAAATAATTTATACGGCCAGTACGGAACAAATATAAATTTTCTTGCACACAAGTATTTGTCTCGGGCGGGAATCGAAATCGCGGCTCTTGGCTCTGCACTTAGGGTCTTTAACTACTCCGCCATTCGGTCAGTCAATAGTGTGCGTACTAATAATAATAATATAATGTATACATCACAACAACGTCTAGGCCCCAAACTAAGCATTAGCTTGTGTTTTGGGTACCAAGCAAGACCCGTACTAGTTAGTATCAATATTCATCATATAAATACTGACCCGACCTGGGATTCGAACCCGGGACATCCAGTTTCGTAGGCAGGGTCGCTACCCACTAGGCTAAGCAGTCGTCATGCTATAGACCCTGAGCTATCGTCGGTGTATAATTTTTTTTATTAGGAGGTATTGAATACAGAAAACCAGAACTTAAATTAGAAAATACCGGATGCCAGATATGAAAGCAATTTTTAAGTTCGAAATTGAAATATTTCTTACGTTTTCAATCTATATTAATATTATAAAGCTGAAGAGTTTGTTTGTTTGTTTGAACGCGCAAATCTCAGGAACTACTGGTTCAAATTGAAATTTTTGTTGTTGTGTTGGATAGTCCATTTATTGAGGAAGGCTATAGGTTATACGTATAAAATAATACTATCTGTCTGTCTGTCCATTTGAGCAAATCTCCAAAACGGCTAAATTGATTTTGATGAAACTTCACAGATATGGAAAGGAAGTGGTCAAAAGTGACATACACTACTTTTTGTATGTCTGTATGTACGTCCATCTGTCTATTCGAGCTAATCTCCAAATCGGTTAAACCGACTTTAATGAAATTTCACGGGTATGAAAAAGAGGTGGTCAAAAGTGACATCGGCTACTTTTTATCCGTCTGTTTGTCTGTACGTCTATGTGTCTATTCAAGCTAATTTTCAAAATGGCTCAACAGATTTTAATGAAACTTTGCAGACGTGAAAGAAGGTTGTCAAGAGTGACATCAGCTACTTTTTGTGTCTGTCTGTCGTTTGTCTTCACTGATCTAACAACGTAGATAAAGCCGAAACTACTAAGTCTAGGAAGCCGAAATTCGGAACAGTGGTTTATCTTATAACGTATCAATTTTTTATGAAAGGAATATTTGGAAATTTCAAATTTAAGGAGGGAGGGACGGAAGGGCTTTGTATGAGTCTTTGTTCTTTACAGTTAGAAACATAAAAATTTTGACATAAATAAATAATGATGTCTTTCAGGGTTTTTGGATTTCCACATTTTGAGGGTGGGAAACGGGAGGTGAAAAGTATGCGAGTATCGGTTTTCCTAAAGGAGTGGGGAGAATGAAGATTGAAAGTTTGAATGGGTGTACCCAATATTAGTTTAAGCAAAAAGTATGTATAAACCATTTCGAAAGTTAATACTACCTAAAACAGAAATGTGTAGTCTACGCAAGCGAAGCTGCGGGCGGTCGCTAGTAATTTTATAAAATATCAGTTACCTAGGCCTGAAGCGTTATTAGTAACCAATCTTGTCTCTTTATACAATTTTATTCTTGACAGACGGACAGGGGGCAACAAAATGATCTTTTATGAGTCCCATTTAATCGTTTTAACGTACGCGAAATTCTTAAAAATCAATGGATTTTTCCTATATAATACAAATCAGCTAAACACAACCACGACGCAATCGTGTTGTGACTGACATTTCTGTGTGACTGAATTTTCAAATTTACTAAAAAATATCATGTATTTTATATATGTATCAACTTATTAATATCACATTGTACGATCACAATACATTACAGCTTTGAACTTTAATTAGTTCATATTAAATTAAAAACTAAAAATTGTTTGTATGGCAAGTTGCCATACGTACGGCGTTAATATTTGTACCCCATTAAACCTTAAACGATTGACGTACAAAAAAATAGAGTATACGAATCAGCATAAACTAGGCTCATACGTTTTAAATTTTTTAAATATTTTACGTTTTTTTAACAAAAAATAACTTACGCAGGGTTATTTATTATTTTTCGTAATATGTCGTGTTCTACACGAAATTAGTTTATGGAAAATGAAACAATTTCGAAAAAAAACCCTGAGCTTTTCTGTTTTTTTTTTTTTTATAATATATCAAAATATTTATAAAATCAAAATTCGTAAAAAATTGATTGACGTCGCCGTCTGTCGTTGAAGTTCCGTTGGACACGACAACTCAGCCGTGTCGTGAACGTACGCCATACAAAAAATTCGAAATATTTAATCGTCGAAGCGTCTAGTCCCCGTGAACGGTGGCGTTAAATCGAAACGTATTTGGCTTAAACTTAACATTTCGTCCCTTAAAACCACACCACGTTTACTTACCCGAATCCCAGACCGCACCCGTAATGAACGTAATTTTGTAAACAAGTAAATATTTGACGACGCAGTCCGTCCGACCGACCGTCTTTCATCTGCATAATAGTTTCATTAAACCGGTCCCGCAGGATATTTACATATTAATGTGTGTTTGTCTCGTGGGATTATTTATTCAGGAACTAGGTTTTGCACACCGCTCCGTCCGCTTAACATAAAGAAAGAAATATGTTATTTGACATGCTTATAAAACAAGATGACAAAAAAATATATAAAACACATACCTAGATAATAAATAAAAGCTACGCCAAAATTGCTACGATTCACCTCACGTCCAGTATACCACAGTCATACACTGCACAGCTGATTTTCAGTCGTAGCCAATGTCAGTCTCAAAATTCACAATAGTAAGATCATTGCTTTTATAAATATGCAATGGCAATGGCTAAGTTTATAATTCCACGCAGTAACGTCACGCTATAATAATTATCAATATAATATTATCTACGTCTCAAAACAACTACCTAAAGTCATAGAAGGAATGTAAATTTTACATATGTTTAACTTGTTCTAACAATAAAGCATTAGAAAGAAAAAGATAGCTGATACAAAATCATTGCTGCTTTTGATCAGAACGTAGCCCCCAATTTCATTTCAACTAATTAAACGATGATGTAAATTCAAAGAATTTGTTGCAAACGTCCGTCTTGCAATTTTTCTCACTCACACTGAAATTCACCATATGGAAAACATGTGAAAATTGAAACAAATATATGTAAATACGAGAATGCGTTCTATATATGACTTTAGGTAATTATTCTGAGATCTACGTAATAAATACCAATCGAAAAAGAAAAAAAATCATATTACTTTCTTAAAATTGTCTATGACTTTCGAAATATAATATAACGGACTTCGGTTCAAAAATTTTGTGAATGGTCAATTACATGGCAAAAGAAAAGGTGAGTAGCATTGCTAAATTCTTAATAAAGTTTTTACTCTCAAATTATTACAACTTTTCCATAGCCATTTCTGTGATTTTTTCGCAGTGATTTTGCTAAAATTATCGCTACGAATTTTCTGGAGAAAAGTTTTGATTGGAATATGGTGCAGATCTCATTATAATCTGTCACAAACTTTTAACTTCTAAACGTTCAATGGTAATAAAGTTTTAATTTCACACAAAAATAGACAGTTATATCATCTATAACAGAAAATATTTTATTAGTCATACCATATCAGCCCAATATACCCCACTGCTGGGGTTTAAGCCTCCCCTCGGTATGAGGGCGCTTGGAGCTTAATCCACCACGCCACTCCAATGCGGGTTGGTGGATTTTAACCGGACTGGGACAGAGACGACTTCGCGTGCTCTCTGAGGCACGGACTGATTGATAGGTATGTACTTAAGGACGTATGTACAAAAAGTGACAGCTCGAAAATAGGTTTTACTTGACAGCTTGCTTACTACTACACGCGCATCTGCACCAGAGGCAACACATACTTGGCTCTATACCAGAACTAATTAGTCTTGATCATTATTATTTTTATTTATTTAAAAATTAGTTTTCTTTTATGTCAGGTTTTTAATGTTGCTTTATTTTATATAATAACTAGCGATCCGCCCCGGTTTCGCACGGGTAGCAGAGCCATAATGTTTTTACGGTCGTAGTGTCGTATCAGCTTGTTGTGTCGAACATGTGGACTGGATTTCATTAGATTTAAATGTAACGCAAGTTCGTCCAACTTGGATTATTTTTAATGTATTTTATTTCGAATTCTATAAATATATGAAAAAGTAAAGAATAAATACCTAAAAACAAACTAAAATATTTCTTTGTATACAACATTGATAACTTCAGCCTAACCACGTGTGTCGCGTCGTCCGGTATGGCTCCTAAGATATTGATTTAAATTGTAGAATACAAACGGCGATCATAATGTTCATGAAATGCTGAAGGTAAATATCGTATTTAATTTGATAAGGATTAATACCATATCCGTATAAATTGTTTTCCAATCACCTCATCATATTACATCATAAAAATAGTATAGTAAGCTATCCATAAAATATAGACATATGCTATCGCGGACTTTTCTTTAGTCCTATAAAAGAGACACAATTCCTCCATACATTATTTTGTTATATCTCAAAAGGATTAGGCCGCATTTTCGATGAAAGTTCCCAACCAGCTTGATTTTTTTCCGACTTCTTCAACAATAATCGTCATATTTCAACAAATTTTCTCTTGAATCACTCTGTCCATTGATGTCAATTATATGCCAATCCGTTCGGTACTTTTTGAGTTTGTAGCGTTCAGACAGACAGACAGACGCGGCGGGGGACTTTATTTTATAATATGTAGTGATAACAATAATACCTGGGACATCCCACACAGCGCTATCTAGTCCCAAACTAAGCAAAGCTTGTGTTATGGGTGTGGGTTACGATGTCTTTTAAAGTTCCATAAAAAAAAATTATTAGACAATACTATACTGTGCCACAGTTATCGTATGAGGAGTTTTGCAATACGAGTGCATTTTGTTTGTGATACGTGGCGATGGCGAAACCGAGGTCCCATTGAATGAGGTGACCTTTTCATTTCCCATTTCGTCAAATTCTACTATTTTTTATTCTGGACCGATTGTTTTCAAAATCAATGTGTAAGAGTCTGTATGGTCTTCGATTACGAATCTGTGCTCAGAACTAAAAAAAATTACTGCCTTAGAATCTGTTATAGTTTTTGAACTGCTTGCTTTCAAAATCGATATCTATGGGTCCATGTGGTCTCCCTTCACAAATCTGCGGTCAAAACTGAAAATAGTGTCTGCCATTTTGAACTTCTTTCTTTCTGGGCCTAACACTACTAAAATAAAGTCTGTTTCGTATAGATTAAAATTTTATTATTATTTGGTCCACATTACAAAAAAAAAAAACAAGTCTGTATACGTTATTACAACAACGATTAATACTTTTGTCAATACAGTTACTATTAATACGTTCTTTATGACATCGAAACTTGTACCGCAATGTTGTATTTTACAGTACTAAATCTTTTTACTTTACACCAATCACAAGCGAGCATTCTGTTTGCACCGCATGCGTAAACCGCAAAAAGCAACCCGCTCGCGCCCTTAGCTCCCACCATTATTTATTTCTATAAATTGAGTAACCGTGCGAACACCCCTGTTTTGACTAACTTGCCCTTCAAATTTCACGATCATTCAGACCGCCTTCTACAAACATTATCCCATCAAAAACAATACTTGTCAAAAAAACCAAGTCTCGCAACTCAGTTGTTCTGCGGTAAAAAGTTGTGAGATCCATGTAATACCAAGTCGGTTATTAATTTATTCAGTCTCTACTTGTAAGTATGTAATGTTTTGTATAAATATATTGAGACTTGGCCATTAACTATACTTCTGACTTCATTAACTATATGCCGCCTGTTAATGCTCCTTTCTTTAAAGTGAAAATTTTATTTTTAACTTTTTAGTTTATGTTTTTGAAGTCGGTTTTTATTTTTTACTTATATTATTTTATTTACCATGTTATATAGCATACTGTGCGTTGCGGCTACCTGTCAGTATAACTCTTACACCGTCCTGCCCACACACATACATACTACTAGAGGTTGGATTCAGTCCTGTCATGTGTCGAATCGGATATATTACTCCTATATTGTAATAACTACAATAACGACGGGAAGGGAGTCGATAATTACTGTTCGTGCCTAATAGGGCGAAGAACAGTCGGCACATGTTCACATATAATAAGCATTATATGGTATTTGGGGTGGGCGAGGCATCAAAATTATATATTGTTGCCAGCAACTTTTTTAGATGATATAATTGTTGATCTAGATTATTAGTTCAATGATAATTTTTTTTAAATTATTTCGACCAACGCAATACTAGCCTTTAATTATATTTTTTAATAAGAAATCCAAGAACAACATGCCTACACTAGATACAGCATGGAGACGAAGCCTATGCAAAACCTGCAATTTTTTTGGCCAGTCTTAAGAATATGTAGGTGTGCAAGCGGCGGTGGAATAGCAATTGGTAACCGTATAGTAGGTATGCTTAGTAATAAAGTAATATTGTACAATAAGTAACATTTACACTAAAAATAACATTTCATTATATGAGATATAAAATAACTCATAGTTATTTCCTTGCACGTGTTTCATGGTTGGTGCCATACTATAAAATACAGCTATTGATACGACCTTTAAAATGACATATACCACAACTTGATACAACCTGGGTACGCAGCCCATAGAAAGATGCCCATTCACTTTTACTTTCACCCACGTCTCAAGATTGATTGAGTTCAACTTTACCATACGTACAGCATTTGATCGGAGAAAAACAAAGACGTACACCCGACCTTTCAATAGCGCTCCTCGGAGCGGTCTGAAGCACGATGCCGTGTGCGCTTGGTTTTATGCTGTCAGTGTGCTGTCAGTTCATACAAAATAGTATGGCGAAATTTCGGTGAAATTGCATATTATTGATGATTTTTTTCTCCCACTTTTCCGTTTATTATCAAAATTTCCTCTAACAGAAAGAAAGGATGAAGTATTAACAATACTTAAATGATTTTTTAATCTCAAAAAACCTTGTGATGATGGTGTAATATGTACCGAAAAATGTTAATTTTCCGCGATTTCGGCAAAAGTGGGTTACAAAATAATATTTTTTCAGTGTGAAAGAGTGTAAAATATGCAAATGTTTTCTAACGCAATTGTAAATTAAGAACTGATCTTTATTTTAGAAGTAGGTTTATGACCATATACCTTTCCAAACTTCCTAAAAATGTACCTAAACATGCCGTTTTTTTGTAATTGCCCCCTTAAGTCAAAAAAACCTCATTGGTGCATGCCCTGGGATTTGAACTACGACCTTCTATACAAGAGACGGACTCACAAAGAAAGAAGAACCGTCGATTTTACTGAGGGAAGAGAGATGCGTGTAATGTTATTCCAATTGTCACATATAGGTAGGTGCATATCTTAATCTAGATTTTTCTAAACAAGATTTAAGAATTATTTTTATAATATTTAATAATAATATAATATAACATTAACATCGAAGACATTCTACACAGCGCCATCTATTTCCAAAGTAAGCAAGTATTATGTTTGTATTATGCATACTAGACAACTGGTAAACCTACTTAAATATTATTTTTATAATATATAATAATAATCTAATATAACAATAACACCGAGGACATTCTACACAGCGCCATCTATTTCCAAAGTAAGCAAGTATTATGCTTGTATTATGCATACTAGACAACTGGTAAACCTACTTAAATATTATTTTTATAATATATACTAATAATCTAATATAACAATAACACCGAGGACATTCTACGCAGTGCCATCTACTCCCAAAGTAAGCAAGTATTATGCTTGTATTATGCATATTAGAAAACTGGTAAACCTACTTAAATATTATTTTTATAATATATAATAATAATGTAATATAACAATAACACCGAGGACATTCTACACAGTGCCATCTACTCCCAAAGTAAGCAAGTATTATGCTTGTATTATGCATATTAGAAAACTGGTAAACCTACTTAAATATTATTTTTATAATATATACTAATAATCTAATATAATAATAACACCGAGGACATTCTACACAGCACCATCTATTCCCAAAGTAAGCAAGGATTATGCTTGTATTCTGGCTACTAGGCAACTGGTAAACCTACTTAAATATTATTTTTATAATATACAATAATTATATAATATAACAATAATACCTAGGACATCCTACACAGCGCCATCTACTCCCAAAGTAAGCAAGGATTATGCTTGTATTCTGGCTATTAGGCAACTGGTAAACCAACTTAAATATTCTTTTTATAATACAATAGTTAGGCTCTCTAATCACTCGGCCAATCGACCAGTTAAATATTTAATATTTTTTCTAAACTTTTTGTGTTCCTGGTAAGTAATTTTAATTTGGAATAAATAAGTCACTACTACCCGTACTTACTAATTTTATGATTTCCCTAAAAAATTAACCAAAACATATCCATTTTACATAACTCATTTTTGAAATATACATGAATAATTTCCATTTTTTTAAATTACAAGTGTTTGCAATGAAGAGATATTTTTTAAATTTACAAATTAAAATTATGTATGTGAAGTTAAAAGCTCTTAAAAATTAAAACTAATTAAAACTAACTAACTAACTAATTTCAGTTCTCACCTATCCTAGGAATAACGTTAAGTGAAGCTTAATAGGCATGATGACAGTAATGGAAAATCACTGAAATCATATATTTATTTAATGAAACTTAAGTCATGGAATACGAAACACGCATTTATTTTTCTATTAATAGCGAGATTAATAATTATTTTGATAAAATAAAACTACGAAATACGAAAGTCCGCCATGATATGTTGAACACCAATCAGAGCGAATGACGTCACTTTTGAGTAAACTAGTAAACAAACTCGAACGAACGCTGTGTTTTTTTCATTTAATATTCAATTTTGTTTATTCCGTCCGTATTATTTAAACCAAACGAAAGTGAAATAACGCGAGTCAACGATCAACAAGGATTTACTAAGGCAAACAGTGATAATTTGCCTAAAATTGATGTGTTAATGCTGGGAGAATTTTTAGCATCAAATAAAGATTTTTGTTCAGCAGAATTTACAAACGTCAAAACCTTTATGTACGTTATTATTTAACAAACATACCGAATAATTTAAATTTTAAATAAAATACCTATTAAGACAACAGTAGTGGTGCAAGATTAAACCTAACCTCGAAAAAGATTGTTTTTATTTTAATTTTAGGCTTCAAACAAGATGTATACATACTATTTTAGAATCTTCAAAGTAAATGAAATACTCACGTCGAAATGATCTTCACAAAAATAAAGGTGAGTACTAGGCAACATTGCTGTTGGATCTCGTCTTGCCAGTTTAAGCCACTTGTCTCGTATCGTTTTCTTTTGTGGAACGAACACAAATAACTTATCAGGCGTTTTTATTGATGTGTTATCACACTGAGGGACCGCACACCACCTGTACACTTTAGAATTCATATTTAATAAACTAAATTATTCAATGAGCGTATAAGGAACGTCGGTGTTCACAAATACGTTTTGTTTGTTTACTCAAACGTGACGTCATTACCGACGCCATGATATTGACAAGCGTTTTGGCGCGAATTTTAAATCTAAAAACTAAAATGTGATTTTTTCCTCCTAAATCTTTATTATAAGTAGAAATATATTATTCGTAGTAAGTAATATATGTTTCCGAACACTTTGGAACAGTTTTTCAAAATCTGTCATCATGCCTATTGTATTGTATTTGGAAAATAAAGTTCCACTTAACGTTTAAGTGAAAACCGAAATACCGGCCAATAATATCGCATACACGTATTTTCGTATAAACTTCATACCGCATTTACGTATACTCGTAATACTGAAAATTCGTTTACAAGACGGATACCGAAAAGCCGCCGATCCGTAACCCGTAAAATGAGTAAAGTTCGGCATCAATGAAGTTGATTAAGCTTATGTATATTACGCGCGTATATTTTTTTTATTCTTGTGGAATTCTGGAGGAGCTTTTCGATATTTAAAAATGTAAAAGCTATTTATTTTTAGCCCCTACTGCATACGGACTCTCCTTATCAAGTAATATATTAATTTTATTTAAACAGTTAACTAAATGAAATTAATGAATGAAGCACTGACACCGTGCTTCGGAGGGCACGTTAAGCAGTCGGTCCCGGACGCTGTCAATAGATGGCGGTCGTTACAGTTCCCAACCCAAAGTGGAGCAGCATGGTGGACTTAAGTTCCAAGCCCCCCTCCTCACCCTGGGAGCGGCCTAAGCCCCTGCAGTGGGGTAAAAATGAGCTGATGATGATGATGATGAGATGGGATGTGCGTATGGCCTACGCGATTTGTGACCTAGATTTTATGTTGTGTCTAAGTCTTACGCGTCACAATCAATTACATACTACTGAATGAAAGGTAGATACCGCCAAAAAAGTTCGAAATAAAGTTGACAAAATTTGTACGTTTCGAATCGTCGATTTTAGCAAGCGTGCGTGTTCTACTCTACTTTCAAAGTTCGGTCTGAAATGGTCAAAATATCGAATACCTTTTCCCTTCATAGATTAACAAAACATTACTAGTGTAGGTATTTACACGCTGAGTACATAAAAGTAAGTGCTGTCCTATAGGTCTTACAGTAACTTTGATGGAAAGGTCACGCAGGATAATCCGCAAATGGAAGAGGTATCACGGATGCGATTAGTTAAAAGGGTGGTCAGAGGGATTCATTAGGCTTAGAGTCTCGCGGTGAAATTTTTGACGCTTTTTCTTAAATGTCACTAATAATAATAACGTATACATCACAACAACATCTAGGCCCCAAACTTAGCATTAGCTTGTGTTTTGGGTACCAAGCGAAGACTCCACTTAGATATAACAACCAAGACCCGGTACCAGTATCAATATTCATCATATAAATACTGATCTGGGATTCGAACCCGGCACCTCTAGCTTCGCAGGTACGATCGCTACCCGCTAGGCTTAGCGGTCGTCTATAAATAAAAGTGTATTCAGATGGCAATGATTTCTTCGGATATTTAAGTAGGTACACTCGTCGAATAAAAAAGTCTGTTTATTGTACTTGTTCGATGGCAAATTACTAGCTATCAAGCTATTTTAAAGGTGATGAGCTCGCGTGAAAAGATCAACTTATAGCGCAGGGGATCACTTCACATTTCAATCGCTAATGAGTTTGTTTATTTATTTACGTACCAACAGATTTAACATTATGAACTTATTAATTGTGATAAATTAGAGGCTAACTAGCTTAGAATTATAATCCAATTATACGCAAACTCTACATGAACGGCGAAATAACAATCAGTATAAATATTTTTAGAATATACACCAATAATAATAATAATAATAACACACACAATCACAACAACGTCTAGGTCCCAAACTAAGCATTAGCTTGTATTTTGGGTACCAAGCGAAGACACCACATACATATAACAACCAAGACCACCACTATTAATATTGTACACCAGTATTAATATTCATCATATAAATACATACAATAACCATAGAGTAAATTAATTTGACAGCGTTTGGTTTTAATAGTCATAAATGTCAGTTCACAGTATCGAAGTGATATTTCGCATTTTCGGGGGATTGAAACCGGTGTGCGGGGATTTCTCGGGGGTGAAGAGCGCCGTGCGGGGACCTTGCGCACTGAAATTCGGACTAAAACTCCCCAACATACACCACCGGCTAGCTATAGTATGAGTGGTTAGACGTTAAACGGAGAAGAGGGCTTCTAGTCGATACGTACTTTTATGGCAATAACACAGTCTACGTTGATTTTTAAATATCAATAAAAACAACTGCGTACAAGAAGTTAGCGATGGTCGTTATTTTGCGTACAAAATGTGAATTGGTCTTGGAACAATTTTTACGAGTTTCACGAATACTTATAGGATTACTTTTCTATTTCAATGGAAATGATGAAGGTTCTAAATTCTGAATAATGAACGTAACTCTGCGACGCGCGCATACGGCTACTGTATGAAATATTCGACTGTCTAACGATGAGAAATATCGCGAATCTTCGTACGTAAGCAGTTTATAGTGCGTATAGAGCTTACAAAACTAAAGGAAAAGTTTCAAAGAAAAGATTAGTGATAAAAAAAATTAAACATATTTTTCTCGGTAACCGTTTCTTTGCGCCATCTCATTTAAAACTTTATGTTTGGTTCGGAGAGCTCTATACGCTCTATAAGTTTAGAATACGTTTAGCCGAACACGCCGTATATTATATTCGGCTAACCGTATTTTAAACTTATAAAACGTGTAGCGCTTATCAATATAAACAAACAGTTTAAAAATGTGATAAGTGATAAAAAATTAAACTTTAAACATATTTTTTTCGATAACTGTTAGTTTGCTCCATCTACTCATTAGAAACTTTTCGTTTAGTTTGGTAAGCTCTACTCGCTCTGTAAGTTTGGACTACGTTCAGGCGAACATGGCGTATATTGTGTCTTTAATTTCTGTCGATCGAAATAGCTATTACATTATGTATTTGTGGCAGCTTTTTGGGTGAAGCAAGTGAAGCTAAGCCTTACCTTGTTAGTTCAATTAAGGCCGGGCCGACCGATCCGAATGTCTGGAGTGCCTTGTCTGTGAAAGGGGGATTCCCCTGCGGTATACGAAAACAATTCACTTGATCTAATATTGAAACGTGAGATGACACTTTTTGAATGTGGAGGGAATAGAGGAAAGTACTTGGAAGCTGCTAATACTTATGTAAAGTCAATCCCGCCTACAAGTGTTAAGCCCGAATGTGCTTTTTCCTCCCCTGGCTATTTATGCAAAAAGATAAGGTCAAATCTGAATGATGGAACATTAGATAGGTACTTTTATCATTTCTACGAAAATATTATCGCAAAAATTAGATGATTTTTAGCATGACGATGTAATTTTACTTCTAAAAAAATATTAATAAATAGTTTTAAAATTAATATGTCTTTATTTAATGATAAAAAAAAATACTTAAAACTGAATCCGGCGAATCCCACAGATTCCGCCGAGTTGACGACCTCAATCCCGCAAGCGTGCGGGATTGCGATTTTGATGCGGGATTGGATTCCCTAACCACGTACATTTAACAACCATAACCTGATACCAGTATCAATATTCATCATATAAAGACTGACCCAACCTGGAATTCGCACCCGGGACCACCAGCTACGTAGGCAGGGTTGCTACCCACTAGGCTAAGCGGTCTAAGTTGGAATAGAGAACGGGAAATAGAACTACTGTAGGAAAATGTTGAAAGAGGCGCAGTGGAACGGACACGAAGGATGGAGAATTTAAAAAAGGAAAAAGAAAATAGAAGAGACAGATGGGAATATGAAATAAGAATGGGGAGGATAGTGTAAGAAAAAAATAATGGAGTGAAAACCATTCTGTGTTGTAGGTGATAAACGCTGTCTATAGAAATTAAAAGCGGACAAATTTTCTAACACCTTGTATAAATGACTTGATAAAATGACAATAAAATCATTCTAACACGTATCCGGATTTAAGTTATGATAATTTATGTAATATTATTATTATTAGTATAGCTATTTTAATAATAATAATATTTTATTTATAATATATTATTATTACAAAATAGCTATTCCTTGTTTCCGCCTCAGTAGGGTCAATACATGTTTCATGAGTCACAGCATTCGTTTCTGCAACAAAATTCCGGAGAATGTGTTGGCTCTCACTGAAAAAAAAAATTGAAGCAGTTCATAAAGCAAAGGTGAGGCGTGGACATGTCCCTATGACTTGACTGCTCAATCAATTTGTTGAGTTTGTTAATTTTTATAAATACATGTAAGTTAATTTGTAATTGTATTTATTTATAGGGACACAAAATGTACAATATGTATACCATAGGCATTATTTGTCGTGTGTCGTGTCGCGATGTGTCGTGATAGCCCAAAGCGCAACGAACCTGTCTCAAATTTATGAGGCTATAGGCCATGGTTCGAATCCGGGCGTATACCAATGAGTTTTTCTGACTTAAGTACATAACTATCACTAACTCCGTGCCTCGGAGAGCACGTTAAGGAGTCGGTCCCGGGCGCTGTCAATAGATGGCGGTCGTTACAATCCCCAACTCGCAGTGGAGCAGCGTGGTGGATTTAAGCTCCAGGACGCCCTCCCTCACCCTGGTGGAGGCCTAAGCCTCTGCAGTGTGGTAAAAATGGGCTGATGAAGAAGTGAAGAAGGCATCATTTATATTTGTATGTTAATATATTCATTGTAAAATGAACTCCATGTAACTTTTGACGTGCTTAAGTATATTTGTAGGTTACATGCAATAAGCTATTTTATTGATTGATTATTATTATTAATAATATAAATATAAATAAATAATAATAATAATAATACGTATAGGTTGTTGTTTTTATTGTGAAGCTAAGTTAAATATAATCCGCTTTGAACTTGAAATTATCTATATATAACTATCTACCTAAATGTGTACTAATTACTATGACCTTTACCGATAATAATACGGAATAAAAGCTATATATATGTATTAGGAATATGTCGCATTCTATCAATACCCAAGGAATTAAAGGACAAAGTTCACTAGTTACGGGACTCCTACACATACAAGTCAAAATCAGATATCGGTTGCTCTGAACTTAACAAAGCTACTCAATCAAATTAACCTTAAAGTTAAACGTACGAGAAGTATGTAATAACTTCAACGTTATTATATTAATTTTATAATATCCATATTAATAAAATTGTAGGTAGCGTCTGTCTGTCTGTCCGTCTGTCTGTTCCGGGTAATTTCCGAAACGGCTGAACCAATTTCAATGAAACTTTGCAGACGTGCAGAAAGCATTATAGGGGATGACATAGGCTACTTTTTGTTTGTCTGTCCGTCTGTCTCTCTGTTAGAGCTGATCTTCGAAACGGCTATATCGATTTCAATGAAACTTGGTAGACGTGCAGAGGGCATTATCGGAGGTGACATAGGCTGTTGTTTGTCTGTCTGTCTGTTTGAGCTAATCTCCGATACAGCTGAACTGATTTCAATGAAACTTTGCAGACGCGCAGAAGGCATTATAGGGGATAATATAAGCTACTTTTTGTCTGTCCGTCTGTCCGTCTGTCTCACTGTTCGAGCTGATCTTCGAAACGGCTATACCGATTTCAATGAAACTTGGCAGACGTGCAGAGGGCATGATCAAGGGTGACATAAGCTAATTTTTGTCTGTCTGTGTGTCTGTTTGAGCTTATCTCCAAAACAGCTGAACCGATTTCAATGAAACTTCACAGACATGATAAAAAATTGTCAGGAGTGACATACAATACTTTTGTTTATCGGTCTGTCTGTCCATCCGTCTGTTTATTCGAACTGATCTTCGAAAAGGCTGAACTTATTTCAATGAAACTTTTAAAGATGTGATTAAAAGATTGTCAGGAGTGACATCCAATATTTTTTGTTTGTCTGTCCGTTTGTCTGTTTGTTCAAACTGATCTTTGAAAGAGATGGACGTATTTTGTTTGTCTATCTGTCTGTTCGAGCTAAACTCTAAAACTTTCAAACCAATTTTAATGAAACTTCGCAGGCGTGAAAAGACGAATATGAGGAGTGACATACGCTACTTTTTGTTTGTCTGTCTGTCTGTCTATAAGTATGTTCGAGCTAAATTTTAAAGATTTTAATGAAACTATGCAGACATTAAAAATAGGTTGTCAAGAGTGATATAGCTCCTTTTGTAACTTTTTGCCCCTGTGATTGTTTGTCTATTTTTTTGTTCCGGCTAACCTCCAAAACGACTAAACCATTTCTATGAATCTTCGCAGACATAAAAAGTGGATTATCAGGAGTGACATAAGTTGGGTTTTGTCTATGTGTTTATCTGTGTGTTTACATACTATTTAAATTAATATCTTTGCAATTATCAGGAAATAAAAACTATCGCACGATACGCGCCCCGCCGGGCGCCCCCATACTAACGCGACACGCGAGACTTACAGTTAGGCAGAAGTTATCCATGTTGTATAGAAAAAAAAATTTTTTTAATGTAATTAAATATAATCGACATGTTCGACGCAACAAGCAGATACAACACTACGACAAAAAAAAAACACTGCGGCATATATGCTCTGCTATCCGTGTGAAGTCGGGGCGGGTAGCTAGTTTACAATATTTTTAAATTGACACGCATTCCGTTTTAACTGGCACAGTTTTTATTACTGGCTTATCAGTTTTTAGGGTTTGTTTCGTACCCGAAGGGTATCAACGCCTATCACTAAGGCACATCTGTCTGCGACCCCTCCTACGTATATTGTTGTAACCCACAAATCGTCAATTTTGGCTTTTCGTTATTTTTGCATTCTATAATTGCAGACTCTTGGGATCCAAGCGAAAAAAAATTTTTTTTCTCAAAATTAAGGCATTTTTATAGAAGTATAATGTTGTATGTAAATGAAAGTATAATATTTTTCCGACGTATATTCCGGTATGAGCATTTGCAATAGTTTTCTTCGGAACCGAAACGGGAAGTACGCATTCATTGAATGACGTAACTATCAGTTACATTAGTTTACTTGGGATCTTTGGGATAGCGATTCTGCGTGAACGTAGATTGTGTTTATATATTAATAACTTACGAATCTTCAATAATAAAATGTAAAATTATACATTATATTCTCAGCTAATAAGGCTTTATCATGATTGGATCAAATCGTACCCAAAAAATTTGATAATTTGGTGTATCTGTTAGAAACTGACAATAAAAATGAATTTTATTTCGACACGCAAGATGAAAAGTATATTTGTTTGAAGAAAAAGTATTTAAAATAAATATAATAACGTAAATGCAAGAAATGCTTTGACATATAGTACATTGTTTTTATCAGGAACTGTTTTACTAAAACAGTAACAGCGTAAATTATTGTAAGCCACACATAGCTTAGTTTACGTGGTTTTCTGTTACAAAACTATTATCTTATGTATTACTTACAATATTTTACGTTGAAATTCAAATAAGTATACTATATTGTAAGTGATTTTACAACACATTACACGGTATTGAAGAATTATTTTTTTTTACTTACAATAATTTACATGTGAAATGTCAAAAAAATATATGTAAGTAACGTATATTTTGGTTAATTTCCGTGTCTCCTTTGCCCACTGATGTCGACTTAGAAGAATTGAACGCCCTCGAAGCAATTTGGTAGATTATGAGGACAATGATTATAATGAACTGGATTTACTTATAAGGAAAACAACTAGCAATGTAAACACAAAACTTTTCTGCATCGGATATTTTGTTTTTAGTTTCTCATAAAAAGTATCTTTGGCCATAAGGACCCGAACTGTGCATTAAAAGTAAACTTTATTCTATGACAATGTGTATGTATTTTTAGGTACTTCATATGGTGACGATAATCGTACGCCTTATCCATCACCGGATCGTTCTTTGAATCAATATAAATAAAACTATAATAATCATCTTTTTCCTTGATTATGGGTAATAAGAACATATTTCTCATTCCTAGTATTCAATGGTCACAGTTCGTATCTGAAAGTGACTTTTTTCAACTCCTCAGGCAAATGCCTATCCCTTTATCGTCGATTTCCACAAACACACAATCGTCAGTACGCCGCAGAAACTGCAGTAAAAGAAAAAGTAAAGATAACATAAGAAAACGACATTTTAGTGAGTGGATTGTTAATAAAAGAAAAATATGAAATTGGGCCAGAAATACAAAAACAGAACTTTAATATCTGAAAAAAGATAGGCTTTAAAATGTCCTAATTCGCGTCTATTAAAATAAGTAAAAACAATAAAATTAACCTTATTTTGGAATTAGGACGATCGTAACAAACAATCGGGGTTCATAGCTAACTTAGTATGTATGAAACAGAACAAAAAATTATTATATATTAAGACTATATCACGGCGTAACAATGTGTAGTTACGTCGTAATGTCAGTCCAATTACATTACACTAGAAGAACGTAAATTTCTACAAAACATATAGATACGAAAAATGTTCGCCAATTAAAACTTTCTGACAAAGACCACGCTAAATGATCTAGAAGAAAAATTGTTACAGCAACTTTTGATTTTCAAAAAGTATTGAGTGTTTCTGGTGGTAATTTAAGCATATTTGACTACAAACTTAAATTGTCAATCTTCAACTTCACATTATTTAACCTTGCTGAAAAAGAAGGAACTTACTTCATGTGGCATTATAGCGAGGTGCTAATGAAGTTCAAGCTGAATTTTTTATGTTATATCTAAACAATTTTATACAGGAAGTACCGATTTTCGATTATACTCCGACTTTATGTGCTGTATCTGTGTACGACTCAAAAATATGACATTAAGATTAAACAGACTTTCCATAGAGAAAGGTCACACGTAAAACGAGTGCGGCAGCGTGCATACTTTATTAGAAAATTTTTGAAAAGATTTACAAATTTTCACAAATTTTGTGTGGCACAGTTTGGTAAGGTGGACAAAGCTAGAAGAAAAACCTTATAACGTTGAAGAAATGAAATACTGAATTTTTTTTTCTTAAAACATTATTATCAGGCCTCAACTAAACTAAAAATCAAAATGGAAATTAAATACAATAGAACAAAATAAAAGAAGTGTTTATTTATCTAGAGGAGCCTTACAGACTATATTACAAATATGATTTGAGGGCTAACCACATGATTTAAAAAAAAAAAATTAACCTTAGAAGCCGTAAAAAAGCTGTTTTTTTAACATTAAAACCTCTTTGTCTCAGTCCTTTACATATAAGTAAGAAAAGACTTTTAAAATAGAATCATTCCTAACTGTTATCACCATTACTATAATAACTTGCTAGACACTAACTATCAAATAAGAGTAGCGGGTCTGATGATTATGACTAAATTTCATTCGTGCTATGTACTTAATATAATAAAATAAAGTTATAGCATACCTATCAATTTCGTAAAATAAAGTTACATTTGAATACTTACTGCCCAACATTACAAGTAAAGTTTTGTTATTATGTCACGTTAGTTTTGGAATGTTCTGTTTCATGGAATACAACTATACAATAATAAATTTCGTCTCAACTTCAACGTAAATTATTGTAAATATTACATACAATAAAAAGGCAATTTTAATTTCCCATGTAAACTATTGTATAAGTTACTTACAATATAATGACTTTTACCTCCCCCGAAGTATAATATTGTACGAACATTTTTATCAAAACCGAGTTTCATTTATTACTTTTAAATAACTTGGCATATTCTTACTCCAATATAAAACTATTTTGCAAAAGAGCAGAGAGATCCTATGAATTAGCAATTTGTAGTGACCAAAAATGTCTTCAATACGCTCTCCTGTAAAGTTGTGGTTTTGGAGTTACCATAGTATACGTAGGAGGGGTCGAATTCTGTTCGTTCGTCTGTCTGTCAGAGGGCTGTATTATCTGAACCGTAATAGGTAGGCACTTGAAATTTTCACAGAGTGTGTACTTCTAACGCTACAACAACAAATAATGAAAATAAAATAAAGTCAAAAAATGAATTAGGTCCCCATACAATAAACGCGTTTAATAAAATATAATGTAGTAGGTAAGGATCCCTTTGTGTGCAAGTCCAACTCGCACTTGGACAGTTTTTTAATACTCTTCAGTAGATATGTCATCTGTTCAACATGACGACATGACAGAGACATCTGTATTATAATACACATCAAGTATGGTTAAAATGCCTTCGTGATAGCCCGAACGCAGTTAACCTGTTTCAAATCTATAAGGCCTAGTGGCCGTGGTTCGCATCCGGGCGCGTACCAATGAGTTTTTTCTGACTGAAGTACATTAACTATCACTGACTCCGTGCCTCGGAGAGCGCGTTAAGCAGTCGGTCCCGGTTGATGTCAATAGATGGCGGTCGTTACAATCAGCCAACCCGCATTGGAGCAGCGTGGTAGATTTAAGCTCCAAGCCCCCTCATCTTGACGGGTGGCCTAAGCCCTGGGAGGTATAAAAAGGGCTGACGGAATGGTTAAACTATAATAAACAAACGTCAACTTTACAACATTACCTTCAGAATATAACCTAATATCTGCAGTTGATATGAAGCTCTCATTCTAAAAATATCTCGACTTTTAAACATAAAATAAACTCGGCGGTTAAAAGCGAGCTAATATTTCTCATCACGGAACGCCCTCGCAGTTTCCACTTCACATTTCCGCCGGCTCGTTTCCTGTTAAACGGGTTTTTCCCGGCTTGTTTATATTCAAATACTCGTGACGTCGTTGTTGTACGTCATCTATATATAGATCTTTACATGGATTGTGATACAGTGATTTCAGGTATTGGCGGAAAAGTTAATGTCATTTTTAAACCCAAAAACCCAATTTTGTAAATTTTATAGTAGGTTATTTCACTATTAAATATGTTATATTTATCAAGAAAATTGAAAAGTAGACTTTATACGATAACAAGTAAACAAAATTTATATTCGGTTGAAGAATATGGAAATTATAAGCTTTTAAAATTTTATCTCTGTCTCTTTCTTGCAAAACGATATTTAACATTATTGTAAATGGGCCTGACGTCACACATAGGTACGCCGTGCGGTATTGCCCTCTCTATCTAACAGGACATTTCAAACATTCATAACTTTGTTAATGATTTTTATTTCTTTCATTCTTTCACTGTTACATATTTATGAAACTCTTTTATATAAAATAATTAAAAAGAAATTGTCAACTAGCTTATTATAACTTTACCTTCATAAAAAAAAAATACAGCGTGTCGCATAGGCAATAATGAAATGTAAAAACCTATCCGTTTGCTTTTGAATTATGTAGTGAATACACCAAAATTTTATCGGCCGTCTTCATCAAAGTCTTCATTATATGCCAGAGCTCTCTGGCATAAAAAAAAATTAAAAGGAGAAACCATTGACCGATTGCTAGAGTGTTTAGAGATCCTAACCGCGGAGCCAAGGGTCACGAGTTCGATTCCCGCCCGGGACAAATATTTGTGTTCATGAACATGTCTATTTCTTTTGCATCTGGGTGTAAAAAGTATAATAATAATAATAATAATAATAATAACACACACAATCACAACAACGTCTAGGTCCCAAACTAAGCATTTGCTTGTATTTTGGGTACCAAGCGAAGACACCACATACATATAACAAACAAGACCCGGTGCCAGTATTAATATTCATCATATAAATACTGACCCGACCTGGGATTCGAACCCGAGACCTCCAGCTTCGCAGGCAGGGTCGCTGCCCACTAGGCTAAGCGGTCGTCAAGTATGTATATACTAGGATATATTTTAAGTATGTATATCAGTTATCTAGTAACCCATAAAACAAGCATAATACTTGCTTACTTTGGGACTGGATGGTGCTGTGTTGGATGTCACAGATTTTATTGTTTTATATTTTTTTCTGAAATATAGTGAAACGGTCTAAAAACAATTCTGATACAAATAAAAAATAAGTTATTTGTAAATTTCTAGCATTTTAATATAATTTTTTCTAATTTCTAACAGAACTCGGAGTTACGTCTGTGGTTACGTCGCTAGAACATAATATGTTATTTTCGTAGACACCATTATTCCGTATTTTTCAATTTAAAGATTATTTCTTGTTCCAATTTTAATAGCGGTGGAACTTCCGTTTCCGATATTTTACTATCGTATTTTTTTTTAAATTTAAGTTCTAAGTTTATCCCAGCATGGCTATAGTTCTATTCGTTCAGACGGTTTTACTTGCAGCATTGCCTCAACAAAAACATTTTCCACGTTAAGAACAGGCGCGCCGGGAATTTTGTCACCGTGAAAATTAGCGTCTTTCTCATCAAATTTAAACCTAATATTAAAACCTAGCGGCGCGGTGACAGTTTACGGGTCGGCGGACTAAAATGTAACTTGATTGTCATATAGTAACATACGCGTGGTTAGAGATCCTAACTGCGCAGCTAAGGGTAGTAGGTTCTATTCCCCCCAGGACAAATATTCGTGTATATTATTCCGTATATTGTTCCGTGTGTGGGTGTGAAAGTATTTATATATGTATATATTGTTTGGAATTAGTATGTATAACAGTAGTCTCGTACCCATAATACCTACAAGAGTAATACTTACTGTGGGACTAGATGGCGCTGTGTGGGATGTCCCAGATATTATTATTATTTTTATTATAGCCGCCTTTACCATAGTTGCTTAGAAGAAAGATTGTATTTCGCTTGTAGGGGATTATTTAAATATTTAAATGTAAGACTTCAGTTTGACGACCGCTTAGCCTAGTGGGGAGCGATTCTGCCTACGAAGCTGGAGGTCCCGGGTTCGAATCCCCGGTCGGTTTAGTATATATATATGATGAATATCGATATTTGTACCGGGTCTTGGTTGTTATATGTATGTGGTGTCTTCACTTGGTACCCAAAACACAAGCTAATGCTTAGTTTGGGGCCTAGATGTTGTTGTGATGTATACGTCAAGTTCCACGGCACTAATTTTTATTTTGTCTTGAGCTTTTTTCCTTAAATACCTAACCCACATATCTCGTCAAAGTCTCGTTTAGCCCCAGGGGCGTATTTTAAGCATTTTACTTTACATCACAAATATTTTCTTATATTCGTATATACTCATCTCGAACTGCGTGGGCAGTGCTTTTGCTTGAAATTAACTTCTCGATTTTAGACATAACTTACTAAATTGTTACAAGAAACGCCGACGCGTTTCAATTATGTAAAATTCTGAACTTCTGAGTATTACTTTTCATAATATCCCTGGATAATTTATCTCAAAGGTAACTTTTTGTCTGCACACCGAATCTCCCTTATTAAGTATTCATCAGAACTAATGCTTGAACTTATTTTGAACATTATGAGTACCTTCGCTGTTAACACAGACAAGTCAACCTTATAGACCACGCTTTGACAGGGAGTAGCATTCGCCAAGGCTATGTAGTAACACTACATAACTGCGTCTCTTGTGAGTGGTCAGTTGGAAGCACGTCTGAAGCCATTGAATTGTAAATTTTGAACGAGCCAATGAAAACTAGCCGACCTCTCCCCGCACCCCGCCACTTTTTGGCGATTTCGTTTTCGTACTGACGTTTATTAAAGCGTGGTCTATAGGTTGACTGGTCTGTGGCTGCTAATGATGAAAAATGAACAAGACCGGAAACTGGTAGCATTTTTTGTTTTGTTTAATGTTTTTTCGATCGTTGAATTATAGGTGCAATTTCACGAAATAAGGGGATCGGTCGAAATCGTCCAAAGTTGGCAAAGTGCCGGGATGTATTTGGCGTCAAAAGGCGCGTATGGACGAGGGCTATCTTATGATATAAGATTTGTTAAAATCCGACCAATAGGCTGCTCGAAATTTCTGCTGCTAGAACCTGCTATAATCCCTAGTAGCATTTTCAATGTAGATACCCGATAATTAGGGGAAGCGCGAAATCTGTGAATTTTTTCAAGGACTCAACAGATCAGACTGGTTAGGTCTTTCAATTTTTTTTATTTTATTCACGCTTTGTGCATAGATGACAGTCCAGTTATTTAGGTATTTAGGTATAACGAATGAGAATATGTACAAATACAGTAAAATTTTCAGTAAAGAAAAAAATTACTGTAAAGAGCTATTAAACAGTAGATAATTAAATGACCAAATACTGGACGTCAACCTAAGCAGTTGGCATGTATTGATTTTTGTTTTTTTTTCTTGGTGTATTTTTTCTTAATTAGTCAAAATGTTAAGATTTTTTATATGTGTATATCCTTATTGGTGATACTTATAAGATTTTGAAAAGACTAACTTTTGAGTTTCTTGTCGGTTCTTCTCAATAGAAGTTACATTATAAACCGTTAGTAACTAAAAGACAACCTGAAATCTCAACTGTAACTAAGTTTTGACGATTAGAAAATACTCGCGCAAGTCTATTTATATAAAAATATAATGTTTTTTTTAAACAAATAATCGCAAATACACTGACACCGTGCTTCGGAGGGCACGTTAAGCAGTCGGTCCCGGACGCTGTCAATAGATGGCCGTCGTTACAGTTCCCAACTCGCAGTAGAGCAGCGTGGTGCATGGACTTAAGCTCCAAGCCCCCCTCCTCACCCTGGGGGAGGCCTAAGCCCCTGCAGTGGGGTAAAATGGGCTGATGATGATGATGAATCGCAAATAGACTATTCACAATAGCCCTTCTAGCGAATTAAAATTAGAGTTAACAAACGATTAATATTAGCCACAGAATCACTGATCTGATCACTTTACCCCAACCAGCTCTCGCAACAAGTCGTCGTGTAGGGCACGGGTGTTGCGGAAGACATGTTGTCCCACATCTACTATGAATGTGATGCACTAGTTGCATCACATGAAACATTTGGAGGTGTCTTCTCCTAAGCCAGATGACTTCTGACACCTCTCAAAGGCAGTCAAATCATACACTTCATTAAAAACTGAGGGTCTGAAGGACACAACAGATCTAATAAGTCACAGTGTAAGGTAGGCCAATTTCAATTAATAAGATGAGGCAATAAGAAGACAAATGCTCGAAATCTAAAAGGATACAGGACCTTTTTTCAGGAAAAATCACACATTTTGCATTTTTTTGAAAATAAGTTAATCTATATCTATACTAATATTATAAAGCTGAAGAGTTTGTTTGTTTGTTTGTTTGTTTGTTTGTTTGAACGCGCAAATCTCAGGAACTACTGGTTCGAATTGAAAAATTCTTTTTGTGTTGGATAGTTTATTTATTGAGGAAGGCTATACGCAATATGTACAAAATAATACTATCTGTCTGTCTGTCTATTCAAGCAAATCTCCAAAACGGCTAAACCGATTTTAAGAAAACTTCACAGATGTGGAATAAAAGTAGTCAAAAATTACATACACTACTTTTTGTATGTCTGTATGTACGTCCACTGTCTATTCGAGCTAATCTCTAAAACGGCTAAACCGATTTTAATGAAATTTTACGGGTATGAAAAGGAGGTGGTCAAAAGTGACATACACTACTTTTTGTCCATCTGTCTGTACGGCTGAACAGATTTTAATGAAACTTTGCAGACGTGAGAGAAGGTTGTCAAGAGTGACATCAGTTACTTTTTGTGGCTGTCTGTCGTTTGTCCTCACTGATCTATCAGCGTAGATAAAGCCGAAACTACTAAGTCTAGGAAGCCGAAATTTGGAACAGTGGTTTATTTTATAGCGTGAGTATTAATTTTGTAAGAAAGGAATATTTGGAAATTTCAAATTTAAAGAGAGAGGGATGGAGGTGCTTTGTATGAGAATCTTTGTTCTTTAAAGTTAGAAACATAAAAATTTTAAAATAAATAAATAATGACGTGTTTCAGGATTTTTGGATTTTCACATTTTAAGGGTGGTAAATGGGAGGTGAAAAGTATGGAAGTACCGGTTTTCTTAAAGGAGTGGGGAGAGTGAAGATTGAAAGTTTGAATGGGTGTACCCAATATTAGTTTCAGCAAAAAGTACCTACGTATAAACCATTTCCGACGACCGCTTAGCCTAGTGGGCAGCGACCCTGCCTGCGAAGCTGGAGGTCCCGGGTTCGAATCCCAGGTCGGGTCAGTATTTATATGATGAATATTAATACTGGCACCGGGTCTTGGCTGTTATATGTATGTGGTGTCTTCGCTTGGTACCCAAAATACAAGCTAATGCTTAGTTTGGGACCTAGACGTTGTTGTGATTGTGTGTGTTATTATTATTATTATTATATTATTTCGAATGTTAATACTACCTAAAACAGAAATGTGTAGTCTACGCAAGCGACGCTGCGGGCGGTCGCTAGTGGTAAATAAAGTTTGAGTGTTAGTTTGGTTTGCTTTTACGAAAAAACAACTGATTTTAGGTAAAAATTTTTAAAATCAAATTCAATTTTTCGGGCATATTCTAGTAATTTTTAATATGATGATGTTTTTTTATCTTTATAAGTAAAAGAATAAACATTAATGTACCTATGTCTAGAGTAATTTTCAATACTGTTTAACAGTTGCACAGAGCGCGAGATCTGTTGACTCGATGAGCTTATTTTTGTATTTGAAGTCTGTATCGATCTTCAGATGAAGCTTTATCTAAGTTTAGATATAGTAAGGAAATCGCTAGGATTAAGTAAATCCCACATCGTTTTCGTCTAATCGAACGTTTAGCCGCCTTCTTTCGTATGTTTCGGTTGATGATAAATCCCACGCTTTCCTATATCGAGGGGCGATAAGTTTGGCCAAGCGAAATGAAATTCATTGATAACTGAAACTGTTGCTATCTCTATTTATAAATAGACAAGTAGGCGGTTCCAATTAAGTAAATTTTGAAGTATTTATAACCTGAGTTAATATATGTCGTAGGATGATTTGATATTGCGAAAACATGGATAATTAGACAGTGGCGAAAACATTTGCAAATCTTACTGGAGAAACGTTAAATATCCTTAACTCTGATTGGCTAGATTTTTGCTTACTGACCAAATCTTATTCTGATTGGTTCCTAGTTTTACCCTGTGAGCTTTGAAGTATTAGATCGTTGAGTTATGAAGGGTTATAAATAACAATATCGATTTATAGAAACTTTTGCACACTTTTAACCACATTTAAAACAAAAGACTGCTGAGTTGCTCTCAAAAACATAAACAAAGCAACAAGCGTGAATGATTGACATTTAAAACGTCAACCAATCAGAGGAGGTCTCGATTTGGGCGCTCCGACCGGCCAATCATCGTTCTTATTTCATTATAGCTAACGTTTCGTTTCGCAGTATTACTATAGAAACTAGTATTTTTGTAAAAACCCTAACTCTTTCTGGTAAGATTGAGAAAGGTTTTCACCATTGTCTAATTATCCGTGTTTTTGCGTTATCCCTAGAGTTTTCGCGAAAATTCGAATTATCAAATCATTTTGTGACATATACAACCCATGGCCCCCACAAAGAATGGGGGAGGGAGGGCTGAAAGGGCCCGGGAGTAAGTGGGGCCTGATATTACAGGTACAATTAAAATGTAATTGTGAAAATCTTACTTTCGACCGAGTGAGCGAAGTTCTGCATACTCTCGTGTACTCTTCGTGTTGTCTTTGAATCAATTTGTTTTAGAAAACCTTACAGGGGCCTACCAATATTTTTCTAATAATGAAATTAGGGTCCATGTCTTTGATCGATGTGACAATAATAATAATAATAATAATAATAATAATAACGTATACATCACAACAACTTCTAGGCCCCAAACTAAGCATTAGCTTGTATTTTGGGTACCAAGCGAAGACACCACATACATATAACAACCAAGACCCGGTACCAGTATCAATATTCATCATATAAATACTGACCCGACCTGGGATTCGAACCCGGTACCTTCAGCTTCGTAGGTAGGGTCGCTACCCACTAGGCTAAGCGGTCGTCAAACAATATTAGATACGTCTAAAGAGTCGACATTAAATAACAATCCATTGTAGAATTTTTCTATCGAGTCATAAGTTTAAAGCGTTTAAAGTATTGAAATCCTACCAATGCTAAAGGTCTTAGTCAAATAGGGCACGTACCCATACTACGTGACCCGTTTAGGGGGGAGGAGGGTTTTCAAAATACCACGCTTGGTCACAAGAAAGGGGGGAAGGGCTAAGGTCTCCGTCACGTAGTCAATATTCTCTAGGAAAATAATTCTGAATAACAGACAAAAAGACTTGTTTTGTAAATTAAGTTCCGTTTAGAATATGTTTTAACATATATATTTTTAGCCACTTGTAATTGAAGATATGCACGACAAGTATAAGCTAAATGATTTTTTTAACTTTCTATTTATAAAACGTGACTTGTACTTATAGACATTCTAGAAAAAAAATATAATATACTTAACCTTAACTCAACAATAAATATTACGGTGTCTCCCAACACTTCTCGTGGTACCACTTTTTCGCGTATTTCATTTTATATTTTCTATTTTTTTTCTATTTCATGTTTTCATCACGGTACAAACATTCCTATTTTTTCTTAAGTTATAAACGGAAAGTATTAAGGTTTTTATTAACATTTAATAAATATTAAACGTTTGAAACTTTGAAGTCAGTGTCAATTAAAGAAGTTAGGTTAATAGCTTTCAATTTGATTCAATCAATATTTTAAACGGCTCACCTATTGATGGATTTAGGGCAATTTCATCGATAATGAAAAACCGATATCATTATTAATTATAATTATCTTTATTAAGTACAACACAATATGAAGCAGAATTAACCAGAACTATTATTTTTATATGTATAATGAAAGGAAATAAAGTTAATTTATTTGTTTTACATATAGACCCAAAAGGGCTCCAATTCATTTATTTCTTATTTTAACAGTATGAATATTAGATTATTTAATAATTTTTTTTTAAACATCTTCCTTGATGTGATTTCATCATAATGCTTAAAGCTGCTGTTAGAAAATCGACTTGAATTTATCTCAAAGAGGAACGAACGAGCCCAATTTATAAACTGCACGACGCATGAATCGCTCTTTTTTGCTAGTTCAAAAATTATAAATTTAAAAAATTCAATTCTAGCAAAAAACTCATTTCCAAGCAAAATCTTTAATGGTCTTGGATAGCTGATGGTCATTAAAATTAAAAGGAATAACGTTCTAGAATAACCTCTCAAATTATTATTTTTTTCTGTTAACGAATTTTCGAGATATTTATGAAAATTTATCTGATGCTGAACTTATCCCTGTGACGTTATCTGGACGGTTGAGCTTATAGCGTTGGTGTCCACAGAAAAAAAGCTAAAAGTAAATAAATAACATTGAGATAAGGTCACTACGTCAAATGAAATTGTAATCGTCATAAAACAATAGAAATATTATGATTTTATTTAGTCTAAGATAATGCAATCAGTAAGCATCTGTCCTGTTGGCGTCACAGGATATTTTATTACTCAATTTTTGGAAAAAATTAAGTAAAAAAATGAAAAATAAGTCTTTAAGAAGGTGTGAATTGGTCTAAATTTAGAAAAAATATAATAAATATGTGTTAAAAAAATGTATTAGTTAGGAGCCCATCAGTAAAAAAAAATAAAACACAAAAAAATAAAAAAAGTACGAATTCAAGATATGAGATAGAATTTTTAAATTAGACTTAGGGTAGATTAAATTGAGATCAATGACGAAACGTTACATTCCGCACTTTGTAGGAATCTCCGACTCTGCTTTGTGGTTTGCTAAATAAATTAAAGGTATTTCTAAAAAAACACAATATTTTACATTCTTGTTTTTAATTTTTTGGTATTTTTTTTTACTATTTAACGTTTTACATTATTTTGCCCGAAATTTTGTCGTTGTGTATTTTGTGGTCACCTACCGATGCTAACTCTATCTACATTTTGCCCAAAATGTGGTCACGGGGTATTTTGTGGTTACTTATGGATGATAACTATGCTTTCCTTTTGCCTAGAATGTGGTCGTGGGGTGTACTGTACGCTTTGGCGGCTTTCTTCAGCGCCGCGGCCAGCCAGCACCGGGAAGCGGGTAGAACGCCTCGTCTACGTGAGAGAGAACATCTGTCAGCTGATGAACCTACCTGCGAACAACTTAAGGCGATGTGGAGGTACATATTTTTGACAGATCTAGGTTAAGCAATACTTTAGGTGAATATTGATTTCACTTAACTAGCTTTTAAAATCAGTGAGCGAAATTCAGTTTTGTACACTCGGTGAAAAAATGTTTAAAATTTAAAACGCCACGAATTGCCTTTTTTAATTTTATTAGCTCACGAAATATTCGAAAACGCCAAATACTCGATTTCATAAGGAATATTTTTAAATGCTATATTACTTTAAAAAAAACATATAGATTTTTTTATTACTTTGCGTTTTTAAGATTTGAAAACACATATTTTAGAAAATATTGATTAACCAGTTAAAACTGCATAAAAAGTCAAGTAGAAAATTTAAATTAACTAGTTATTTAATTCTCAATTAATGTTTTTATTCATGTAACGTCGTAAAAAAAAAAATGGTGGAAACGAAACAGATCGTCATTTTGCATCAATTGGGTTCTTTGTTTTTTAGTGTGGAAGCCTAAAAAGTTTTGAATAATGAGTGAATGTAGTGATAGTGGTTGTAAGTTACCACCATTATCTGAGTATTTCTAAAATAAAAGTATTCTTTCAGTCTGTGTGTCACACGAGAGCCAAGTATTTTATTTCTCGTGTTTTTGAATCTCGTGGTTTTAACTTCACTAGAGATTCATTTGTGGAATCTTTGCTTGCGCGAAACTCAAACTCGGTACATACAAAAAAAAATAGGTTGACCCTGCAGGCCATCCCTGAAACTTCCTGCTATTATCGAGATCGAAGCGCTCGAAAATATCCCTATTAGAAAGCTATTGAGCTTGAAAGCTATTGCTCAAGCTCAAAATATCGATGTTCATGTTTTTTTGAGGTCTTCGAGCTCAATAATAGAATTTTTATAAATTTAGAGTTCTTCGAGCTCAAAAACCAGGGATAAATTCAAAGAACACGTTATTTTGGAAATTTTTGAACTGCGATATCTTTTGAACACTTCGTTTGATTTCAATGCAGTGTACGACATTCTATGCAATTTATATAATTAAATATGCAAATCAAAAATCGATTGGTCGAAAAATCCCAAATTTATGTTAAAAAAAAACACGTCTTCGGAAATATATAAACTGCGATATTTTTTGAACGCGTCGTTCGATTTTCATTTCTTTGACGGCGTTCAACGAAGTTTTTTATGCACAAAAAAACGTATAGAAAATTTTAAGTAGATCGGTTAGAAAATTTCAGAGTTAACTAAAAAAACCGTTAAATTTTTTTTTTATTATTTGAATATTTTTGAAACAGCTCGACCGAAACATCTAAGTGTTAATAAACCCTTTCGCACGCCGTATCGTGGGTCTTAATCAGTTGATCCGTTCTCAAGATATCCTACGACAAAAAAAAGTTACACACACGCACACTCATCGAACGTCCAGCCAGAAATAGTCAGAATGGCTTCCCAGAACCTCAAAACGTGGAGGTCTGTTGAAAAATAGATTTTCGAAAATCGGACCCAAACCAATAACTTCCCTTGGGTAGCGGGAAATTAAAAAAAACTTTATTCTTCTAGCACAAAAAACTTTTTTTATTGATTTTTTAAACCGGCGTCTTTATTAAAAATAAATACTGCGGCATTTCTCTCTCCATTTTTGTGGAGATTCGGAGCTAAAATTACTTAAAATTTCTTATCAACAATTTGACCCTAATAATGCAGAACGTATTTCACAAGTTTATATATTTTGAAAAATCACAATACGCCATATTATGGGCTAACTAAACTTAAAAATTTATATCTTGTGATTTTGTGGGTTGAATTTGATGAAATAAAAACTAAATGTTGTTAATACAACATCACATTTTAATGTAATTAAATTTTGAATCTAATGAGTAGCTTTTGCGTAATACGCGTGCAAATGAACAAAGCGATTGACTGACCGATTGGCCGAGTGGTTATAGACCCTAACTGCGAAGCCAAAGGTAGCGGATTCGATTCCCGTTCGGGATAAACATTTGTGTGCACGAACATGTTTATTTATTCCTTGTCTGGGTGTAAAATATATGTATATATTATTGAAAAAAGAATATTTAAGTATGTATATCAGTTGTCTAGTACCCATGATACAAGCTTTGCTTGGTTTGGTCCCAGTATTATTATTAGTATAAACAAAAAGACCAAAAATTTAAAACAGCTCTTTTACGTTCTGTTGCTTATTTCTCGCGTCTCCCAGTTGTTTTTTTTTTTGGCTATGGTCAATTGTACAGATTCAAAATTTCTTTTTTACACTCTGTTGCTTGTTTCTCCCGTCCCCCGGTTATATTTTTGGAAAAATCGCTAAAGTCTTAGATTTGTTACATGTTACATGTATAGATGAACTAAAGTAACATTATAGATCCAAATGGTTGTACGTACACCGTCACGTAATTCTATAGATCTCGACATAAAGTGAACAAAAGCTTTTAGTAGTCAAGTGGCGTCGGGCGTGGGTCTAATAAGAATGTCTCACGTACTTTCGCGTTGCGAACGAACGTGTTTTATCTGCCCTCTGAAGGACTAAGGGCCTGTTTTGTGATACGCCAATAAATTTCGCACTACCTTTCTTTGTGATGAATATATGAAGAAAATTGTGTGGGCCGTGCTGAGAGTTTAGGGCTGTGTCATCTACATGACCTCTAGTATTTTTATATTCGTTGGCCAGCGAATAAATCATAGACTAAGTATGCGTAAACAGCTTTGTTTATGGGAAGTTTTCTTCTTCATCTTCTTCTTAATTATGGCGTTTTCTGCTTATACCAATATTGCCAATGTAATGTGTGGATTGACCCTCGCAATACAATGTAAACAAAAACGACAGGCAAACTTTTATATACTAAGTAGTTTGTGGCACTCAACAGATCACAAACTCTGCAACGTCATTCTAACCATGCACAAACCATCTCTGAGTGCGTGAATTATAACCGAACAGTTGGGCGATATTTATATCTACGTTTTTTGACGCTGACTCTCTATCTACACAATATAATCAAAGGCAATGAATTAGGTTATTTTATTTTTCAGTTCTTTAACAAAATTTTTATGGTCGTTGAATACAGATCGAAAAAAAAACAAATCACTTTATGATAACATAATCAATGAGAATTTAAAATCATATTTATTCCAACCGTATTAGTAATGCCTAAAGACTGGGATATCCCACACAGCGCCATCTAGTCTCAAAATAAGCAAGTATTATGCTTGTATTATGGGTACTCAACAATTGAGATACATACTTAAATATTCTTTATAATATATACACGGTCAAATAGATATGTTCACGCATACAAACCTGCCACCTTTGGCTCTACAGTAGTCTCTAAACACCCGGCCAATGGGTCAGTTTACACGATTATTTAAAGTAATAATTGTTACGTAATGAAAAATGTAAATAATCGCGTTTAGGCGACAATCAACGTCTCTCTTACAATTAACTCGACTCGTCTCGAGTGTTAGCGAGCACTTATAGACCGGGGACCAGAGCCTTAATGATCTATAACTTTATTGAATGTGTACGCATTTAAAAAAATGTTATTTTTATTCTCAGGACAGATTCGCGAGATCATGACCGTTGATGGTTCACGTAAAAATAACTACAGCCGTGTAGACAAGACAGTCTAAGATTAGTTTTTTAAATTTTTTTTCACGGTCATTTGTTAAATCTGCACAACTGAACTTATGTGTATGTGTGTGTGTATGTATGTATGCGTGCGTGTGTGTGTGTGTGTGTGCGCGCGTGTGTGTGTATGTATGTATGCGTGCGTGTGTGTGTGTGTGTGTGCGCGCGTGTGTGTGTGTATGTATGTATGTGTGTGTGTGTGTGTGTGTGTGTGTGTGTGTGCGCGTGTGTGTGTGTGTGTGTGTGTGTGTGTGTGTATGTATGTATGTATGTATGTATGTATGTATGTAAGTAAATTGGTTAAGTAAGGTAAGGTAAGTTAGTAGCGTCGTAATACCAACATGGAGTATTCATTCAGCGATGGTAAAACTGGCCTTTATTTGATCCCAAGCTGAAGGCAGTTGGTGTTATTTGTATAGTTTAATCAAAGAAAGTCCGGTAGACCCGACCTCCGGTCGTTGATTCGGCCTTCGAGATAATTAATCGTCTAACTTCGTACGAATAATTCGAAATGAATTCGCGACACCACTCCGCAGGGCCTAATGTTGGGGCTAATGAATTATTTAGTTCCATAAATTCACTCGAATTCACGTGGAATAACGAATCTTGAATTAAAGTATTCCTAGAAATTATGATTCGCGTGGGCGTCTATTCTGAGCTTCGAGGAATAGACTGAAATGTACCGACTCAGATTTTAATATTACCCTTGCGTAATACGATACCTACTTGATTATTGTTCAATATATTATATTTATCAAAACAATATAATAATAGACTGTACATGATAACAAAATTTATAAACAAAACTATATCTGTTTGAAGAATAAGGAAATTACAAGCTATTAAAATTTTGTCTCTATCTCTTTCTTGCAAAACGATATTTAACATTATTCTAAGTGGTCTGACGTCACACATAGGTACACCGTGCGGTATTGCCCTCTCTGTCTAACAGGACAATTTAAATATTCATAACTTTATTAATAATGATTTATTTTAAAAAAATATTTCACTCTTATGATATATTTAAAATACTGTTTTATAAAAAATAATTTAAAACAATTTTTTGAAAAATAATATGAACCTCCTACCAGGAATAAATAGTTGGAAAAAGTTATGTCATTTCGTTGTTATGCAACGACGACCTAAAAAAGGATAAACAAACAAATGCACTTTCGCATTTATAATATTAAAGGATATCAAGTTTTCCTTTGTAATTATTCGTTCGAATATCTAAAAATAAAAAAAAAAAACAAAGGAAAAAATCAATTACATAATAAATAGTAATAAATATGTAATTTTATAGATAATAGACGCTTACTTATTCAAAATTTTTATAATAATTGAAATCAATAATCAACCATTTGCCATTTATTGTAAAAGCATTACAAAAAAAAAAAATATCAGAAACTTCTTTTCCGAATGAAAATTTTAAGTGTTTACTTATTATTAAATATTTGTACGCATAAACATGTCTATTTGTTCCGTGTCTTATAAAAATATTTCAGTATGTATAACAGTTGTCTAGTACGCATAACACAACCATAATACTTGTTTACTTTGCGACTAGATGGCGCTATGTGGGATGTCCCAGATTATTACCGTACAGGTGATACAGCCCTGTGACAGAAGGACGGACGAACGGACAGCGGAGCCTTAGTATTATTGTAGGGTTCCCGTTGGCACTCTCTGGGTACGGAACCTTGAAAAAACGATTAGAAAACAGTGAGAAAAGTACAGGGTAAGTCGGAATGTTATGCAGGTTTTCAAAAAATTATTATGTGAAATATAATGAACATATAATATTGTGAGATACACTGTGTGAAAGGTAAACTCTCAAAGTTTAGTTTATGTCAACAGGAAAGCAGTTAAAGAAAATGGCGCTAACTGGCGAGCAGAAGTCGTTCTGTGTGCTTGATTACCATGTTAACAACTCTGTGATTACTGTTCAACGACATTTTCGTACCAAATATCAGAGAGACCCGCCAGATGGGAGGTCCATTCGTAAGTGGTACACACAATTCAGGGATGCAGGCTGCATCTGTAAACGAAAATCAACTGGCCGTCCGTCGACTAGTCCCTCGTTCACCCGATCTAACCCCGTGTGATTTCTTCATGTGGGGTTTTGTAAAGGATCGTGTTTACGTACCACCACTTCCAACAACACTGGACGAACTGCGTGCTCGCATCACAGAAGCCATTGCTGATATCGACCGCGATATGCTGCAGAAAGTTTGGCAGGATATTGAATATCGGCTTGATGTCTGTCGTGTAACAAAAGGCGCTCACATAGAACACCTGTGATGTGTTTTTTTTTAAAACTACACTAAACTAAACTTTGAAAGTTTACCTTTCACACAGTATATCTCACAATATTATATGTTCATTATATTTCACATAATAAATTTTTGAAAACCTGCATAACATTCTGACTTACCCTGTACAGTGACACTATCATAATATATCAACATTCAACAATATATCAGTGTCAAGTGTTTGCATACATAAAATACAGTGTTCATTGTGTAATTAAAATGTCGTTAGTGCATGACGACAAATTAATAATGGAGTTTGGCGCAAAAAGATTTTACAAGTTGCAATGTCATCTGTGAGGTGGAACGAAGTCGGTGACATGATATGACGGCGAATCCAAAAAAACCCAGCCAAGTGCGAATCGCATTCGCAAGGGTTCCGTACTACTGTACAATATAAAAAAAAATTACCTTTGATGAATGGGATTTACCCCTTAAATATTTCTTTTATTTTAATTTAATTATTTATTTTTAAAGTGAACATATAACTAAATATTCTGTGAATAATTCAAGCATCTACCTGTTGCCACTTATCAATATCGACCAAAAACGAGCATAAAAATCACGTATGTTGTATGGGAGCCCCGTTAAATATTTATTTTATTCTGTTTTTGTAGTATTTATCATCTGTGAAAATTTCAACTATCTATCACGGTTCATAAGATACAGCCTAGTGACAGACGGACAGACAGACAGACAAGCGGACAGCGGAGTCTTAGTTATAGAATCCTGTTTTTTACCCTTTAGGTACGGCACCCTTAAAAACACGTTTCTTGTATAGTGACCCCGTTTAATTTTTATTTTCTAACTTTATTTTATTTTTATTGTTTGCACTTATATAGTATTACACACTCCATGAAAATTTCAAGATCTCACAACCATCAAAAAATATGGAATATTGTGTATGAGAATATGGGCAACCTTTTTTTGAATACCATACCATCCTATCCTCTTGGGATTAGGGTGCTCGGAGTTTGATTCACCACGCTACTCCAGTGCGGGTTGGTGGCTTTTAAAGACTGCCGTCTGGTGACGTCAACGGGACCGACGGCTTTAAGTGCTCCCCGAGGCAAGGAGTCAGTGATAATTATGTACTTAAGTCAGAGTAAACTAATTAGCACATGGCCTGGGATTCGAACCACGACCTTTTAAACAAAAAGCGGGATCGCCGCCACACGGCTATCACGACGCCCTTTTTGAATGTCACCTCCTAATTTGAAGTGTTTTCACCAAATTCTGAAACACCACACTATATTTTGAATAGTTCATTGGATTGTATAACATTTGCATAACGACAAAAGGGGATTCGTTAGTAGACGTGGACTAATTGCATTGACAGAAACAAAGGTTAGTTCTCGTTTTCAGGATTCCGTACCTCATAGTAAAAAAACCCTCATAGGATCACTTGATTGGCCGTCTAGCCTGTATGTCTGTCTGTCAAGACCTTTTTCTCAGGAATGCGTGGACGTAATAAAATAAATAAAATAAAAATAGCCTTTATTCTACCACAATCGCATATTAAGGATAAAATTATTCATACTACATTCAAACTATATGTCAAAAAATATGTGTATGTCAAAGGAATGTTTCCATGCATGGTTTCATCGTTAGCTTTGGTTGCTATTAAGTTGTCCATAAATTGTGGAAATCGCCTCCGCGACGTAGGCCTCCTCCAGTTTCCTCCAGCTCTCTCTATCTCCAGTTAGTCTCCTCCAGTTTGGTCCACATCTTTCTTTGAATATATCCTCCCATCGTTTTTTTGGTCTGCCTGTTTCTTTGTCCATCTCTTGGTATCCATTTTAGCAGTTTCTTAGCCCATCTGTCATTTGTCATTCTACACACATGACCTGCCCATCTTCATTTCAAATTTTTTTTTTTGATGAATTGCTTTCTTATTCTCATCTTGTTTACGTATTTAATAAATTCAAATATTCGCTTTTGAGTAAACACGAAAGAACAGTTTTTTTTTTAGCGAACTGGTAGCGAATGCCAATCACAGAAAAATCATACGTACGTATACGTGGCATATAGTATATTTATAAGTGTACAAAAAATGGTCTTAAATTTTATTTAATTAGTAGGTACTGTAAAAATGTGTTCCATGCTAAATAAACGCAAAAAGTTCTACGCAAAATCTATAAAAATTAAAATTTTATGTGTTATCTCCCAAATAATATTTTTAAATTTTAGTTTTATTTGCTCATAGATAGTAGGCTATATCTCTCGATTGGGCCTATTTAAATTAAGGAAATACCTTTTCATCTTTTTAAAATAGTAAACGAAGAGATGAACTTCACTTATTTGAATTTCAACCACTTTGCGTCGCTTCCACCGAGAGTACCGAGACCGCCCGACGACGGCGCCGGCTCCGACGCACCTCCGAAATGTAGTGTCCGACGTCTTTCTTATGTGTATCTTATGAAGGGAAGACTCGCGCGCATGTGTAGTTCAGTGGTGGCCAAGCTTTCACTAATACTTTAATGATGAGATATATGAATTTGTTTTGATTTAAAAAGCTTTTTTAAAAAGCTTGTGTGCGAGATTGACAAGCGTGGTATTGCAAAACTAGAGATTTACCATCAATGTTGCCACAAAAACAACTTGTGTTTTTGTGGCAACATGTGGCAACAAAAATTTGTGCGACACAACGCCCGCCGCCGACGTGCGCTATGACACCGGGACGGGCCACAAGAAATTTGCTGGCGGGCCGCAATAGTTCCATAGAAAATAAAACATTTTGGTGACTTAGAACTGATCTGATGTTGGAACTGATCTCTTCGTTGGTGTACACCAACTATTTCGTCTTTGAGCTCATATGATTCGTTTTGACGAGTATAGCAATATTTCTTTTGACTGTCACCGAGACAGCGGAAGCGGCGGCACCAGTAAGAAAGTTTATTCCCAAAAAAAGTGCCATCACATGTACCTATCTGGTAATACCCTCTTCCACTATATTCATGGGTGTAAAAAAATCGAATTCAAAAATTTATTTCAAAAAATTGTAGAGTTCTGGAAAAATTAAACTTTGTTTCCTATTACAAAAATAATAAAAATAAAATATAAACACTTTTATTGGTGTCGGTACATACTTCGGAAGTTACACGTTTTGGAACATGCAATAACTTTTCGTACAAAAATGTATTTAGGAAAAGAGATGCCTTATAATTTTAAAAAAATAAAATTTTTAAGTAATGGCCTAGACCGCATTCAAGGTGCCAAATCTCTCTATATCATGGCCGTCGAGATAATGCGTTTCTGACACATGGAATTTATAGCTATAACATCATATTTGTTGTGAGTTGACATAATAATATAATTTTTAATTTAATTTTGTATCATTCGTGCATGTAAACGATAATAATATTTGAAAACGGGAATTGTCCGATGGTACGAATACACATCAACCATCCAATTACAACCTGTCAGGAACGCATTCTCTCAACGGCCATGATATAGTGATGTGTATTAATATATTTTATAGTATATGAACAATATTTCGTACGGGAAAAGAATGAGGGGTTCTTCTTTACTATACAAACTCACTAATTGTTGTGGAAGGGCATGTCAGTTTGAATTAGAACATCTTTACACCGTATAGCGGTTCATACACTCACACTACAAGTGTGAGTGTATGAAACTATGAACCGCTCACACTTGTATTCCTTTCATCTGCCAACCCCATAGCGCTAGTCTGAGTAAAATGATCCTTGACACATGGAAAGACAAAATCATAAGGGTTTCGTTTTTTGCCATTTGGGTACGGTACCCTAAAAATGGGACTATACCATCAGCCCTTTAATTTCCCATTGCGGAGACTTAGGCCTCTCTTCGCGATGAGACGATGCGACAACGCTGCTCCAGTGCGCGTTGGTGGATTGACCGAGATTGACGGCTTAACGTGCTCTCCGAGGACAGAGTCCTCGTTAAAGTTAACTTCTATTTCAATCCCTCTTCCCCGACCTATTGCTGAGTGACAGAGATGACAAGAATACCTATAAAATAGTCGTCGAAACAGCTTGTGGCCCGTAACTGTTTCCAACCGTGAAATGTGTATGAATTGGAACTAAAATTTAATTGGGTCATTACAGGATGTCCTCAGGGCGGTACGTTGCTTTTTTTTTTTTTAAATTCGCATTAATATTGAATTTACGGCTCATTATTTTAAAAAACAAAGAACCGACGGATCATGTTTTTCAGGAATTTATTCTAAAATAAATAAACAGTTTATCTAAAAAACAAAAATATACCACCCTGTGACAGTAATTTTCCTATTACATGTATTTTTTCTGTAAATATTACACAGAGTACATGAGTACATGTAGATACAGAAATACAACGAGGTTTAGTCACGGGCCGAACCCTCTTTTTGTATGAAAAGCCTACCCCCCCAAGGAAAACCAGATGTAAGATTTATTTCATTTATTTTAAGTAACAATTATTCTAATTATTTTTTAAGGAAACGCGTTCCAATTTTACATTCATCCATCCATCCATCAGCCCACATACGTCCACTGCTGGACATAGGCCTCTCCCAGGGTACGCCACACTTCTCTATCCTCAGCCATTTTCATCCAGCCACTACCGGCAGCTAGTTTTATATCGTCGGTCTAGCGAGCCGGCGGCGGCGGGCGTCCCACACTACGTTTGCCAGTTCGTGGTCTCCACTCAAGAATCCAATCTTCCTCCTCCAATTTCACATAACATAAAAATACTTCTTAAATGTACTTTGCCGCCGCGATAGAAATAGACTCGAAATAGACCGCCATCTATTGACAGCGTCGCTCCCAGACGCTGTCAATAGATGGCGGTCGTTACAGTTCCCAACCCGCAGCGAAGTAGCGTGGTGGGTTTAAGCTCCTAACCCCCTCCTCACCCTGGGGGAGGCCTAAGCCCCTGCAGTGGGGTAAAAATGGGCTGATGATGATGATGACTTCTTAAATATTTTTGAATTGAAATATGCGTTTAATTGGCACTGGGGCGGCAGTACCGTTATCCAAGTCGATACACGTTTATGACTGACTATTGAACTACCAGGAGTTTTTGTATTGTTATAGCTAAACAATTAAAAAAAAACTGGCCAAGTGCGAGTCGAACTTGCACATAAAGGGTTCCGTACCACCGCACAGTGTGTTTTTAACCCAAAAAAAGTGTCACCTTCATATTATTGAATAATTCTAATCAGCTTTTCATTACAAATGCACGAGTAGATATCCCAAGGTTCAATTTTGTAAACTTGATTTTTAAAAAAATCTTAAAAATTTTCGTGATTTTGAGGTCTAAATACTAAAATAAATTCCTACAAAAAAACTATACATAGTAGAGTGTTGGTTGTATTGCAGATATATAAAGTAATTGTAGGCGCATATTATCCAGTTTTTAATTAATCTAAAATGGCACTAACATCAACACAAAATAAGTTTTACCAAATTATGAATTTATTTTTTTATAACTTTTATAGCCCGAAGTAGAACCTCTGTCTAGGACGATTATATTCTTTATACTAAGTTCTATCACCCACAAAATTACCATGCTCTACTTGGGCCTACTTTTCGAGAAAATGATTTTTATTAACTGAGGTCAACATTTCAAAGTCAGGGTTGTCGCAGATAAAGGTCAAGTTGAAATTATTTTAGTTTATCAAGTTTTTATTTAATCTAATCAAGTGGTTTTCATAAACATCATTAATACTAGTATTCGCAGAACGCTAAGGCCAATGCACCATTAATTAACTATGTACCAATCTAAAGGTGCACGAAATTTTTTTTTATTTATGATTTATGAACTGAAACCGTTTTGTGTAAAATAATGAAAATAATATAACAAAACACACTGAAGGTCACACAATCGGTCACTGTATTTAAATTTAGAGCAAGTAAATAAATATATTTCCAATGTAATTCCTGTAGCTTAAAAAGTCGAAATAGTATTCAATTAGTCAACTATTAGTACAATGACCCCAGTGATAAATAGTTAGTAATATAACAAACCGGCCAAGTGCGAATCGGACTCACACACGAAGGGTACCGTGCCACCAAACAATATAAAAAAAAAACGAGCATGACGTTAATCGTACTTAACCATTAATCGTTATTATGTAATTTAAGAATTATTGTATAAAAAAAATATAATTCATTTTTATTTCGTTAGTTATTTAGAAGGCGCTTGATCCTCTCTGGCTAATCCGAAAAGTAATAACATGAGTGCACTGATAGCGAAAGACGATTTTTTTTTACTTATTTTATTACAGTGAACCTTTGACTTTTAGTATCGATTGTGAAGAGAATAAGCTTTGCAAACGAATGCAAATAACATGCTATCTGTCATTTTCATGGAATTTTTACAAAATTTTTACTTGTAAAAGTACGTTTTATAAGTTAATCTATTACTTGTTAAATAATACAGTCTAGTTAGCTGTGATAGTTTTTCTTTTAACTACGTTATATATACTCTTGTTATAAATTTTATCCACATATCCAAAAACAACGGTTTAGCTGGTGGGGGGGGAGGGGGGGGACACCTATGACTCTAACAAAAATTAGGACTTTAAGTTACATGTATGGCGACCTATCTAAAAAAAAATTTTTTTTTCCTTACAGATTAGATTACATATAGATTACACTTACCTTCCAAATTTCATCTATATATTGCCAATAGTTTTCGAGAAAAACCCCAGACAGACAGACGGACAGACATGGCGAAACTATAAAGGTTCCTTTTTTGCCATTTGGCTAGGGAACTCTAAAAAACCGACCAACGAAAATAGTCTTTTCGCTACCACTTTTGTGCCCCTGCGCATCCAAACTGATAAAAGTTATGTTATCTGGCTAAATCCAACACCCCAATCTTATCGTTTTTGCCGCCCCTTACACATCCAGTATAAAAAGGAAACAAATGATCTTATTCTCACTGAGAAAACTTGGGTAGAAAACCAGATAAAAGATTTAACACCTATAACTATACACACGACTAGGGGATATACCATAGTATTTCTTTGCGAGTTAACATTGAGTGTTATCGACGGAAAAGTCTTAAACATAATCACCGGAACCTCCTCACAATTGTGAGGCCCCTTTTGTAAGTTGACAGCTAGCCAATTTAACAATTTGGAGTTGTGTTATTCAAAACTCACTATAAAAGAAAATTTAAAACATGGGATAAATCCACTCCATGCTTGGATACGCATATTTGAGTTTTTGTTACATCTTGGATATAAGAATGATCCAGCTGTGCAAAAATGGCGGATCAAAAAGGACACTGAAGAGAGCCGCATAGTAGAACAACGAAAAAAACATATCCAGGGTGAAATAAGAAGCAAGATGGCGTTGTTGGTGGACGTAGTGAGGCCTAACGCAGACACTACCAACGACGGGAATACAGCCCGAACTGCGTTATCAAATAAATACCGGCATACATTTACAGACATTTTAGGACTCCAATCATGGCTATTGGATGACCTGCACAACATTCTAATAACAATAAATTGTGAGTTGCCAATAGATTCCACCAAGTTTGGCATCTACTGCAGGGCAGTAGCAGAACAATATATCGCCGCGTATAACTGGCACCCGATGACGGTAACTGTCCACAAAATTCTAGTGCACGGTGAAGAGATCATCAATGCCAATGCCGTTCCGGTAGGGATGCTCTCCGAACAAGCAGCAGAATCAAGAAATAAATTCTGGCGTAGAGACAGAGAGCACCATTGCCGGAAAATGGACAGGGGAAAAACCATGATTGATCTCTTCCATCGTGCACTAGAATCATCGGATCCGGCGATTTCAATGCTTCGTCTTCAACGCAGACAAAAGTTTTCTAGCAATATTCCTCTGCCAGTTGCAGTGCGAGATCTACTGAAGGCTGTTGATGTAGAAATGTTCTTAAATGCAGACTTAAATGATAACGAACACGAAGTTGAGGAAGAGTGCTCACAGGACGACAATAATGACGATCCAATCATATTGAGTACCGAAGATAGTTTAATTGAATAAATTTTTCACAAATACTTATTTGAATTTATTTATTGTGTTATTACATCAGGTACCGTGAAAATTTTTAATAATAATATTTTACATAGATATCACAATATTAATAAAGTGCGATGGGTTACCCTCTACGACCCTGTTGTATGTAACAATAACTATGTCAAATATACTAAGCACATACAAACAGGACCATACGTCGTTATTATTTACTTTCAATAAAGAAATTTAATTTTACTCTTTTCAGATAAACGCTTTTACGTTGCGATGAGTCGTTTCTTGTCATTATTTCACAGTAGCGGTTTTAAATTATGCCCAATTTCTTTAATAACTATATTAATCAACTCTAAATAAGGTAAATCTTCAGGTGACTTAGATTTTCTGTATTTTTTACTCTCTTCAGACATACGTTCATATATATGTAGTCGAGTATGCCCTCCTTGCCTACTTGCGGACACCACCGGAGATTGCGAGGTACAGGCTGCGGCGCAGTCCACAGCTTCACTTGCCACTCATCTACCAATATGAGGATTGGCGCCCTCATGCCTCCCTAACAGTAAGTCTTCCGGTCGGGGCATGGACAGACATCCCCCAGCAGGTTGGGTAAGCCCCTGCTGGGGCGAAGTGGCGCCAAAGGTCTGGAACGGCTCCATGGTGCCTCACCCCCGTCCCTCCCGATCACGTGTATCAGCACGGGGTTTTAGCAAAAGCTTATCGAGGGTGGACCGCTTCCCGCGCTACACGTAACCCTTCATCGAAAATATACTGTAATAATAAGCAAAAAATAGAAGTAACTGGCATATTTATCAGACAGTAGTTAAATTTTTTTTATTTTACTTTTTAAGTGTTTTAACATTTATTGTTAGTGTTGTCCTGTGTAGCACCGTTCTATTTAGGACGAAACAAGCTGTTTAAAAAAAGACATTACATTATAAATAGGAAGGTCAACATAGTGACAACCCTAACACATATTTTTGAAAATCATTTTCTCGAAAAGTAGGCCCAAGTAGAGCATGGTAATTTTGTGCGTGATAGAACTTAGTATAAAGAATATAATCATCCTAGACAGAGGTTCTACTTCGGGCTATAAAAATTATAAAAAAATAAATACATAATTTGGTAAAACATTTTTTTATGTTGATGTTATTGACATTTTAGATAAAATAAAAACTGGATAATATGCACCTAAAATTACTTTATATATCTGCAATACAATCAACACTCCACTAAGCGTGGTTTTTTTGTAGGAATTTATTTCCGTAATTTGACCTCGAGGTCACGAAAATTTTAAAGATTTTTTTAAAAATCAAGTTTACGAAATTGAACCTTGGGATATCTACTCGTGCATTTGTAATGAAAAGCTGTTTAGAATTATTCAATAATATGAAGGTGACACTTTTTTTGGGTTAAAAACACACTGTGCACCGTACAATATAAAAGACATGTTTCTTGTATGGTTTAATAATAATAATAATAATACATGGGACTTCCCACACAGCGTCATCTAGTCCCAAAGTAAGCAAGTATTATGCTTGTGTTATGGGTTACTAGACAACTGATATACATACTTAAATATTCTTTATAATATATACATATATAAATATTTTTGCAAAGACACCACACACATATAACAACCAAGACCCGGTACCAGTATCAATATTCATCATATTAATACTGACCCGACCTGGGATTCGAACCCGGGACCTCTAGCTTCGTAGGCAGGGTTGCTACCCACTAGGCTAAGCGGTCGTCAATGGTGACCTATAATGAAAATTTCAAGAGTATGATCTTACTACAACTCAAATAAAAAAAACGTCGAAAAAGACAAGATTATTGTAAGGGGACCCCCGTTGAATTTTAAATTTGCTTTATTTTTATTATTTGTTGTTACAGCGGCTATAGTAATATAAAATCTGTGCAAATTTCAAGTGTCTAAATGTTACGGTTCACACGATATAGCCCTGTGACAGACGGACGGACGGATAGCGGAGTCTTAGTAATAAGGATTCCGTTTGTACCCTTTAGGTATGGAACCCTAAAAATTTATAGGAAGAGTGGTTTATAAAATCAACGGATATCCTGCTTTCGCACGAACTTCTTACAACATTGGAAATGAACCTAACGGAATAAAGTAAACACACATATTTTGGATAATATTTTCGAAATAATTTTTTTTCGCAATAAAAATAACACAACTGTATCTGAATAAGCTTAAAACTTCGAAATATAACATACTGTACGACATTTCGAACGAACAAACCGAATTAGTACGAAATGTAACACCGACCATATCCGACTTCCAACTAAGGGCACCCTTAACGACTACTTCCGGTTGTCCGATTCGAACAATTTTAGTCTCAATCGATCCCCCGTTTAATTACCCCGAGCCATTTTTTTATTTTTTTTTCTTATTCGGACATAGTTCTCGAGATATCGGGCTCCCAAAATGAAAATCGGGGCAAAAATTGCGATTTTTTTTTTCTTTTTTGCCGATATTTTTTTTGTTTTTGTACTTTTTCCAAATTGTCTTATGCCATCTTATAGAGCTCGCCGAGCTGCGTCTTTTGACATCAGTTCATCCCGATATCTCGAAAACTTTTCGTGCAATCTGCCTGTCTCACAAAACTCCCAAATGACCCCCTATACTCCAACGAAATGAAAGTCATTTCCAATGACAAAAGTAACTAAATTCCAAATTACTGGAACCGCTTTTACGCTAGAGTATTTCAATTAATTCCATCACATAAATGTAAATTTAAATTTCATGCGGTAACGCCTGGCGTTTAAAACTATTCTTAAAGGCATTTCTCTGTCACACGTGCCTGAAATTACCAAGAGAAAATTCTTGTAATAACTATCCACGTTTAAACGGAACGCGAAAATTATTTATAAGCTTTTAGTGCTTTCAGGTAAAGCTGTAGCCTTGTGGGGCACCGAATTCTACAAATGTGTTTCGAAATAACAGGTGTTTGATTTTCCACGTAGTATCTGCTATGTGTGAAACTGTTTGTGTTACTACCGAGCTTTGAATTAGTTCAATAGAGATGTAATTCTGGCCGTTTATAATTAAATATCAAAACATTTATATTCGTTCAATTTATCATTTTTTTTTAATCATATCAAATCAAATCTTAAGACTTTTTAATCTAATGTTTGTTATATTTAGTTATTTAATTTTGTATCCTATTTTCAAACTTCCGGTGAACGTGAAATATTTTTATATTACTTTTTGCCTACGCTATACATCTTCTTTAAAATGTTCTATGGATTACTGAGTTTTTACTTTTTTTTGTGATTTTTATATTATAGGTTGTTTGTTTTGTTTAATAGTATTTTTTATATTCAGAAAATAAATATTTTGTTTATTAAATGACTTATCCATAGAGATATGTTTTTTTATATAAAAATTATTACATTGAAATCGTCAACTAGCCAAGTATTAAAAAAATAATTCGATCTAATAAAATAAAATAAATCATGTTTCTAAAGACCGAAAGAATTAGTTAAAAAACTGAAGAAATATATATTGTTATCAGGATTTTTATATCCCGCTGAAAAATTGATTTAAAAACGAGCATGTTGGGAGCCCGTCGTTCATTTTGCGGCCACTGTCTGACAGATTCTGTACACAGTTGCAGGGCGAGTACCAAAACTGTAATTTTTCTTTTTGTACCTAGGTTCTCTAAAAGGCAGGCACGCGCGCCCGAAATCATGAACGAGGTGAGCTCTTACCGCGATCCGCTGTTGTACAACGAGTGGCCAGTTTATCCGGCAGTAGCTCGCGCAGCGCCAAGGTGAGTCCAAGTTTTATTTATTTATTTATTTATCTATTTATTTATTTATTTATTTATTTATTTATTTATTTATTGCATTGTCACATGTCAATCTTTATTCACGGCGAGTTGCAAGAAGGCTACTTAAGAAGGGGCTACACGTGTAAACGCCCATACAAACGCTCTTATACGATTACAATGTTAATACGCATTTTAACTTGAATTATCGTTTCATTTGAGTTAAAACTATGTTTGTATAGAGGCAAACTTCGGAATTTCCATAACTCGTTATATAATAAATATATAAAATATAAGAGCAAACCAACCATTTTTTTGCCTCAATACACTCCAATAAAATGGAGTGGATTTGTTAGACTACCTAGGAAAGTTGACATCTCTTTCACTTATTGAAAGAAGGGAAGCTTGTCATCTCCTCTGTTGCCCCTCCCCGACCAGCAGAATGTTGTAGTAAAAAAAAAAATCGAAATCGTAGATAAAATTAATTTAAAGAAACTTTGTACAAACACTATTTACATTGTAAAATACAAATCTAAAAGATAACTTGTGTACCTGAGTGCGGTGGTTCTACTGGTAATGTTTCGTGTCATTACTAGGTATTTTATATGATTCAACATTAATAATGTTCGAAGTGGTGGTTCGCTAACTGATTGGCTGGATGAGTTTGACACTTCAGTATTATGGCCAATCAGAAAACAATTTGCGTGATTCAAAGTCCAAGTATTTAGACCGTGCAATGACCGGTGTGCTGAGGTAACAAGAAAGATTAGTTATGAAAACGATTGCAAAATCGAGGTCACCGTTTTGGACTTTGGTACAAGCGGTCAATACCCCATAAATTTGTGACATACGGGCAGACGGACATGAAGAATTTATAAGGGTTCTTTTTTGCCATTTCACTAAAGTACCTACCTTAAAAAGATATCGTCTTATAATTCTTTTTTAAATTCTCTACTGTTATGGACTATTTATTAAAAAATACTAATACTGAAGATTTCTTTGTAGGTAACTAATAACCAAGTTATAAATGTTTCAAATTATTTATCAAAGATGATAATATTGAACTATCACGTCACGGCTCACTACAGCCATTTAAAATACACTTGAAACTTGTTTTTTTTCCATGAAAGGGACATTAAAACATTTGATAGCATTGAACTCCTCTTTTCAAAAGATTTGAATTTTGTTTTTACAGCAAGTAATCGTATCAAGTCTATTTTTGTATTTTCTTAAGAAATTTTAATACTTCCAACATCGTTCAACCATCCTTTTGCAAACAGCTTAGAATTGCGTAAAAATAACATCGCGTGGGTTTATGTCACCGACTTAAATTACGTCCTTAATAATAAACTTTTGATATACCTACGACGTTTGAATTGAATCGAATAATTCATTTATTTTTTTTAATAAAACAAGTTTTTTCATATTTCAATCTTATTGCGATAAAAATAGGCTATTAAATGGGTCAGAAGGAGAAATACGTCTAAAAGAAAGTTCACAATGATAAAGAAATATAATAATAATACCTGAGACATCCCACACAGCGCCGTCTAGTTCCAAAGAAAACAAGTATCATGTAAATTATGTATTATTATGTAACTTTTTCTAGATATTCTTCAATATTTTTCAAAGCACATTTCAAATTACGCATTTTAAAATTATAATATTTTTTTTTCTTTGTACTATTACGAATATTTTTGCAATTAAAAAGTTTTCTTTGATTTCCTAATTTTCCTGTAAAATGTAAGTGAAGGCCTATATTTCATATATATTTTTAATTTAGACTCAACAGTTTCGGTTATGGAGGGGGGAATAATTCATTTTCGTCTATTTCTTTCCATATCTTTAAAATGTGAATTTTTATATTAATATTTTATGATAAGCGCTTTGAAAAAAATAAATTTTATTTTACATTTTGCCCCCAAAATGGAAATTTATTTACTTGTGCTATACATTTGTCTGTTAGGTCAACCCACAGAAGTCAACCAATTGTTTAGGTATATACATTGAATTCCAACTTTTTCCATCCAGTAGTTTCGATAAAAATAGGCCGTGACAGACAAACAGGCAAATAGACAGACACCAAAGTGATCCTATGAGGGTTTCTTTTTTAATTTGGATGTACGAAACCCTAAAAAGAAATAAAAATTCTGCCTGTGCATTTAATGCGTAATTTAACAAAAGTCTATCTATCATTATATGGTTCGATTTCCGCCCGAGACAAATATTTGTGTTAAAATAGACATGACATGTCTATTTGTTCCGTGTCTGGGTATAAAACTTCTTTATACGTATATATTATAAAGGATATTTAATTATGTATATCAGTTGTTGTCTGGTATCCATAATACAAGCTTTGCTTAGTTTGGGACTAGATGGCGCTATGTGGGACGTCTCAGGTATTATTATTATCACCTAAGAATCCGCGGTTTCCTTCGGATTTTCGATCGTTGCGAAGTATGAGGGGCTCCGTGTAGATAATACTGTTATGTACGTTCATAACATCATTTGACTGACCGGTCGGCCGAGTGGTTAGGGACCCTAACTGCGGAACCGTGGGTCACGGGTTCGGGAACATGTCTATTTGTTTCGTGTCTAGGTGTAAAAGTATTTATGTATAATAATAATAATAATAATAATAATAATAATAATAATAATAATAATAATAATAATAATACATGGGACTTCCCACACAGCGCCATCTAGTCCCAAAGTAAGCAAGTATTATGCTTGTGTTATGGGTTACTAGACAACTGATATACATACTTAAATATTCTTTATAATATATACTTATATAAATTTTTTTTTTATATATATAACAACCAAGACCCGGTACCGGTATCAATATTCATCATATTAATACTGACCCGACCTGGGATTCGAACCCAGGACCTCTAGCCCCGTAGGCAGGGTCGCTACCCACTAGGCTAAGCGGTCGTTTATATGTATATATTATTAAAAAAAAAAGAATATTTAAGTACCTATATATACATATCAGTTGTCTAGTACCCCATAATACAAGCATAATACTTACTTACTTTAGGACTAGATGGCGCTGTGTGGGATGTCCCAGATATTGTTATTATTATTATTATATTATCTGTATTTTTTTCTAGGTTCCGTTATCAATATCCCGGCGTGACCCGCGAAGCTTACGGTCGCGTAGTCACCAAAGCTCCGCCCAACGTCGTCCGCGCGCCTGATTACGACGAGGTAAGGACACGTAAACTAACATAGAATCCGAAATATGTGGTTACGTGTAGAGGCATCATATCGTTTGATCGTGCCGACCACTTATTCATAGTTTTTGCATGTATAACTTGCCAGACGCGGGCGAAACGGGGCGGCAGCTGTTAGCTGATGTCACCGAACTTTGAATTAGTTCAATAGAGGAATAATGCTGGCTATTACATTTGATCTATAGGATGAGAAAACGGGTTGCGTGTATATTTGTGTTTTATCTAGATCTTTGTGTATTACCCGCCTCAAAATACTATTGGATGCAAGGCAGACACCGATACAAACATTTTGAAGTAAAAAAAATTGACAAAAATTTGAGTCGTTGAGTTTAGCGAATGTGCGTCTTCTAGTCTGCTACATTCAAAGGTCGCTGGCTGTTATTATGGCGGCAGAGGGACCGACTGGCGACATACATAGGTTGCTTCATAAGTCTTGCAATACGAGGAACCTAGCAAGTTTGTACTTGTTTGATTAAGCGCATTAATAAGTACAGAGGTTAATAAAGTTCAAATGTGTGCAAAGCGACACACTCCGAACTTCGTTTGCAGCCAGCAGCCCTCTTACTTCTGGCGGCGCGAACGCGGCACCAATAATTATAGGGCACACACCACTTTTCAGTTTATGCTTCTAAGCGTTCACAATAGTTTATATATATACGGTTTTTTGTGAGAAACAATCAAGTAAAGAGGCGGTGTCGTGATAGCCCAGAGCGCAACGAACCTGTCTCAAATTTATAAAGCCGCATATGGCCATGGTTCGATCCGGGCGTGTACCAATGAGTTTTTCTGACTTAAGTACACAATATCACTGACACCGTGCTTCGGAGGGCACGTTAAGCAGTCGGTCCCGGACGCTGTCAATAGATGGCGGTCGTTACAGTTCCCAACCCGCAGTGGAGCAGCGTGGTGGACTTAAGCTCCAAGCCCCCCTCCTCACCCTGGGGGAGGCCTAAGCCCCTGCAGTGGGGTAGAAATGGGCTGATGATGATGATGACGAAAGAGGCGGTTAATTTTAGTGCGTCGCATAGGAAAGACAATGGCGGAATTAATATGTAAAGGAAAGCTGATAGTTATGAGATATATGAAAGAAGTAGGGATGCGACGTAGCCAAATTATTTAGTGTTTGGGATAATGCCTGTGCTTCCATTTCAAAGGATAAATGACTAGAGATGTTTAGTAGTTGGTTTGTACGTGTGCATCACAGACCAGTCAACCTATAGACCACGCTTTGATAAACGTCAGTACGAAAACGAAATCGCCAAAAAGTGGCGGGGTGCGGGGAGAGGTCGGCTAGTTTTCATTGGCTCGTTCAAAATTGACAATTTAATGGCTTCCGACGTGCTTACAACTGATACGCTCACAAGATACGTAGCTATGTAGTGTCACTACTTAGCCTTGGCGAATGCTACTCCCTGTCAAAGCGCGGTCTATAGGTTGACTGGTCTGTGGTGTGCATAAATGTTTAGACTCTGGTGGTGAGTATTTTGAAAAATGTTAATAAATAATTTAGTTTTGTAAAACTTATGGAACAACCTACGTACAATTTTTATATATACAGGAACTAAATAGCAGCATATGGTTTAATTAGAGTGTACATTCTCAGTTTGAACAATGGATCTGAGTGGACTCAAGGGGGCGGGCGGGTGTTACCGTACGATTGTCGTCAACTGTTTCACCCTATGGTTTCACCTCGTTTCCACCAAGTATAATACACTGTATTAAACTGTCATATCCATACTGTATCAATGTATCATACAGTGTATTATACTTGGTGAAAACGAGGTGTTTCGAATACAAATCGGCAACGTGTACACAACTAAACTGGTGCATAGGTTGTTGGACGGAACAATCGAAATGTTATCTTCACGTAATAGAAGCTGTATTTTAAGTTTTTAAGTAAGAACCCACAGCCAGGTTATTAGTGACGCGAGACATAGGTAAACCAGCACCAGCCGTCGACCCGCAGATTCGAGTCGGTCGGTCATAGTTAAAATGAACACCAAGCTTTCTACGCTATGCTCACGCTGCTATTGCAAGTTTATTATTGTGAGAGCAACAAAGCATAGGTTTGAGTATATTTACACATTCGTATGAAAACCACTGATTTATAAACTAGATTTTACTCAATTAATGAAGAAAGTATACAAGCATGATCAACGTTTTCATCGCCAATTTGGCCTGAAATCGAGCATAAGAAATCTTCACAGCTGGTTCCACTATATTGTTCAAAATCTCGTAGCAGGAAATGTGGGCAGTATCAGCCTAAATTTAATTCTTTATTTTTATATCCACACTCCAGACAAAAATTAATTGATTCGTGGAATCACAGGGACTCCATAGTCGGCTGAAACGATCGTATTTTATTTTGCCAGCGGCCCACGTGGTCTGCTGAAATAAAATTGTTCAACCCCCGGACTCGTCCCAATTTTTTTCACGCTGACGTAATTCTAGAATAGTCGAAGGAAGCTTTTTATTAAAAGGTGCTATGACAACATTTCATTTGAAAAAAAAATTAAATAATAAATTCTTCGAAATTTAAAGTGCTAACTAAGTATTTAATGGAATTTATTTTATTTTTTGTAAAAAATGTATGAAATGTTTTTATTAAATGTTAGCACATAGCTAAAGCCACAAATTAAAACTACAAATAAAACGCAATTTCGATAGTAAAATTTTTCATTTTTTTTTATTAGGTATTCCATCTTTTACTTTCTCCGTTTTAACATATAGTATTGTAGTTGTAACAGTATTTGTTTCTTTGTCAAACGATCTGAAATATAGATATAGTTTTACCAAATCTAGTTTTCAGAAATGTAAAACACTAATAAAGTTCCAAGAGTCAGAAGGTCTAAACGGCCGCGCAATTAGCGCCCGGGAGCTAACCCCGCGGGGCCTCATTACAGTTGGGCTCATAAGTAAATTGTACCTAATTAGCTTTACATCTGGGGGCTTCAGGGAACATCGCGAAACGCGGCCCATATGGCTATTTCATGTAGATTTGCTAAAATTAACAAATTAATCGTTAACATCCACCAACCGGCACTGGAACAGCGTGGTGGATTAAGCTCCAGTTCCCCGCACCCTGGGGGAGGCCTAAGCCTCTGCAGTGAGGCATGATTGGCTGGTGGAAGTGAAAGGGTGTGAAAATTCTGTTCATCGCAAATTAACTACGCACGATAATATATTTTATTTCTAAGTTTACTTTTATACTGAAAAATATGCTCATTACTTGTTTTCCGTGGCGATTTATCGTCTCTATTTGACATCATAGGGAATCAATAATATTCATTATGTTTTTTTCGTACACTGGTTTTACAAGCTTATAGTATAAAAAACACCAAAAACATCTAACTTGAAAAAAAAACATTATTCATTGAATAGCTCCTAAAATAAAGCAATTTTGTTTCCGAAAATCTGTTCTATTTAACCTTTACGAGAAACGATAAAAAAAATTATCTTAATTTAATATTGTGAAATAAGGATCTTAATGCTACTTGAAAAATTATCAGGAATAAAAGGAGGCGGCTTCAGCTATCAATTTACTTTAGATGAGATAACATTAATATTGTCGGAGAATTTCTTTGAGATTTTTTTGTTTTTTTTTGAGCGAGTTCTTAATTTTCTATAGTTGTATTATATACTTAGGTAGATATAAACCCATAGCATTAATTTATTTATTAAAGTTAACTCTTTCGGTAAGTGCAGGAAAAAAAACTTGTTATGGATCTGATATGGTACATATATTTGGCAGACTTGAGTGTGGGAGTGTGATGGTTGAGGCCTCGTACTTTGAATACAGACCTAAGAACTTTTATATCCGTTTTCATCCGCCGGAACTTTGAGTATTTTCGGACTTGTTGGAGTTTTCTTTAGGATGGAGAACCTGGGTAAACTGCACGAATTTATATTTATGGGTTGAAAGGATGTACCGTGTCTCCACCATGTTCTCATGTTTTTGGAATTTTCTTATGCCAATCGAAAGAGGGGAATCTAAACTACTTTACTGAATTCCTATTTTTAGGTCTATTAAAGTTAATAAATCCGTTTTCATCTGCCCGAACTTTGGGTATTTTCGGACTTGTTGGAGTTTTCTTTAGGATGGAGAAACTGGGTAAACTGTACGAATTTATATTTATGGGTTGAAAGGATGTACCGTGTCTCCACCATGTTCTCATGTTTTTGGAATTTTCTTATGCCAATCGAAAGAGGGGAATCTAAACTACTTTACTGAATTCCTATTTTTAGGTCTATTAAAGTTAATAAATCCGTTTTCATCTGCCCGAACTTTGGGTATTTTCGGACTTGTTGGAGTTTTCTTTAGGATGGAGAACCTGGGTAAACTGCACGAATTTATATTTATGGGTTGAAAGGATGTACCGTGTCTCCACCATGTTCTCATGTTTTTGGAATTTTCTTATGCCAATCGAAAGAGGGGAATATAAACTACTTTACTGAATTCCTATTTTTAGGTCTATTAAAGTTAATAAATCCGTTTTCATCTGCCCGAACTTTGGGTATTTTCGGACTTGTTGGAGTTTTCTTTAGGATGGAGAACCTGGGTAAACTGCACGAATTTATATTTTTGGGTTGAAAAGATGTACCGTGTCTCCACCATGTTCTCGTGTTTTTGGGATTTTCTTATACCAATAATCTAGAGAGAAGAATCCGAACTATCTTACTGAATTCCTATTTTTAGGTCTTTTAAATCCGTTTTCATGTGCCGGAATTTTGGGTATTTTGTTGGAGTGAAGTATATGTGTCAGAGTTTTTTTAGGATGGAAAAACTGGGTAAACTGTACGAACTTATTAACTTAATTGACGACCGCTTGGCCTAGTGGATAGCGACCCTAGCTACGAAGCTGGAGGTACCGGGTTTGAATCCCAGGTCGGGTCTGTATCTATATAATAAATATTAATACTGGTACCGGGTCTTGGTTGTTACGTATTTATATGTGGTGTGTTCCCTTGGCACCCAGAATACAAGCTAATGCTTTGTTTGGGGTCTAGACGCTGTTGTGATGAATACGTTATTATTATTATTACTTATATTTTTGGATTGAAAAGATGTACATGTGATTTTCCTGCATCTACGCGTCGCTGGGCTATTCTCAAATACCACGCTATCTTTGGGAAGGAATTCGAGCTATTCATCTTTCAACACATTGTTTATCAAAGATTTTTGTAACATCATTGAAATAGCCGATGATAATACTTTCGACAGAATTGCACACATAAACTTGACGAAATTACATGATTTCAATTTCCTGTACTGTTTTATCAACAGGCACTGGTACGTCATCACCACTGATTCATCTGCTTCCGCGTCTCCTCTATAAAGTGCTTAAAGAGTGCATCTGAAAACTTTGAAAAATGGAGTATCCTGAAGGAGTAATTTATTAATGCAAAAACAGTCTCTTCTACACAAAGTGCTTCTATTTCATTCAATGGACTCTACTGTCACTTTGATTCATTTGTTCCCATATAAACTTTTAATAATAATAATATGTAGGACATCCCACACAGCGCCGTCTAGTCCCAAAGTAAGCAAGTATTATGCTTGTGTTATGGGGTACTAGACAACTGGTATACATACTTAAATATTCTTTTTTTTAATAATATATGCGCATATAGATACTTTTACAACCCAGACGCGGAACAAATAGAAATGTTCATGTACACAAATAATTGTACTAGGCGGGAACCGAACCCGCGACTCTCGGCTCCGCAGTTATGATCTCTAACCACGAGGATAACCGGTCAGCCGTAACTCTAACACAGTAACTACAAAAATGTGAGCAAAAACGTACGCACAGGAGTAGTAGCTTGCAGTGAGAAAGATATGACGTAATCGTCTGCCTATGCCCCAGCTTTTAGTCGTTTCAAAGTATGTAGACGTAGCATCTAAATAATCCTTATCTAAAAATTATTGCTGTATTTCTTCTTTTCAGATGTACGGTATGCTGACAATTCCTCATTCACCAGGGAAGATCCTTCGGTATCCTGGACCGTCGCGTCCTCGAGGTGGACCCACCTTCATGGTACCGCCTCAAAGGGACAGGTACTATTTCAGACACAAACACGCAGCGGTTATGTCACAAAGATTTGCAGTTGCAGTTAAATCACGACCTTATATATCTTAGGATACATCATATGAATATATGTCGCGGTCAGATTATAGAATTGATCATTTCATGATGTGTTTGTTTTCGGATCCATTCGAAATCCGGCCAAGATTGGTTGATGGTCCTCCATTTTTAAATTGATAGATTAGGTTAAGTAACGTTAGTTTATTTTATAGCGACGAGCCACCAAGAAAGTGAATATTGTTAATCGAATGCATAATGAAATTTTCAATTCTAAGTTATGGCCACGACATATAAATAGTATATTTCTTGGGCGGGCGGAAAAACAGACAAAGACCTGTACAGTACCCGGCCGTAAGTTATGCACACGAGTTCTAAAAAGCTGCTAAGTAAAAAAAGCTTAAAAGTAAAATTATAAGTAATCTTGTAATTTTTTATTTAATTATCATAACGTCAAAAAATATAGTTTTGTAATAAAACAAAAAAAAAACGATAAGAATCATCATCATCATCAGCCCATTTTTACCCCACTGCAGGGGCTTAGGCCTCTCCCAGGGAGTGGAGGGGGGCTTGGAGCTTAAGTCCACCACGCCGCTCCACTGCGGGTTGGGAACTGTAACGACCGCCATCTATTGACAGCGTCCGGGACCGACTGCTTAACGTGCCCTCCGAAGCACGACGTCAGTTATATTGTGTAATTAAGTCAGAAAAACTCATTGGTACACGCCCGGATTCGAACCATGGCCCTTTTGAGACAGGTTCGTTGCGCTCTGGGCTATAACGACAGTAAGAATACCTATATTTTATTTTTAAACTTCTTTTTACTTAGCCGCTTTGTAGAACTCGTGTGTATAATTTACGGCCGGGTAATTTAAGTATACGACAACGAGCGACGGGGTGGGAGTAAATGACTTTTTGTTATGTTATTTTAATACTTTAGACAAATCATCCGACATTATTAATGAAACAGGCCAAGTGCGAGTCGGACCGAGGGTTCCCTACCACAATACAATATACTTGTGTTATATATTAACAAAAAAAAAACATTTGAGAGTGTTAATCAAGAAAATATTAATTTATGAAATATAACTATAAATTAATAATTTTCGGATTTTTTTTCCTTTTGCTTGTACTGAGGGCCAAGTGTGAGTTTTTTACTATTAACTGTGTCGCATGCGTTTTTCATAATTTGTATGGAAACTGGTACAGCACATCTAGCGGTCGTTTTAGGTAACTACGAGTTTCCATACAAATTACGGAAAACGCATACGACACAGTTAATAGTAAAAAAACTCGCACTTGGCCCTCTGGGAGACTTCTCGTCAAATATCATGATTCAAGAACAGGGAGAAGTACCTACCCTATAGAGCGGCATAAATAATATGTTTTTCCATACATTTGCTGTTAATCTGTCTTTATGACATCGAAACTTGTACAGTAATGTTGTATTTTACAGTACTAGGCCTTTTTACTTTACACCAACCACAAACGAGCATCTGTTTGTAACGCATGCGGAAACCGCGTAAAGCATTACCGCTTGCACCATTATTACATTTGAAGTATCTACCTAATTTTAATCGCAAATGTATTGAAAAACGTCGTATGATGCTCGTACTCAGTAAGCTGGCTATTATAGACATCGGTTTATTATAAGCACTCGGCTTCGCCTCGTGCCTATAATCACCTCGACTATAATATGCAGCTTACCGTACTTACATCATAATGTAGCATTCTGATTGCGTTGACTTAGAAGCTTAATTTTTTTAAAGTTCTGACTCCAGCTTTTGAACCATATTTGATATTAATTTCAAGTTAATATCTTCAAGCATCTCTGAGAAAAAAGGTCTTGACAGACCGACAGACGACCAAGGAAATAATATAATAAGGGTTCTTTTGTCCTTTGAGAAACAGAACCCTAAAAATGATTAATAAACAGCAATCATTTCCTAACTGTTCTTTGTTCAAAGTGAGTTTGATTGGAAAAAAAGATTTTATTTATTTAGGGTGAAATCGGTTTCGAATTGCAATCCGGACCGCCTGAAACATAAAATATCCGACCTGTTATAAAATTCATAATTTCTTTAGACGAATTCGAAACGAATCCGTTGTTCTAGATTCGAAGCCCTGAAAAAGCTGATTCGACAGGAGCACGTTCGTGAGCTGGCGAGGAAATATGAGGCAGACCAAAAACAAGAATTCAAAGATATGGCTTCTGGAAAAAGGTAAAATTAAAAACTTAATGAATATAAGTTGCATATTTTACGCATTTTGGGAGAGACTAGATACGTAGTAGTACGTGAGACTACTACTACTAGGCAACTAAAATAGATAATTAAATATTCTTTATAATACAAACATATTAGTTCGATTCCCGCCCGGGACAAATAATTGTGTGCAACATGTCTATTTGTGTAGTGTCTGGGTGTGAAATATCTATATATGTGTATATGTCGCAGGGTGCTTTGATAATTCGAATTTTCGCGAAAACCCTAGAGATTTTGCAAAAACACGGATAATTAGACAATGGTGAAAACATTTCTCAATCTTACTGGAAAAAGTTAGGGTTTTTACAAAAACACTAGTCGCTATATTAATACTGAGAAACGAAACGTATCATCATCATCATCAGCCCATTTTACCCTACTGCAGGGGCTTAGGCCTCCCTCAGGGTGAGGAGGGGGTTTAGAGCTTAAATCTATCACGCTACTCCACTGCGGGTTGGTGATTGTATCGACCGCCATCTATTAACAACGTCCGGGACCGACTTCTTAACGTGCTCTCAGAGGCAGTCAGAGTCAGTGATAGTTAATGTACTTAAGTCAGAAAAACTCATTGGTACACGCCCGGATTCGAACCATGGCCCTGTGGCCTTATAAATTTGAGACACGAGAAACGAAACGTATGCTATTATGAAATAAAAATGCTGATTGGACAATCGGAGCGCCCAAATCGAGACGTCCTCTGATTGGTTGACGTATTAAATGTCAATCACTCACGCAAGTTGTTTTATTTATGTTTTTGAGAGCAACTCAGCAGTCTTTTGTTTTAAATGTGGTTAAAAGTGTGCAAAAGTTTCTATAAATCGATATTGTTATTTCTAACCCTTCATAACTCAATGATCTAATACTTCAAAGCTCACAGGGTAAAATTAGGAACCAATCAGAATAAGATTTGGTCAGTAAGCAAAAATCTAGCCAATTAAAGTTAAGGATATTCAATGTTACTAGAGCGACTTGCGTTTTTGCAAAAATCCTACTTTTTCCAGTAAGATTTGCAAATGTTTTCACCACTGTCTAATTATCCGTGTTTTCGCAATATACCTAGGGTTTTTGCAAAAATTCGAATTATCAAATCATCCTACGACATATCATCATCATCATCAGCCCATTTTTACCCCACTGCAGGGGCTTAGGCCTCCCCCAGGGTGAGGAGGGGGGCTTGGAGCTTAAGTCCACCACGCTGCTCCACTGCGGGTTGGGAACTGTAACGACCGCCATCTATTGACAGCGTCCGGGACCGACTGCTTAACGTGCCCTCCGAAGCACGGTGTCAGTGATATTGTGTACTTAAGTCAGAAAAACTCATTGGTACACGCCCGGATTCGAACCATAGCCCTATGTGGTCTTATAAATTTGAGACAGGTTCGTTGCGCTCTGGGCTATCACGACACTTATATATTATGAAGACACTTATATATACGACACTTATATCACGACACTTATATATACACCTACGACATATATATTATGAAGAATAATTAAGTATTTATATCAGTTGTATAGTATCCATAGTACAAGCTTTGCTTAGTTTGGAACTAGATGACGTTGTGTGGGAGATCCGAGGTATTATTATTCTTCTTATTATTATACAGATATTTTACACCCACACACGAATTAAATAGATATACACATAAATATTTGTCATGACCGGAAATCGAAGCCACTACTTTTGGTTTTGCAGTTAGGGTTTTTAACCACTCGACCAGTCCGTCAGTCAAATATATGAATTTAAATTTTGACCATATTTTTTAGTAGCGTGGACGATTATATGTACGGCAGTTACGGTGATGACGCGCGCGCAAAAGTCGCGCCGCCTGCGCCTCTGGAATACGCCGCCGATGAACCTTCTTCACGACACAGGTATTAAAATTTACTTGATGTCCTTGATTGGTTTTAAATTTTTTTTTTGATCAGAAGTTTATTTATTGATTGAAATATTCTCACACTACTACTGTAGTGTTCCTATTTTCTTCTCTTTATTTTCTATAAAGTTTCATATTTGCCGATCGTATGACTTAGTCTTACACCTCGTTCCCACCAAGTATAATACACTGTATTATATAGTGATACAGTATGAATATGCCAGTATAATACAGTGTATTATACTTGGTGGAAACGTGGTGTTAGAGAAGTAACGCATAGAGAAAACGTTGCAATACAACGTCAAAAAATTGACTGGCCAACTTTGACGGACTAGTGTGTGTGATGTTACCTACGTTCTTACACTCCGGAACGTCAACCTAACCGTCTATGGGTGCGTGCGTAGGGATACCAACTAATAAATATTTTCTAATGTTCGGGGAAATTTATATAGAAGTAAATATAAACTTATAATCATTAGTGGTAAATGTAATATTGAACATATTTTAATGAAACTTCACAAGTATGAAAAGGAGGTGGTCAAAAATTACATGCACTACTTTATTGCTTTCAAAATCGCTATCCAAAAGTCCTGTAGACTCCGATCAAGAATTTGTGATCAAAATTGAAAAAGTTACTGCAATTTTAAACTTTTTAATTACTGAATCGATTGCTTCCAAAATCGATATCCAAGAGCCCGCGTGGACTCCGAACACGTATATGTGATCAAAATGGAAAAAAGGCCGCCATTTAGAAATGTTTAGTTACTAGACCGATTGTTTGCAAAATCGATATCCAACGGTCTGTGTGGACTTTGAACAGGAATCTATGATCAAAATTGAAAAAAGTGGCCCCTATTTTGAACTATTTAGTTACTGGACCGATTGCTTTCAAAATCGATGTCTAACGGGCCGCGTGGACTCCGAACACGAATCTGTGATCAAAATTGAAAAATGTGGCCGCCATTGTGAACTTTGCACATCAATATGCATCTCTGACTAACTTTAGGGGTCTGAATTTATTTGACAGCGATTTAGAAATTCAAGGTAGCGGTATACCTATATCATAAAGGCAAAAGGGTCATTATGCCCGCCTACGCCTAATTTTAGAGTTCTAAATTAAAATCTAAAAGTGAATTCGAAATCCAAGATGGCGCCATCGATTTCGGGTTTGATCGATTACACGGTAAATCGCTCGCTAAAAGACAAAGTTTGACTACGAACACGATAGGGCTATGAAAAGTAATTTCGAAAATATGAGCTTTTGTAAAATTTGGTCATGAAGTCACAAGATCTCGCTAAAACATGAAGTTTGAGTACAAACACGATAAGTCTGCGAGGTCCTGCGTTCGACAGGTTTGATATTGTAAAGTGACGTTTCTGACTCTAAACCAAACGCTGCTGTCAAGTTTTTTTACTTTATGCTTTTCTAGGTCAATTCAATCTACAATTGAGTATAAGACCAGGGTCCAGATGCGATATTATCATGGTACATGTCCAACACCGAATGTCCAAGAAGTATTATATGATTATTTCTACGTTAAGAAGTTACACTAAAATACAAAGAAGATCTGTAACTGTTTGCCGTGCCAAGAACAATTACTTTCTTTTCCTGGATAACATAATAAAATATCCAAAATATTTAATTTTGATCCCGTCATTTTTTTTTGCACCCCAACCTTTTTGAATCCAGAAAATTATAAAGTAAGTCATATTACAGAGTTCGATTGGTGGATATGAAACTTTGTAGTAAATAAAGAGAAGAAAAATAGGAACACAACAGGAGTAGTGCATCGAGCGAGAAATTGTTTCCCAAAACATGGGAAATGACAGTTAATAGAGTAAATAAGTTTGACAGCAGCGTTTGGTGTTAATAGAGTTACAAATGTCACTACACAATCTCTAAAAAGTCAAACTCAATTTCGCGGGGGTGAAGACCGGCGCGCGGATATTTCGCAGGGTTGAAGACGGGCCCGCGGGGACCTTGCGGACTGAAACTCGCCATCTTGCACCAATTAGATAGAGTATGAGTGGTAAGACGGTAAACGCAGAAGAGGGCTTCTAGTCAATTCGTCCTTTTATGATATGAATGGATACTACACCTTGGATACTTTGAGTGACTCGTCTTTGTAATACAAACAAAATGTTTGCCGATAGTCTTATTGACAGATTAATTTTTAATTTCAGAAAACCTACTTCTGGAAGCCGTCAAGTCAGCCAGTTCTCACGTTACTCCGACGCCCTGACTCCAAGCCGCCGTGACGCTCCAGCAGCCCATGCCTCCGATTATACCTCTGAGCACCCAAACCCACAAAACTACTATTCTGAGCAACCATCCTTCCAGAACTATTATTCTGAGCACACCCCCCAGAACTACTATTGAGCCCTCCGCGCAACCCACTTTCAACTCACTTGGCTTTAAACCTGATCACATATCGGAAGCATAATCATTGCGAAGCATCGGGTAATCTATGCAATATTTTTTTATATGTACCTACATACTAATAATTAGCGAAAAATACCAACTAAACTTTTTCTATTATACATAAAAAAATCTTTCCTCGAACTTATAGTATTTTTGAATAGGGATTTTAAATTTTTAAATGAATTTAAGGTATGACAATAATGACAAAAATATTCAATTACTCGTTTTGTCAATTCCGATTGATGACAATAAAATGAATAATGCATGACAATAATTCATTTAGGAAAATGAATATATTCGATATTAGATGTTAAGCCTGAAATCTTTTCATAAATCAATTGATTTTTCCTAAAATTTTTGCTTCCATTCCATTGTATATTTTTTATTACATGTGATGTTGTAATTTTTGTTATTTTATTTTTATTTGTTTTTGTTCAAAGGGGTATAGTCTGAGCCCGACGACCTCGTATATTTATTCATATATATTTATTCATTCCATAATTTTTAATAATATAAAGATATTGTCAAAATCTCATTGAACATGTTTCATATCACCGATCATACTTTAACTGAAGTGTTTTTTTACAATACTTTTCAAAATTAAAACTACATACTGCCATAAATCAAAATTTAATCAATTATATCACGATTTGAATAAATATTTCATCGGTTATTAAAAAAAAAATCTGTAGAATAAAATTCCTATATACATAATATCGTTGTGATTAGCTGCTAAGTACATTGTTATTGTAAAAAAAAAATTATGTGTGAAATCTAAAAGCCTTCATGACGGCTAACGCGAGTCGGCTGTGCAGGCCTCGGATTGTGACAGAAAAAGTCACTTTTTCGACACTATATCATTAAAACCCCACTTGGTGGATTCAAGAATGACCCTATTAAATCGAAATCATGAAGTTTGTTTTACACAAAAAGATGTATGCCCATACTTTTTGTTTGTGAGTGAATTAGTGTCGAAAAACTGAAATTAGGACTTTGTGACAAATATTTGAGGAACTTCTGTGGATGTTTTCCCAAAAAAAAAAAAATACTAGCCTACGTTCGCAGTCAGATTTTTTTTTTGGGTAAATGTCCACGCACTTCCGCGCCCCGACTCATAAATGCTTTAACTACATTTAAATGTTTCGTGTTTATCGTAAAAAAAGATTATTGTATATTTAGCGATCGCGTGTGTACGCGGCTTTAGTAATGTGTGTAATTTTATATAGGTGATAGGCACGTGTGACGCGGCGGGGCCGTGCCTCAAATGGATCATTGAGGTGACAATAAGTGTAACATTTTATTAAAAATGTGGAGGCGGTTGCATTATCATATTGAATGTAATTAAGCACCAAAAACAATAGTAATTGAAATATATTTTAAGTTTATTTATATAATCTTACCACTTTGATAAATGTTACAAAATATGTGACAAGAAATGTAACTTAAGAGTTCAAAATAAAGGCACAATTACGTGTGAATGAAATGTAACAAATTATTGTCCTGTGACGTTAAAATTAAAATGTAACCAATGAAGACAATAATGTGACAGTAAATAAATAACTTCAAGCAGAATGAATTGCTAAAATGTAACAAATGCAGTGTCACAATAATAGTGGCTCAGTGTTTATATGACAATAAACATGCTCAAAATTTAGCCGTGGATTTGCAATCCAATTGAAAATAAAAAAAATGTGAAGATAAATTGTTTGTAACCAAAATAAAATGTGACAATGACAATACTTGTAACTGGTTGTTCGACGACAATAAAAACACTACAAAAGACGACCACGACAATATACAACATGAATTAAATGTGATAATTTTGAAATCAAAATCCAGAATATCAATGTGCGTACGTGGTACACATAGTAAGTACAAATAATACCTTGGACAATATACCTTATAAATATATTTATATACATTTTTCGCGACAAGATGTAACAAGGCAGCATTTACGAATATTTTCTCTAACTTTTTTATATTTTACATACGTTAATAAAGAATATATATTAAAAAACTGTGTTCTCAGTTTCTTTCTCTGTTAATAAAACCAACCATTCAATAAATAATATAAGTATTTCTTTTTTAGTAAGAATTTTTCGGTGCACAGTCTTGTTACATCCAGTCTGTATATCAAAAAAACAAATATTGTCACACTTAGGCTGTGTTCACATTTGCTCACAGACGAAGAATTACCATCAGAAGCTACCATAGAGATAATATAACTAGAATAGGCAAGCTCCATAAAGCCTTGTATGTAAAGGTTGGGCATTGGAAAAAAAAGGATGGAATATAATTGTTCCATAGCATAAATCAAGATACTCTTATTCTCTGTCTCTTTCTGTTGAGGTCCGCATTTCGGACTGGCTTGCCTAATCTATTCTATTAGCTCCATGGAAGCCACGGTCAATATGTGATTGACTGTCAGCACGTTCCATTATGTCAATGGTGAAATGATTGAAAAGCCGTTTACTGTGAGCTGATGTGGCCGCAGCCTTATAGGAGTCTTAAAGTAACGGTCCCGCCGTTTATAACCCACAGACTATATTTGGCTTTAAAAATATATATAATTATATATATATATATGAAAGGCTTTAATTGAGTCAATATACGATTCACTCCTTTAACATATACCTTTCACTTTACGCGTAAAACTGTACAATAACATATACATATCTGTGGATAAAAATATCTAGGACATTTAAAATGTATTTTATCATCGAATCGGCCAACTGACACGCGTCTAAAAAATGGAGTCGTAATTTTAAGACATCTCACACATGCTCAGTATCCTCAGTATTGACTTGGAAATATTTAAAAAGTCCATACTATAAAAAATCCGATTTAGTAACAGTTGCAAATAAAAAAAAATTTCATGTTTTGAAAAATATTATCACCTGTGTCATGTAAGGATATACAGGACAAATAAAAAGTAACGTTTTTATTTCAAATTCCATAATAAAAATATAAGTGAATAATATAATATTTACTTGAAAATCCAAATGGTAAATTAACAGCACTGTGCAGTGGCTAAATGCATTTTTTACTGTAATAGCATCCTGGTCGACTAGTACCAACTAATAAGTGTGATAGTACGTGAATAACTTCTTTGCGACTATCTTGTGTATTAAATTTTTTTTTGCTTTAATTGCGTGTCAAACAAACGGTATGATAATAAAAAGCATTTTAAAGTCAGTAGTTAATTCATTGTAACTCGATGAGAGCCTCCCTAAATATAATTTTCTAAAAATATTTAGTAGTTTTACAAAATTATTTTAATATAACCAATATTAGTGTCGTTGATAGAACACTTATTTTATAGGTTTTATCGATTGATAACTGAATTCTATCGAGCTATCTTATTGATTGTAATCCACATATCTATTGAAATAAATTAAAAGTGTTGAACGAGTTTGTGTATCAATAGCTACCAGTTCAATTCCTTATAACTATAAACCGTCCCTGTATAGAATGTCACTTAATAACGAATGAAACGCAGTCAAACATACATTTAAAAAATGGTCGGATTATAAGTTAAGAAAGTATTTGATAATTAGCGATTGATATATCCATTCCACACTTGTGCTTCTCCGAATATCTAATACATTTCGGTAGGTAAATATATTTCCTTTCCGGCAACCCTGTATGTATTATAGGTACTCGTGCTTGCCAAAAAGTTAATTTAAATTCGAAAACAATTATATCGAAAATGGTCAAATTACTTAGCGAATCTCTCTTTATGAAAAGTACATGTTTGTATAACAATCTTGATTAAAAAGACAGCCTAAATGGCTCGAAATATGTATTAGAATAATTAACCTATCCAATTACTTATAATTAATGTTTTGAAAATGTATTTTCATTGGTGGTTTTATTGAAAAATAAAGATAGTTACTCCTGAGCATTATTTGTGTATTTTTTTATCCACCCACGCTATTTGATAAAATACAAAATAGGTTTAAGAGGGGTGTTCAGCATGACATCAGCTACCTACCTATTTACTTCTTGGTACAAAAGTTAATACTAGTTGATTATAGCTAATACAGCTTTAAAACAATTTAAAAAAAACTGATACTGTTTTGTTTCTTTAAAAATAGAACATATTCGTTTGGATCTTGTCGAAGTGAATGTTAGAAATTAGAAAAAGGCGGAATTTCTTACTATAAGTCCTCATTTTTAAGACTCGGTACCCAAAGGGTACAAACAGAACCTTATTACTAAGGCTCTGCTGTTCGTCCGTCTGTCACAAGACTGTAACGTTTGAACCGAAATAGGTAGACACTTTTGACGACCGCTTAGCCTAGTGGGTAGCGACCCTGCCTACGAAGCTGGAGGCCCCGGGGTCGAATCCCAGGTCGGGTCAGTTTTTAAATGATGAATATTGATACAGGTTGATTTTATTGATTTTATTATTATTTTATTATTACAGATTGATATTGATTGATCTTGGTTGTAATATGTATGTGGTGTCTTCGCTTGGTACTTAAAATACAAGCTAATGCTTAGTTTGGGGCCTAGACGTTGTTGTGATGTATACGTCATTATTATTACTTTAAATTTTCATGAAGGCCGCTATGACAAGAAATAATAAAAATAAACTAAAGTTAAAACTTAAAGGTGGTCCTCATACAAGAAACGAGTTTTTATATATTGTACGATGGTACGGAAGCCCTTCGACTGCGAATCGGACTCGCACTTGACCGGTTTTCTTTTTTATTATCTACCAGATTACGTAGCACCGTTAGCCGCATCTCCAACTCATGATCTTCTGAACATTATATCCATGATGTCCGCTGATGCTCCTTCTGATATGAATATTACACGTTTATTGTAAATATAAAATTTGATAATAATAATAATGCATACATCACAACAACGTCTAGGCCCCAAACTAAGCATTAGCTTGTGTTTTGGGTACCAAGCGAAGACACCACATGCATATAACCACCAAGACCCGGTACCAGTATCAATATTCATCATATAATAACTGACCCGACTTGGGATTCTAACCCGGGACCTCCAGTTTCGTAGGCAGGGTCGCTACCCACTAGGCTAAGCGGTCGTCAATAATAATAATGCTGTGTAAGGTGTAGTAACACATAACCACATCGTCCTGTCTAGCTTTGGGCAGTTCGGGTTAAAAATGTGAATGAAATCCTGTAGGTAAATACTGATTAGGACCTTACGTAGAATTAAAAAAAAACCGCTGGAATCGAAAAACAGTGCATGCACACACTTGGTCGGTTTTTTACTAAGGGTCTACCGCATAATGATTGGCCTTTCCTGCGGTAGCCGCGCGGTACGAAAGGGGCGATTCCACGCGGTCAGTCAACTATAAAATATACAAAAACAATTAAAATAAATATAAATGAAAAATTATTAACAATTAATTAAACCAATAAAAAGCATGGATTCACCCCTCCCAAGCCAAGCATCTACGGCACGGAAGGACAAGAATTTACGGTATATTTTTACTCATAAATTTCCAAAATATTATTCGACAATTATTCACGGAATTCAGAGCACGCTCACGAACGAATTATTAAAAGATAAAAGTATGTCTATTTAATTTGGTCGATCTAATTCTAACGCGCCATTCCCACGTGACCCGAATTTCGGGAACTTCTCCCTTCGACCTTTCCCAGAATTCAGAACTTAGAGCACGTAGTTCTGCGAGTCATGGAAAGTTTGTTTTCTATTCAATATGGCTATTGGGTTATAGATTTAATGATTATTAATGTCTCGTGAGGCACGAGAGACGTTTGGATGGAGGGGCGGAGGTAGACCGCACAAATCTCATTTTGATTTTAGGATAGGTGTATCTAGATTACTTAATTATAATATGGAGAAATTGAAAAAAGCGTGCTTTGACCACGCGTTTCAGTTGTGGTCATGAAAAAGATACGTATCCTATGTATCCTGTGTGAGTCGTGATAGCCCAAAGTGCAACGAACCTGTCTCAAATTTATAAAGGCCCCATAGGGCCATGGTTCGAATCCGGGCGTGTACCAATGAGTTTTTCTGACTTAAGTACATAACTATCACTGTCTCCGTGCTTCGGAGGGCACGTTAAGCAGTCGGTCCCGGACGCTGTCAATAGATGGCGGTCGTTAAAGTCCCCAACCCGCAGTGGAGCAGCGTGGAGGATTTAAGCTCCAAGCCCACTCACCCCTACTCACCTTGGGGGAGGCCCAAGCCCCGGCAGTGGGGTGAAAAATGGGCTGATGAAGTGAAGTGAAGTATCCTGTATGTCATCGCCAAATCATAAAATTGATCATTCATGATGTGTTCGTTTTCGGATACATTCGTTTGGCCAAGATAGCTTGATGGTTCACCATTTCTAAATTGCTAAATTAGAGTAGGTTAGGGTCGTATATATTAATGCGAGGAGCGAAGCGGAGCAGAGCGACGAGAAACCCAAAAAATGAGCATAATATTAAAGTCGAATAAGTACATCACGAAATGATCAATTCTAAAACATGGCCACGACGCAAAATATATAGCTATAAAAACCATCATATAGTCGGAAGAAACATTCAAGGCTAAGACGATAGTTGTTCAACCCGCGGCTTCGAATTAACATCGTTATCTCCGTTTCAATCCCTCTTCCTCGACGATATTCCTGCGTGACAGAGATGACAAGAAGAAATCCCAAAAATACCTATAAAATACCCGTCGAAACAGCTTGCCGGCTGTAACTGTTTCCACCCCTGAAATGTGTATGAATTGGAACTAAAATTTGCAGGAACATTAAGAAAGTGTGTACGTTTTTTTTTTTAATTCGCATTAATATCGAATTTACGTCTACTTATTTTCAAACACGAAGAACCGACGGCAATCATGTTTTTAAGCAATTTATTCTAAAACAACTAAACAAGATATCAAAAAAATAAAAACATAACGCTCTGTGACAGTATTTCTCCTATTACATATATTTTTTCTGTAAATATTAATACAGAAATACAGCGAGGATTAGATACGGGCCGAATCCTCATTTTTGTCTGAAAAGTCTACCCCCTTAAATTTCAAATTGTAAGTTTAAAAAACAAATATCTCAAGAGCTAATCAACATATATATACAATCAAAGCAATTTTCATTGAAAGTGTTATTTATGTTGTACTAACTTAATTTCTTTCAGAATTTATCACCCCTAAGTTAAAAATTATTTTAAAAAAAATCGACTGCAAATCCACTTAACCGAAACGAGAAAGACAAGCTATATCTATAGTAATATTATAAGCTAAAGAGTTTGTTCATTTGTTTGAACGTGCAAATCTCAGGAATTACTAATCCGAATTGAGAAATTCTTTTTGTGTTGGATAGTCCATTTATTGAGGAAAGCTATACGCTATATTTTTCGTTTATTTGTTTGAACGCGCTTATCTCAAGAACTACTGGTTAGAATTGAAATTTTTTTTATGTGATGGATAGTCCATTTATCGAGAAAGGCTATAGGCTATTATTATATCAGCTACGACCAATAGAAGCGGAGCACCAACGAAAAATGTTGCAAAAACGGGACAAAATATTCTTTTTGAGAGCTTCCGTTGCGTGCGCTGCATAAACGGTTGATGTCAAGCAAAAATCATGTATGACGGGATTGTTCCCCTTTGAAAGTTCTAACCAAATAATAAATAAATACGTTATATAGTTACCTAGGAATGGACTGCTAGGAAAGGGGAGGGAGAACGTAATGGGAAACGTTTCTGTAGTCCATCCGGGCCGAGCCGCGCACGACCGCTAATCATAAATAAGTAACGACGTGTTTCAGAGTTTTTATTTTCAAATTTTAAGGGGGAGAAGGGAGTCAAAAGTTTGTATGACCGTAACCAAAATTTATGTCAGCAAAAAGTACACAGAAACCATCTCAAATGTTAATAACAGATCACTTTAACAGGAATGTGTAGTCTTCGCAGGCGAAGCTAGTTTTTTATAAAATTATTTTATTTTATTTTATTTATTATTTGGAAAACTTACAGCTAGTACATTGAAATTTATAAACACACATACATTACTATTAACCATTGAACAGTTTTCACATATAATTGGGTGAATATTTCATTTCGTGCATATTAGGAAGTTTTGGAGAACATTATAAAAGTATCGCAAAATCATGTTCTTCGCATAATTTTGAAAAGTTTGTAATGATTATATTGTAAATGTGTTAAAGGGACAGTAATCAGACATTTAGTTTTCATGATATTGAGGTCTGGATTTTTTCTAAGAATGGTAATGAGATTTAACGCATATGGTAAGTAGGGATCATGTAATGGTAATTATACCAACCAGAATGGTAATTAGAAAAAAAAGAAGATAATATTGATTTAGCACTTTTTATGTGCTAATGTTTTTAATTTTAGGTATAAAAATAATTAACTGGTACATAATTAACGCGAGTTGAGATCAAAGCAATCATTGATAAACACTATTTATTCAATAAACAAAACAATTCTACAAACAAAACATATCTACCAAAAACAGTGTCTTCAAAACTAGAACTTGGTGACTTGCTTGCCTATAAAAGTTATTACAAATTTACACCGCTAATGTCAAAATTATTTACTTATCAATAATTAAGGCATAATGAGATCAAAACAATCATAAACGTAAGAATAGTAAGAAAGGTTCACAAATATAGGTGGCACTGAAACTTTAACACAAACTTATTTAGACACTGTAGTTGCTTATAAAATACCAATCACGTCCGTCGTCGAGTCTAAGTATTCTATTATTTCAGATAGATAAGATAAGAAAAAACGCTAAGTAATCTTAAATTTTTTAAAATTGTAAATAATAAAATTATTGAGATCAAAACGAACATTAATGTAAGAATAATAAGATAGAAAATTAAGGAAGAAACGCTAAGTAATCCTAAATTTCTTAAAATTGTAAATAAATAAGGCATATTAAGATCAAAACAATTATTAATTTAAGAATAATAAAAAAGAAAATTAAGAAAAAGACGCTAAGTAATCAAAAAATTTCTTAAAATTTTAATAATTGTAAATAATTAAGGCATATTGAGATCAAAATAATCATTAATGTAAGAATAATAAGAAATTAAATTAAGAAATAAACGTTAATAATCTTAAAATTGTGTCACGTCTAGACTAAATAAAAAATGTTCAATTGAGATTGAAATTGGTCTTATCAATTAAAACGATTTTCGGTAGTGGAAAAATTTCTAAATCGCTATCAGAATCGGTGTCGGTCAAACGTCGTTTATGTGTAATTTTGGTCGCCTTTGTGTCGTCTAATTGCGCCCCTGATTGACCTTTTAGTGGTGATGATTGGAGTACAAATCCGTCTTCAATACTATTCGGAACTTCGTCCTCATCCTTATCCAAACTTCCGCATGATCTGGGTTCTGCCTCCCCATGTGAAACTTTATGCAGTCGATGTTTTACCAATGAATCATGTGAGTCGTATTTATTTTTGGAACCATTTTCAATGTTAGTCTTATAACTGGGTACATTTCGCCCAGCATTCATTTTGAAATTATCATGTAACGGGTTTAGAGTGTCATAAATTGTTAGGGATGGTTGGGACGCATGATCTTCTTCGAGACATATCGATTCGATGTCTTTCAAACTTGACGAACTAGTTCGACCAAAAAGATCAAAACAGCCGGAAAAGTTCTCAGGTAGAGCTGAAATATTATATTCTTTTATCATATCGTTAATGTCTACTTCAGGGTTTAAATGCATTTTATTATCCGGGATTATATTAGACGGTCTAGTCACTTCAAGTTGGCTTTTCAAAAATCCACTTGCTTGAACTCCGCGTGATGAGGCAAAATTGACGCGAACATCGTTATTTTCTCTATTTTCAACGTTGTCTGTTTTTGCATACTTCAATTTCCCAACTAATTTTGTGTGAGCACAATGACTGCCGTTCATGCATATGAAACAACTAGCCTCTCTGAAAATCAAATCGTCAGATTTCTCTTTGTGCCACAAAACTTGATGCACTTTTAAGGTTCCTTTTAATGACAAAAGATCTTGCTTAGGGATGAGCAAATCCTTTTCATATATTTGACAATCATCAACTACTAAGATTTTAATATTATGTGTATTGCTTGACACGACCTCGACAAACGCATCTAAAGTTGCAACGTCTTTACCATGAGCAACCGCTGCATCAGCTGTACGTTTTACAGTGCCTCCAACACCGTCAGCTGCACCTTTACCGTGGCCGGACTCTGAATAATTCCATGTGATTTGCCTCAAGCCGCTAAAGTTCCAGTACATCTTTGTAATTATGTAGAACATAGTTTTGTTTCTATACTGGCTACTTGGCGAATCACTCAGGAAATGTAAAGTAGTGATATTTTTTTTGAACGATTGAACAAATTCTAATAGAGAAACTATATGTGCCCACACAGCTGCAGCATCGTGTCGCTTATTTTTACTAACAGTACAGAAAGATTTTGGGGTACATTTGCCAGCTTCTACAAGGTAAATTACCGCTGTATGAAGAGTCAGTTCCCCTCTGCTTCCACCAAAATGGAAAGATTGAACTTCAGTCTCGTATTTGAATGCATAATTTTCGCTAAAGTCTAAGTGTATAATTACTTCGTTCTCCTTTAGATTGTTTTTAAGATCATTTAAAGCAGAGAACTGCCATCTTCGAGTCCCTTCATGTTTTAGAAATTCATCAATGCTTTTTTGCAGCTCTTTGACAGCCTCCTTCGGCGAAACAGTCACATCAATTTTTTCTATGATCCTTTTTTCTTTTTCCACACCTTTAGATATATATGTAGATTTCTTACTCTCCCATTTTTTGAATGTTATGGCTTTTTCATTATCAAATTCAAAATAATTAAGAACTTTATTTTGACATTCATTACATCGATTTAATAAGCATTCTATTTTTTTACAACTTAGAGTGTTGATTATATCTTTATGTGTTTTCTGGGTTATAATTTTTTACTTATTTAACGCTCGAACTAAAAATTCTATATTTGCATGAATTTTGCAAACACATGTGTCTCTTTCATTAAAATTAGGAATAAGGACCCAAAACGGTCGCTGCTTACAAAAAAAGAGTAACTGATCTGACAATACCGCTCCTTAAAAATTTTGTAAAGATTTTTCAATGAATCTAGTAAATATCGTTTTTGTTTTTGGACCTGTTTACGTGTTATTATTTCTTTTTTCCCAGCTGTTATTCTCGAAACATCATCGCGTTCAAAAAAATTCTGTATAGTTTGCTTAATGATTTCGTAACGATCAGATTTTTTTGCCAATTTTTTTCTATCTCGGACTCTGAAGTTCTTCGTTATTGATAAAACTTTGTGACGTTTTAGAATTGATGTATCATCGATAACTGCATCACTAAAGTCTTATTTATCTGTTTTTGACAGTCTTATATAGCTTTCTTCTAAAGTTTTCTTCATAGCTTCACCGAATAATATTTTCTTTTTGGCTTCCGGTACTTTAGTTTTATCTTTTAATAGCTCATTTACTTTCGAATTAGGGCTTTGCAAACGTTTCTTTAGCCTTATAATACCTTTTTTATAGCGTTCGACTTTTTGTTCCAATGACTTTATCTTGCACTTAAACACCTTACTGTTTTGTAACATGATGTATCTTAGTCGCCTTATTTTCTTTTTCAATTCAGTCACAAATGATGTATTTTGAACTTGAGACGTAGAAGGCTGTAAATTATCCTGCGGGCACTGTCCCTGCTGCAAATTTAAGTCTTCTTTAGCAACTATTTGAAACCTATCTCTTCCAGGATGTTCTTCACTATCACTGCAACTTGGGCTGTTCGCATTCATAAGTTCAAGGCCCCTGTTCCATAAACGCTTTTTTTGGTAATGTCTTTTAAAGTTTTCTCTCCAATTTTTTCTTTGTTGTCTTCTAGCTCTTGGGGTCATTTCATCTATGGAAAGAATTTTTTTTTGCTCCTTTCTTTTAAGATATCTTTGGTGTTCCTTTTCTTTTTCTTTGGCATATAAGGCAGGGTCAGATTTAATTTTTTCATACCTTTTTCTGCGGTTTAATTTCGCTTGTTCCAGAATTTCTTCTTTACTTCTTTTTTTTCTAGCCATAATCGTCTGAAAAAAAAATTACACCTAATTACCATTCGTAACGGCTCATTACCATTCGCAAATAGTGTGGACAGGAATCAACGGTAATTAGATAAATGGTAATTAGATTTGTAAACATTATGATCAATTACTCATTATTTAGAAAAAGTTTAAAATAATTAAGTTCATGAGCGGAAAGTAACCCTTTTCACGTATATATAAAAGCTATGATATGTTGAAAAATAAAGTATATTACTACCTTTTTCGACACGAACGGTATGTAGAAATATTCCGAACCACGTCGCTTTTCGGAGAAATTATTTTTATTTTTGCCACAAAATTCGCTCTTTGGAGACGTATATTTCACTCAGTAGGCAAGCGACAACTGCCGACGAACGGTGGCTGTAGAATAGATTTCTTTATGTTGCGTAGTTATCCAAATACAAGACAGAACATGTTTGCGAATGGTAATTATGATGAAAGGTTGGGACATTTTTCAGAATATTATAAAACCGGTCAAATATATTCTTTCGTAATCTATAGTTTTTTTCTGAATAGACTAACTATTCTGTTTGTATAAAAAATTATTATAATTTCGTTCTTCAAACATAGTTTTGTATAATATTTACTAATCGATTAAAATCTGGGAAAAGGGACATGGATGGTAATTAGGTTTTGAATCTTTTTTCTTTTTTAAAGTTCATTTCAGATGAATATTGAGAAATTTTATTGAATGCGCCTTATGCAAAATAAGTTTAACTATATAAAAATCACGTTAGGTTCCAGTTGTTTAAAAGTTATATATATTCTTTATCGTTTGCCGTCCAATATGCACGAAATGAAATATTCGCCCAATTACTAAATTACTCTAAGGTTACACAATGGACGTGAAAAGGAAAAACATACAAAAATGAAATTTTGGGGATAAAAATGTAACAGCATTAAAAAACGTAACAATCTAATTATTAAAGTACGATTTGGTCATTATTTGTCTTAACCTTAACCAACCAAACTTAACCAATCGTTATTTCGTGTTTTCATATCGCAAAAGTCGACTGATTATACTACGTCGAGTTAGTGTAATTATTGTGTTAAATCAATTGTGATATTAGGTCTTAACCTATGAAGTTGCCGTTTTGTATGAAATAAGTTAAAGTATTTTTTTTTCAAACATCTTTATTTCTGCTATTCAAAGTAATCACCCGCGCAATCGATGCATCTTTGCCGACGCAGTGGCAGTTTATTGATGCCCTTCTTGTAAAAATCAACTGGACGGGAGGCAACAAACTCTTCAAAGGCATTTTGTACTGTCTCTCTAAATTGAATTTTTTTTCTCGTTAGAAAGTTGTCCAAATTTTGAAAAAAGTAAGTCGGTAGGTGCAAGGTGATGGGCGCCGCCGCGCCGTGCCCGCCGGCCATACGGTACGACGCGACACGCGTGGTCAGGTTAGGTTATATGTATTTATTCTTTACTTTTCAAATATTTATAGAATTGGAAAGAAAATACTATAAAAATATTCTAAGTAGGATAAACTTACGTTACATCTAAATATAATTATATCCAATCTACAATATTGTTCACACATTAGTAACAAAATAATACATACCTACCTATTCCCCATAATTGTTTTACTGTCGTCTTGTAAGATCATCTTAGGAACTGTAAGCCTCTGAGGCTGGTTGTTGAATATTGTGCTTGTTTGCAGTTCCGTTTATATATAATTCCAACACGTGAGAAAATTAGACAGTCCCGGTTCATAAAATTTAAGACAATCCTATAAAAAATCATTAAAACCTGAGAGAAACAGATTTTGTATATTCTAGTCATTATAATGTACGTAAGTTGAAATTCATCCCAAATTCACAATGGGTCAGATTATGTGTCAACTACATCACGTCTCGTATATCGTATGTACAGTGAAACAAATGAAGTATTAAAAATAGTAATTTTTAATTTAAACTATTTAATCATCACACAACAAAAAAAAACTTCTTAAAAGTTTCTGTACATAAAAGTATTTATAATATTTTAAGTTTTTTGTAAATTTTGCAAAATGTGTATAGTACTAAGTTCGTTTTTCTTTAGTATATTCAATTAGTTATAAGCAATTATTTGAATGCCATTGTTTTTATATTGTAGTTAGTTCATTATTTGTTTTCAGAGACTCTTTAAAACAACAAAATTGTAACTTCTCAAACGCAGTTAAAACGTTGTTCAGTGTACAAGCGAAAAGTATATCCGCTGCAAGAACAAAGATTTACTGTTGGCTGGTTCCTAACAAAGGTCCCGTTAATTTTTATGGAAGTATTTATCCTGTTTGGAAAACGGTTTAAATCTGTATTATGTAAAAAAAAAATTAAAGTTTAAATTGAAAATAATATTGCAGCAATAATATAACTTGAGTAAGAAAATGTGAAAGTTAATACCTAAATTATAGTTTTGACTGATTTAGCAATTTTTACGAGAAAAGGTTGTGAAAAAATTATTGTAGTGTTAATGAAATAAATACAATCGAATAAAAAAACAATGTGATAAATTAATGTATAAGTTTTTAAATAATTTAGCTAATCTTACGTGACAAAATTGTTATAAAAAAATCATTGTACCTAGTTCTAGTGAAAATTATATTTCATTTCATGTCCTTGTATTGTTCGAAATAATATATTAGAATTAACAAACTAAAAAAAAAAATGTTGCTGATGAAACTTGTCATGTGTTTAGAGTTGTCGGTTGTCGGAGCAGAAATTTACACGTTTAGAAATTATCTGCGGTGCACACGAAGTTATCTACGTGTAACTTCTTTCACCTCAAAATGACTGGGGAGTCTGGTTCACTTAACATTTAGTGAAATTGCGTTCCCCTCAAAAATTATCGGGGAAACCGATTCATTAACAAGCGAGCCAGACTCCCCAATATTACACTACTAACAAACATGAGCATCCACCAACCACTTTTTGCCCATCTCTTTCAAGTTGAACATGATGTAAAAAACCGTGTATAGAATTCTAGAAAATTGTCCCAGATAATTTGAAAACTATAAAAGACGGCTTTTTTCATTTTGAAACTTTTAGGTTCAACATAAAACTGAGAAGCTTCATATTCGAAAATGAAATAAGCAAAAAATGAATATCGGAACAGTCTCTGACTTCCATCTAAAAAATAATTTCATCATCATCATCAGCCCATTTTTACCCCACTGCAGGGGCTTAGGCTTCCCCCAGGGTGAGGAGGGGGGGCTTGGAGCTTAAGTCCAGCACGCTGCTCCACTGCGGGTTGGGAACTGTAACGACCGCCATCTATTGACAGCGTCCGGGACCGACTGCTTAACGTGCCCTCCAAAGCACGGTGTCAGTGATATTGTGTACTTAAGTCAGAAAAACTCATTGGTACACGCCCGGATTCGAACCATGGCCCTATGGGGCCTTATGAATTTGAAACAGGTTCGTTGCGCTCTGGGCTATCACGAATCGCTTTTTCAAGAAGAGAAGCAAATATTAGTGAATTAGTGAAAACCTGGCAACAAAAAAAAATCACACTAATTGTAATATTTGTGACCAAAACCAACTTTGATTTCATAATTTTTTTGTACTATGTAATTTTCTTTAATCAGTTCTACACACTTGTGGTCTTCGGAAAAATTAAATATTTTTCATTTGGCCTTAATAAATAAAAGGTTGAAAGATCGCTGATTTAAGTAATCAAAACGAATTATACGATTTGGTGAGGACACATATCTATTATTGAGGAGTGGGGTATTAAAGCAAAACAAACAGCCATCGATAATTTCTTATATATTTTTACAATTGAAATGATGCAGGATATGATTACATAAAAAATAAATAATAGTATGCTTTACACATCACTTTCACGATTATTTACTGTCTTAGATCATAGACCACAAAAATAAATTAATTAACAGCTGCTATTAGATCCACAATAAAATATTACTTAAACAATAAAGGAGGGCCCTCTGGAAAATAGAAAATATCTTTGTAAAAGAATTTGAGAATTTCACAGTAATTTCTCTAGCTTGACTTAATCATTCAAACGTTCAATTACAAATATAGTTCACATAGGCAAAACGAATATTACAAAAAAAGGCGAAATCAACCGATAGAGGCCCTTTACAAAAATCTTTTTTTTTTTCGGACGCTGTACTGCTAACTTATATAATAATGTCATAAAAATCTCATTGAATACAAAACTGATAAAAAGTTTTCGAAATACCTATATTACCTTCCATCTTGTTACAAAATTTTCAATCAATTGAGTAGCTATATACAGTCTGAAATTTTTATCACCATCCAAATTTTAATATTATATTAGTGAAAATAGTTAAACACGAGTTTTTGATCTGAAACATCTATTGGCGAGGGTATAAAACGGATTGTTGGTGTGGCGACGCATGCCGTGGCGACGCGTCGCCATGCTATATATTTAGAGGAAAAAGAACTTTATGTGTTTACAGCAGGGTATCATTTTTTTCTTTTAGTATCACTCAGTACAAAAATATCGATATATAGCGCGACAAAGTTGTCGTATTACCGTCGAGATGCGCGGGTAATTGATAATTGCGTCGATCAGCGGCCGCCGGCGGAATACCTTTCTCCTCTACGCCCGCGATTGCACCTTCCTCATTCGTATTTAACTTAATAAGTATGCTGTATCGACAATTTTTTCGGGAAAAATATTTTTAATGTGAAAAATTAGACCACATTTTTTTTTTCAAAAATCTTTAGATTCCACCTAAAGTCTAGAAAAATTTGGCGGGTGATAAAAAAAATAACTTGGTATTTATTTATTTTTTAACTTATTACAACAAATGTTTTTTAACACAAGCTCGTATAAAGAAAATACACCTTTTGCAGGAGGGGCTTAAGACTGTATCACTGATCAGACAATTTATTTCTTGTTATTAGTAAAGTTATCTAAAGAGAATTTTCGTAGGCAATTATACTATAAAAATTATTTCTTAAGGAAATTATACATTTAATAAAACCTTATTATCGTTTTCGTAAATAGAAAATCAAGTATAAACAGAAATCCTTCGACATATTTTATATATTTTATTTCTTATAAATTCAAAGCCGGAGAAATAAAATATGTAATTCAAAATCTACACATTTTCACATACCATAATACATTTCAAACTAGAAAAGAGTTATAAAAAAAGACCGTACCTACATGATAATAATCTATAAAAATGCTCAATATAGGCGGATTCAATATATTTATCTATTGTAAAATAATTATTTTATGTTACAGGGCTGTAAAAAAGTTTATTAATATAGGAAAAAACAAAAACTTATAGTCAACTTGTACGTAGTGATACAACAATAAAAAAAGGAATGTGAAATTAGTTGGTACTTGACAGTTTAATTGCGTCTTGACAGTTATTATATATTAAAAAAAATCACTTAATCATCGAATTTTAGATACTGAACAATAATAGGTGGATAAACCAATCAACTGAGAAAAATTGTATACGCAGTTGACAGTGTCAACCGACTATGGAAGATATTTTGTACGGAGACAATATTTAAATATTGTAAATTTTTACATTTAAAGTAAGAAATCGACAATTAATCCTCGTCAAAACAGACCACATGCATTTCGGAAATATACGACACGAGTTACATGCGAATGAGTAGAGCTCCGCACTTCTCTATACCGTTTACGCGGCCGACGAAGCAGCGAGGCTAGAAAGCCTCAGCGTTACCAAATAAGAGCGTAGTACATTGCTGCACAAGTTAATAATTATCTGGTTCTCACCGTAGAAGCTATGCAATGTATACAACGCTAGTAAAGCGTCATTGGTAGCCTCAGCTGACTTCGTCACGTCGCGTATCGGGGAGCGTTTACTAAATATTGAAATTATCATCACGAGGTATATAATACAAAATTTTAGTAGAGTTTTTATTAAATAATCGGCACTTAAACACAAACTCTCGAATAATATCAGATTGTTGTTCTGGGTAATCTGTTAAATTTTCTCACTTGCTTGACCATGCAAAACCGCCATGTAAAGTGTACAGGACGATAGCTGTCGACGAAGCGAAGCAATATCAGTAAAAAAACGTATAAATCCATATCAGCCCATTATGCCCCATTGCGGGTTGGTGGATTTTAATGACTGCCATCTGATGACGACGACCGCGACATAAAATAAAAACCGGTCAAAAGCGATTCGGCTTAAGAATCCCCAACTCAATGAAAGAAAACACAATTGTGTTAAATCCATAACACGAATATTACTATGTCTTTCTATATATACTCGCACTTGGCCGATTTTTTATACAATGTTTCGATTTGCGATCCGATATCCAGATATCGTACTGTACACAGTGATCGAATAGACAGAGCGTTTCGTAACTTACGTTCACATAGATCTCTTTTAATTTCTTGTGGATCCAAGAGACATTATATCGAAGAACAAAAACGAAGATCATACAATAACAACCACAAAGAATAGAGTAGGTTAGAGGTGCCATGTGAAGGTATTGGATCAAAAACACGCGTTCCAAAAATAAATACACAACGAATATGAGTAAAAATATTACGCATACATAGTTTTGTATCAGATTTGTACACCATTTTAGAAAGGTATTAAGCCGTTTTAAGTATGCAAAATACTGCATACTTGAAGGGGACAGCATAACACACAAAAATATAATAACAACAGTCGAGCAATGGCTGACCCTCAAAATAAAAAATGAGGAATATGAAGAGGACATAAATATGCGTCAACGGATATTATGATTCCTGTAACGTAATTATCACGCGTAATTTTTCTTCGTCGGTTTCCTCGTATTTATGATGATTTCGATCATCAATTTTACTGATGGCGAACCATCATATTTTTTGAAGAAAAATTTTCTCAGTGTGACAACTTTTGTAAATTTACCTTTATCGATTGCGATGTATTATTTAACACTGATCATTCAACTTTTTAATTTTGAGTTTAAGATTTTTTAAATGCATATATCAAAGGACTGAGCAAAAGTTTATTGAAAAACATTTATTGGTTTTACATTTGTATGGAGAAGCGTTTAGAAAAATAGCTTTAATACGAGTAGCTTGGAAAAGATTTAACTTTCATGGACGTATTCAAAAACTTTCGACTCATATTTTCATGGTTACATTAATTTATAAAAATTCGCTCTAAACATTTACTATGAATTAAGGAAATAAGGATTTAATTTAATTTCAATTAAATTAAATCAACAAAACGTATAAGTTAGTGTAATCGCGGCATCGCGTTAATACCAGTTAAAATAAACAAGGTGTGGTTTTTCGCTCCTGCCAAATTAATGCATACCATATTCAGTCCATTATGACTTATTGCAGGGGCTTAGCCCTCCCCTCGGAATGAGGGTGCTTAGAGCTTAATCCACAACGTTGCTACAGTGCGAGTTGGTGGATTTCAACGGGCACCGACGACGACCTAACGTGCTCTCCAAAGCACGGAGTCAGTGATAGTTATGCACTTAAGTCAGAACAAACTCATCGGTATACGCCCTGAGAATCGAACCACGATCTCCTAAGCAAGAAGCTGGTTCGCCACCACACGACTATTACGACATTATAAATTAATGGATTAATGCATATAAAAATTCAATAAGAGAATAGACATTTTATTAAATGTCCAAATTTTTCATTTCATTATATGCAACGAAGTCATATCGACGCTACGCAATACCTAAACTTCCACACAAGGTTACTAACCTCTGAACGCATTCGATAACACCTTGAATAGTGGTGAAAATGCAATTATTAAAAAAAAAAAATTATATGGAACATTAGGAAAAATTAAAATTTTATTCGAGCTTAGCTGATACTAAGTAACCCGCATCAAGCTGGCAGAAGGTTTAAAACACACCTGGTAACATGGGTTGTCGATTTGTTACAATAACGTATAAAGATACAATTCAAATAACATAAAAAACTGCATTAACAGAATAACGGTTAATACAATAACATTGAAGAATGGGTATTACTACAAATAGACATGGATTTTAAATATTTTTCTTATTTATAAAATTCGAACCCTGATCAACCATTTTACAATGGTAGGATGAATGTAAAAGGACAAAACGTGATACATTTTATTACATATTTTAATATATATCGCACCCTAACTACAATACTGGTACAATTTGAAATTGTCATTAAAAAAAAAAAAAGTGTGTGCGTGTAACCTTTACGCGCGATTGAAGTAAAACTGTGAAGTTTTTTTTGTACGTTTTATAATAACAAATATGAGATGATTCTTCGCTACTATCCCAGTCTGACAATTCTTGTAAAAGTTCGAAGTCAGAATCGCTTTCACTGGACGTAGACATTTTCACACTAAATTACAACTAAATTAAATAGATATTGGTTTCAAATTATTAGGATAAAAGTAATTTAGCGAATTTTTATTTGATGATAGCAGACGATCGATAAGTAAACCATCACATTTGACAGATAAGCCGCATGTTTATCCTCAGTAATAAATTCTATCCTTCAACAGCTGTCAGAAGTATATTGGGAGGCACGAAATGTCATTTTCATACAAAAATCTAACTCTGGTAAGCTATCGACCCTCCCGGGGCCTCCCGTCGATAGATGACGTGCGACGGTAGACATGTCTATCCACCGACAGGTTATTGAGACGACAAAACTATACAATGGATAGAATTTTTTACCCTAGTATGGTTAGACCGTCGATAGATAGGTAATTGGGTTTGGCTGTTAGAGATTTTTAAAAAACTTTGCAATTTAAAATTTATTTTTTTTAAACTGTTGAATTTTTATTCACTTTGCTATTCACAATTGATCCCTTTGAAAATTTGGAAATAAATAATCTTAATTGATTATGATATTTGCCACTAGCTGGCGTATAAGTCAAGAAGCGTGGAGTGTATGACATATACTACGACCAATCCAAATTATTATTTTTTAAATTGCAAAGTTTTTTAAAAATCTCTAACAGCCAAACCCAATTACCTATCTATCGACGGTCTAACTATACTAGGGTAAAAAATTCTATCCATTGTATAGTTTTGTCGTCTTAATAACCTATCGACGGATAGACATATCTACCGTCGCACGCCATCTATTTTTAAATAGCGGAAACTACAGACTATAGTAAGCGTCACTTCCGTCAGAAAAAAAATCTGAGTTACTCCCTAGTCGCGCCTAAAGAAGTTTTACTTCAACAATGTTAAAACCATGAAACTTTCTCGAAAAACCTATGAATTTAAAACCTTTACTAGTTTAGTATTTAAAAATAGGTTTAGAGTGTACAACTGAAATCAAATAAAAATCAACTGATCTCATGCTGTCACACGAACTTCTTACGACATTGGAAATGAACCTAACGGAATAAAGTAAACACACACATTTTGGATAATATTTTTCGAAATAAATATTTTTCGCAAAAAAAAAATAACACAACTGTATCTGAATAAGCTTAAAACTTCGAAATATAACATTCTGTAAGACATTTCCATCGAACGAACCGAATTAGTATGAAATGTAACACCGACCATATCCGACTTCCAACGAAGGCCACCCTTAACTACTACTTCCGGTTGTCCGATTCTAACAATTTTAGTCTCAATCGATCTCTCGTCTAATTATCCCGCGCCGTTTTTTTACTTTTTTCATATTCGGATCTAGTTCTCGAGATATCGGGCTCCCAAAATGAAAACCGGGGAAAAAATTGCGATGTTTTTCGTTTTTTGCCGATAATTTTTTTTGTTTTTGAACTTTTTCCAAATTGTCTTTTGCCATCTTGTAGAGCTCGCCGAGCTGCGTCTTTTGACACCACGATCATCCCGATATATCGAAAACTCTTTGTGCAATCTGCCTGTCTCACAAAACTCCTAAATGACCCCCTATATTCCAACGAAATGAAAGTCCTTTAATGACAGAACATATTTTTATTTATTTTTAAATAAACCGAGTTGCTGTGACAATTAATGACTGACAAAATGTCAGCATTTGTGTTTAACATATAAAAACGTTAAAAATAGTGACATCTTTCTGTACCGAAGCGAAAAATTGACAGATCGATAGAGAGAAAAAAAATCGGTGTGGGAAATATCGCTATACTACGGTAATTTTTGATAATTTTTGCGTGAAAACGTTTTTCGTGATCCCAGTTATCTCAATATCTACACGACGACACACAAATATGTTGTCTAACCGTTTCCGTTGCGAAGTTATGACTAATTCTTTGGTCGCGTGGAGTGTATTTAGAGGTCTTCAACCCCCCTCCCCGACTCGATGACTTAAGTGTATAGTTAGCTTTAAACTTTATGGCGGATCGGACTTGGTACAGTCGTATACCCCTCGCTCCACTGCGTCCCGCTACACCTAAAACTTGTTACTGCGACGCGACTTGTGCCTATGTTCACATCCGCCATAAAGTTTGACTGGAACTATACGATAGTGTAAGCACACTAAAAGGTATAAGACACTGCCTTTTTTCAAAATATGTAAATCACTTGGCGGTAACGACATCGATTCACGAGATATATTAACATTTGTGGCAACAACAAAAGCATTTCATCGCTAATTCTAGAAGGACTTTAGTATGAGTGCCTTTTTAAAAACGTTTTCACGTAAAAAAACTTTAAAAGGTGGCAGTTATAACACAAAAGTGTACTTTTGTCGATTTGTACCAGTATTTAAGTTACTGTGCCAGTCGTGTTTGCTATAACAAACTTCCATCAAATTTTGGTTAACCTACTCACAGAATATGTTTGAATTTATATTTGAATTTTCGTGGCTATTTCCACAGACTGAAAAATTATGTAAACATTACGGGAATTAGTTTTTTGATATTTTAAGTTTTTCTCAATAATGTCAACTGTCAATGGTATTAAAACTAAATAGTTATAAAAAATTTAAGCAATAACGTATAAACTACAAAAAGACTTTCACCCCGACCTACTATATCATATCCTATCCTACATATGAGAATCGTTTGAACCGGTTAAGTCAATTTCAAATGAATACTAAAAATGCTTTTATTTTATTGGAAAAGTACACAAAACGCATTTTAAATCTTAACCGCAATTTGATGGTAGTTAGCGTTACATGAAACAAAATAAAAATTGTGAAAATCTCCAAATTCTTTGTTCATGAGCAATGCATTTTTTTAATATTGTCCATTGAGACAAATCTAATAAACCACTTGACCGTGATAATTAGACATTTGGTATATATAGCATTCTACGCCAGTACCGTTGATGCCATAAAACAGTTGTCTAATCAGCACTGTAACAACTACAGTGGTACACAATCAATTAAAAGTATTAAAAAAAATAACTACATTGTACATCACAAATGTATATAAAACGGAATCGATAAATTTGAAGTAGGTATATATTGAGCCGATGTTTAGTAATAAATACTACTATAATATACACATCGAATTATTCTATGATACAAAAAAAATAACACAACACAGTTAGTTCTCATTTGATTATTTAGATGAATTAAATATTTTGAATAATTCATCGTTGACGTTTTTTTTTTGTTAGACCAAATTAAAACAGATGACAATAATATAAAATACAGAACTGTATAAGAATACTCATTAAAAAAGAAATTAAAAATTGACATGAATTTTCAAAGAAACAACGATTGTTTATGGTTAATATCTCTCAATATCTCTGCGCTGAAGATGAACACCGGCGCACGGGAAATAGCATTATAATCTAGGACAAATGAGGCCGACAAACTGCATCGACCCACTCCATTGCACTGATCACCGCCGCGCCGACGGCCACCCGCCGTAGAGATAATGCAAACCATAAATTGTCATTTCGACAAAAAATTCATTACGATTTTCGCTGCCGTATTTAATTTTTTTTTTTAATTTTAATAATATACCTGTAACTGGTATAAAAAAAGTAATAAAACGTACAGACAGTTATGCACTTTATTTATTATGGGTTACAATTTCAATCGGATATTAACGAAAGTTCGGCACTGAAATAACTGTGTTGAATGTCATACAATTTTCAATATTAGCGGTTTTTTAGTATTTTCCACTACCTTACACATTAAACACGTTTTTCTTTGGTTAACATTACCGAGGGCGAGCCGAAGTTTATAGGAAATTTTAAAAAAGTCCCCCCCCCCTCTCCCACCGCGTATAGAAGAAATGAAAAACAAATTTACCTTATCACTTTATTCGCTTTTTTTGATCCACATTACAATTTAAAAACGAATATTTGAATCAAAAATTCTTTGGTATTTTCCATTCGAAAAATAATTTTATTAAATAAGCAAACAAAAAATTGAGGACCAATTTTTTTTACATTTATTTGTCGCCAACCATTACAAAACTCGACATGATTTTTCTATTTTCATTTTTTTAAAGTTTTCATTTATAAAAAAAAATACTGGTGCAATCTATATAGATACTGTGACGCTAGTTAGTGTTTACAATGGAGTATAAATTTAAGAACTTTATTTAGCAAATTGATTTCTTTATACATATAATAGATACTAAGTAATAATATAAATTATACTCTTAAATAATGTAAATATTTTTAAAGTGTATAAAATCATTAAACTATATTCTGTACAGACGACAAAAAAAAATTATAAAAATGGCACATTCTATTCTTCCCATAGAAAAATTGGCTCCGCCCCTTCTCTACACCTTCCGCTTATTTTAATTGACAAAAACCACTAATAAGCAGTCTTTTTACACTTAAAAACTATTTTAAAAAATACTGAACATCCAACTTTTTTATTTTTTAAATACAACTATAGGATTTTTTCCTAACTCTGCTTAAGCGAATTGCTATACATTTTAACTAAAAATAAACAAGATTCAATCATATTGCAATTTTTTAGAAAAAAACTGTACTGTAACTATTTCTCAATGAAATGTGATTGTTGGAAAAAAAATATTACGAAATAGTCTGAAAACACATTGATATTATTTAACTTTAATTTAAATGCCATATGTAAAAACAAAAAAATATGTGCTCTATAATTTCAAACAATCACTAGATACATACAGTTTTCCTCTATAATTTAAATGTTAAAAAACATACGCGAATAAATAAAATATTTCTGTTAGAAGAGTTAATGTACTAAAAAAAAATTCTTAATAAATTAATATTCTACACTACACAATAGTTGCATTTTATATTTGACTAAAAAATATTAAATAGCTAGAAAAAATTTTGATATTTATATAAGTAATATTTGCGTATAACAAACCGTTTCGACATAAATATTTAAAAAAAAAAAAACCTGGTTTTTTAATAAAATCCATCATAAATACTAATTGCCAATATATGCGTCATACGAAGACAAGCCAGTTAATATATCCAGTGTGTCATCCATAAGTACCTAATAACATCTTGCGCGTTTGTTTAGTTTGGCACGTGACGAAAATTAGTCAATCGCAGCACAGATCACTGAGTCAACGCGGACTATACGGTAAGAGTGAATAACCTTTCGTTTGCGCATTCCGGCAGCACAGACCGTTTCTTAGTAAAACAACCTCTTTCATTGCGCATAAACTCTTGGCACAGGTTGCAATAACTTAGCCGCCGCTATAAGGCGAATAAAATAACAGCGTGTTACACAACTCATAGTAACCGTAGATTAAATAAAAAACATCAGGCGCAAAGAGAATTCAACCTGTATAAGCCAACCGCTCGAATCCGAAGAATTGAACTAATTTTATTAGTCTCTGTAATTTATGTGACTATTTTCTCATTCAAATTTGTCCTCAAAGTTGCTTGCCACAGAGTGTTTATAATAGTATGCCAAAACTATAAATATATGACACATTGGATAAAGAACTACTAATGTGTCTATACATTAGTAGTTCTTTATTATTATTATTATTAGTTTTGTAGCGTTTTGTTAGTAAATCTTATGTCGAATTGACACGAGATTTCTGAAGACTCATTGAATGTAGCCGAAACCGAAGAAGGTTCTACTCATGAAGTGCTATCTATAATATATGTTAAATTCAGACCATCATCAGCTATGGTGACAACAAAAGTCATTTATTTGATAGCAATATGATTTGTATGAAGAAATTGTACAGCGCCTCTAGTGGTATCGATATGAACTAACAATATCCATATACAAATGTCACAAGTTCGACACGCGGTTAAGGGGATAGTGTTTCTCTCCGTCGTTTCGAACTGGCATCGCTATCTCCGTTTCAATCCTTCTTCCCCGACCTAATCCTGAGTGACAGAGATGTCAAAAACAAATTGCCAAAAATACCTATAAAATAGCCATCGAAACAGCTAGCGGGCCGTGACTGTTTTCACCTCTGAAATGTGTATCAATAGGAACTAAAATTTGCAGGGTCACTAAAAAAAAAAGATGTCCTTAGGGCGGTACGTTTATTTTTTTTATTTTTTGATTGGCATTAATATCGAATTTACGGCTCACTATGTTCAAAAACGAAGAACCAACGGAAATCATGTTTTTTCGGGACTTTATTCTAAAATAACCGAATAAGATATTTTAAAAAAACACAGCCCTGTGACCGTATTTCTCCTATTACATATATTTTTTCTGTAAATATTGATAAAGAAATACAAGGAGGATTAGATACGGGCCGAATTCTCTTTTTTATATGAAAAGCCTACCCCCTTAAATAATAGAAAACATGAGTGTGCGCAGTTACAAAAGGTAAGCTATAAAAATACCATTATTGTAATTAATTTAAAAAAGCTTCTAAGAAGTTGAAACACAAAATTTAACAAGTTTTTCACTGTCACGCACTTATAAAATTGATTCTAAACAGCCCCAAAGGGAAATTTGCTATTATCACCATCATCAGACTTTAATACTTTCACTGCTGGAGTACAGGCCTTTTTCAGCATTGAGTTATGGAATTTGGATCATAAGTCCACCATGCAAGTTGAGTGCTGCTAACCTACAATTTAATTTTAAATAAGTGACAATATAGAAAGAGGTTATATTTTACATTTACTATTTCATAAATTAAAAATTCATTGGATAACACGGCCGTGGCAGAAATTGAGCCCAGGACCTTTGTATCAACGGCTGGATGCTCAACTAGTCGACAGGACCTGCTTACAAAAGATTATACACACGAAAGAATATATGCATAAATGATTCATAACTCCGAATCACAAATAGCAGGCATATGCTGTGGTGGATGACATTTCGTTTACGCATTCCGCGAGTTCATAACCAGAACAGTCTTTCTTAATGAACTGTTTACAGTCATTATTCACAACTTTTTCGTTACGCATGAATACTTAACATCGGGTACATAAACTTAGCCGCCGTTCGAAAACAAAATTTTAACATATATTTTTTTAAAATTGTATTACAAAATATATTAGAAAAAATGACTGGACGACGAAAAGCATTGTAAATGTTAACTCAACGCCCCTTTCATAGTTAATTTCTAATTGGTCAGTCCATATTCAACCGAATTGTGTAAAAAAATTCATTTACCATATAAACCATAATACTTGTTACCTCTGCGAAATCATAGTTCGTATATGAATGGCCACTATCCTCTAAAAACTGAAATCGGATCCATACATTAAAAACTTGTTTACTATTAAACAAAGCACAATAAAGTTAATACTTTTCTAATTAGACAGGTCCATCGAAAACGAATAAGCTTATCGAATTAAAATACTATTTTCCTTATGTGAAATATGAATTACATATAAACACTGGCACATGTAGCTTAACATCACAGTATAAAAAAAAAGAGTAGTCAAGTTTGAACCTTTGATTTAATGTCTTTAAATTTAAGTTCTATTCTACTTGAAAACTAATATTGTTATCTTTACGAAACTTTTTCAGATTTTTCATAAATCATCATTTTAATAATACAGATTGTCGGTTCAGTGAGAGTACGTCTTAGATATGCCCGGAGCGGGAACTAGATTAATCTGAATACACGGTAACAAAACTTCAGGAATTATCTTAAGATTCTATCTAGTTAATATAACGAAACTGTGATAAGCATAGAGAAAGCATCTTACGTATGTAGACTAACATAGTGCAAGAGGTAATATCGTTGAAGTTTACCCAAATTCGTAAGGACGAAAAAGCTACGGCTTTTTACGTTTACGTTTTTTTTTCCATCAGCCCTTGTTGTACCCCACTGCAGGGCTTAGGCCTCCACTCAAGATGAGAGGCTTGGAGCTTAAATCCACCACGGTACTCCAATGCGGGTTAGCGAATTGTGACGACTGGCATCTACTGACAGTAACCGGGACCGACTGCATAACGTGCTCTCCGAGACATGGAATCCGTAATAGTTAATGTACTTAAGTCAGAAAAAACTCATTGGTACACGCTCGGATTCGAACCATGGCCACATGGCCATATAGATTTGAAACAGGTTCGCTGCGTTGGAGCTATCACGTTTTTTACGTTAAAATAATGTATTCTGAACAAGTAAGGCCCTGGTAGGCTCAGAAGCGACCATATGTTCAGATGTTTATTATATTTTTAAATTAAATTTTTTATTATTTTGATGAATTGTTTATATATTTTATAATGGTTTCGTGTGCATTATGTGGTTGTAATAAGTGTTGTATCAATGACATTTAGGTTCGTATATTATTGCCTGCATATATGCTCACTATACCACATAATTTAGACGTGGTATATATCCTATTTTATATTCTTAAGCCTTTTGTTATAAAATTTCATTACACGAAAAAGGTAATCGTGTAATACGTGAAAATATGAAGTTTCGTCATACCACCATTTATGTACAAAGGGCTGCACACAAATGTATAAACACGCATACACATGTAAAAAACTTTTGGTTGCATAATTTTCTGGGCTTTGTTAGTCTAGGTACATATATTACAAGTACAATACTATGTATATGGCGATGAGCATGTAAAAATGTTTAAACGATTGTCTTTTTGGCGGAATTTTTGTTTTAATTTAAATATAGAGTTCTATTTCATAATTAGGAAAATATTTAAAAATAAATTCATGTCGATCACTAGGTTTGTAGTGTCAAAGTTGTCTTTATGTTCATCATATTAGGTTTAAAAGTACGTTTCCTACGGTCCCGGTCGCTGTCAATAGATGGCGGTCGTTACAATCCGCCAACCCGCATTGGAGCAGCGTGGTGGATTCAAACTCCAAGCCCCCTCATCTTGAGGGGAGGCCTAAGCCCCTGCAGTGGGGTATAAAAAAAGGCTGATGGAACGGTACATTTCCTAAGATATTCCTAAAACTTGAAAACATTTCTTTAGCTTGTTGACCGATTGCGTCATTAATCTTGAGGTACGTTACCGTTCATGTGTTCATATCGAAAACACGTATTCTCAAAAGTTTGACGTCGACTATGCTCCCCCACCGTATATCTATGACGTAGTCGCTTTGATAAGAACAATATGTAGCAGTTGTAGAATAAAATAGCATGAAAGTCAGGCTTAATTTAAAAAAAAAACTGCTATTTTAATGCTATAATATAGCATTTTTTTTTATTTCTTGCTTTCTAGTAGATATCACACACTAAACCTCAAAAGTTCAATATATCAGAGCTACTGTTCTTTCCTACACTGCCGCAAAATACAATCTGGCGTGCATTCCATATTGGTCACATTTATTACATGTACACATACGTCTATACTAAAGACCGCACAACGCACTGAGTATAACATAGTTTTATTTCCGCCAATGATTTTTTCCTTCCTCTATGTGATCTACCTGAAAATGAAAACGTTTTATTATTGATACTTATTGACCCACCGAGGTTACAAAATTGTATTATTAACGAATACAGACCGCAAAAAAAAAAAAAAACACCACCACAGTCACCACTTTTGAGTAATAGTAAATTAATGACGTTTCCTTCTTTGCGTAGTGCTGGAGTACTAAATATCGAAAGTGATAATGATTTTTCGCTGGTCAGTGTATTTTACGTTGATAGTATAATCTTGGTGTACCAACATTTTTCCTTTTGTGTAATATATGCCTGATTAAATACTAAAATGGTACAGATCGCCTTAAACTTTATGGCGGATCCGAAAGTAGGTACAAGGCGCGTCGCAATCACCAGTTCTGGGTCTAGGACGCAGTGGAGTGTGGAGGTGGTGCGTCACTCCCGCAAACTCCGTGGTAATCTATCCTACCTGATACCTGTGCAAACACGCATTCAGCGTTGTATTCAGATCCGCAATCAAATTTGAGGCGATCTATACTTTAACAGTTTTTTTTTGTATTGTTAACTTCAAAAAGTAAAAACGGAATTATTAAAATTGACCCGTGATTGATCTACACGCTTACCTACTTCACCTATGCCCCTCTAATATATCGCCGTATCTAGCTAGCGCCGCATATGACGCCAGCAATGCATGCGGCGTGTGCGCAGGGGGACATCGCGAATGCGCAGAAAGTGCAGCCCAGCGGTACACATCCGCTGTAGCATCCGACGCACAACTGTATTGTGTGTGCCTGTCTGGTGCACCGCCGCAAGCCGCGCTGAGCGTACAAAATGACATCGCTCGCCAACCGCCGTCCCTGTGAAAATTAAAGCAATACACATATTAAGGTATAACATAGAACTAAATGCCTCTCCAGTCATGCCCTAGTATCGTGATAGCCCAAAGCGCAACGAACCTGTCTCAAATTTATAAGGCCATAGGGCCATGGTTCGAATCCGGGCGTGTACCAATGAGTTTTTCTGATTTAAGTACATAACTAACACTGACTCCGTGCCTCGGAGAGCACGTTAAGCAGTCGGTCCCGGGTGCTATCAATAGACGGCGGTAGCTACAATCTTCAACCCGCAGTGGAGCAGCGTGGTGGATTTAAGCTCCAAGCCCCCCTCCTCACCCTGGGGGAGGCCTAAGCCCCTGCAGTGGGGTAAAAATGGGCTGATGATGATGATGAGGATATAATTAAAACCTGTTACAAAAATAACCAGAAAGCTCAAATACCATAATTAAAAATATTTTGAATAAGGTCCAATTTCCACTAGATAACAAATGCTGGATGGGAGCATTGCATTCAATCCTTAAAAAAAATTGTCTTGACCGATATGGACAGCGTGTCAACGGTTAAATAAGGATGAATTAATTAATCGACCGTACCCAATTAATAAACTCCAAACATTTTCGAACCGTTCTTGGTTCAGAACTGTCAACCAACTAAAGGTAAAACGATACGGTCTATACAGACAGAAAAAAAGTTTGAAATTTTAACTAGTGTCAAAGCCTTGATCCAATGTAAGTTAATTATTAAAGAATCATAATATTAAAATGCTCATAAAATTAAACATAAAATAAACTAAAAAATATTTGTACTAACTTGTCGACAACGACAACTGGCCCATTTTTGTACTCCATCTGACTACCAGCGACGAATTCTATCAACGCGAACGAATCTCTATACGGTTCCGTCAATCTATTCAGCATTTCTTCTTTTTCCGACTCACTCTTAGCTTCCTTCAAATTCTTAATAAACTCATTCTGTTCCGGTTTCCCTAACGTATACGTAGCAGTTTCACCGTCCAACCATCCTTTACATCTTAAAAATTTTACACTTAATTGATAATCGTCTTGTAACGAATGCACGCTGACATTCGTCACTTCTATTATTCTATCTGGTGCCACGTTTTCCGGTACGGTATCGACTCTTTCATAATAGTAACAAGGTCTTCTAGATTCTATTTCTTCTTCTACCGTCATCGCTGGAGGTACAGGCGGTGGAGGTGGTGCCGTATCAGGAGGAGTTCCGGCAGTTTTCGACCAATCTGGGAATTTGAATCTGGTTGGCGAGCTTAGTTTGAAGTTCTTGAGCGACATTTTGGAAGGACTCTTGGGCGATTTGGGACCCTGACGTCTCGATTCAGCAAGGGATGGGAACAGGTCGCCGTTGGCTATCGACTTCCTGGCTGATAGGTCTCTGGTTCCAGAGTTGAGTTTTTCTAATTTTAGTTCAGCTCTATCAAAACGGTAAGTTGGATCAGGGTCTTTAGATTCTACTTTCATTTCTGGCTCTGGAGAGTTAGAGTCTGGTATTAATCTTTCGTCGTCGGCGCACTCGCTGCTCACTTTTCGACTGGGGTTGGTCGTTTCCGGGGAATTCGATGGGGTTGTTTCTGGGGTGTTCTCTTTCTTTTCGCTCTTTCGGTACGCGACGAAGGTTTCTTTGCATACAAAACTCGCTCTGAAGTTCGCTACGAACAGTTCTGTCTCGTCCTCAGTAGGCCAGAAAGGTTCACAGTCCTGTAATAAGATAAACATTTCAAAATCAGTTTTTTTATATTGGCAAAGGAAGGTACAGCACCTCTTTTGCATGGTTACTTCTGTACACACACACAGACTGCCATTTTACCCGTCTTAAAAAAAGACATTATATATCTAATGCATTGTATCCATTAAAAATACTTGAATATGAAAATATAATCTTTAAAAAGCTTCTCACAGGTTCGTTATCTTCAGTCAAAACTAGCACCAACTGTGCTGTATGGTCCCAAAGCAACCGCCAGAGATCCGGAACAGCCGGTTGTGGTGGATGTTGGGCGACGCAAAACTCGCGCAAACGTCGTCTGCCGCACACCCACGACGCGTTTATATAGTCGCTCCCTAAAAAATATGAAAGTATGCGTAACAGATCGGACCTTAGAAGTGAAACTTCCAAAGTACATATTAGTACGAGCAGGCTTAAATTATTTGCCAATATAACGCGTTCCCGCAACTTATTAACCAGGGTAATACGCAAAGGAGAAAATAAACATTTTCGTTATTTAAATGTAATCGCCAATGGTTTAAGAAGAAAATCGTCGATCTTTGTTTCTACTGATGTCAAATAATACTGATAACAAATACACAATACTGATGGCAAGTTTCATGCACCCAAAGAGAAATAAAAAAAAATTTATGTTGACATGTTAAAATTCTTTTGACTTTCTTCGCTCTATTTTTCCATTGTACAAATACTATCGTGGACGTAATAAACCCCTTTTTTTACCTCCACCACAGGCAGAACGGAACATTCGTGTATAGCTATAATACAAGCCACATGAGCGGGAACGCGCCGGCGCAGCGAATGCATCAGTGGTGGTAGTGAAACAGACAAAGCAATACTATTTAGTACAAATATTAAACTATTCTGTTGTGCGCGAGCGCTATACTTATACCAGCACCTAACTGGAGATTAATGAACATCAAGACTACTAGGAGTGATCAAAAATTTGTGAGAACGACATATATATTCCTTGGTAAGAAAATAAATAAATACTAGCAGGCATAGCTCAGATATTTGTAATATTAATAAAGAAAAAGTCCGCAAATCCCTTTTGTTTTTTTTTTTAATGTAGTCGTTTGTTTGTTACGTGTCGGAACGTGTTTTCGAAAATGGAGAAAAACAAAGTGCGAGCCGTTATTAAATACGTCTGTTTAAAAAAGTTAACGACGCAAGAGATTCACTGCGATTTGGAAGCAACATTAGGAGAGCCTGCTCCGCCGTATTCACTGTCGCAAGGTGGGCTCCTCAATTTCGAGTAGGAAGAACAAGCACGGAAGACGAACATCGTTGCGGCCGTCTATCGACGTCAGTCACTCAAAAAAATGTTGTTAAAGTCGTGAAAATTGTATTGAGCGATCGAAGAGTTACTATCCGTTACTTAGTTCAAGAAACGGGCATTTCATATGTAAGTATTCAATCCATATTGAAACAATCTTTGAATATGAGAAAAGTCTGCGCAAGATGGGTGCCGGGAATGTTAACAGACAGTCAGAGACAAAATCGACTTGACCTTTCGAAGACATTATTTGACAAGTTTCTAGAAGATTCTGAAAACTTTTTGTCTCGTTTCGTAACAATGGACGAAACATGGGTCCATCATTTTGATCCCGAGATAAAACAGCAATCTTCACAATGGAAACGGCCATCATCACCGACCCCGAAGAAGTCTCGTGCCGTGGCATCGGCTGGCAAGATTATGGCTTCAATATTTTGGGACTCAGAAGCGATATTGTTGATTTATTACCTGGAGCGTGGAACCACAATTACAAGCCAATATTACGCAGCATTAATTCCCAAGTTGAGGAATACCATCAAAGAGAAGAAAAGGAGAAGGAAACTTCGAAGGGGCGTGCTGTTTCATCACGACAACGCACCCGCGTATAGGTCGGCGGTTGCGATGGCTCCCATTCAACAAGCTGGCTTCGAATTGGTTGACCAACCCCTTTGGCCAGCAGATCTGGCGCCTAGCGATTTTCATCTGTTCCCCAAATTGAAAGAATACTTATGGGGAAACAGGTACGAGGTAATGGATGCCGTGGAGAGCTTTTTGCAAAACCAAGATAAAACTTTTTTTGAAAAGGATTGAAGCCTTGGAAAAGCGCTGGACTCGGTGTGTAGAGAGACTCGGAGACTATGTAGAAAAATAAATTATTAAGTTAACAATAGTCATTACATTTTATCTCATTGTCAATACTTTTTGATTTCTCCTCGTATGTTTGCTTTACCTTCCACTCCAGGTTTAGGTACAAGCATGACCCTTGCGCCGTCGGACGGCACGTGCCCACCCTGTCGGTTTTTGTCAGCGTTATGAGCTGCGCGGGCGCATACACCCGTCTCGATGCAGGAGCGCGTTATTAACTGAAAAGGGTTTTATTTTATAATAATTATAATACAAAATAATTTTATAATATCAATTGGTATAAAATTAATCTCCATTTTCTACTGTAATGTGGATTTTGAATATGAATTTAATTCATTACTTTAAAATTTAGTGAATATATTATTTTTAGTGTGATTTTTGACAATGCCGATCAAACATCGGACGCCTCAACGACGGCGCGGTTCGAAGCCATACAAACAAATAGCAAGTCAAATTCGAAACTACGGTGTACATCCAGAGACTACGGCATTAGCTTTTTTTTTCACAAGTATTCCTTTACATAAAAACCTAGCTTTCCGTCCGCGGCTCCGCTCGCATGGTCAATACAGTTGTACCGGAACCACCTTTTTTCGGGATAAAAAATTGCCTATGTCACTCTTCAGCTCATAAACTATATTTATGCAAAAAATGGCGACCCCGGTATAACTGTGTAGTCCATGCGAGCGGAGCCGCGGGCAGAAAACTAGTTTGAAAATTGAATATAGCTCGTAACTCAGGAATAATGTAGCATTCTAACGGTGAAAGAATTTTTGAAATTGGAATGGTAGTTTTTAAGTTTATTAGTTACAAAGATATAAAAATACAAATCTTTCCTAATTATAATATTAGTATAGATAATTGTTTTTATTCAAAACATTAACCTTTGGTCATGACTGATAGTGAAAACCAAAACTATGTCTAGAATTAACATTCTGTCAAAACACAAATTCAAACATCAAATACTGTTCTGATAATCTGTCTATTTGATATAAATAATAACTGAACAAAAACATTTCACATACCTGAAACTGTTTTTCCAACAAATTCACGGGTGGGGGGCATGGCTGAATTTGACTCCTACCCGCCAAAGACCGCATTCGTTCCAACAACGCATAATTTTCCACTCTATTGACTCTGTAAATACAAAATATTTAAATTTAGCAAGTTGATATATAAATAACAATATTAATAAAGTCAAAAATATAGTCCTACATCTAAAAGAGCGAAGCTTAGGAAATTATAACAGTAAATTAATTGTTGCGCTGTCAATAGATGGCGGTCCAAACCGCAGTGGAGTAGCGTGGTGGATTAAGTTCCCAGCCCCTCTCACCCTGGGAGAGGCCTAAGCCCCTGCAGTGGGGTAAAAATGGGCTGATGGAGAATTTAATAGTTTGACTTAAGACACACAATTAGGTGATAATAACGTAGCATAGTATTTAGATGAATATACTAGTTATTAATATTTGAAACCTATTCTGCAACATTTTTTCCATTTCTAAAAGTAGAAAATAATTTTGAAAGAAGTTCAACTAAACACTAAAAAAAACCGGACAAGTGCGAAACGGACTCGCACACGAAAATTCCATGCCACCGTATAATATTTAAAAAAAAAAAACTTGTTTCTGTATGGGACCAAATGTAATTTTTAAGTTTATTTTAATTCTATCATTTATTTTTATAGCGGCTATGGTAGTACACAGTTCATGAAAATTTAAAACGGAAGCAATGATCTACAACCACCAATCACCAAAAATTAAAAGAGAAAAAAAATACATTTCTTGTGTGGGTACTCTATTTAATTTCTAATATTTGTTGTTAGAACGGCCACAGTAATATACACTTTTTGAAAATTCTATTACGATTCAAACGTTACAGCTCTCTGACAAACGTACAGATGGACGGACTGACGAGCCTCAGTAATAAGGTTCCCGTCGTGACCCTTTGGATAAACAGCTCTAAAAAAAATTGACGGAAATGCACACTATTAGTAACACATTATGTGGTTACTCCGGCGTTCGAGTACACTGCTTCTAGAAAAACTTATAACACCCCTCTTTTTTTCGTCGGGGATTAAAAAGGCGGGCGGCGCAGCAGATTTGATAATTTTTAGTACGAGCGTAGAGTTTTTACGTTTATGTTCAATCAAATAGTTTTTTGAGGGGGGGTGCCAAGATTTCATAGAAACAGTCTAATATATCCATAAAAATAAAACACGGATCTGAATTAATAAAATATAAAACAGCTAACCTTTTAACTTCTTCTTTTTCTTGCAATGTCATATTGTTATAAGCTTGCATTTTCTTACTATACGTGTCCGTAGATCTCGGAGCAAGATCGTAGATCCCTTCTGCTTCGTCATTGCCATTCACCATCTCTTTCTCACTATGACTCTCATTTTCTCCATTTACATCCGCCACAGAAGCGGATTTACTCTGTTCGCTGTTCAATTCGTCTGTTTTTAGACTAGTCTGACTTCCGTCCTCCAAATTCGGTAAATCATTGTCTGTGGTTTTATTTTCACAACTGACGGCACTGTAAGTTTCATCTTTGGTCGATTTAACACTACACACGTCTCCGTTCGTAAGGTTTTGGACGCTTTTATTCTTAAAAGTACCACACTCGAGGACAGCTAGCTCGTCTTGGGTGATCGGTTCTAATAGTTTACATAAGTATTCTTTAGCTTTAGCGAATTCTACTTCAGTGTTGCCAGATCTGACGTGTTCTAACAACGCGTCATGGACAAATACATACTGCTCTTCCGTTTGCACCAGATGGTTTCTTTGCGTTCTTGCTCTACAAAGGAAACCCAATGGCGAAAGAGTTCCTGTTAATTTTAGTTGATTCAACTGTGCGTCTAAAACGATGTAGGTGCCGGTACGGCCGACTCCCGCGCTGTAAAAAATAATAATATTTAACTTGACACCGAGTAAGTTTAGACATAACAATATTGGAGATTGTGTCATCATTAAGTTCTCAAGGGGTCACTATTTGAGTATGACCCTCTCTCAAAATCGTCTTAGAGTTTGGACAATAACCCCACGACCCCAAGACTGGTGCGGGTGTCAACAGCTCCACCGCCATAGAGTGACGTAGAACATTTGACGACCGCTTTGCCTAGTGGGTAGCAGCCTTGCCTACGAAGCTGGAGGTCCCGGGTTCGAATCCCAGGTCGGGTCAGTATTTATATGATATTGATGCTGGTACCGGGTCTTGGATGTTATATGTATGTGGTGTCTTCGCTTGGTATCCAAAACACAAACTAATGCTTAGTTTGGGGCCTAGACGTTGTTGTAATGTATTCATTGTATACCTTGGAAGTTTGCGTTAACCGATGGATAGAGGCTAGTGGAAACCTATGAGTCCGCCCCTAAGACAGTCAAATAATCAACTATGGAACCAATGTGCCGCACGTTATACAGGACTATTTTTTAATCATTGTGCATAAAAAAATATTTCGTAGTTTAGTGAAAATAAAAAATATAATTTCACTTATTTATATATTTATTCTAATATTTAAAAAAAAACTAAAATTGATTAAATGTATCCATAAAAATTCAGCAAGTCTATCACCCTACTCGCACTGCCGATAGCCGCCGTGCCCCTGCGCGTCCATCCCCCACAATCATCATATGCGGTGATTGTCAACATTTTGAGATTTGGATTTTTTTAAATGTAATGTGTTCTAGTCACGTTACTGAATCATATAAAAAATTATGCGCAATGATGAAAAAATTACCAAGTAAATGTTATGTATGATCGGGTAATAAATTGTATAAGGTTGGCGTTCCCTATAGTAGGCTGCACGATGCAGGAGGGGTGATTCCGTGTTGCCCACTACTGCCCCACCTTAAAAGCACCCGTCTATTGTAGGTCTGGTTTACTATGAAAATACATACCTGCAGTGTACAAGGACGGTTCCGGTATCAGCTGAAGCAGCCCTTACGAACGGTAAGACAGCTAATGGGTGCCTCGGAGTACCGTGGTCGGGCCATACAGTGTAATGGTACTGCAGTATCGTGCGCTCTGGTGAACCGTCGCTGCTAGGCGTCGTTGGCTCGCTGCCCTGTTAGAGAATATAACAATTACAATCTGGTATTACTAATAAATGCAGTAATTATATTTGTATTATAATAATAATTTTTATTGGTTCTAATATACAGAAAATAAGCAGAACGCTGTTTGGAGTTTCCTTTTAAGCAAAAACCATGCCTGTACCAGGAGACTTCACTCTCCCATAAATAGAACATAATTTACTTAGCTATTTTTATTTATTATTAGTCTGTGTTTATGTGTGGGTGTGTCTGTTTATGTAAATGTGTGTATGCATTTATGTGTATCAAAACTCATAAGTTTTCTTGATATCTATACCATAAACGTAATGTACTGGCGTGTCGTGATAGCCCAGAGCGCAACGAACCTGTCTCAAATTTATAAGGTCATAAGGGCCACGGTTTGAATCCGGGCGTGTGTGTACCAATGAGTTTTTCTGACTTAAGTACATTAACTATGACTGATTCCGTGCCTCAGAGAGCACGTTAAGCAGTCGGTCCCGGACGCTGTCAATAGACGGCGATCGTTAAAATCCCCAACCCGCAGTGGAGTAGCGTGGTGGATTTAATCTCCAACCCCCTTCCTCACCCTGGGGGAGGCCTAAGCCCCTAAAGTGGGGTAAAATGGGCTGATGATGAATGTACTGGCGTAGTAGACAACTATAGTGTGCGAGTGATATTCAAATTTTTGTGAAAAACCTACGTACGAGAAAGAAACGCAACAAAATCTGTCACGTAACCTGTTTAAAACTATTTATCCTCTATTAGCCTCGTGTCAAAATAGGTTCATGTTTTGATTTACAATTTTTTTTCCTTGGCCATTCTGGGTTATACAAATTAAATCTTAATCACAATGGGGTTTTGTTTTGTATTCGATTGTAATGTAACGTATAATTATAATTAAAATAGAGAAACAATTCCCAAGTACCAACAATATCATACTGCTATCTTGATTCTTATTTTCGCAGAAATCATGCCTAAATTTACTTGGTAATACATCAGTACAGTAGTATACGGTAAACGCTATTTTGTAAATAATTAGTTACTTTAAAGAAATAAGTGAAAAACACAGTAATATTATGTACAAAGCAATGGCATAATTTAGAACAGGAATTGGATCAAATCTATTGATATGGCGATATTTTCAATTGTCAATATATTGTATACTACCTAGCTCCGGCTCCACTTGAAAGATTCTGTTAACTGCTTATAGACATATTGGGAGGTTTATTAAATCACACAGCACATTGTCAAAAGAAGTCTGGCGAGCTGAAAGAGAATCTGCCGGCAGTAGAATAGAAAGTACTACGGATGGGGTATTAACACGTTACAACGTTCCACCTTCATCGTATATGATAAATCTGGATAGTTGAAGAATCTTTTGACTTACACAAAATCTATGATCTGTAAAATGTACAATAATAGTGGTGTTTTTTTTTTAAATTAATGTTTCTCTTGGCGCTTTTCCTTCGCTATCATTTTCCGAATCGGCGTAGGTTCTATTAATCTTCTATTTTATTGGCGAATATAAGAGCCGTTACAAGTGCAGTTCCAAACAACCTTTATGGCGGATGTGAACATAGGTACAAGTCGCGTCGCAGTAACCAGTTTTTGGTGTAGCGGGACGCAGTGGAGCGAGGGGCATATGACTGAACCTGCGCAAGCACGCTTAAAGCGTTGTATACCGATCCGCCATAAAGTTTGATTGGAGCTATACATGTATTTAAATAAATGATTTATTTTGATGAGCTTTGTTGTGTAGCCAAAATCAACATACAACCGAGCTTTCGTTTATGTGTAAGTAATGTCGCCTCCACGTAGTTATTATTTACCGTCAAACAGGGATAACTTTAGCGTTCTCAACTCACATCTATCCTGCGCACACGCAAGTGCCGCACCGTGTATGTGGCGCGGACGTCTTCGTGTAACAAAGTGACCCTCACGCCGCCGAACTCTGCCGAACTGCCTCGGCCGCTGCTCGGCCAATACATGTCACATTTTCTCTGCGTGGAAAAAATAATATGTGTCAAAGAGCGACTGCAACGACAATAGGAAAGAAGAGATAGTACGGGTGGGTTATCGCGTTGCACGCGTTTGGTTGGGACTAGTTTTCGTTCCAATAGCGTTATATTGTTGTTAGCCTCCTCCCATCTATCTGTAGTCGCCATATTAAGGAGTGGGACATGTCACGATGTTATTGACGACCGCTTAGCCTAGTGGATAGCGAACCTGCTTACGAAGCTGGAGGTCCCGGGTTCGAATCCCAGGTCGGGTCAGTATTTATATGATGGTTATTGATATGGGTACCGGGTCTTGGTTGTCATATGTAAGTGGTGTCTTCGCTTGGTACCCAAAACACAAACTAATGCTTAGTTTGGCGCCTAGGCGTTGTTGTGATTGTATGTGTTATTATTATTATTATTATATTAAGTATTTTATGAAACTGCTACATCTTATTAAAATATCAACTTTGTTTGTCATATCACTTGATACAAAACGTTTGAAAATTTCATAAGGTGTGTACACACCAAATAAATTCTAGATGTTGATTTAATTCGATATAGAAAAAAAAACGAACAATGTGGCAGTCACGGTATAAGAAAGCAACTGCCACATTATAGTTATTCTGTTTCTATGTGTGTCTGTTACATTTTCTTTTCGAACCAACTATATCGCTATTCCTAGGGCTACAGCCACATTAGTTCAAGTCAAAGCTGCTTCGACCAGCCCAGCCAATAATATTACGCCACCTAGACAGCTAATCAGACCGACTGCTGCGTGGCGTGATGTCATTGGCTGTTGTTGATGTAATGGTAAGCTGCTGACAGCTAATGTGGATGCAGGCTTACCAAATCAGCAATTAAAAAAATCTAATCAACTCACTCTCCCTCTCTCCACCAAGTTAGTGATCATGACGAGCGTGTGCACCCGGTGCTGCCATATCATACGCCAGAACGCGTCTAAAGTCGCGGGCGTTGGACCTTGTGTTGCGATATATCTACGTTTCCATATCAGCCATTCTAATTTGACGCGGGTGCGTTCGCCTTCTGAAAATTAAAAAAAAAACTGTTAAACACAAATTAATTATTTTTATTTTATTTTATTCGGAATACCAACAGCATTTTTACATTTAATAATACCAAAATTGACATAAACACAGCTATTAATAGGTATTCGCATCTAGAATTAAGCGCGAAAGATAGATGAACTATTTAAATGGTGATTTAAAATACCATCTTTATTTATATCTGGAAATCTTAACTAATATTATAAACGCGAAAGTGTTTTTGTTTGTCCATGTAATATACATATACAAATATTATTGAAAAGGCTGAGAGTTCCTAATGTTTATACTGATCGGAGCACCGAGCTTTGAATGAGTTCAATAGGGGAGTAATGCTGGCTGTTTAGTTCGAGAACCAAATTTATCATATTTGAGCCATAGGATGAGGAAGCGAGACGGGTGGGACGCACGTATGGGCCACGCGATTGATTACCTAGATGCCTGTGTTGTGTCTAGGTCTTCGTGTATTACCAGTCACAACTAGTTGCATTCCACTGAAAGAATGGCAGATTCCAGTAAAAAAAGTTTAACGTAAATTAAGTTGACAAATTTTGTCAGTTTTGAGTCGTTGAGTCTAGCGAGCGTGCGCATTCTAGTCCGCTACGTACAAAGTTCGGTTGGGTCGGAGGTTCGAGGAGGAGGAGGTCGAATATGTCTCCAGAAAGGTCATTATGCTACTTTATAGATATTACAATAACGTTTGTACTATGGCATGCCGACCGTAAAACACACCAAAATATATGACAACGATAAGATGCACTTGTTAATCTAACTTACGAAGAATACGCCTTCTACCACAATATTTTAGTGTATATCGTTAAGCTTAACTAAAAAATGGATTGTAAGTATCGTATATCGTAAAACGAACATCTTGGTAAAGGGATCGCAGAAAACCGTCGATATGAATGGCGAGCATAGTTTATAGTGGGCTTCAGCGGTTTGACAACCGCTTAGCCTAGTGGGCAGCGACCCTGCCTGCGAAGCTGGAGGTCCCGGGTTCGAATCCCAGGTCGGGTCAGTATTTATATGATGAATATTAATACTGGCACCGGGTCTTGGTTGTTATATGTATGTGATGTCTTCGCTTGGTACCCAAAATACAAGCTAATGCTTAGTTTGGGACCTAGACGTTGTTGTTATTGTGTGTGTTATTATAATTATTATTATAGTTGTGGGATGAAATAGTAGTGGGAAAGAATTCAAGAAGTAGAAGTGGTATGGCTTTGGAAACGAAAACGGGAATAGTTGTAGGGACATGATGGATGTTTACGCAAACGGCGAATTAGACTACCTTTCAGACTGATTAGGATTTAGTAGCCAAATGGCAAAAAGCGGCACTTAATTAATCCGTCCATCCATATGTAACAAAATTTCCGCCATCTTTCCATCAATCCTGATAAAATTTTACAGGCAGTTGTTTTATATGAATTAAATTACGCATGGCAACCATGTCGTTTGTGTTACCATGGCAACACACACGGTTAACATACAATAATATATAAAAGCTGACTATACTCCTCTGAGCCTTGGTGGCACACGCCTTTGTCTATATTACAGAGCAATCAAATATGAATAATATGGCTTTACTTTATGTCTTAGACAAATCATCAAATAATTCTGATCTTCAATTTAATATGTAAATTGCATTAGTAAGTACATTTCAAAGTACAAATAATTTGGATAAAATATCATGTAAAACATAAAAAGATTGCAGTGAATTTAAATTATGATGATCTTTCAACGAAAAAGATTAAAATATATTTTACAGTGTATTTTTCATTTCAAATATGTTATGTTTACATCCTTCAGTATACTAAGATATGGTATCTTAAGATACTATAAGACGAAAATATATTATCTTCACCGTGTGTGATGGCCCATTGGATTGTATAGTCAGCGAGAGATCTTAAAATAAAATATTATAGCATCTTCATCGTCTATGACGCGCTTTAGGGCAAACGTATATAAAAGCTCCCTATTTTACTTGGCCACATAATTATATATGTATCCAGGCAATATGTTTCATCTCAGTCCAAACTAATAGAGTAAGCTAAACGTAGAGCTTACCGAATAAACAAAACGTTTAAAAAAAAGAAGATAATTAATTAAAAAAATTAAACTTTGAACATGTTTTTCTCGGTAACCTTTAGTTTGCGCCATCTGTTTATTTGATACGTTTTGTGAAGTTTGGTAAGCTCTACACGCGCTATAAGTTTGTACTACTTTCAACCGAACAAGATGTATACTAACCAAGGTCAACGAATACGTCATCAAGTTCGTCATCATCGTCGTCGCTGTGCTCGCTGTCAGACGCGTCTCGCGCCTGATCGTCCGATTCGACTATCCCCGAAAACTCGATGTTTAAAAACGCCGATTCAATACCTTCGGCCAGATTCGGCGGCGGCTTGACAGGTTTCACTGGCGGTTGTCTGTTGGCATAGAATAACAAAGTAAACAGCATCCTATTTATAGAAATTTCGAAGTTTTGGCTCCATACAAACCTAATTCTAACTCAAATAACACTATAATTCAAAACAAACCACGACTGTAATGCTTATTAACATCGTAATAATTTAAGAGAGTTTGTATGGGCATTCCCCATTGACTTATACGTACCTAGATACTAGACGCGAAGATCTCTGTAAATTGCACGGCGCACGTAATGCAAACGAGAATGGCCGAACGCGTCCGAAGATAGTCGATTGCAATTTTGTGTGGGTGATTCTCGTACCGCTTGACTTTCTGTCTCATGAGATAATTTCAATGAAACATATTTCGTATCTTGTCAAAACATAATTTTGTATAATAAAAGTTGGTATATCTCGTAGGATTATCGAAAATTTTAATGTTTTATATGGCTTTTGAGAATACAGAATCACATTTTCGCTAGAAAAATATTGAATTTCATCAACAATGTGTCGTGAGACATAAAGTCAAATGGTCCGAGAATTACCCCCCGCTTCCTTTGATCTTTCAAAATTTGTGTCTGAACCGCTACGCTAAACGAAATAGCGAAAAGAGTAGGTGTACAGAAATGTAATAGATTGAAAAAAGATGAAATGAGTATTACCGTTATGCTTAGCTACAAACAAAGTCGATTTATGTGCAACCGTCAAAGTAATTTTAAAAAATTGAAATAATAAAAACTAAATTAATAAAATATTTTGAAGTTACGTGTAATAAGTAATCTCATCCGCCTTTTTAGAGTTCCGAGTGTTGTTTATGCACTTTTTAAAAGCACAGCACGACATTTTTCTCGGATAGTTTTCCAAAATACATAATAATCTCAATCGGCTACACTGACAATCGGTCCACAGGCGACTATTTCAAAGTCGTTCAGAGCACCGCGATATGAACGACTTTCGTGCGGAGTTTCATACTGTGGTTCGTAATCTAGTATCCTAGGTACATATAAGTCGGTGACGTTCATTCACGCGTCCAGCGCATTCTTAATGTTTTTCTTCAGTAAAACACACACTCACCTGGCACTAGCGGCAAGCTTCCGCTTTATATATTTAATCCTATCTTCGTCCAACACTGGCAATATACCATCAATGAAATTGGCATTGACGTAATCGCAAGTGACACCGCGACCTGCGCCCACGCAACCTTGTGCACCACATCGCGCGCCCGATGAAACGCAAACACGCGAATGGTCGTCTGTAAAGGAAAATAAAAATTAATTATGATGTTGCCCAAACTATTGAACTGATTTTGATAAAATTCGCCAGTGAAGTAAACTTGAAATGCGGAAAAGGACAAAGGGCTTAGGCCTCTCCTGAAGATGGAGGGGCTTGGAGCTTAAATCCACCACGCTGCTCCAATGCAGGTTGGTGGATTGTAACGACCGTCATCTATTGACAGCAAACGCAACCGCAAAGCGTATGCAGCGCCAGTAAATTTTTTTACATTGAAAATGTCTTTGAAATTGTTTCTGGGTAAAGAGCCTTTTTCGGTGAAATTGCAAAATAAGCATTTTTACTAAAGATTGTGGAAACGTATAAAGTGCCAAAATACGTGTAATCAAAAAGATTACATGCCGATCGAGTAAATTTTTTATTGAAAATAACAAATATTTTTCAATATTCAACTAACAGGTGTAAATAACTAATATATAAGTTTTAGTTTGTTACGCGTTTACGAAAATATATACTTATATATTCTATATGACAGTTTTTAGAATTAAGGATACCTGTTCATAAATCAAGAGATATGGTACCTCAAACATTCATATTAGGTACTACTATTTTTATTTTCATAGAGTCTATCATTTTATTAGTTAAAATGATAATATAATAAATCTTTTAATAGAGGCATAGAGCGCGAGATCTGTGAATTTTTTTCGGGACCCCTTGGGGAAGTTCCAGCTGTACCGGTTTATTATACGACATAATAGTTGTTTGATTAAAGGTTTCTTCGGAAATGGTTTAGTCTATTAAAATATACACATTTTAATTTTTTTTATTATCAAGCACCCACATACCTTTTCATACAAAAAATATAATAGTCCCAATTACAGAATCACCACATGACTCCTACTTTTTACAATAAATCTATTTATTTAATTTATATATAATAATAATAATAAACTACTTTTGCGATTCATATTTAATTCGTTTTATAGATCAAAAAGTGTTGTACTGAATAACATCTCAAGAGGCCTTGAGACGAGAAAAAAAATTTCTGACAAATAAACGTTTATGTTAATGCTAAAATACAGGCAAAGCGATATCGGCACGACTCGTTAGGATGACGTGCTGTATGTCACCGACGAGTGTGGCCGCATTCCATACGTTCGTATAGTATGCAGCATCCACCGGCATTTACGGCGATGTCGGGAAATGAAAGTTTTTTCCTTGATCGGAAAATTCGTATGTTGTACTTATAAACTTAAATTATATCGAAATGTTTAGTTACTCACATGCTGTGATATTTAGATATCGATTCTTTAATCGGTTTTCAGGACGGTGGCTGTGGTGGCTCGTGTGCGCGAGCGCAGCGGAACGCGACACCACCACTTCGTACTCCTTACTGGAACATTTTTATATATAACGTTATTAAATATCTAAGTCATAATACATATTTAATATAAAACACTCGGAGTGGGATACTTAGATTCCATACAGATAGCGCTAGGAGGCTGTGGTATCGCAGAACGTAGTGAAACGACCGCCACAAAATTATTAGTATTTTTTTTTTGTAAATAAAATTGTACAGAGTACATAGTACACTTCCACTGTGTTATAATAATAATATAATAATATCTGGGACATCCCACACAGTGCCACATAGTGCAAAGTATTATGCTTGTATTATAGGGTACTATACAAGTAGACAACTGATATACATACTTAAACATTCTTTATAATATATACACATATAGACACTTTTACACCGACACGGAACCAAGTTCATGCACAAAATTATTTGTCACAGGCGGAAATCGAACCGGCGACCATTGGCTCTGCAGTTACGGTTTCTAACCACTCGGCCAATCGGTTAGTCGGTGTTTACCTGCCAACTGCAGCACGAATAATCCTACTAATATTACAAATGCAAAAGTCTACGTCTGTCTGTCTGTCTTTACGTTTTTTACCTTTGCATGGCAAAACGGTGTAACATAATACTACCTGTGGTATTACTGATTGTCGCGATCGATGATTCCCATGGGATATAAAATTCGTTCTTCTTTACCTCTTAATGGAGCAGCGAATCGACATTTTTTTGCAAGGGAATACTTAAAGGAACAGTAAGTAAAATAGGCTACGCTAGATCCCAGTCAAAGGTTCCTCCATTAGTTACCAAATTTGTCATTTGAAGTTCTCTTCGTGTAATCATGAAAGGTTCTTTTTTTACGTGGAGACTTAAAAGGAATGTAGTGTAACATGGGCTACTGTTGGCCGTCGTCGAAGATTCTTTTAGGACATCAAACTAATCAAGGTTATATAAAATAATAATAAAACCAGGAACATCCTATACAGCGCCATCTAGTCCCAAACTAAGCAATGCTTGTATTATGGGTACCAGACAAATGATTTTTATACTTAAAAATTCTTTATGATATATATTATATATTATTTATATTTCGCGCCCATACAAGATTACGGTGCCTAGTGTGAAGGTCAGTAATTTAAATTTTGGTGTATAATCATAATGGCAAATAAACTTATTTCATTTTATTAGTTTTACATCCTGAGTTTAGAAGTATGAAATGGAGCAGTATTAAAAGTGGAATTCTAAAAGAAGAAACGGTACAGCTGCAGGAACGACAATGAGGTAACGTAGTTACATATACCCACGCGCGCTAAGCCGCGAGCCAAACCTAGTTAAAAATAATTATTGCAAATATTATAAAACAAGGCGATAAAGTGCATCTTTTGTTAAATACTGGCAATACGCGACACTACCGCCTCTAGCGGTGTAAAATGTTTAGACAGTTTTAAAAAAGAAATTAACAGTTCGACGAAAAGGTTTGAGGTGATAATCATGAATTAAAATGTTTTATAAAAAAAGTCAAATGTGCCATTTATGTTTGTAATAATTCCAAAAAAAAATTGCGGAATTTTTCACTGTCTCTTTTATAGAAGATATTATCAGATAGAAATACTTTTGAATAATTAAAGCACTAAAAGAATAAAAAACTAATATTTATTAAAAAACATGATTCCCATCTTGTGTATTTCTGTTTTCATAAATTATTTTTTTAATTAAAACCATGTTTTCCGTTAATTTTAATATTTCAAATAGTATTATTGTACATACTCGAAACAAAATTAAAATCAACATTAAGCCGACAGAGGGCGCGCTTTTAATTATTGCTGCTTTAATGTATGGGATCCGTGAAGAGCTGCATATATTCTTATTTTATCGTGTTTGATTAATAACAATAATAAAAATAATATATACATCACAACAACGTCTAGGCCCCAAACTAAGCATTAGCTTGTGTTTTGGGTACCAAGCGAAGACACCACATACATATAACAACCAAGACCCAGTACCAGTATCAATATTCATCATATAAATACTGAACCGACCTGGGATTCGAACCAGGGACCCCCAGCTTCGTAGGCAGGGCCGCTACCCTCTAGGCCAAGCGGTCGTCGTGTTGTTTTCAATAATTATTACTTCTGTGGTTAGACATTGTACAGAATCACTGTATTAACACATTGAAACATATACAATACATACCTAAACCCAATATCGCCATCAGCATGTAATGCAGCGACGTGTGCAGGGAAAGTAGATGCGCTGACAGCTGGATGCTGTACCGTAGCCATGCGTGGTGGACGAGATGGAGCTGATCCAACTCCGCAATCCGTCTCAGTGGCTGTTCTAGCGCGAAGTGGCGAGCAGTTCACTACTGCAACCAATTAATGTAGAATAACCTCCAATGGCAGAGCAGCTAAGTATCACGCCCTTTAGATAAATAACGTGGGTTCGTTTCCTGCCATAGGCATATTGCTGTGACTTTTGTCTTTGAAAATGACTATCATATCCATTTCACGGGAGACGCATTTTTAGCCATAACTCCGAGGGTATGGGGTCTAGCTAAGATTTTAAGGTCTTAAAAGATCAATAATTTAGTTGCGCATCGGATGACACCAAAATTTTGGAAATCAGTTTGGTAGTTTATGAAAAAAATGGGAAAACGTAAAAAAATCGAGGTTTTTTCGGATTTTTTTTTTACTAAATCCAAATTATTTCGAGAACGGGGACCGATATCGAAAATAAAAAAAATAGTATCCTGGCCATTAATGTAGCTTCGGTTTGAGACCAAGTTTTTGGAAATCGGTTGGTAATTGTAAGAGAAATTATTTCCGAAAGATGAGATTTTTTGGTCGATCGCTGGTGTTTGTGGATATAAGTTACTATATTTCAGAGGGTATTTGTCGGATCACTTCAAAGTGTTATACAAAAGGTTAGAGGGCGTCGGTAGCTACAGTTTGAGACCAAAATTTTGGATATCAATCGGAAATCGAACAAGAAATTCGACATCAAATGTTAGATTTTATGGACGATCCGGGACTTGTTAACATTACGGTCATCGCCTTTCGGCCTGTATTCGTTCGAATGCTTCATTATCGAGTTCAAAACGTTTAAGGATATCAGAGGCTGCAGTTTAAATCGTGGCAATGCCACGATTTCGGGGCTATTTAATTTATTTTAGTTTTTAGTAATAAGTACTTTTGAAATAGTTTGAATTCTGAGTTTTAAGCCATTCCTGAGTTCCTGGTTTTTGATGTACAGTTAAGGGTTCCGTTTTTTTTTTTTCATTTTGAAGTACAGACAGAATCCGTAATGCATATATATAAATTTAGAAAAGCCTATTTCAGTGTTTTAGTGCTTTTTTTGAAAGCCTTATTTATTACATTGAGCTAGTTTGAATTGGTATTAATTGACCAGGAGGACAGACACTTAGTGTTTAGATTAATTAGAACTTGATACCTCAAGCTATTCCTGAGTTTCTGGTTTTTGATGCACAGATAGTTCGACAATGAAATCAACCTTTTAGGGCTTCGTTTTTATTTATTTATTTATTTTTCATTTTGAAGTACAGAAAGAAAGAATCATAACAAAATAAGTATTTAGAAAAAGACTAGTTAAGTTTTAGTTTGAACTGGTATTAAATTACCAGGAGCACAGACACTTAGTGTTTTGATTAATTAGAACTTTATGCCTCAAGCCATTCCTGATGTCCTGGTTTTGATTCACAGATAGTCTGACAACGAAATCATTTTTAGGGCTTCTTTTTTATTTATTTTATTTTCAACAATCATAACAAAATATTAGAAAAAGCCTAGTTTTAGTTATACTTTTTTTGACAGCCTTGTTTTTTATTATTGAGCTAGTTTGAATTGGTATTACATGACCAGGAGGACAGACATTTATTGTTTAGATTAATTAGAACTTTATACTTTAAGCCATTCCTGAGTTCCTGGTTTTTGATGTACAGATAGACAACGAAAATCTTTTAAGGGTTCCGTTTTTTTTTTTCATTTTGAAGTACAGAATCGTAACAAAATACCTAGGTTATTAGAAAAGCCTAGTTAAGTTTTTATAAGCTTTTTTTATGCTAGTTTGAATTGGTATTAAATGACCAGGAGGACAGACATATAAATGTCTGTTGAGGTTAATTAGAACTTTATACTTCAAGCCATTCCTGAGTTCCTGGTTTTTGTTGTACAGATAGTTAGTCAACGAAAATCTTTTAGGGTTCCGTTTTTTTTTAATATTTTGAATGAAAGTACGAATCGTAATAAAAAAAATAAGTTTCAAAAAGCCTATTTTTTTAGTTAATAAATAAATAATTCCTTTTTTTGAAATGGTTTGAATTGGCATTAAATGACCAGGAGGACAGACATTTAGTGTTTTGATTTATTAGAACTTTATATCTCAAGCCATTCCTGAGTTCCTGGTTTTTTATTTACGAAAATTGGTCGGACAATGAATTGTCTTTTAGGGTTTTTTTTTTTTAATTTGAAGTCGTAACAAAATATAATTTTTAGTAAGCCATCTATTTTTTTAGTTTTTATTTAGTTAAACTTACTTTTGAAATAGTTTGAATTAGTATTAAATGACCAGGAGGACAGACACTTAGTGTTTTGATTAATTACAACTTTATACCTCAAGCCATTCCTGAGTTTCTGGTTTTTGATGCACAGATAGTTCGACTACGAAATCAACCTTTTAGGCCTGCGTTTTTTTTTTTCATTTTGAAGTACAGAATCGTAACAAAATAAGTGTTTGCGCCAATGCATCCCTTCTTTTCTATTCCGTATAATCATTACCTACCCGCTATTCCTATAATTTTGACTCCCCCGCACTTCGTCGCTACGCTCGGCACGCGAACGGTGTCGGCCGCCAAAAATACGCTAATCACAAATTAAACGCTAATTACTTCCATTTACTTAAATGTGTGGTACGCCTATTATGTGTCAACGAAAAAACACGTGGTGAAATCGCTGCGTGAAGTGCATGTGCCGCGGAAGCTGACCAGAAGCCGAGGAGCTGCAGGAGAGGTGCGGTCAACCAAGGTCAGTTTCCTTCCTTATTGCATGGTGCGAACGCCCGTCTTTGTAATTCAAAACCTATACAGTCCACTAAATAAAACGCTTCTGTTGGTCGCCTCCATCAGCTTCAGTGGAGCTGATAGGCGCCGACAATAAGTTATTTAGAAAAGCCTAGTTAGTTACGTTTTTAGTTAAGTTGAAAGCCATTTTTTATGCTACTTTGAATTGCTATTAAATGACCAGGAGGACAGACATATAAATGTCTGTCCTGGTGATTAATTAGAACTTTATACCTCAAGCCATTCCTGAGTTCCTGGTTTTTGATGCACAGATAGTTAGACAACAAAAATCTTTTAGGGTTCCGTTTTTTTAAATATTTTAAATGAAGTACAAGAATCGTAATAAAAATAAGTAAATTTAGAAAAAGCCTATTTTTTTAGTCAGTTATTTATAATGCCCTTTTTTTGAAATGGTTTTATAAATGACCAGGAGGACAGGCATTTAGTGTTTTGATTTATTAGAACTTTATACCTCAAGGCATTCCTGAGTTCCTGATCAAATAAGTCGTAAAGTAATTTTTTTTAGTAAGCCTATTTTTAGTTTTGAAATAGTTTGAATTGGTATTAAATGACCAGGAGAACAGACACTTAGTGTTTTGATTAATTACAATTTTATACCTCAAGCCATTCCTGAGTTTCTGGTTTTTTATGCACAGATAGTTCGACAACGAACCTTTTAGGTTTTTTTTTTTTATTTTGAAGTAGAGAATCGTAATAAAAGCCTAGTTAAGTTTTTAGTTAAGCTGAAAGCCATTTTTTATGCTAGTTTGAATTGGTATTAATTGACCAGGAGGACAGACATATAAATGTCTGTCCTCTTGGTGATTAATTAGAACTTTATACCTCAAGCCATTCCTGAGTTCCTGGTTTTTGATGTACAGATAGTTAGACAACGAAAATCTAGTTCCGTTTTTAATATTGCATAGCTTCAATCGCGGGCCTTTGAGCGCGGGGAGCGAATCGAGAAATTCCGTAACGAAAAAAACCTCACGCTCATAATCAGTGCAAGAAAATAGGAGTGCATAAATCGTTAAGAGTGATTACGTCACTTCGTGCTCGGTGCGTGTGCATGCGCCTATCGCCGCCTCGTCGTCGTGTGCGTCTCCTACTTCCGTGAGTGTGATTCGACCGAAATACCTCTAATTTATGCGAACTTGGTACTGCGTTTATAATACCACTACGCACGGAATCGCGCCATTGTCGCGCTGGACCACACACAAAATTGTCTGTGACTGGGACCCACATAATTTATTAATATAATCTTCACGTGCTTGTTGTTCTCCTAGTACAAGGTGGCAATATGAATAAGTCTTTGTCCGAATCAAACTTGAACGACTCGATTATGCTTGAACCAACTATTACCCCACCAAACTCTGTCTTCGTTCGTGCGAAAAAGAGAAAAGAACACGACAGTCCCTCTGATTTATCGCAGCCTAGCACTAGTACTGGTAACAATGAGTTGCCCGCATTTAAGGAAGAAATGCGTGGGATGTTTGCATCGTTACTTGCTGCCCAACGACAAGAATTTAATAAAAAAAGACGTGTGGCACTCGAGAACTGCCGCGGTAAAGCATACATTTTGTATCAACTTATGCAATTATAAATATTTATTTATTTTATTTATGCAGTATTAAATCTGAGTTACTCCTAGTCGCGCCTAAAGAAGTTTTACTTCAAAAACAAAGAAAAAGAAATACTGCATAAATAAAATTAATAAATAATTATAATTGCATAAGTTGATACAAAATGTATGCAATAAATAGCTTTACCGCGGCAATCCTCGAGTGCCACACGTCTTTTTTTAAATATTTTGAATGTAATAAATAAGTAAGTAAATTTAGAAAAAAGTCTAATTATTAATTAGCCTTTTTTTGAAATGGTTTTATTACTGAGCTAGTTTGAATTGGCATTAAATGACCAGGAGGACAGACATTTAGTGTTTTCATTAATTAGAACTTTATGCCTCAAGCCATTCCTGATGTCCTGGTTTTGATTCACAGATAGTCTGACAACGAAATCAAACTTTTAGGGCCTTTTATTTATTTATTTTTTTTTTAATTTTGAAGTACAACAGAATCATAACAAAATATTAGAAAAAGCCTAATTTTAGTTAGACTTTTTTTTGAAAGCCTTGTTTTTTATTATTGAGCTAGTTTGAATTATTATTACATAACCAGGAGGACAGACATTTATTGTTTAGATTAATTAGAACTTTATACTTTAAGCCATTCCTGAGTTCCTGGTTTTTGATATACAGATAGACAACGAAAATCTTTTAAGGGTTCCGTTTTTTTTTTTCATTTTTAAGTACAGAATCGTAACAAAAATACCTAGGTTATTAGAAAAGCCTAGTTAAGTTTTTAGAAGCTTTTTTTATGCTAGTTTGAATTGGTATTAAATGACCAGGAGGACAGACATATAAATGTCTGTTGAGGTTAATTAGAACTTTATACTTCAAGCCAATCCTGAGTTCCTGGTTTTTGTTGTACAGATAGTTAGACAACGAAAATCTTTTAGGGTTCCGTTTTTTTTAATATTTTGAATGAAAGTACGAATCGTAATAAAAAAAATAATCGAGTCGTTCAAGTTTGATTCCAACAAAGACTTATTTATTCATATTGCCACCTTGTACTAGGAGAACAACAAGCACGTGGAGATTATAGTCAAGTAGGTCACAATGGAAGTATATTATTTGACGTTAATAAATTATGTGGGTCCCAGTCACAGACAATTTTGTGTGTAGTCCAGCGCGACAATGGCGCGATTCCGTGCGTAGTGGTATTATAAGCGCAGTACCAGGATCGCATAAATTAGAGGTAGTTCGGTCGAAGCACACTCACGGAAGTAGGAGACGCACACGACGACGAGGCGGCGATAGGCGTATGCACACGCACTGAGCACGAAGTGACGTAATCACTTTTAACGATTTATGCACTCCTATTTTCTTGCACTGATTATGAGCGTGTTTTTCGTCACGGAATTTCTCGATTCGGTCCCCGCGCTCAAGGCCCACGATAGAAGCTATGCAATAGCTTAAAAATAAGTTTTAAAAAGCCTATTTTTTTAGTTAATAAATAATTCCTTTTTTTGAAATGGTTTTAATACTTTGAATTGGCATTAAATGACCAGGAGGACAGACATTTAGTGTTTTGATTTATTAGAACTTTATATCTCAAGCCATTCCTGAGTTCCTGGTTTTTCAGTTAGTCGGACAACGAATTTCTTTTAGGGTTTTTTTTTAAATTTGAAGTCGTAACAAAATATAATTTTTATAAGCCTTTAAGTACTTTTGAAATAGTTTGAATTAGTATTAAATGACCAGGAGGACAGACACTTAGTGTTTTGATTAATTACAACTTTATACCTCAAGCCATTCCTGAGTTTCTGGTTTTTGATGCACAGATAGTTCGACAACGAAATCAACCTTTTAGGCCTGCGTTTTTTTTTTCATTTTGAAGTACAGAATCGTAACAAAATAAGTTTAGAAAGGCCTAGTAAGTTACGTTTTTAGTTAAGTTGAAAGCCATTTTTTATGCTAGTTTGAATTGGTATTAAATGACCAGGAGGACAGACATATAAATGTCTGTCCTGGTGATTAATTAGAACTTTATACCTCAAGCCATTCCTGAGTTCCTGGTTTTTGATGCACAGATAGTTAGACAACAAAAATCTTTTAGGGTTCCGTTTTTTTAAATATTTTAAATGAAGTACAAGAATCGTAATAAAAATAAGTAAATTTAGAAAAAGCCTATTTTTTTTAGTCAGTTATTTATAATGCCCTTTTTTTGAAATGGTTTTATAAATGACCAGGAGGACAGGCATTTAGTGTTTTGATTTATTAGAACTTTATACCTCAAGGCATTCCTGAGTTCCTGATCAAATAAGTCGTAAAGTAATTTTTTTTAGTAAGCCTATTTTTAGTTTTGAAATAGTTTGAATTGGTATTAAATGACCAGGAGAACAGACACTTAGTGTTTTGATTAATTACAATTTTATACCTCAAGCCATTCCTGAGTTTCTGGTTTTTTATGCACAGATAGTTCGACAACGAACCTTTTAGGTTTTTTTTTTTATTTTGAAGTAGAGAATCGTAATAAAAGCCTAGTTAAGTTTTTAGTTAAGCTGAAAGCCATTTTTTATGCTAGTTTGAATTGGTATTAAATGACCAGGAGGACAGACATATAAATGTCTGTCCTCTTGGTGATTAATTAGAACTTTATACCTCAAGCCATTCCTGAGTTCCTGGTTTTTGATGTACAGATAGTTAGACAACGAAAATCTAGGTTCCGTTTTTTTAAATATTTTGAATGTAAGATAAGTAAATTTAGAAAAAGTCTATTAATTAATTATTATTGGCCTTTTTTTGAAATGGGTTTTATTAATACTGAGCTAGTTTGAATTGGCATTAAATGACCAGGAGGACAGACATTTAGTGTTTTGATTTATTAGAACTTTATATCTCAAGCTATTCCTGAGTTCCTGGTTTTTTATTTAGTCGGACATCAAAAATTGGTCGGACAACGAAATGTCTTTGGTTCAGTTTATTTTTTAATTTGAAGTCGTAAACAAAATAAGTAATTATTAGTAAGCCTTTTATAGTAAGTACTTTTGAAATAGTTTGAATTGGTATTAAATGACCAGGAGGACAGACATATAAATGTCTGTTGAGGATAATTAGAACTTTATACCTCAAGCCATTCCTGAGTTCCTGGTTTTTGATGTAGAGATAGTTAGACAACGAAAATCTTTTAGGCCGTTTTTTTTAATATTTTGAATGAAGAGTCCGTAATAAAAATAAGTAAATTTAGTATTTTTTAGTTAATTTAATTAATTTTTTTAATTGGTTTATACTAGCTAGTTTGAATTGGCATTAAATGACCAGGAGGACAGACATTTAGTGTTTTGATTTATTAGAACTTTATACCTCAAGCCATTCCTGAGTTCCTAGTTTTTGATGCACAGATAATTCGACAATGAAATCAACCTTTTAGGGCTTTGTTTATTAAGCTATTGCATAGCTTTCTATCGCGGGCCTTTGAGCGCGGGGAGCGAATCGAGAAATTCCGTAACGAAAAAAACCTCACGCTCATAATCAGTGCAAGAAAATAGGAGTGCATAAATCGTTAAGAGTGATTACGTCACTTCGTGCTCGGTGCGTGTGCATACGCCTATCGCCGTCTCGTCGTCGTGTGCGTCTCCTACTTCCGTGAGTGTGCTCCGACCGAACTACCTCTAATTTATGCGATCCTGGTTCTGCGTTTATAATACCACTACGCACGGAATCGCGCCATTGTCGCGCTGGACCACAGACAAAATTGTCTGTGACTGGGACTTACATTATTTATTAATATAATCTCCACGTGCTTGTTGTTCTCTTAGTACAAGGTGGCAATATGAATAAGTAGGTCCGAATCAAACTTGAACGACTCGATTATGCTTGAACCAACTATTACCCCACCAAACTCTGTCTTCGTTCGTGCGAAAAAGAGAAAAGAACACGACAGTCCCTCTGATTTATCGCAGCCTAGCACTAGTACTGGTAACAATGAGTTGTCCGCATTTAAGGAAGAAATGCGTGGGATGTTTGCATCGTTATTTGCTGCCCAACGACAAGAATTTAATAAAAAAAAGACGTGTGGCACTCGAGGACTGCCGTGGTAAAGCTATTGCATACATTTTGTATCAACTTATGCAATTATAATTATTTATTTATTTTATTTATGCAGTATTAAATCTGAGTTACTCCTAGTCGCGCCTAAAGAAGTTTTACTTCAAAAACAAAGAAAAAGAAATACTGCATAAATAAAATAAATAAATAATTATAATTGCATAAGTTGATACAAAATGTATGCGATAGCTTTACCGCGGCAGTCCTGGAGTGCCACACGTCTTTATTTTATTATTTTTTTTTTTTCATTTTGAAGTACAGAATCATAACAAAATAAATTATTTAGAAAAATACTAGTTAAGTTTTTATTAGTTAGACTTTTTTTGAAAGCCTTGTTTTTATTACATTGAGCTAGTTTGAACTGGTATTAAATGACCAGGAGCACAGACACTTAGTGTTTTGATTAATTACAACTTTATGCCTCAAGCCATTCCTGAGGTCCTGGTTTTGATTCAAACATAGTCTGACAACGAAATCAACCCTTTTAAGGCTTCGTTTTTGTTTAATTATTTTTTTTTTCATTTTGAAGTCTGTAATTATAACAAAATATTAGAAAAGGCCTAGTTAAGCTTATTTTTAGTTAAGACTTTTTTTGAAAGCCTTGTTTTTGAGCTAGTTTGAATTGGTATTGCATGACCAGGAGGACAGACATTTATTGTTTAGATTAATTAGAACTTTATACCTTAAGCCATTCCTGTGTTCCTGGTTTTTGATGTACAGTTAAGGGTTACGTTTTTTTTTTCATTTTGAAGTACAGACAGAATCCGTAATGCATAAATTCAGAAAAGCTTATTTCAGTTTTTTATAGACTGCTTTTTTTTGAAAGCCAAATAAATGTTTTACATTGAGCTAGTTTGAATTGGTATTAATTGACCAGGAGGACAGACATTTATATGTTTTAGACATTAATTAGAACTTTATACCTCAAGCCATTCCTGAGTTCCTGGTTTTTAATGTACAGATAGACAACGAAAATCTTTTAGGGTTTCGTTTTTTTTTTCATTTTGAAGTACAGAAAGAATCGTTTTTATTTAGAAAAAGCCTATTTTCAGTTTTTAGTTAGTTATGCTTTTTTTGAAAAATGTTTTTATTACATAGAGCTAGTTTGAACAGGTATTAAATGACCAGGAGAACAGACACTTAGTGTTTTGATTAATTACAATTTTATATCTCAAGCCATCCTGAGTTTCTGGTTTTTTATGCACGAAATCGACAACGTCAACGTTCGACGTTCGACAACGAAATCAACCATTTATTAAGTAAGCTATTATTGCATAGCTTATCGCGGGCCTTGAGAGCGCGGGGACCGAATCTAGAAATTCCGTAACGAAAAAAACCTCACGCTCATAATCAGTGCAAGAAAATAGGAGTGCATAAATCGTTCAGAGTGATTACGTCACTTCGTGCTCGGTGCGTGTGCATACGCCTATCGCCGCCTCGTCGTCGTATGCATCTCCTACTTCCGTGAGTGTGCTTCGACCGAACCTCAAATTTTTTTAAATTTTTTATTTTGAAGTACAGAATCGTAATAAAATAAGTTATTTAGAAAAGCCTAGTTAAGTTTTTAGTTAAGCTGAAAGCCATTTTTTATGCTAGTTTGAATTGGTATTAAATGACCAGGAGGTCAGACATATAAATGTCTGTCCTCTTGGTGATTAATTAGAACTTTATATCTCAAGCCATTCCTGAGTTCCTGGTTTTTGATGTACAGATAGTTAGACAACGAAAATCTAGGTTCCGTTTTTTTAAATATTTAAAATAAGTAGTAAATTTAGAAAAAGCCTATTAATTAATTAATTAGCCTTTTTTGAAATGGTTTTATTACTGAGCTAGTTTGAATTGGCATTAAATGACCAGGAGGACAGACATTTAGTGTTTTGATTTATTAGAACTTTATATCTCAAGCTATTCCTGAGTTCCTGGTTTTTTATTTAGTCGGACAACAAAAATTGGTCGGACAACGAAATGTCTTGGTTCCGTTTTTTTTTTTTTAATTTGAAGTCGTAACAAAATAAGTAATTTTTAGTAAGCCTATTTTAGTTTTTATAGTAAGTACTTTTGAAATAGTTTGAATTGGTATTAAATGACCAGGAGGACAGACATATAAATGTCTGTTGAGGTTAATTAGAACTTTATGGCTCAAGCCATTCCTGAGTTCCTGGTTTTTGATGTACAGATAATTAGACAACGAAAATCTTTTAGGCCGTTGTTTTTAAATATTTTGAATGAAGTACGAATCGTAAAAATAAGTAAATTTAGTTTTTTAGTTAATTTAATTCCTTTTAATATAGCATAGCTTCTATCGCGGGCCTTGAGCGCGGGGACCGAAACCAGAAAAAACCTCACGCTCATAATCATTGCAAGAAAATAGGAGTGCATAAATCGTTAAGAGTGATTACGTCACTTCATGCACGTCGACCGACCTACTTCTAATTTATGCGATCCTGGTACTGCGCTTATAATACCACTACGCACGGAATCACGCCATTGTCGCGCTGGACCACAGACAAAATTGTCTGTGACTGGGATCCACATAATTTATTAACGTCAAATAATATACTTTTTTTTGTGTATAAAGTGTTTTGAATATGAATGAACAAAGTGCATTTATTATTAATGAAGAAAGTCACGAAAAAATAGTGAAAGAAAATGAGTGAGTAATTTATATACAAACATTTTATTATTATCACAAATGTAGTATTAATTTTGAATTGAAAATATAATACTGCTATAAAGATAACCTAAATTTTTGATATTAAAAGTAGCCCTCTTTTATACACACAAACACACACACGCGTATAGTTTAAATTCTCAATTTAGATTCTCAATATATATATATATATATAAAGACGTGAGCATTCGAGGACTGCCGCGGTAAAGCTATTGCATAGCATTTTGTATCAACTTTTTCTTTGTTTTTGAAGTAAAACTTCTTTAGGCACGACTAGGAGTAACTCAGATTTAATACTGCATAAATAAAATAAATAAATAATTATAATTGCATAAGTTGATACAAAATGCTATGCAGCCCTCGAGTGCCACACATCTTTTTTTTTAAATGGTTTTATACTAGCTAGTTTGAATTGGCATTAAATGACCAGGAGGACAGACATTAAGTGTTTTGATTTATTAGAACTTTATACCTCAAGCCATTGCTGAGTTCCTGGTTTTTTATTTAGTCGGACAAAGAAAATTGGTCGGACAACGAATGTCTTTTTAGGATTCCGTTTTTTTTTTTTAATTTGAAGTTTTAACAAAATAAGTAACTTTTAGTAAGTATATATATAGTACTTTTGAAATAGTTTGAATTAGTATTAAATGACCAGGAGGACAGACACTTAGTGTTTTGATTAATTACAACTTTATACCTCAAGCTATTCCTGAGTTTCTGGTTTTTGCTGCACAGATAATTCGACAACGAAATCAACCTTTTAGGGCTTTTATTTTTTTTTTTCATTTTGAAGTACAGAATCATAACAAAATAAGTTATTTAGAAAAAGACTAGTTAAGTTTTTAATTAGACTTTTTTTGATAGCCTTGTTTTTATTACATTGAGCTAGTTTGAACTGGTATTAAATGACCAGGAGCACAGACACTTAGTGTTTTGATTAATTAGAACTTTATGCCTCAAGCCATTCCTGAAATCCTGGTTTTGATTCACAGATAGCTAAATCAACCTTTTAGGGCTTCGTTTTTATTTATTTATTTTTTTTTCATTTTAAGTACAGAATCATAACAAAATATTAGAAAAAGCCTAGTTAAGCTTATTTTTAGTTAGACTTTTTTTGAAAGCCTTGTTTTTGAGCTAGTTTGAATTGGTATTACATGACCAGGAGGACAGACATTTATTGTTTAGATTAATTAGAACTTTACACTTTAAGCCATTCCTGAGTTCCTGGTTTTTGATGTACAGTTAAGGGTTCCGTTTTTTTTTTTTCATTTTGAAGTACAGACAGAATCCGTAAATTTAAAAAAGCCTATTTTAGTTTTTTATTATTGCTTTTTTTTGAAAGCCTAAATTTATTACATTGAGCTAGTTTGAATTAGTATTAATAGACCAGGAGGACAGACATTTATTGTTTTGAAAAATTAGAACTTTAAACCTCAAGCCATTCCTGAGTTCCTGGTTTTTGATGTACACATAGCTAGACTACGAAAATCTTTTTTTAAAAGGGTTTTTTTTTCCATTTTGAAGTACAGACAGAATCGGTAAAAATAAATTTAGAAAAGCTTATTTCAGTTTTTTAGTATTGCTTTTTTTTGAAAGCCATATTTTATATACATTGAGCTAGTTTGAATTGGTATTGATTGACCAGGAGGACAGACATTTATTGTTTTGATTAATTAGAACTTTATACCTCAAGCCATTCCTGAGTTCCTGGTTTTTGATGTACATTAAACAACGAAAATCTTTTAGAGTTCCGTTTTTTTTTATATTTTGAATACAAGATTCGTAATAAAAATAAGTAAATTTAAGAAAAGCCTATTATTTTTTTTTGTCATTGAAAATGACTATCATATCCATTTCACGGGAGACGCATTTTTAGCCATAACTCCGAGGGTATGGGTTCTAGCTAAGATTTTAAGGTCTTAAAAGATCAATAATTTAGTTGCGTATCGGATGACACCAAAATTCTGAAAATCAGTTTGGTAGTTTATGAAAAAAAATGGGAAAATGTAAAAAAATCGAGGTTTTTTCGGATTTTTTTTTACTAAATTTAATTTATTTCGAGAACGGGGACCGATATCGAAAATAAAAAAAAATAGTATCCTGGCCATTAATGTAGCTTCGGTTTGAGACCAAGTTTTTGGAAATCGGTTTGTAATTTTGCAAGAGAAATTATTTCCGAAAGATGAGATTTTTTGGTTGATCGCTGGTGTTTGTGGATATAAGTTACTATATTTCAGAGGGTATTTGTCGGATCACTTCAAAGTGTTATACAAAAGGTTAGAGGGCGTCGGTAGCTACAGTTTGAGACCAAAATTTTGGATATCAATCGGAAATCGAACAAGAAATTCGACATCAAATGTTAGATTTTATGGACGATCCGGGACTTGTTAACATTACGGTCATCGCCTTTCGGCCTGTATTCGTTCGAATGCTTCATTATCGAGTTCAAAACGTTTAAGGATATCAGAGGCTGCAGTTTAAATCGTGGCAATGCCACGATTTCGGGGCAATGACATAAAATAATCTGTGAAAATCGGATTTGAGTAGGTTCATTTTCAATGAAACCGATGGTTGCGGGGACTGCAAGATCTGTGGATTTTTAATATAGACCGTGTTCAGCAGAACGTAGTTCAAACTTATACAGCGCGTAGAGCTCACCAAACTAACGAAAAAGTTTCAAGTGAGCAGATAGCGCAAACTATTGGTTACCGAGAAAAACATGTTTAAAGTTTCAGTTTTATTTCACTTATCTTATTTTTGTCTAACTTTTCATTTAGTTCAGTAAAGTCTACATGCTATATAATTTAGGACTACGTTCAGCGAACACGCCGTATAAAAACTCAAGGAAAATAAATACTACCGCCTACACCGGCACTTATGTAATGGTTGACCGACAACTTGCACTGAACCAGTGTGATCGGCTTAATGTGTAAACTATATGATATGATGTAATGTTGAGAAATACCTGGACTTCAGTACTGGAAGCTTGACAACAGATGATGAGACTTGAAATAATAATAAAACCTGGGACATCTAACATACGGCCATCTTGTCCCAAACTAGGCAGTCTGTATTATGGGTACTTGTTAGCTAATGTACATACTCATATATTATATATATATATATACAATCTATACCATCCCTCATACATTACAATAGCCAAACTTGATAATTGTTATATGAGACGTGAGCTTTGCCTACATGACATTTCCAACGTATTCTGATTTCCGTGATTATAACAGGAACATTGTTTAGAGTATATCGATATTGTGCTCATTTGAAGTGGTACTTCTTATGTTTGTAGCATATGGAATAATAATATCTGAGACATTCCACACGGTGCCATCTAGTCCCACAATAAGCAAGTATTATGTTTGTATTATGGGGTACTAGACAACAGGTATACATACTTAATTTTTTTTTTTAATAATATATATATTTTACACCCAGACACGGAACAAATAGACATGTTCATGCATACAAATATTTGTCCCGGGCGGGAATCGAACCTGCAACCCTTGGCGCCGCAGTTAGGGTCTCTAATCACCAGGCAAACGGTCTGTCAAATAGAATAGAAATAGGAACATAACCATAATTTTTTTACAGAAACTGGAGTTGTCGATGTAGTTTCACACAAATAGTGAATATAACAAATAATGCCCACTAAAATATGTATTTCAGTGTATGGGCATTTGTATGTCAGTCGTTTGTTTGAACAAAGCCAAAATTCATAACTTTTAAATAACGGTTTCCTCTCAGGTTCAGTATGACGCGTTAGGAAAACGTACAGAAAGTTCTTTACACTTATATTTCGTTTAACAGTTCAGAGTGGAATAAACCACGTCACTTTGGCCCTCACCGACAGCTTATTTACGTCATTTTTAAACCTCAACCTTCATTTCGTTGTCCGTATTCTGACCTGACTGACGCATTGTCAAAACCATCGCTTTTTATATTTTAAAATTAGAAATTCCTAGCGCTTTCTAGAAAACTCAAATCAAATTAAATTTCTCGTCGCTTGTTTTTCACTGAACTTTTTCGAACATAACTATTGGTCGGAAAGTGTCGATGATCGATGTCGAGGCGGTGTCATTTTTACTCGGGGGAAAAGCATGGTTGCGCCCGCTACCATTAATCTGCGTGGGGGCGTAGCGTACTCTGTCCTGTTAGCAATTCGTATGTAAAGCAATAATTATTAATTACCTGGCTTTTTGTACGCGTTTAGAGGCGCACGCACACCCCGCTCGCCCCCCTCCTCCAAGTAGCTGTACGCCGCGCTGATGCATTTGCCGAGACGTGTGCGACATCTGTCGGTGACAAACGTCTTTTCATTCAAAAGCAATTCAGAACTAGCTTCCACTATTCACTTTGTGTGGTAGGTACACGTGAAAATATTGTAGTTCTGGTGTCATGATAATTTAGAACTCGAGGGTGCTGCAGAATGCTATCACGGTTTTGGCACTTGCTTGCCATTTGACAAAATGACTGTTCTAGAATTCTGTTAGCTCGCTACAAAATTGTAAATATCTTGACTAAATATTTATAAACAATAAAAACGTTATTATTTCTTTTACAAATCTAAATTAATTCAATACATCACCTCCAATAAAAAACACCAGCAGTTACGGCTAGCACGACCAGCGACAAAATGATCACTAAAGCCACCGTACTAGAAGTTGAGACGGGCGGTGCGCGCGCGCCGGGTGACATCGCTTCGCTGTGTGCTGCACACCATTCGCTCGATATTACCTGTAGGTATTTATAGTCTTAAACATCCAAAAGAAATAGATGACAGCGACATACTATTATCATCCCCTTTCCACTCCAAGCAATGAGCGCGTCTTGTCACTATTGAAATTTGTTATATTTATTAAGAAAAACTAATCGGTAAAAGAATTTTATTGATACGAATTTTTAAAATAATCCTGCTCTGACGTCACTCGGGTACAATACAGTAGCGGCGCCGAGTGACGTCACGAGTGGGTCATAAAAACACAAACTTTGATTTGTTATATCTCCGGTAATATTAAGTATTTTCCCGAAATTCAAAAACTATAGTCATCAGTTTGTTATACTCTAGCGTGCGAAATAGCATATGATACATAATTTTCTCGACGAGGACGCACTCATTATATCTAGATAAGAGGGAAATACAGAGGAAATGATCACAACATCATGTTCTAAGAAAAAGGTCATATTTCTGTCCTTGCAAAGTGGCATTTTGCCATATCTGTAAATTTAAGGTTTTAAATTACTTATAAAGTTTAGAAAAAGTAACACATCTATTGTCCATACTATTTAAAGCGTCAAAAGTAATCTATACTAATATTATAAAGCTGAAGAGTTTGTTTGTTTGTTTGTTTGTTTGTTTGAACGCGCAAATCTCAGGAACTACTGGTTCAAATTGAAAAATTATAAATGTGTTGGATAGTCCATTTATCGAGGAAGGCTATAGGCTATACTACATCACGCTACGACCAATAGGAGTAGAGCATCAATCAAAAATGTTGCAAAAACGGGGAAAATTATTCCTTTTGAGAGCTTCCGTCGCGCGCGCTGCGTAAACGGTTGATGTTAAGCAAAAATCATGTATTACGGAATTGTTCCCCTTTAAAAGTTCTAACCAAAAGTCCGCGACAGCATATGTGTATCTTTTAAGGTTAACTTACTATAACCTTTTAAATGACAATCAAGTTTGTTCTAACATAATGTACTATTTGCGAAGATGTTTTTAAACGTGATATTAATCCTTATCAAATTAAATACGTTAGTTGTCTTAAGCATTTCATGCATATTATACTTGCCCTTTACACCACACAATTCCAATTAATATCTTAGCAGGTTTTATCGAAATATGAAAACTATAGCGGGAGAAAATAAATTCGCTGTCTGCCTCTGTTCGTTAACTTTTTACTTTCAAACCACGCAATAGACTTTGATACGGTTTTCAGTATTATCTTATAATCTATTTATCTATATAATAGAAATGCTTATTATAAAGCTGAAGTTTGTTTGTTTGTTTGAATGCGCTAATCTCTGAAACTACCAGTCGGATTTGAAAAATTCTTTTTGCCTTTGATAGCTTGAATCTAGCGGAGGGTTATAGGCTATATATATGAAAACGAACTGTCTGTCTATTCTAGCAAATAGGTTACGGCCAAAACAGCTTAACCGATTTTGATGAAACTTTACACATATGGAAAGGATGTAGTCAAAAGTGACATACAGAACTTTTGTCTGTACGTCCATCTGTCTAAACCGATTTTTAGTTTTGACGACCTAAAAAAGGTCGTCAAAACTAACAAATGTTACTTTTTGTCCGTTTGTCTGTCTGTCTGTACGTTTATGTGTCTATTCAATTCAATTTTATCTATTCAAGCTAATTTCCAATATGGCTGAACAAATTTTAATGAAACTTTGCAAACGTGAAAGAAGGTTGTCAAGAGTGTCATAAGCAACTTTTTGTGTTTGTTTCTCTGTCTGTCTATCTGTCTGGCGTTTGTCCACACGGATCTGTCAACTACTACAGCCAAAACTACTAAGTCTAGGAAGCTTAAATTTGGAACATAGGTTTATTTTATAACGTGAGCATTAAGTTAAGAAAGGCTTTTTTAGAAATTTCAAACTTAAGGATGGGAATGGAGGGACTCAAATATTGACGTTATTCAGGGTTTTTAGATTTCCACATTTTAAGGGTGGGAAACGGGAGATGAAAAATTGTGTCGGTTTTTTTAAAGGGTGGAAGGGGAATGAAGATTGAAAGTTTGAATGGGTGTAACCAAAATTTGTTCCAGCAAAAAGTACGTAAAAACAATCTCGAACATTAATAGTACCTATAACAGGAATTCGTAGTCTACGCAAGCGAAGCTGCGGGCGGTCGCTAGTGTCTAAATAATATTGGTAAATGTATTGTGATCAATTAACTACAGTACGGCTAAAGATATAATGCGGATTGAAATCTTCGCCTTACTTCGGCAATGGTTGTATTTTTTAACGGTCGGATGGTGATATCTTTATAGAGCGATTAAAATCCACAATGAAATAAGTGATGTTTGCTACATTAAATGTTTTTTTTTTTAATGAACCAATATGTCCATACAAATAAACAAATTAAAATTACAATTACAGTGAAGTTGCTCATTACCTAAGAGACCTTTGTTACGGGTTTTACCCAGTTTAGATATTATAGGCTTTAAGAAAAGCTAGTTACAATGTAATTATTTAGTAATTCTAGGGTAAAAAATAAATTACTATTTCTCTACTAAAATCGCCTTAATAACAAAACGAAAATTGGTGTTAATAACAGCTCTATAAAATGTGTGACTACAAGTGCACGTGTCCAGTTACCAACACGGCTTGCAACTACACTATTGTAAAATGACCTTGAATTTTAAATTCTTTGCGACAAGGTTTAAAATGCGAGTATTATGTTAGGGCCCTTACGTTTTAATTCGTTTTTTGTCGAAAATACGAAGTGTGACGAAGATTTCTATGCGCATTATAACTTTAGCCGTACTGTACATGTTTAGCACAGACCAGTCAACCTATAGACCACGCTTTAATAAACGTCAGTACGAAAACGAAATCGCCAAAAAGTGGCGGGGTGCGGGGAGAGGTCGGCTAGTTTTCATTGGCTCGTTCAAAATTGACAATTTAATGGCTTCCGACGTGCTTACAACTGACCGCTCACAAGAGACGTAGTTATGTAGTGTCACTACATAGCCTTGGCGAATGCTACTCCCTGTCAAAGCGTGGTCTATAAGGTTGATTTGTCTGTGATGTTTAGATAGATATTTAGATAACTAAGTTATGTTCACAACAAGACTGATCTTGGGAGGTAGGTAACATTTTGTGTTAAGTTATTTACAGATTATTAAAACATTGTTATTAAAATACACTACTATAAACGGATTTCGGAGTCTCAAGGCTTAAGGTCTTAGGACTATTTGGCGGTATGAAGTGAAACGGGACGAGGTGGTAAACGCTCGCGTTCAGCGATTGTACAGTAAAAGTGCTGGTCGTCAGTTTACAAAGGCCGAAAGAACCTAACGAACGCGTCTATCTCCACCAATGCACCCCACCCCCATACACACACACAAATACATAAATACGTTCGCGTATGACCGCAACACACATAGACTCACACAATCAGCCCCATTCAACATTTATGACGTGAAGCATGTTTAGAAAGTTTTTTGATTGAGTTTTGATGTATTTTTTGTTTCGACCAATGACGACGGGACCAGGTGCTTTGGAAAACAGAAAGTAGTCTGCCTTCTTTGTCCAGTCATCAAAGTCTCACGTAACTCCAAGAATGATTAAAAGAAATAATATTTTTAAGCTTTTTTAAGCTGTACATATGTATTGTGAAGAGTGAATGAAGATTTAAAAAAACATATTCGTGCCTCCAACTGCAATTATCGTTTTTTATAAACTTTTTTAATCGTGTATATAAAATTAATAAATGAACTATCATATTGACAACATTTAACGATTTATTTTTTATACTATACCATACCATCGCCCATTAATGCCCCACTGTAGAGGCTTAGGTCACCCCTCGAGATTAATTCACCATGCTGCTCCAGTGCGGATTAGTGGATTTCAACGACTGGTATCAATTGATGGCAACCGGGACGGCTTAACGTGCTCTCCGAGGCACAGACTCAGTGATAGTTATGTAAATAAGTTGGAAAAAATTCATTGGTATATGCCCTGGGACTCGAACCCACGGCCTACTAAACAAGAAGCAAGCTCGCTACCACTCGAGTACTCCTAGGTCGCTATTACGACATTACTATTATAGAGATACTATTGATTTGCTTACTTCGGGTGAAGATTCCGTGCCATTGATGAGAGTGTTGGGCCGCACCACGGAAAGAGTCACCGCATACATCTTCACTTCATAAAGTGTGACATTCCACAATTCCACATTCTAAAGAAAAGAAACTGTTATAAAATACCTTACCAATTTCCTTAAAATAGAATCACAACTAGGTTATATTAAAATAGGTCATATTTTAAATAACTTTCTGACATACTATTTCAAACTAAGTTCATTACATTGGTACATCGACTGACCGATTGGCCAAGTGGTTAGAGACCCTAACTGCAGAACTAAAAGTCATGAGTTCGATTCCCGCCCGGGACAACTATTTGTGTGCATGAACCTATCTATTTGTTCCACTTCTAGGTATAAAATACATATATATGCAAAATATTTAAGTATGTATATCACATGTCTAGTACCCACAATACAAGCATAGTACTTGCTTACTTTGGGTCTAAATGGCTCTGTGTGGTATGTCCCAGGTATTATTATTATTATTTGAATATACATACCAAATTTTTAATGAAAGTTATTTCACGATTCGTGGATCATTCGATTGGCTTAATAAATGGGCCTAGTTGATTATTCTCTATCAAAAGCAAAATGTAAATAATTGAAGCATTTTTAAAATAAAAAAAAAAATTAAGTTTATACTAATTTCTTTTGAGTATATTTCTAAGCCATTTTTCATGTAATGACCAAAACATGATGGATACTTATAATAATAATAAAAATAATACATGGGACTTCCCACACAGTGTCATCTAGTCCCAAAGTAAGCAAGTATTATGCTTGTGTTATGGGTTACTAGACAACTGATATACATACTTAAATATTCTTTATAATATATACATATATAAATATTTTTGCAAAGACACTTATAAATTGTGTGAGCTCAAAATTGAGAGAGGTGTGAGTCTGACAAAATCTCAACAATCTCACTTTGACTTTGAAATTCAGAGAATATAACTATTAAAAGACGTCGTGTCGAAGAAATACAATTAGGCAAAAATTCTAACGATAATTTTAAGTGAGAGTCCTTCCATATCTTACCAAAACCTACCAAGGGATAGGTGTGAATGAGAAGAAAAATCTCACAAAATTAACAGACAGCCTCCTAAGTTGAACAAGTTGAAGATGACGATGCACGTACATCGGCGCGCGCAACATCGTATCGAGCACTGGTTGTAATACTTACAACACTAATAGCCGTTTCGATGTCGTTCTTGAAAGTGGGAAGTGTGAGCCTCGTTCGAGGCTGGACTTCGGGAATCTTCCTCAGGGTGACAACATACAAATCCAGTGAATTGTCATAGGTCATTGGTTGACGCCATTGAAGATACAGCACTCCTGATGATGAAAATAAATATTATTTTTAAAAAAACTTTTTTTTTTATCAAAAAATCCACAAAATCTCACTTTTAATGTAACACTCATCATAAAATTATACTCATTTTTGTGTACTTATTTACGCAGCACTATCTCAACAAAAATTTGTTCGGAGTAGATCTTCTGGTTAACTGGTTATTGTGACGTTTGTCAATTTTGACATTTGTCTATCAATATATGTCAAATCTGTATGGTATTTTTAAATTGTAAAATATTGATTGAAATCATTTTTGTACAATTAAGATATTAAACAAATAAAATTTTGTGTCTTTTTCCTAGGATCCTTCTATTCTTTGATATTTTTTGATAAAGTGTATGTACGAAGATCTAGCCCAGAATGAAACAACTCCTTGATATACATTGCACGTCATTTTGTAGGGATATTGATTCCACAATGGGTCAATAGTACGGATTTGTAAATTTTGACACAACAATCGTAAGTTATAATAATAAAAAATTATGTACGTACCTTGTCTCTGATCACACGTTAAGTTCAATATGATGGGTGACGAAGGCGGTCTCACGTCTGTTAACACATATAGCGCTTCAGACGGCGGACCCAGCCTTTCTAGTAGGTCTGACGATGTCACATTTTCAAGTGAGAAATTGTAAAAAGCTCGCACCCAGATCTTGTATGGTGTAAGGTACTCTGGAAGCAATAAAATAGAATTGACAAAATACCCACAAGAATAACAAGTTTCGGGCATTCCCGCGTATCGGGAGGACATAGGAAAAGTACTATCTTGATAGTACATTATGATGTAAGTATGGTAAGCTGAATATTACAGTTGAGGTGTTAATAATAAAGCAAGACTATAATAGCCAGCTTACTGAGAACGAGCATCATACGACGTTTTTCAATAATTTGCGATTAAAACTTCAAATGTAATAATGGCGGGAACCAGGGGTGCGAGCGGGTTGCTTTTCGCGGTTTACGCATGCGTCACAAACAGAATTCTCATTTGTGATTGGTGTAAAGTAAAAAGGCCTAGTACTGTAGAATACTACATTACGGTACAAGTTTCGATGTCATAAAGACCATATTAATAGCAAATGTATTGAAAAATACACTTAAAACCACAAGACAATAAAACGTCTTGATATGATAATATATTTTTGAAGCGAAAGTTTTATAACAGCGTATAAAACACTTTGAACTGTGAAATATTGGACCAGTCGGTGACTGATTTATTGCAAGGTTTTATTAATGTATGTGTCATGGCCAGATCATTAAATTGATATTTTTATGATGTGTTCGAATTTTATAATGTTCATTTTCTGGGTGGCTCGGCGCTTCGTTACGCTTCCCTTCTCGGATCAAAATAAACAAACCTGATGTAATCTATCAATTTAAAAATGGTGGAACATCAACCTATGTTGGCTGCCTGCAACCTGGGAGACTGATCTAGGGGATTTTAGTGGAACTAGCGATTCTATGATTTGCCCACGACGTATGCATCTTTTATATTATATTTATTATAAATTTTCAAATTCAACGATCAATCAAAAAAATTCATTTTTTTATAAATACTTTACTCTCATTTTATACATATAAAAATACATTACGCTTGAAAATTACATTTTACTTTTTAGTTCTGTTTATTATTAAAGCGCATGTTTTTAGTTTTATAAACTGCAATTTATTTTGTCATATTTTAGTCTTGAAGTGATATCATCTATAATAGTTACCATAAGACTCAACATTAGCTGTCACTTGGCTATGTTAGGAAATAGTCAGTGGAACGAATCGGAAATAATATGGTGATAATTTTTTTCTGTAGATTCTGGTCGGGACGTTAGGACTAAATTCAATCAATCAATCAGTTCGTTCGACCTTCAGCCAGACGCAATATCTGAAAGGGACAAGTTCCGATACACCGAAGGGAACGTAGATAAGGGACGGAGTGTAGGTTACAGTCTGGATTGGGTGTGACGGGAATGAGAGCCAGCCGGTATTCGTGCAACCTTTAACCAGAAAAGGGAGCCAGGAGAGGTGATAGCTATTATAGTGCGTTTGTAAAATTATAGGATTGTCATCGGTCTTTAAGAAGGGGCTTCCCGCGCCATTGCCCATATAAACGCTCTTAAACAATTACGACGTTATACGAATTTTAATCTTGGAATGTTTTGAATTCGTGCGTGTAGTGAGAAAGAAAACAACATAAATAGCTTCTTTACGGGAGAGTCAAAAAATTTAATTATGAACCTGTATTATTTTAAGAGTTTTATCCTTTCAAACATTTTTTATCTCCGCAACTATTAAACTTAGCATCATGGTGATCAAACCAAACGAAGCGGATTTTTTCTGTATTATGCATACCTACAACCAAAATTGCAAATGGGTACAATTCGAGTCGTACCCTTTATCACTTGACGCACAGAATTATAGTTTCATTTGGGTTAGAACTAGGTTTGTATAGAGCCAACATTTCAAAATTTCTATAAACATTCTAGTTATAGAAATTTCGAAGTTTCGGATCTATACAAACCTAGTTCTAACCCAAATGAAACTATAATATAAAACATTCCAAGATTAAAATGTATATTAACATCGTAACCGTTTAAGAGCGTTTGTATAAGCTGTCACGCGGGAAGCCCCTTCTCAATAAGTGTGCAAATTTTCAAATTAGGCTTGAACTTGATCAAAATTACGTTACAAGATTACGTCATATTGTTAGATACATACAGGTCAAGCGAATAAAATTGTGTTAAAAAAAGATGTATTGAACAATAGTTACATCTGCTTTTTCGCAAGAATATTTTTGTTATTATAAAAGTCACTTTGCATACAATCGCTGCGAGAACTTACCCTGCAGCACAGACCAGTCAACCTATAGACCACGCTTTAATAAACGTCAGTACGAAAACGAAATCGCCAAAAAGTGGCGGGGTGCGGGGAGAGGTCGGCTAGTTTTCATTGGCTCGTTCAAAATTGACAATTTAATGGCTTCCGACGTGCTTCCAACTGACGGCTCACTAGTGACGTAGTTATGTAGTGTCACTACTTAGCCTTGGCGAATGCTACTCCCTGTTAAAGCGTGGTCTATAAGGTTGACTTGTCTGTGCCCTGCAGTAATCTTTTAACTATACAGTTTTTTTTTTTTTTTCAAAAATCAGAACAATTTATTCAATACTTAAAAAAATGTTTAAATAATATAAAGTTTATATGGATGGAAGAAATAACAACTTTGAAATTAATTATGAAAATAAAGATATTTTACTACAAAATGTTCTAACATATACTACCTACTGATTCCGACCATTCGCTACCATTTACTGGTATTTATACCATTTCATACTATTTCTACCATTTTCTAAAATTTCTTTTCATTTCCTAATTTTTCCTATCATTTTCAGCCATTTCTTACCATCGTAACTATTTTTTTAATATACTCTGTTTCTACCATATTATACACTTTTCCACATCTTTTATGACAAGTGCTAAATAATTGGGGCTTTTGGAGTTGTACGACAAATGCACAACTGTCACTAGCTATTTCTGTAGCTTATATATAGCCATTTTATATGGAGTGCCTCAAAGCTTGTGTGCTAGTCGAGTAGGGACATTATATTCATTCGGGCACGTTGAGTGTTACGTAAAAGCTAGTAAAAATATAGACTTACTCAAATTCCTCATACGAAATCCGACAACCTTCATGGGTACTCCAGCAGTATTCAACAGAGTCAAATTTTTAGTCGCTTTCGAATAATCATCCATTCTGAGATCGCTGGGGAAGATATTAGAATTCTTTATTTCTTCAGGAGTAGGGACACCACGAACCATATTAGCTTCTGGACGTGGTACACCCATTTCGTAGTACAAAACGTAAGCTATCTGCGTAGCATCTTTAGGCGGCATGCTCGGAGGCAAAGACTTCTTTTCCACTTTTATCGGCATCTCATAAGCATGATGATTTTCTTCAACATCTGAAAGATTCTTCACTTCTGGATTCTCTTGTCTTCTTTTTCTATGTCTATGTGCATATCTCATATCACGTTTACCCCTATACGTGTGACTGTCATCGTTCATTATGTCAGATAAAGATCCATCATAGGATTTCTCATTCTTATACCAATCCCGTTGTGATGATTCATATTTATTGAAATCTAGAATGTCTTCTTTTAACTTTTCTGCGGTTAGCGGTGAATCCGCCATTGGCTGATTATCTTTTGAAGGTCCTCGACTTGCTATATCAACTTGATTTTGATTTTGACCATTGTTGATGACGGGATTTTCGGATGGCGTTTGTGTTTTTTGTGATTCTTTCGGAAACGTTATTTGAGGGAACGCTAGTAGCGTGTAAGTCGTGGGCGGCGCCCACGTTAGGTGAATTTCTTCTGATGTGACTTTGTTAGCCGTAAGGTTCTGCGGTGCGGACGGAACTGGAAAATAAAGATATTTTATATTATACTTCATATTTATTTTGACTGACCGATTGGCCGAGTGGTTAGAGATTCTAACTGCGGGGCCAAGGGTCGCGGGTTCGAATCTCGCCCGGGACAAATATTTGTGTACATGAACATGTCTATTTGTCCCATGTCTGGGTGTAAAATATATGTATATATTACTAAAGAAAAAGGCATTTTAAGTATGTATATCAGTTGTCTGGTACCCATAATACAAGCTTTGCTAAGTTTGTGACTAGATGGCACTGTGTGGGATGTCCTCCCATTTATCAATGTTATTATTATTATTTGTGTTTCATGATTCTCTACTTATGGAGAATTGATTTTAATGTAAGTCAATCCTTTATCAATGTTTAAAATAAAAGGAAATTTATCAGATGTTTGATAAGTTTATCATAAGTCCCATAGGTGACAAGTACAGATCATCCAAACATCGATCGTGCAGAGTCCGCTCTCGTTTCGTTGATCCATCCATCTTTCCTACTGCGACACTACTCGCTTAAATTTCAAGAAGTTTAGCGCAAGCTGTACCGCCAAAATGTACTAACAATAAGACACTGACAAGGCATAATATGTAGCTGTGTACTGGCATCAATAGCAGGTTGACCTATCAACTGCTATTGACAAACATTATGAGCATTGCATAGTACGTAAATAATTATTTAGTTATTAAATGAAGGATTATTTTTTAATCTAAATTTGTTTAATTCTATTAAATGTACATGATAAATAACCTACAATCATTACAATATCCATTTTCATTTTTAATATGACCTAAATAAAGGTTTCTTATGAGGGTGGCTGGTAAACTGAGCTCTGCTGTTTTTGCAATTAGGCAAATAAGAAAACTAACCGATGTGCCTACAGCGAGGCTGGTTTATTTTAGCTACTTTCATAGCATAATGTCATATGGCATTCTGCTATGGGGAAAGGCCGCTGACATTCAAACAATATTTGTTCTGCAGAAAAGGGCTATTCGAGCTATATATAAATTAAAATCTAGAGATAGTGTAAAGGCTCATTTTAGAGAAGGTAATATTTTGACAGTCCCTTGTCAGTATATTTATGAAAATATAATTTATGTACATAAAAACTTAAATGCTTTCTCTAGGGTGGGTGATGGCCACAACTTAAATACAAGACATAAGCATATGTTATCAATTCCCAGGTTCAGGCTCTCAAAAGTTAATAATTCTTTCATGGGAAATTGTATCCGTTTTTATAATAAAATTCCAAAAGAAATGTTAGACTTGAATTCTAATCAATTTATAAAGCAAGTTAAAGTCCAACTCATGAAAAAAGCTTACTATTGTATTACCGAGTATTTAAATGATAAGTGCGCATGGACATTATTGTAATAGTTGTAAGACTTTAAATTTAAAAAAAAAAAACAATTAAGAAAAACATATATTTAAATAAAATAAATAGGGAGGAGTTTCTTGCCGGTTCTTCTCCTCCTAGTTTTTGAACCGGTACCTAATCAATTTTTACGACTTTCAATAAGTGTGTGCAAACATCTTATATTGAATAAAAACTTATTGAATTTTGAATTTTGAACTTATCTTAATAAAATTATTAAAGACAACCGCTTAGCCTAGTGGGCAGCAACCCTGCCTGCGAAGCTGGAGGTCCCGGGTATGAATCCCAGGTCGGGACAGTATTTATATGATGAATATTAATACTAGTACCGGGTCTTGGTTGTTATATGTATGTGGTGTTTTCGCTTGGTACCCAAAACACAAGCTAATGCTTAGTTTGGGACCTAGACGTTGTTGTGATTGTATGTGTTATTATTATTATTATATTAAAATGTATTGAAGATATTTTAAAAATATAATCATAATATATTAGGCATCTACTAATACCTATTATGTTTAACTTTATCATAAGTGGTCTTTTTTTTTTTAATTACGAATATTAACTTATTTTCAAATCATTGCAATATTTTAAATAATGAAAATTAGATTTGTGTTTACTTGAATATAACTCTTGTTCACGCGGCCGGAGCCGCGGGCGGTCGCTAGTATTTTTATAGATATAATTATTTATTTATTTATACTAACCTAGTGAAAATATAATACTTTTTGTTAATACAACAGTGTATTGCACTCACATGTAGTGAATCATTGTACTTAGGGTATATTGCCATAATGAATTTGACCTTCCACTAACTCTGTATACAGACAGACCAGCAAATTATGCTCAAAGGCAAAATCTATGGTAGCTACTGTTTTAATTAATTTTAATTTTTGTTTAAAAATGAAAAGAAATTTTAGTACTGAGTACAATTAATAATATAATAAAAACAAGAAGAAACCAAATTATAACTAAATTATATAAAAAGTCAAACTAAAAGTATTTACAAATTAAAAAATACTATGTAAATTATGATGAATGACAAAATTTTAAAGAGACGATGGGTTCAGGGTACCAAGGATGCTTGCCGCGTTGCCGCGCTGTATTGCGACACTGATCCTCTGAACAAAGTACTCCTTGCTCAAAGGATCCCCTGTCAACAGACACAGCGCGACACCCAAATCGTGGACAAATGATTTGGTATCCTTGGACCAGGGACCCATCGTCTCGACAGCAAAAGGGATGAAATGGTAACGATTTAAAAGTTCCATGTGCTTGGCTGTTTTCCTGCGAGCTGCTGTCTCAGCAGCTGCTCCAGTTTTTTTTGATGTATTTTTTATGTAACTTTGACACAATACAGAATTAAATTTTTAATTACTTGTGTATTATGTATTTTCATAAACTTTGATACCTACCTAGTAGATATTCATCTCTTTAGATTTTGTGCTTATGGATGTAAAGAAACTGGAAGACGAAATCTGACAGGACAAGGATGTAACAACGCGAATCCGAAGTCCTATCTTCTATGTGCATGAAACTAGACACTCAAAAATCTTACAGGGAGCTTTTTGAAAGCTTTATTATTAGGGTTCCATAGCCAAAGATTACCAACGGGGACCCTATTACTAGGCCTCCACTGTTCGTCCGTCCGTCCGTTTGTCATAGAGCTGTATCGTCTGAACCGTAATAGGTAGACACTTTCAATTTCCACTGAGTGTGTATTACTATGGGTGCTATAACAACAAATAATAAAAACCAAATAAAGTTCAAAAGTTCAAAAAGGTCCCCACAGAAGAAACATGTTTTTATTCGACGTTTTTGGTGATAGGTGGTTGTGAGACATTGTTCACAGTTGAAATATTCGTGATGTATGTGCTACTATGGTTGCTATAGCAACATAATAAAAATAAAATAAAGTTAAAAATCAAAGGGGGTCCCCATACATGGTTTTTTAAACTGTACGGTGGTACAGAACCCTTCATGTGCAAGTCCGACTCGCACTTTGCCAGTTTTTTTTTAATGACCACAACCGCGGCGATAGGTTCGGATCCTTTTTTTTAAATGTTTTTTTTCCTTGGCAAATACTTTTATTGGGCGTGCGTGTTTAATTGCTATTCCTGACATCTATATGCGTGAAATTAGTGACATGAACTTGATAGCTTCCTGGAAACATTATGGATAGTACGAAATAACCGTGATTGCGGTGATGTTGTTGGGACAATTTTTAACGATTTTTTTTATCCGCAGCAAGTATTTTACTTGGTATTTAGGAGTCGTATACTAAAATCGGACTACCACACACTACGTCCATACGGCAGCGAGCGGTCTGCTGGCCAAGGTGTTTCGTGTTTAAATAATAAAAATCAGATAGAAATAAACTGGACTAAGTAACTACTGAATTTTACTACTGATAATTTAGCTTGCTGATATTTCGTCTAAAATAACAGAAATAAAATATATTTTGATGCTCGTATTTCGATATATTTGCAATTTTTTAACATTTGTTTTACTGTCATTTTAAATGAACATTGTATAATCTCATTAATACACTTTCAAAACCAGTTTATATTCATGTTGACTGTATTTTCTATTTAACATTTTTACACATTGTTCATAGGTAAAAATTAACTTTTGCAATTCCCAAAAATTCCTAAAAAGCTTATTAGGATTTTACCATACTTGTATATAAAATCCAAGTTATTCTTAATACATGAACAGGAATTAAACTTTCATGTGTATGCATTATTTTGATTGAAATGTTTCGACTTTAGTCACAATCATAATTTAAAAATCCGTTGAAACTACACTATGACAAAATTGTGAAGTGACTCTTAGAGTCCTATATCTACTAGACGCATTAAATTCGAAACTTGAAAATTTGCAGGAAGCCTCCTTCAAGTATTAGTAATAACACGGAACGATGATTAAGCGACGGGGTTGAACCAATTTTTTACTATTTCTTATCAGCAGCATGTACTTTCTGCACGCACAACAATAATGTCTATAAATCGTAAAGCTAGAATTTAATGATTTTCTTAAGAATTGTTTGGATAAACATAGAGTTTTTAGTAAAAGTATAATAATATGACCTTAGTGACTTAGTTTCCCCGATATTCGAGTAAAACTTGTTTTTTTATTTTTTTGTGTGGGCAGGTAGGAAAGGATTATTTTATTTGTTTCTGTTAAAAAGCCAGTAAATCTAGTTATTAAAATGTACTTTTTAATTAAACATTTATTTACTATAAAAAACCACTAAGTATGGTAATTATAAAAATGGCTATTAGTATGAATTATACATCAGAAGTATACAACAACATTAGCACCAAGTTACCCGCCCCGGCTTCGCACGGGTAGCAAATCACATAGGCCATAGTGTTTTTTTCTCTTGTAGTGTCGTATCAGCTTGTTGCGTCGAACATGCGGAATAGACTTTCATTCCATTCCATCAGCCCATCATACCCCACTGCAGGGGCTTCGGCCTCCCCTCAGGGCTTGGAGCTTAAATCTACCACGCTGCTCCAGTGCAGGTTGGTGGATTGTAACAACCACTACCTATTGACAGCAACCGGGGTCGACTGCTTAACGTGCTCTCCGAGGCATGTAGTCCGTGAGAGTTATATACTTAAGTCAGAAAAACTCATTGGTACACGCTCGGATTTGAACCGCAGCCACAAAGCCTTATAAATTTGAAAAAGGATCACTGCACTCGGCTATCATGACACGACACGGAATAGACTTATCCATTATCCGTTAATCATATACTTAAGGAGTCTTTTTAATATATTATATTTTTGATTCTGTATATATGTATTTGAAAAGGAAAAAAAAAGTAAAAATATATTAGATAAAATAAACTGACTCCGTGCCTCGGAGAACACGTTAAGCAGTCGGTCCCAGACGCTGTCAATAGATGGCGGTCGTTACAATCCCCAACCCGCAGTGGAGTAGCGTGGAGGCCTAAGCCCCTTACACAAAAACCAACTACAATATTCTTTGTAGGTACACCACATTGATAACATCTGCGTAATTTTACATCACGCGTGTCACGTCGGTGTGGCCGCCCGGCCGTTTGTCGTGCGATAGTTTTTATTTCGCAATAACTCTTAAGATATTAATTTAAATTGTATGGTGTAAAGGGCAATCATAATGTGCATGAAATGCTGAAGGTAAATAACATATTTGATTTGATAAGAATTAATATTGTATCCGTATAAATTATTTTCCAATCATCACATCATATAACACCATTTCTTTAAACATAAAAATAGGTATATTTCTGATCTGCTCTGTCCGTGGTCAACGCTTAGGAGCTGTCTCCCCTCCTCGCCGCGCACATACCTAAGGCGCGGTACAGCGGTTTCGGTTAAACTACAGTAAGCTGCCACAAAAGGTAGAGATATGCCATCGGGGACTTTTCATAAACACAGACTAATCATATACACATAAACCTTCCTCTTGAATCACTCAGTCCATTGGTATCAATCATATGAAAATCTGTTTGATTGTTGAGTTTATCGCGTTCAGACAGGCAGACTCGGCGGGGATTTTATTTTATAATATGTAGTGATGTTCACAAACTACTTTTAATAAAAACTTTAAATATTTTTAAGTTAATCCTAGTATTGATTGCATTTTAACAAGTCACTTTCACTGTCCCAAGAATAAAAACTATTAATATTTTTCAAACTGTCCCATACCTCGTCCATGAATATCCAGTGATTCAGACTCCCTTCAACGTTGCACAGATTTTTTAGTTTGAACGTGTTTACTACAGAATTTGTAAGTATTTGCTGGGACATATAGAGGAATATTGGCACAATAAAAAAAAATACCAACATAGATTTTACACTAAAATTATTGTATACTGAACCTTAAATGTCAATTAAAAATGGGGTATTTTTTACAATAATGGTCATTCTGCATAAAGAAAGGTTAAAGGTTACCGAGTATTGACTTGTTTAGCTTTTTCATATGGATTGTTTCCGCATTGTTTTCCATATCTTTGAAACAATCAGGCTTGTGTACCTCTAAGTCAAATAAAACTTGCCTGGGCTGATGGCAATCTTATTCTCAATTCTGAATAGCAAAGGTTGCAGCACCTTGTTAGTCTATAATTTTTTCTTGGCATTTCAATAAGCTGAAGGACCTCGAGTGGCTGTGTTGTGCGAGGTCTTTGTATACTGTACTGAGTGGATTGCCATTAGTATAATCCTATTATTTTTCCACTTTGTAAAATTGTCATCAGTTTATTGATGCTATGGATGTTTATTGAATGTGTTAAAAAGCTTGTTAATTATAAGACATTAACAAATCATAAATTAACCAAAAAAAAATTATAATAATAATAAACTGCTAAGTATTTTTACAAGGAATATAATTTTTATTAACTTCTCATGTATAAGACTACTAATTTTACTGTTAAAAGTATTGAACGAGCAAATACCTTCTCCCTATCAATGTATAGGGACAGGCAACGTGTTCAATTATTACACCTTTGTCAATTGCGCCAATATCACAGTTTGGGTAATGCCTATACAATTAAACGTTGAATTATTTTGAAAAATTTCAAATAAATTAAGTGTTACATAATTCAACTTGACAATACTTAATGGGAAAAAAAATTATTAAGTTATTTCTTTTTTACCGATGAGGTCTAGATATATTTTAGACGGCGAAACAATAATTTTAAATCTTTTTGTCATCTATATATCCTTATTGACAGATGGGCGTGGGACCAAAATAGTAGGTATAATCACAAACCAGATATTATAGATACACGAGTATGTTATGAGAATAATATGATCTTACCATATATTTTCTTCTCTTCGTTGTAAATATCAGCATTATCACAATCAACGCACAAAATAAATACGAAAATGGCTCCTAACATGCACGACAAATACATTTTAATCATGAAGAAAGATGCTTCTAGAAACTATTTAACTTAGTCAAATATGAAATTTAAAACACATTTTAGGGAAAAATTATTTAAATTAACGAAAAAATACTGAAATATGGATTAAATATAAAAACCCTACTAAAGCTACCGACGACCAACCCCCTGTAGCTGTCATTCGACCCGAGTTGTCAAAAACGTCAATAAGCAACTAATGTTGCCATAAAATTGTTTCCAAGACGCAAGTTGCTCGCATCGTGAAATAATTAAACACTTTGATCGTGAGGTTTTTTTATTCCTTATAAATGGCGTTACTATCGATTATACGGTGGCCATATGGTAACACTTGGCACTTCACTTGGTGTAGCGTATTTATGTATTTTATATTATATTTTATTTATTTAGCGTTATCATCATTGATTTAAGAATTAAATAACAGGATCCGCAGTCGCTTAAGTAAAGGTGAAAAAGAACCGTCCGTATTGTGCCGTAATGTATCGTATTTTAAAGTATTTTACATTACATATAGTTTTTAAGCTATAAGCTATTGCATAGCTTCTATCGCAGGCCTTGAGCGCGGGGACCGAATTGAAAAACTCCGTAACGAAAATAAACCTCACGCTCATAATCAGTGCAAGAAAATAGGAGTGCATATATCGTTAAGAGTGATTACTGATCACTGCACGTCGACCGAACTACCTCTAATTTATGCGAGCCTGGTACATACTGCGCTTATAATACCACTACGCACGGAATCGCGCCATTATCGCGCTAGACCACAGACAAAATTGTCTGTGACTGGGACCCACATAATTTATTAACGTCAAATAAACTTTTTGTGTAGAAAGTGTTTTGAATATGAATGAACAAAGTGCATTTATTATTAATGAAGAAAGTCACGAAAAAATAGTGAAAGAAAATGAGTGAGTAATTTATATACATACATTTTATTATTATCACAAAGGCAGTATTAACTTTGAATTGAAAATATAATACTGCTATAAAGATAAACTAAATTTTTGATATTAAAATGAGCTATATTAAAAGTAGCCCTCTTTTATACACACAAACATATATAGCGTATAGTTTAAATTCTCAATTTAGATTCTCAATATGTATATAAATATATATATATATAAATAAATAAATTCATTCTTCATTATGTATATAACAGAAACCATCAAACCAAGCACGTGTACTATTCAGTACCTTTGTTTTTGGTGTATAGATAATGCACATGAATGCCGCGCAGAGAAAGTATATGATATTATATCTATATGTACATCGCGCGAAATTCGATAATCACTTCTTAATATCGTTATTTTTTTTAAATGAATAATTTTGTTTTGGTGTGTCATTACACTATTTATACCTAATTTTTTTTTATTTTTAAGCTATTGCATAGCTTCTATCGCGGGCCTTGAGCGCGGGGACCGAAACCAGAAATTCCGTAACGAAAAAAACCTCACGCTTATAATCAGTGCAAGAAAATAGGAGTGCATAAATCGTTAAGAGTGATTACGTCACTTCATGCACGTCGACCGAACTACCTCTAATTTATGCGATCCTGGTACTGCGTTTATAATACCACTACGCACGGAATCACGCCGTTATTTTTGGGCTGGACCACAGACAAAATTGTCTGTGACTGGGACCCACATAATTTATTAACGTCAAATAATATACTTTTTGTGTTTAGTGTTTTGAATATGAATGAACAAAGTGAATTTATTATTAATGAAGAAAGTCCCAAAAAAATAGTGAAAGAAAATGAGTGAGTAATTTATATACATACATTTTATTATTATCACAAATGCAGTATTAATTTTGAATTGAAAATATAATACTGCTATAAAGATAACCTAAATTTTTGATATTAAAATGAGCGATATTAAAAGTAGCCCTCTTTTATACACACAAACACACACACGCGTATAGTTTAAATTCTCAATTTAGATTCTCAATATGTATATATATATATAAATAAATAAATTCATTCTTCATTATGTATATAACAGAAACCATCAAACCAAGCACGTGTACTATTCAGTACCTACCTTTGTTTTTGGTGTATAGATAATGCACATGAATGCCGCACAGAGAAAGTATATATGATATTATATCTATATAAATGTACATCGTGCGAAATTCAATAATCACTTCTTAATATCGTTATTTTTTTTTAAATGAATAATTTTGTTTTGGTGTGTCATTACACTATTAATACCTAATTATTTATACCTATTATTTATACTTAGATATTTTCGTTTCATAGAGAAGAAAAGCGTAAAGAGCTAAAAAGAAAAAAAAACTAATGCACGTCAAAGGGCATATTATCAGCGTCAGAAAGATTTGAAGAAAAATGAAGAAAAAATAATAACAAAAAAAAACTGCATAAATAAAATAAATAAATAATTATAATTGCATAAGTTGATACAAAATGTATATATAGCTTTACCGCGGCAGTCCTCGAGTGCACACGTCTTTTTTTATTTAGTACTACTTTTGAAATAGTTTGAATTAGTATTAAATGACCAGGAGGACAGACACTTAAGTGTTTTGATTAATTACAACTTTATACCTCAAGCCATTCCTGAGTTCCTGGTTTTTGATGTACAGATAGGCAACGAATATCTTTTAGGGTTCCGTTTTTTTTTATTTTGAACAAAGTAATTATTTTTTAGTAAGCGGATTTTAGTTTTTAAGTATGTCTTTTCAAATAATTAGAATTAGAATTGGCAGCAATTATAAATGACCAGGAGGACAGGCATTTAGTGTTTTGATTATTTAGAACTTTATACCTCAAGCCATTCCTGAGTTCCTGGTTTTTGATGTAGTCGGACAACAAAATGTGTTCAGTTTTTTTTGAGCTATTGCATAGCTTCTATCGCAGGCCTTTGAGCGCGGGGACCGAATCGAAAAATTCTGTAACGAAAAAAACCTCACGCTCATAATCAGTACAAGAAAATAGGAGTGCATAAATCGTTAAGAGCGATTACGTCACTTCATGCACGTCGACCGAAATACCTCTAATTTATGCAATCCTGGTACTGCGTTTATAATACGCGCTGGACCACAGACAAAATTGTCTGTGACTGGGACTCACATAATTTTAACGTCAAAAATATACTTCCATTGTGACATACTTGACTATAATCTCCACGTGCTTGTTGTTCTCCTAGTACAAGGTGGCAATATGAATAAGTCTTTGTCGGAATCAAACTTGAACGACTCGGAAACGAACGATTTGAAATTTTTCGGACATGTGCTTCACAAATACGGTATTTATGTAATTACAATTTTGGGAAGAGAAATAAACTCCATTATTTTTCAAACCAATAAGCTTGTGAATCCAAAGCACATCTGAGGCCAATTGCTTCTACACAAAAGGAATATTTTATTGATTTCGACAAGTAATAAGCAACAGTTCCCGATAATAACCTACGATATATTTTGACAAATCATGAAGCTGAGGCGATTTTAAGACAATAATTTTGCAATGCTACCACCATTTTCACTATTAAAGATCGTTATTGAGTAGCTTTCTCGTTGTATCACATAGAAAATCCAAATCAGAAATATAGACATCACTAATTTCTGAGTTTGATCGTGTAGGCGATTGTGGCTGTGTATCCTGAAATGAAAAACTTTAAGTCTATCATAAAATGAAAAAGCAAATTGCTTAATCAAAAACTGAAAATCAAATGTAATCAATTAAACATAAAAATTATAGGTAGGTATGTACGCACTTTTTCCGAAGTCGAAGGTCCAGATGTTTCTATATGTGACTCAGACAATTGTGATGTCAAGACCAAATACCGAATTAGCGTGCCATTATTAGATAACTCATATATTATTTCATTCACCAAAATTTCATTGTAATCGGAATGCATAGAAGATTCATTAACACGTATCCAAAGTATTCATTAAGATATATCCATTGTATTTTCTAGGAAAAAATGAAATTTTTGGTATAATAGCCACCGAATTTCCAGTCACTAGTTGTGAATGAATTCCGCATTTATCAGTAAGGTATTGGATTACCCACCAACCACCTACCCGCCATCAACCCGCATTGGAGCAGCGTGGTGGATTAAGCTCCAAGCCTCCTCATCCCGAGGGGAGGCCTAAGCCCCTGTAGTGGGGTATTAATGGGATGATGGAATGGAATGAAATTGGATTATTCCATAATATAATTATGACCTACATAATGAACAGGAAAGGTGCAATATGAATAATATTTAACTAATATATCTTGACTAATTCTACCTTAATCGGAATAGCTGATTTCTTTAGTTTTTTTAAACTACATTTTTTGTCACAAAAATATTGCTCGTCAAAGTGAATTGAACAAGTTACGTTCCGCTCTGATGGTCTCAAAAACTTATCTAGCCGTGTTCTTTGTATGACTTTCATCCAATTCAATTTTCTTTGTTCTTTGTTGTTCACACAGGTGCTTTATTACTCAAACAATAGAATATTCTAAACAGGTATTAAATAAAAAGTAGATAAAATTTTCGATGGAACTGGCAACACTCACAAAATGAACGCGCCATTTTTAAAGTCAATCACAGTATGTAAAACAAATTCAATAATTAAATAAATCCACTTTTGAATACGTTACTTACAGGTGAAATGTGATCCCATCCGATTTCTTCGTAAGCCCAGCAGCATTTTTGCATGTAGGAACGACACAAGACAACATTTTAAAATTAAAATTGACACTTGTGCTGTACATTATAACGCGGTAAGTGCAACGGAGTGACTAATCGCAATAAAGTGAAACCACTATATTTAAGAGCGGTTTTTGTTTCTTCAGTTTCATGCTCACAGGCGGTTTCTGGTTTGTTCTGATTTCTGAGTAATTATAATTGCTCTCATCTAAATCTCATCTAAAAACCTCACGCTCATAATCAGAAAAAGAAAATAGGAGTGCATAAATCGTTAAGAGTGATTTTTTTTTTTAAGCTATTGCATAGCTTCTATCGCGGGCCTTTGAGCGCGGGGACCGAATCGAAAATTCCGTAACGAAAAAAACCTCACGCTCATAATCAGTGCAAGAAAATAGGAGTGCATAAATCGTTAAGAGTGATTACGTCACTTCATGCACGTCGACCGAACTACCTCTAATTTATGCGATCCTGGTACTGCGTTAATAAGACGCGCTGAACCACAGACAAAATTGTCTGTGACTGGGACCCACATAATTTATTAACGTCAAATAATATACTTTTTTTCATTTTGAAGTACAGAATCGTAACAAAATAAGTTAAAAAAGCCTTATGTAGTTTTAGTTAGACTTTTTTTGAAAGCCTTGTTTTTAATACATTAAGCTAGTTTGAATTGGTATTAATTGACCAGGAGGACATTTATCGTTTTGATTAATTAGAACTTTATACCTCAAGCCATTCCTGAGTTCCTGGTTTTTGATGTACAGGTAGTAAGACAACGAAAATCTGTTAGGGTTCCGTTTTCTTTTAATATTTTGATTGGAGTACTGAATCTTAATAGAAATACTAATTTAGATAAAGCCTATTATTATTTTTATAGTTTATTTATAATTTTTTGAAATGGTTTTAATACTGAGCTAGTTTGAATTGGCATTAAATGACCAGGAGGACAAACACTTAGTGTTTTGATTAATTACAACTTCATATCTCAAGCCATTCCTGAGTTCCTGGTTTTTTATTTAGTCGGACAACGAAAATTGGTCGGACAACGAAATGTCTTTGGTTCGGTTTTTTTTTTTTAATTTGAAGTCGTAACAAACAAAATGATAATTTTGAGTAAGCCTATTTTAGTTTTTATAGTAAGTACTTTTGAAATAGTTTGAATTGGTATTAAATGACCAGGAGGACAGGCACATAAATGTCCGTTGAGGTTAATAAGAACTTTATACTTCAAGCCATTCCTGAGTTCCTGGTTTTTGATGTACAGATAGACAACGAAAAAAGTACGAAATAAAAATAAGTATTTTTTAGTTAATTTAATTCCTTTTTTAAATGGTTATACTAGCTAGTTTGAATTGGCATTAACTGTCTTGCCCATGGAACTATTATGTACTACGTACAACTGGAAGGAGCTCTCTCTAACATTAGCATGGTCATACGTATTATGGTGATTAAAAAAAAAAAGTGCGAAAGGGAAGTAACCGGGTGCCTAACTATCTCTTTCTATACCACTTCTGTTTGGCTAGCATAAAATATACTACTACACTGGGAAAAGTACTATCGTGAATTTAGATTTTATTATGAGGGAACCGAGGAATAAAAAACTATGCGTCATGATAATTACGATACAGGATCTATAATTTCCGCTGATGCATTATGTTTTCCTCTTCATATTTCTCGTTTTTTATTATAAGGGTCATCCATTGCTCAACTGGTGAACATTTTTCTTATGGTAGGTAATTAGTAGCCTACAAAAGTTAGGTAATGGCATTGCTTCGCAATGCATGATCTCACGTCGCGTTCTAATATCACTTCTTCTGAAAGTTCTGAATCCATTTTGATGATTTTTGTATTTGGTCACTATTTTTCAACATAGGGTAGATACAGTGAAAGAATTATCGAAATCAGCTGGTCTAATACGCCACTTTGGCCGTTCCATATCCCAGCTGCTATTTCACGCCGCTGATTGTACACAGTCGCCGAGAGGAGGCGAAGTCAGAGACGCATTGCTCGACTATTGATGAACACTTTTTTTAGGGTAGGTAATTAGTGGCCTATAAAGGTTACATAATGATTGCTCACATCGCGTTCTAATATCACTTTTTAAAATATTTTGACTTAATTCAATAGGACTTTATACACGTTTGGCCGTTAATATTTCTGAAAGTTCTGAATCGATTTTGATAATTTTTGTGTTTAGTCACTATGTTATAACTTAGGGTAGATACTGTGAAAGAATTATCGAAATCAGTTCACTTAATTTAAAGCTGTAACAAATCAAAAAGTCGATTCTTTGTTTTTGCGGAGTTTTTACAAAACAATTTTGTTTCTGTTTTCTTTTGCAGTTTTATTTTTGTCTATCTTCTTTTCTTTTTAAACATTATTTAGGTACCATAATTTAGCTTTATTTGGGTATCCGTTAACGCAAAGTTATAGTAGCCCTTGACTAAGCAAGAAGTAATAATAAATGAAAAAGAAACGTACCTAAAATGTATCAACGCAGGTTGACAAGCTATTAGCAAAATATGAATATAACACAGGTCTACAAAAAATTTTTTTTCGTATTTTGGTTTGATAATATCATATACTGTTAATGTTTTTTAGTGTGTTGAAACCGAAAATGAGGTCAATTTTTCTCCATAACGTAGGTACAGATTTTGTTCAATCTCGAGTAAGTACAGTAATTATTACAATAAAAGATAACAAAATCGGCTGGTAACTTTGATTTATTTTCATCTTGTTCACAATATCAAATACATAAATACATATTACATACATATTATATATTACATAAATACATAGTACATATTTCCGCTTGTCAGAATAAACGATGACTCATACTTAATCATTATTTTTATAAAAACTTTTTGTAACAATGAATATGTTTAATAGATCGTTTTCGTGTAGGAGTGTAATAAATTTGCCTATATTTGCAATATTTATGATGATAGACAAAAGACAGTGATGGCAAAAAAATCAAGAGCTTTCGGAGCATTGTAAGATACTAAATTTTCTAAAATCGGTTCGTAACTTTATCGGAAAATCGAAAACGGTGAAAAAGTCGAAATTTCCCTATTTTTCGGGCAAAAAGTTGATTGTTTCAAATTACGGATGAATTAATATCGAAAAAATAAAAAAGCTCCCGAGACTGGTAGATTGTCTACAAGTTTGAAAAATAAAATTTTAAAAACGGTCGAAAACCCTGACTTGAGCATGTGCCCTTTTCATTTAATGATTATCAGATTAGCTACCCTAGAAACTAAGATTCGGCCTTATTTCAAGAAGTTATAAAGGTAGACGAAAACACTAGCGTCAAAAAATGCAAGAGCTTGCGTGGCTAAGAATGTTAGCACATCGAAAATTGGTCCATAACTTTCTTTGAATATTTTTTGTCGTACAATTTTGTTCAATTTTCTCCGATAATTGCGAGAAGAGCGAAATCTGTAGATTTTTTTCTAGGAAACTTATTTTTTTTAGACCTAAATTATTAATATATATTTATAGAAATAGATAGTAATACACTATTTTACACTCTATTTTTTGAGACTTCTGGTTTTTAATATATCTTGGTATGCGGATGATAATAGTATTTTTAAAGCTTGTTATGGTGTATTTCATATTTGTTAAAATTTTTATTAATATTTAAAACGAAAGTCTTAATTTATGGTTTTATGCTGGCAACTGAAACGAGAATTCGGGGAATTTTGACATTTGTCAAAGTTGAAGTTTTTGACGTCATAATACTAAGGTGTCCATAATGTTTAGATTAGTTAATAACAATACTTTGGTAGTTGCCTTTTGCCCTCTTTTGCCTATGATGGGGCCGAAATAATAGGTTGCCAGATATTTCAATGAATATGAAAGATGGAAACCTATGTATTGTTTTAAAGAGAAACGTTTTTCGTTAAAGTACGAAAATAATTTAGTTATAATATCTGACGTCATTCTAGTTACAGATCTGACACCATACGGGTAATGAATTTAACGTCATATATGCATTTGTGAGACTTGTGTGTGTGATTTCGATGGGGTATTGAATCTGTCCGTATCTCTGGTGCCAATCGAAAGGAAGGAGGCCATCATATTAATATTTGAGATCCTTAGGTCTCGCACCAACGTTGAATTTTGAGACATTTCGGCCCTAGAAATAATGTTTCGGTACCTAGAGTCTTTTAAATCCATTTTATCCGCCGAATGATTGGGAATTTTTGAGATTGTTGGGTTTTTTCGGTAAAGAAAGGAGCTTGGTTGCCTGTACGAACTTATGTTTTCAAGTTCCCACGTGCGCTCAAGACGGTGAAGTGCGACAATATATATGAGAAATATATTTCAAACATATATATCTATAGAATCCTTGACCTTTTTAATAACGTGTTTAGGCTCATTGGGATCGTTTCAACGGATATTTTCTGAGTGATAGTTCTGAGGGCTTCGGCGTGCAAAAGTACCTACGCAACTTGTCGCGCTTGGATCTTTACTTCTGTGGGATTTAACTATTTTGTAAATAAAGGCGGTCAGCCATCCAATTATGAATCACATTCTCTAGGTAGCTTTATTTCTGTAATCAAAAGGAGATTTGTTTTCAAAAGGGTATTATACATAAAGGGAGCATGCAGCTAATTTACTAAGGTGATTGAGATATCGATATTTGAAGCTTTGATTTTTAGAGTTACTAACTGCTTCACAATTTATTTCTTAGGTGAGAAGCCTCCGTCGATTGATCATATTTTCTGCGGGTTGCCAGCTTTTAGTGACTAGCTCTCTTGAACTTCTGTTTGATTGCTTCTACTTTTCTATCGAGGTGGATAGGAGTCGGGCTACTGCCGTTTATTTTATTTTTTGTAAATTTGATGATTTAACAGTATTTCGTACAAATCCAACCAGTATTTTTGATGCTATCGCAAGTTGTACTACGCGGTGGCCACGCGAGACCTCATTTTCAGTGCTTACGTTCGTGTTTTATGATCCCTTATAAATATTAAAATTATTTGTTAATAATGAATGTAAATTGATTCCCATCATTCATGTATGTTTTTTTACTCCATAATTATACTGATGTATGTTTGTAACATTTTAATTTGAAATCTGCTAAACCAATTTTGACAAATGTTCGAATTAAAGGTTCTAATTTACTAAATTACGAATAGGTTATTGACACGGACATACAGAAATATTTATACTCATGTAAAAAAAGTTTACTTCAGTGTCACGGGTTAAGATAGGCTTAGAGAGTTTTGTTCGATATTAGTCGAAAATTAAAAAGTTCCTGTTATGGTCTTATTTATCCTACGTAACTTTGTCACCCTAATCAGAATGAGACAATATGGCACCCACTAACGTCCTTGTTACTTTTATCTTTTTAATTCGTTTTCAAGGTCAAATTTCTAGGACCTCGAAATTTCTTCGTAGAGCTCATTCCAGTTGTACGTAGTACATATTAGTTCCATGGTCTTGCCTTTGTGCTCCAATCCATCTGACATCTCCAATCACAGAACGACAGGAAAAAAAACCCCAATCCCGTCCAATCTGAGCCCAATCCACTCCAATCTAAACTAACTATGTCATAGATTAAAACAAATTGAGACCTGACCTCATCCCATCGCATGATTCTATGGATAGATTGACAACTGCAAGACTTAGAATTGGCTATTATTGTTCATGTTCTGAGATTGTTGCGAAATGCGAACCTATTCTGTGGTACAAACCATAGACCAGTGCGAACGTTGCGAAAAAAAATATCTGTCAATCTCTGGCAAATAAATCTGTGGTGGCGGTGGCAACACAAATGGCTAAACTGGGCAAAATTTGGCGAAACTCTGTGGATTACTGTAGAAAGAAGGGTGACCGTTTTTAGCATTTTTGATGCTAGCTTAGTTTTTTTTTGCCTCCTTGGAATACTTTTAGCATATTTTGGCACAATTGCGATAAATAAATTAGTAATTCCTCATTATTATGTATTAAGTATGGCAAAACCTTTATGATTTATATGACAACACACTGGATATGGTTTTTAATATGTTCTTTCATATAAAATAAACTCGAAATCTCAGAAACAACTAATCGACGAGGAATATCGTCAATTTCAGCCCTAAAGTTCATGAATTAATGACAGGAAAAAATCTGACGCTACAGTAATTAACACTGAAGAATTTTGGAGTTTAGTAGATAATATAGTCAATAAACAAAATAATGTGATTTTCCAAATATTTAATGCGCTTTCCAATATCAAACACACAATGCGAAAAAGTATTTTCACAGGCGCATTTAATGAAAACCAAACAAGATATGCTAAACAAAAATATTTCCAATATATGGAGTGGAAGATTATTCGGAATAAACTATATTACATAATTTTTATTGTTTCATTTCATAGTATACTTCAATACTTTGGCATAAATGTCTAAAAGTTTTAGCACTTTTTAGCACAGGCAACCCTTAGTTTTAGCAGGTCTTGATTAAGAATGGTCACACTGGTGGAATGTGTAAGCATGTCTGAGAAAGTGGGGAAAAAAAGGAAACCTATTAGATGACCAGGAGGACAGACATTTAGTGTTTTGATTTATTAGAACTTTATACCTCAAGCCATTCCTGAGTTCCTGGTTTTTTTTTAGTCGGACAACGAAAATTGGTCGGACAACGAATTAGGGTTCCGTTTTTTGTTTTAATTTGAAGACAAAATAATTAATTTTTAGTAAGATAGTTTGAATTAGTATTAAATGACCAGAAGGACATACAATTAGTGTTTTCATTAATTACAACTTTATACCTCAAGCCATTCCTGAGTTCCTGGTTTTTTATTTAGCCGGACAACGAAAATTGGTCGGACAACGAAATGTTTTTTTAGGGTTCCGTTTTTTTAAGCATTGCATAGCTTCTATCGCGGGCCTTTGAGCGCGGGCACCGAATCGAGAAATTCCGTAACGAAAAAAACCTCACGCTCATAATCAGAGCAAGAAAATAGGAGTGCATAAATCGTTAAGAGTGATTACGTCACTTCGTGCTCGGTGCGTGTGCATACGCCTATCGCCGCCTCGTCGTCGTGTGCGTCTCCTACTTCCGTAACTGTGCTTCGACCGAACTACCTCTAATTTATGCGACCCTGGTACTGCGCTTATAATACCTCTACGCACGGAATCGCGCCATTGTCGCGCTGGACCACAAACAAAATTGTCTGTGACTGGGACCCACATAATTTATTAACGTCAAATAATATACTTCCATTGTGACCTACTTGACTATAATCTCCACGTGCTTGTTGTTCTCCTAGTACAAGGTATCAATATAAATAAGTCTTTGTCCGAATCAAACTTGAACGACTCGATTATGCTTGAACCAACTTATTACCCCACCAAACTCTGTCTTTGTTCGTGCGAAAAAGAGAAAAGAACACGACAGTCCCTCTGATTTATCGCAGCCAAGCATTAGTACTGGTAACAATGAGTTGTCCGCATTTAAAAAAGAAATGCGTGGGATGTTTGCATCGTTACTTGCTGCCCAACGACAAGAATTTTTAAGCTATTGCATAGCTTCTATCGCGGGCCTTGAGAGTGGGGACCTAATCGAGAAATTCCGTAACGAAAAAACACGCTCATAATCAGTGCAAGAAAATAGGAGTGCATAAATCGTTAAGAGTGATTACGTCACTTCGTGCTCGGTGCGTGTGCATACGCCTATCGCCGCCTCGTCGTCGTGTGCGTCTCCTACTTCCGTGAGTGTGCTTCGACTGAACTGAATGAAAAAAAAAAATAAAAATAAAAACGAAGCCCTAAAAGGTTGATTTCGTTGTCAGACTATCTGTGAATCAAAAACAGGACCTCAGGAATGGCTTGAGGCATAAAGTTCTAATTAATCAAAACACTAAATGTCTGTCCTCCTGGTCATTTAATGCCAATTCAAACTAGCTGAGATAACCATTTCAAAGGCTTTTTTTTAATATACTTATTTTTATTACGATTCTTGTAATCATTCAAAATATTAAAAAAAAACGGAACCCTAAAAGATTTTCGTTGTCTTACTACCTGTACATCAAAAACCAGGAACTCAGGAATGGCTTGAGGTATAAAGTTGTAATTAATCAAAACACTCAATGTCTGTCCTCCTGGTCATTTAATGCCAATTCAAACTAGCTCAGTATTAAATTCAAAAAAAGGAATAGGCTTTTTCTAAACTTATTTTTTTTTATTACGATTCGTACTTTCATTCAAAATATTAAAAAAAAAAACGGAACCCTAAAAGATTTTTGTTGTCTAACTATCTGTACAACAAAAACCAGGAACTCAGGAATGGCTTGAAGTATAAAGTTCTAATTAACCTCAATAGACATTTATATGTCTGTCCTCTTGGTCATTTAATACCAATTCAAACTAGCATTAAAAATGGCTTTAAGCTTATAAAAACTTAACTAGGCTTTTCTAAATAACCTATTTTGTTACGATTCTTCTGTACTTCAAAATGAAAAAAAAAACGGAATCCTTAAAAGATTTTCATTGTCTATCTGTACATCAAAAACCAGGAACTCAGGAATAGCTTGAGGTATAAAGTTCTAATAAATCAAAACACTAAATGTCTGTCCTCCTGGTCATTTAATGCCAATTCAAACTAGCTGAGATAACCATTTCAAAGGCTTTTCTTAAATTTACTTATTTTCTTGTAATTCATTCAAAATATAAAAAAAAACGGAACCCTAAAAGATTTTCGTTGTCTAACTACCTGTACATCAAAAACCAGGAACTCAGGAATGGCTTGAGGTATAAAGTTCTAATTAATCAAAACAATAAATGTCTGTCCTCCTGGTCAATTAATACCAATTCAAACTAGCTCAATGTAATAAATATAATTAAATAAGGCTTTAAAAAAAAAGCAAAACTAAAAAAATGTATGCAGTTTACCGCGGCAGTCCTCGAGTGCCACACGTCTTTTTGTCATTGAAAATGACTATCAAATCCATTTCACGAGAGACGCATTTTTAGCCATAACTTCAAAGGTATGAAGTCTAGCTAAAATTTTAAGGTTTTAAAAGATCAATAATTTAGTTGCGCATCGTATCACACTAAAATTTTGGAAATCGGTTTTGTGGTTTTTGAAAAAAATTGGAAAATGTAAAAAAATCGGGATTTTTTCGGATTTTTTTTTTACTAAATCCAAAATATTTCGAGAACGGCCACTGATATCGAAAATAAAAAAAAATAGTATCTCAGCCATTAACGTATTTACGGTTTGAGACCAAGTTTTTGGAAATCGGTTAGTAATTGTATGAGAAATTATTTCCGAAAGATGAGATTTTTTGGTCGATCGCTGGTGTTTGCGGATATAAGTTACTATATTTCAGCGCGTATTCGTCGGATTGCTTCAAAGTGTTATACAAAAAGTTAGAAGGCGTTGGTAGCTACAGTTTGAGACCAAAATTTTGAAAATCGGTTAGAAATCGAACAAGAAATTTGACATCACATGTTAGATTTTATGGACGATCGGGAACTTGTTAACATTATGGTCATCGCTTTTCGGCCTGTATTCGTTCGAATGCTTCATTATCGAGTTCAAAACGTTTAAGGATATCAGAGGCTGCAGTTTAAATCGTGGCAAGGCTACGATTCCGTGGCAATAAAATGAAGTAATCTGTGAAAATCGGATTTGAGTAGGTTCATTTTCAATGAAACCGATGGTTGCGGGGACTGCAAGATCTGTAAATTTTTTATTAAATTCTTGTCGTTGGGCAGCAAGTAACGATGCAAACATCCCACACATTTCTTCCTTAAATGCGGACAACTCATTGTTACCAGTACTAGTGCTAGGCTGCGATAAATCAGAGAAACTGTCGTGTTCTTTTCTCTTTTTCGCACGAACGAAGACAGAGTTTGGTGGGGTAATAGTTGTTGGTTCAAGCATAATCGAGTCGTTCAAGTTTAATTCGGACAAAGACTTATTCATATTGCCACCTTGTACTAGGAGAACAACAAGCACGTGGAGATCATAGTCAAGTAGGTCACAATGGAAGTATATTATTTGACGTTAATAAATTATGTGGGTCCCAGTCACAGACAATTTTGTCTGTGGTCCAGCGCGACAATGGCGCGATTCCGTGCGTAGTAGTATTATAAACGCAGTACCAGGATCGCATAAATTAGAGGTAGTTTGGTCGAAGCACACTCACGGAAGTAGGAGACGCACACGACGACGAGGCAGCGATAGGCGTATGCACACGCACCGAGCACGAAGTGACGTAATCACTCTTAACGATTTATGCACTCCTATTTTCTTGCACTGATTATGAGCGTGAGGTTTTTTTCGTTACGGAATTTCTCGATTCGCTCCCCGCGCTCAAAGGCCCGCGATAGAAGCTATGCAATAGCTTAAAAACCAAGTCTCGTAACTCAGTTGTTCTGCGGTAAAAAGTTGTGAGATCCATGTAATACCAAGTCGGTTATTAATTTATTCGGTTATAAATATATTGAGACTTGGCCATCGCCTAAAAACACGTGTAAATTCAATCGCCTGAAAACACATGTAAATTCAATTATTTAGTGCGATGGCCAAGTCTCAATATATTTATAACTGAATAAATTAATAACCGACTTGGTATTACATGGATCTCACAACTTTTTACCGCAGAACAACTGAGTTGCGAGACTTGGTTTTTTTGACAAGTATTGTTTTTGATGGGATCTCATTTCTTTTTGTATTTTGTAGACAGTTCTATTTTTTTCCTTTTCGGTACCTTCTACTTATTGTATATATGTATATCTATATGTATATAGTTTTTCTAAGATATATTATACAACCTTACGCACTCGTAATAAGTACGAATACGCATGTATATACGTTTTTTGCATTAATAAATAATTTAATACACGTGTCTTCATGACGGGAATACCCATTTTTTGCTCGATTTGGCAGGAGCACTACCATGCGCCTATATTTATATGGGACTAGCTTAAACCCGCGGCTTCGCACGCAATATAATAATAACTGCCGTAATAAAACATCGTTACGAATAAAGCCAATATTGAAAAATTTAACTGAAGACTTGACTGTATGGGCTTAATTTTTAAGCTATTGCATAGCTTCTATCGCGGGCCTTTGAGCGCGGGGACCGAATCGAAAAATTCCGTAACGAAAAAAACCTCACGCTCAAATCAGTGCAAGAAAATAGGAGTGCATAAATCGTTAAGAGTGATTACGTCACTTCATGCACGTCGACCGAACTACCTCTTATTTATGCGATCCTGGTACTGCGTTTATAATACGCGCTGGACCACAGACAAAATGGTCTGTGACTGGGACCCACATAATTTATTAACGTCAAATAATATACTTTTTTTTTCATTTTGAATTACAGAATCGTAACAAAATAAGTTAAAAAAGCCTTATGTAGTTTTAGTTAGACATTTTTTGAAAGCCTTGTTTTTATTACATTAAGCTAGTTTGAATTGGTATTAATTGACCAGGAGAACATTTATCGTTTTGATTAATTAGAACTTTATACTTCAAGCCATTCCTGAGTTCCTGGTTTTTGATGTACAGGTAGTTAGACAACGAAAATCTGTTAGGGTTCCGTTTTCTTTTAATATTTTGATTGGAGTTCTGAATCTTAATAGAAATACTAATTTAGATTAAGCCTATTATTATTTTTTTAGTTTATTTATAATTTTTTGAAATGGTTTTAATACTGAGCTAGTTTGAATTGGCATTAAATGACCAGGAGGACAGACACTTAGTGTTTTGATTAATTACAACTTCATATCTCAAGCCATTCCTGAGTTCCTGGTTTTTTATTTAGTCGGACAACGAAAATTGGTCGGACAACGAAATGTCTTTGGTTCGGTTTTTTTTTTTAATTTGAAGTCGTAACAAAATAAGTAATTTTGAGTAAACCTATTTTAGTTTTTATAGTAAGTACTTTTGAAATAGTTTGAATTGGTATTAAATGACCAGGAGGACAGACATATAAATGTCTGTTGAGGTTAATAAGAACTTTATACTTTAAGCCATTCCTGAGTTCCTGGTTTTTGATGTACAGATAGACAACGAAAAAAGTACGAAATAAAAATAAGGATTTTTTAGTTAATTTAATTTCTTTTTTAAATGGTTATACTAGCTAGTTTGAATTGGCATTAAATGACCAGGAGGACAGACATTTAGTGTTTTGATTTATTAGAACTTTATACCTCAAGCCATTCCTGAGTTCCTGGTTTTTTTTTAGTCGGACAAGGAAAATTGGTCGGACAACGAAAATTGGTCGGACAACGAATTAGGGTTCCGTTTTTTGTTTTAATTTGAAGACAAAATAATTAATTTTTAGTAAGATAGTTTGAATTAGTATTAAATGACCAGAAGGACATACAATTAGTGTTTTCATTAATTACAACTTTATACCTCAAGCCATTCCTGAGTTACTGGTTTTTTATTTAGCCGGACAACGAAAATTGGTCGGACAACGAAATGTTTTTTTTTAGGGTTCCGTTTTTTTAAGCTAATATCGCGGCCTTTGAGCGCGGGGACAAGAGAGGGATCGAGAAATTCCGTAACGAAAAAACCTCACGCTCATAATCAGAGCAAGAAAATAGGAGTGCATAAATCGTTAAGAGTGATTACGTCACTTCGTGCTCGGTGCGTGTGCATACGCCTATCGCCGCCTCGTCGTCGTGTGCGTCTCCTACTTCAATGACTGTGCTCCGACCGAACTACCTCTAATTTATGCGACCCTGGTACTGCGCTTATAATACCACTAAGCACGGAATCGCGCCAAAGTCGCGCTGGACCACAAACAAAATTGTCTGTGACTGGGACCCACATAATTTATTAACGTCAAATGATTATACTTCCATTGTGACCTACTTGACTATAATCTCCACGTGCTTGTTGTTCTCCTAGTACAAGGTGGCAGTATGAATAAGTCTTTGTCCGAATCAAACTTGAACGACTCGATTATGCTTGAACCAACTATTACCCCACCAAACTCTGTCTTCGTTCGTGCGAAAAAGAGAAAAGAACACGACAGTCCCTCTGATTTATCGCAGCCTAGTACTAGTACTGGTAACAATGACTTGTCCGCATTTAAGGAAGAAATGCGTAGGACGTTTGCATCGTTACTTGCTGCCCAACGACAAGAATTTAATAAAAAAAGACGTGTGGCACTCGAGGAATGCCGCGATAAAGCTATTGCATACATTTTGTATCAACTTATGCAATTATAATTATTTATTTATTTTATTTATGCAGTATTTCTTTTTCATTGTTTTTGAAGTAAAACTTCTTTAGGCGCGACTAGGAGTAACTCAGATTTAATACTGCATAAGTAAAATAAATAAATAATTATAATTGCATAAGTTGATACAAAAAGTATGCAATAGCTTTACCGCGGCAGTCCTCGAGTGCCACACGTCTTTTTTTTTAGCTATTGCATAGCTTCTATCGCGGGCCTTTGAGCGCGGGGACCGAATCGAAAAATTCCGTAACGAAAAAAACCTCACGCTCATAATTAGTGCAAGAAAATAGGAGTGCATAAATCCTTAAGAGTGATTACGTTTCTTCATGCACGTCGACCGAACTACCTCTAATTTATGCGATCCTGGTACTTCGTTTATAATACGCGCTGCCCACAGACAATGTCTGTGACTGGGACCCACATAATTTATTAACGTCAAATAATATACTTTTTTTTCATTTTGAAGTACAGAATCGTAACAAAATAAGTTAAAAAAGCCTTATGTAGTTTTAGTTAGACTTTTTTTGAAAGCCTTGTTTTTAATACATTAAGCTAGTTTGAATTGGTATTAATTGACCAGGAGGACATTTATCGTTTTGATTAATTAGAACTTTATACCTCAAGCTATTCCTGAGTTCCTGGTTTTTGATGTACAGGTAGTTAGACAACGAAAATCTGTTAGGGTTCCGTTTTTTTGATTGGAGTTCTGAATCTTAATAGAAATACTAATTTAGATTAAGCCTATTATTATGTTTTTAGTTTATTTATAATTTTTTGAAATGGTTTTAATACTGAGCTAGTTTGAATTGGCATTAAATGACCAGGAGGACAGACAGTGTTTTGATTAATTACAACTTCATATCTCAAGCCATTCCTGAGTTCCTGGTTTTTTATTTAGTCGGACAACGAAAATTGGTCGGACAACGAAATGTCTTTGTTTCGGTTATTTTTTTTTTAATTTGAAGTCGTAACAAAATAAGTAATTTTGAGTAAGCCTTTTTTAGTTTTTATAGTAAGTACTTTTGAAATAGTTAGAATTGGTATTAAATGACCAGGAGGACAGACATATAAATGTCTGTTGAGGTTAATAAAAACTTAATACTTCAAGTTATTCCTGAGTTCCTGGTTTTTGATGTACAGATAGACAACGAAAAAAGTACGAAATAAAAATAAGTATTTTTTAGTTAATTAATTCCATTTTTAAATGGTTATACTAGCTAGTTTGAATTGGCATTAAATGACCAGGAGGACAGACATTTAGTGTTTTGATTAATTAGAACTTTATGCCTCAAGCCATTCCTGAGGTCCTGTTTTTGATTCACAGATAGTCTGACAACGAAATCTACCTTTTAGGGCTTCGTTTTTATTTTTATTTTTTTTTTCATTTTGAAGTCAGAATCATAACAAAATATATTTAGGAAAAGCCTAGTTTTAGTTAGACTTTTTTTGAAAGCCTTGTTTTTTATTACATTGAGCTAGTTTGAATTGGTATTAATTGACCAGGAGGACAGACATAACATGTCTGTCCTCCTTTGTGATTAATTAGAACTTTATACCTCAAGCCATTCCTGAGTTCCTGGTTTTTAATTTACAGAGATAGACAACGAAAATCTCTTAGGGTTTCATTTTTTTTTTCATTTTGAAGTACAGAATCGTTTTTATTTAGAAAAAGCCAATTTTCAGTTTTTAGTTAGTTATGCTTTTTTTTGAAAAATGTTTTTAAGCTATTGCATAGCTTCTATCGCGGGCCTTTGAGCGCGGGGACCGAATCGAAAAATTCCGTAACGAAAAAAACCTCACGCTCAAATCAGTGCAAGAAAATAGGAGTGCATAAATCGTTAAGAGTGATTACGTCACTTCATGCACGTCGACCGAACTACCTCTTATTTATGCGATCCTGGTACTGCGTTTATAATACGCGCTGGACCACAGACAAAATTGTCTGTGACTGGGACCCACATAATTTATTAACGTCAAATAATATACTTTTTTTTCATTTTGAAGTACAGAATCGTAACAAAATAAGTTAAAAAAGCCTTATGTAGTTTTAGTTAGACTTTTTTTGAAAGCCTTGTTTTTAATACATTAAGCTAGTTTGAATTGGTATTAATTGACCAGGAGGACATTTATCGTTTTGATTAATTAGAACTTTATACCTCAAGCTATTCCTGAGTTCCTGGTTTTTGATGTACAGGTAGTTAGACAACGAAAATCTGTTAGGGTTCCGTTTTTTTGATTGGAGTTCTGAATCTTAATAGAAATACTAATTTAGATTAAGCCTATTATTATGTTTTTAGTTTATTTATAATTTTTTGAAATGGTTTTAATACTGAGCTAGTTTGAATTGGCATTAAATGACCAGGAGGACAGACAGTGTTTTGATTAATTACAACTTCATATCTCAAGCCATTCCTGAGTTCCTGGTTTTTTATTTAGTCGGACAACGAAAATTGGTCGGACAACGAAATGTCTTTGTTTCGGTTATTTTTTTTTTAATTTGAAGTCGTAACAAAATAAGTAATTTTGAGTAAGCCTATTTTAGTTTTTATAGTAAGTACTTTTGAAATAGTTAGAATTGGTATTAAATGACCAGGAGGACAGACATATAAATGTCTGTTGAGGTTAATAAAAACTTAATACTTCAAGTTATTCCTGAGTTCCTGGTTTTTGATGTACAGATAGACAACGAAAAAAGTACGAAATAAAAATAAGTATTTTTTAGTTAATTAATTCCTTTTTTAAATGGTTATACTAGCTAGTTTGAATTGGCATTAAATGACCAGGAGGACAGACATTTAGTGTTTTGATTTATTAGAACTTTATACCTCAAGCCATTCCTGAGTTCCTGGTTTTTTTTTTAGTCGGACAACGAAAATTGGTCGGACAACGAATTAGGGTTCCGTTTTTTGTTTTAATTTGAAGTCTTAACAAAATAATTAATTTTTAGTAAGCTTAGTAAGTACTTTTGAAATAGTTTGAATTAGTATTAAATGACCAGGAGGACAAACAATTAGTGTTTTCATTAATTACAACTTTATACCTCAAGCCATTCCTGAGTTCCTGGTTTTTTATTTAGCCGGACAACGAAAATTGGTCGGACAACGAAATGTTTTTTTAGGGTTCCGTTTTTATAAGCTATTGCGCATAGCTTCTATTGCGGGCCTTTGAGCGCTGGGACCGAATCGAGAAATTCCGTAACGAAAAAAACCTCACGCTCATAATCAGTGCAAGAAAATAGGAGTGCATAAATCGTTAAGAGTGATTACGTCACTTCGTGCTCGGTGCGTGTGCATACGCCTATCGCCGCCGTCGTCGTGTGCGTCTCCTACTTCCGTGACTGTGCTTCGACCGAACTACCTCTAATTTATGCAATCCTGGTACTGCGTTTATAATACCACTACGCACGGAATCGCGCCATTGTCGCGCTGGACCACAGACAAAATTGTCTGTGACTGGGACCCACATAATTTATTAACGTCAAATAATATACTTCCATTGTGACCTACTTGACTATAATCTCCACGTGCTTGTTGTTCTCCTAGTACAAGGTGGCAATATGAATAAGTCTTTGTCCGAATCAAACTTGAACGACTCGATTATGCTTGAACCAACAACTATTACCCCACCAAACTCTGTCTTCGTTCGTGCGAAAAAGAGAAAAGAACACGACAGTTTCTCTGATTTATCGCACCTTAGCACTAGTACTGGTAACAATGAGTTGTCCGCATTTAAGGAAGAAATGCGTGGGATGTTTGCATCGTTACTTGCTGCCCAACGACAAGAATTTAATAAAAAAAGACGTGTGGCACTCGAGGACTGCCGCGGTAAAGCTATTGCATACATTTTGTATCAGCTTATGCAATTATAATTATTTATTTATTTTATTTATGCAGTATTTCTTTTTCTTTGTTTTTGAAGTAAAACTTCTTTAGGCGCGACTAGGAGTAACTCAGATTTAATACTGCATAAATAAAATAAATAAATAATTATAATTGCATAAGTGGATACAAAATGTATGCAATAGCTTTACCGCGGCAGTCCTCGAGTGCCACACGTCTTTTTTTAGTTTATTTATAAAATGCCCTTTTTTTGAAATGGTTTTAATACTGAGCTAGTTTGAATTGGCATTAAATGACCAGGAGGACAGACACTTAGTGTTTTGATTAATTACAACTTTATACCTCAAGCTATTCCTGAGTTTCTGGTTTTTGATGCACTGATAATTCGACAACGAAATCAACCTTTTAGGGCTTTGTTTTTATTTATTTTATTTTTAAGCTATTGCATAGCTTCTATCGCGGGTCTTTGAGCGCGGGGAGCGAATCGAGAAATTCCGTAACGAAAAAAACCTCACGCTCATTATCAGTGCAAGAAAATAGGAGTGCATAAATCGTTAAGAGTGATTTTTTTTTCATTTTTCAGTACAGGATCATAACAAAATAAACTTTATTTAGAAAAAGACTAGTTAAGTAAGTTAGACTTTTTTTGAAAGCCTTGTTTTTGTTACATTGAGCTAGTTTGAACTGGTATTAAATGACCAGGAGCACAGACACTTAGTGTTTTGATTAATTAGAACTTTATACCTCAAGCCATTCCTGAGTTCCTGGTTTTCGATGTAGTCGGACAACGAAATAGTCGGACAACGTTTGTCTTTGGGTTCAGTTTTTTTTTTAAATTTGAAATCGGAACAAAATAAAGTAATTTTTATTAAGTAAGCCTATTTTTAGTTTTTAATTGTCTGAATTAGTATTAAAGGACCAGGAGAACAGGCACTTAGTGTTTTGATTATACCTCAAGCCATTCTTGAGTTTCTGATTTTTTATGCACAGATAGTTCGACAACGAAATCAACCTTTAAGGTTTTTTTTTATTTTTTTATTTTGAAGTACAGAATCATAACAAAATAAGTTATTTAGGAAAAGCCTAGTTAAGTTTTTAGTTAGACTTTTTTTTAAAAAGCCTTGTTTTTTATTACATTGAGCTAGTTTGAATTGGTATTAATTGACCAGGAGGACAGACATTTATCGTTTTGATTAATTAGAACTTTATACTTCAAGCCATTCCTGAGTTCCTGGTTTTTGATGTACAGGTAGTTAGACAACGAAAATCTGTTAGGGTTGTTTGCATAGCTTCTATCGCGGGCCTTTGAGCGCGGGGACCGAATCGAGAAATTCCGTAACGGAAAAAACCTCACGCTCATAATCAGTGCAAGAAAATAGGAGTGCATAAATCGTTAAGAGTGATTACGTCACTTCGTGCTCGGTGCGTGTGCATACGCCTATCGCCGCCTCGTCGTCGTGTGCGTCTCCTACTTCCGTGAGTGTGCATCGACCGAACTACCTCTAATTTATGCGATCCTGGTACTTACTGCGCTTATAATACCACTACGCACGGAATCGCGCCATTGTCGCGCTGGACCACAGATAAAATTGTCTGTGACTGGGACCCACGTAATTTATTAACGTCAAATAATATACTTGCATTGTGACCATACCTCTCATTTATGCGATCCTGGTACTGCGCTTATAATACCACTACGCTCGGAATCGCGCCATTGTCGCGCTGGACCACAGACAAAATTGTCTGTGACTGGGACCCACATAATTTTAACGTCAAAAATATACTTCCATTGTGACATACTTGACTATAATCTCCACGTGCTTGTTGTTCTCCTAGTACAAAGTGGCAATATGAATAAGTCTTTGTCCGAATCAAACTTGAACGACTCGATTATGCTTGAACCAACTATTACCCCACCAAACTCTGTCTTCGTTCGTGCGAAAAAGAGAAAAGAACACGACAGTCCCTCTGATTTATCGCAGCCTAGCACTAGTACTGGTAACAATGAGTTGTCCGCATTTAAAAAAGAAATGCGTGGGATGTTTGCATCGTTACTTGCTGCCCAACGACAAGAATTTTTAAGCTATTGCATAGCTTCTATCGCGAACCTTGAGAGTGGGGACCTAATCGAGAAATTCCGTAACGAAAAAACACACTCATAATCAGTGCAAGAAAATAGGAGTGCATAAATCGTTAAGAGTGATTACGTCACTTCGTGCTCGGTGCGTGTGCATACGCCTATCGCCGCCTCGTCGTCGTGTGCGTCTCCTACTTCCGTGAGTGTGCTTCGACTGAACTACCTCTAATTTATGCGATCCTGGTACTGCGCTTATAATACACTACGCACGGAATCACGCCATTGTCGCGCTGGACCACAGACAAAATTGTCTGTGACTGGGACCCACATAATTTATTAACGTCAAATAATATACTTTTTGTGTATAAAGTGTTTTGAATATGAATGAACAAAGTGCATTTATTATTAATGAAGAAAGTCACGAAAATATAGTGAAAGAAAATGAGTGAGTAATTTATATACATACATTTTATTATTATCACAAATGCAGTATTAACTTTGAATTGAAAATATAATACTGCTATAAAGATAAACTAAATTTTTGATATTAAAATGAATATTAAAAGTAGCCCTCTTTTATACACACAAACATATATAGCGTATAGTTTAAATTCTCAATTTAGATTCTCAATATGTATATAAATATATATATATATATATATATATATATATATATATATATATATATATATATATATATATAAATAAATAAATTCATTCTTCATTATGTATATAACAGAAACCATCAAACCAAGCACGTGTACTATTCAGTACCTTTGTTTTTGGTGTATAGATAATGCACATGAATGCCGCGCAGAGAATGTATATAGGATATTATATCTATATAAATGTACATCGCGCAAAATTCGATAATCACTTCTTAATATCGCTATTTTTTTTTTAAATGAATAATTTTGTTTTGGTGTGTCATAACACTATTTATACCTAATTATTTATACCTATTATTTATACCTAGATATTTTTGTTTTATAGAGAAGAAAAGCGTAAAGAGCTAAAAAGAAAAAAAAAGATGTGTGGCACTTGAGGACTGCCGGGTAAAGCTATTGCATAGCATTTTGTATCAACTTATGCAATTATAATTTTATTTTGAAGTACAAACAGAATCCATAATGCATATAAATTTAGAAAAGCTTACTTCAGTTTTTTAGTACTGCTTTTTTTTGAAACCAAATTTGTTTATATATTACATTGAGCTAGTTTGAATTGGTATTAATTGACCAGGAGGACAGACATAACATATCTGTCCTCCTTGGTGATTAATTATAACTTTATACCTCAAGCCATTCCTGAGTTCCTGGTTTTTAATTTACAGAGATAGACAACGAAAATCTCTTAGGGTTTCATTTTTTTTTTCATTTTGAAGTACAGAATCGTTTTTATTTAGAAAAAGCCAATTTTCAGTTTTTAGTTAGTTATGCTTTTTTTGAAAAATGTTTTTAAGCTATTGCATAGCTTCTATAGCAGGCCTTGAGAGCGGGGACCTAATTGAGAAATTCCGTAACGAAAAAAACCTCACGCTCATAATCAGTGCAAGAAAATAGGAGTGCATAAATCGTTAAGAGTGATTACGTCACTTCGTGCTCGGTGCGTGTGCATACGCCTATCGCCGCCTCGTCGTCGTGTGCGTCTCCTACTTCCGTGAGTGTGCATCGACCGAACTACCTCTAATTTATGCGATCCTGGTACTTACTGCGCTTATAATACCACTACGCACGGAATCGCGCCATTGTCGCGCTGGACCACAGATAAAATTGTCTGTGACTGGGACCCACGTAATTTATTAACGTCATATAATATACTTCCATTGTGACCATACCTCTCATTTATGCGATCCTGGTACTGCGTTTATAATACGCGCTGGACCACAGACAAAATTGTCTGTGACTGGGACCCACATAATTTATTAACGTCAAATAATATACTTTTTTTTTTCATTTTGTATTACAGAATCGTAACAAAATAAGTTAAAAAAGCCTTATGTAGTTTTAGTTAGACTTTTTTTGAAAGCCTTGTTTTTATTACATTAAGCTAGTTTGAATTGGTATTAATTGACCAGGAGGACATTTATCGTTTTGATTAATTAGAACTTTATACCTCAAGCTATTCCTGAGTTCCTGGTTTTTGATGTACAGGTAGTTAGACAACGAAAATCTGTTAGGGTTCCGTTTTTTGATTGGAGTTCTGAATCTTAATAGAAATACTAATTTAGATTAAGCCTATTATTATTTTTTTAGTTTATTTATAATTTTTTGAAATGGTTTTAATACTGAGCTAGTTTGAATTGGCATTAAATGACCAGGAGGACAGACAGTGTTTTGATTAATTACAACTTCATATCTCAAGCCATTCCTGAGTTCCTGGTTTTTTATTTAGTCGGACAACGAAAATTGGTCGGACAACGAAATGTCTTTGTTTCGGTTATTTTTTTTTTAATTTGAAGTCGTAACAAAATAAGTAATTTTGAGTAAGCCTATTTTAGTTTTTATAGTAAGTACTTTTGAAATAGTTAGAATTGGTATTAAATGACCAGGAGGACAGACATATAAATGTCTGTTGAGGTTAATAAAAACTTAATACTTCAAGTTATTCCTGAGTTCCTGGTTTTTGATGTACAGATAGACAACGAAAAAAGTACGAAATAAAAATAAGTATTTTTTAGTTAATTAATTCCTTTTTTAAATGGTTATACTAGCTAGTTTGAATTGGCAATAAATGACCAGGAGGACAGACATTTAGTGTTTTGATTAATTAGAACTTTATGCCTCAAGCCATTCCTGAGGTCCTGTTTTTGATTCACAGATAGTCTGACAACGAAATCAACCTTTTAGGGCTTCGTT